>JAWNNM010001771.1:0-1200000 GCA_035044965.1 Lordiphosa andalusiaca
TATAATAATAATTAATTTAATTATAATTTAATATTTATACTCTGTACCGTAGGTACATAGAGTATTATAAGTTTGTGCAAAAGTATGTAACATCCAGAAGGAAGCATCTCCGACCCCATAAAGTTATATATTCTTGATCAGCATCAACAGCCGAGTCGATATATATGACCATCTGTCCGTCCGTCCGTCTGTCTGTCCGTATGAACGCACAGATCTCAGAGATGGTAAGAGATAGAGTCTTGACATGTATGGGACATATGCTTCTAATGTCTGCAGGCAGATCAAGTTTATTTTCAATTTTGCCCACGCCCCCTGCCGCCCCTGCAATTTAGAAAAAACGTCATATCTCGCACAGTTTTGAAGATAGATGGCTTGTTCCTTCTGGACATATTTAGTTATTAGGATAACTTATCGATCCGCCAAAGGAATGAAGAAGATCGGATGAACGGTTTTCGAGTTATGATCAAAAGAAAGAATTTTCTTGGTACAGAGTATGTTATAGTCGGGCTTGACCGACTTTCTTTTTTGTTTTTACCAGAATTAGACCAGAATGAGAATCAGACGGATTATTTCGAACCAGACAAACCTAATTTTGGATCAACACAGAATGACTTAGGACAAATCGAGTTTATCGAGTTTGACTTAATGTCTGCTGCTGGGTTGCTGCTGCCTTGTTTGGGCAATGCATATGCTTAATTTTCAACTAAGTCTTGAATGCAGTACAACCTGGTCTACCGTAACCACTAACCCAGCTACCTCTCCCTCTCTCTCTCTCTCTGTCTCCCTCTCCCTCTCTCTGGTTGTGTTTGCTGAAGGCGTTGAGGCAAAAATATGATTCATGTCAGAATTGTCGTGCGTATAAATGAATATTTGAATTATGGTTGTCAGGCTACGTGTTTCGGTGTGTGGAGTAAGTTCATAAATTATGGCAACTTCCTGAATCCCCAGTGTCCGACAAGGGGGGGGGGGTGAGGGAGCGAGATTGTGTGTGTGTGTGTGTCACCTTTTGGCCTGCCTGGGGTCATCTGCTCATCAACAGTTTTTCCTTATTATAACCAGGTGCTGCTCTCACTCTCTCTCTGTCTCTCTGGCTCCATCTCCTTCAGTGTGTGTGTGTGTCCTGGAATCACTTAAGTTTGGTTTTGTTTTTCAGTTGCCAAAAACTCGCTTTGAATGCATAATCAGCCTTGGCTTTATGGCCTTGCCTCTCTTTATGGCAGTTGTTGTTGTTGTTATATTATGTTGAGTGCCTGGCTATTAACTTACACCGTACGAACGTGCGCCACACGCGGCGTATGAGTGATAAATAAATGATGCGCCAACAGCAAGGCCTAGTCAAGGAATAGATGAGGCCCAAAGATTTGGCCACGGAGATGGAGTGTTGTTTGCTGTTGTTGCCTTTCATATTCGAAATAAATTAAAAACTTTTTCAATTGCATTTCCCTGGCTACGTGTGAGCCGGGGCCAAAGTTGAGTAAGGCAACAGAAGGGAGTTAGCAAGTGAGGCCAGCAAAATTCAATTAGGTTTGATGAAAACTTGAAGTGTCAAATTTAAAGCCTCATTAACACACTCCCCCTCTCTCCCTCCCTCTCTCTCTCTCGGGGGTGTGTGTGCGTGTGTTGCATGTTCTAAGGGTCTTGCAGCAATTGGCAAACTGATTGATGAAACATAATTTCCATTTGCAAATTTTCAATTATTCACAAAATGTAATTCTTTTGCAGCTGGCCGCAGCTCGCTAGCGCGCCCGCCTGTCACATTACGTATACGCCGCGGTGAACCGCTTTGACAAAAAGACGAAAGCCGTGAATCGAAATTCATTTTAAATGCCACTTTGCATAACAATTAATATTTTATTGCGGCGAATGCGAAAATTGTTCATCAAATAAAAATCAAGTGGCAACCTTTAAACTGTTGCACATTTACCCCACCTGCCGCCCCTCCCCAGCCCAACCCACTGCCAGCCGCCCCTCGTTATCTTGTAAATAATTCACTTGGAAAACAACAAAAAAATACAACAAAAAAAATGATTATATTTATTTCGCCGGCAAAGGCAAAAATGGCAAAAATGGCCAAATGACGTGTGTTTTTTATTGCAAATTTAATTTTTCATTTAACGACGCGGCCATCAAAATAAATTAAGGAATAATTTTGGGGTTAATTACAATTATTTACACACAATGACATCGATGATTATGATGTCGATTGTTATGGCTTTATTAACGCAGCGTGCAGCGCCAGCGAAATAACAATAAAAATAATAATATTATTAACAAAAATGACACAAGAAAAAAGAACACACACACAATCGTCCGACCTCATCTGACAATGGCTCTCATTACAACCAAAATAGGCTACAGAGCAGGGTTGACAGGCAGGCGAGGGGAGTAGGAACCACACACACACAAAAGCCATCCCTCACTCTCTCTCTCTCTCTCACATTTTGTTTATTAAAAAACATTTAAAATTCCACTATATTCAATACAAATTATGCAAATACTATGCTGAAACAGAATTTTTCAGTGCACTACAAAGAGCTTAGAGTAAATGGCATCGACACCAAAGAATATACAGCAAATAGATGCGGTATGATATAGACAAATGAGGGCAAACTTGGGATAATATACAAAGAAGGGAAAAGAACGCTTAACGTAAACAGCATTTGATTGGCAATGTACCACCGAACTAAAAGGAATATTCTTTCAAAAGTATACAACAGCCTGAAAGAAGGCTTCTCCGAGCCCATAGGGTATATATATACTTGATCAACACCACAAGCAAAGTTGATTTAGCCATGTCTGTCTGTTTCTATGCCATCTCCATTCTTACTTTGAATGCTATATTCAGCAAACTTTACACAAAGTCTGTTAATACAAATACTATGCACATTTATCGAAACTGGCCGATTTGGATGACTCAAGCATAAAGCTGTCATAGGACCGATCATTCGAAAAACCAGTTTTTGTAAGAAAAACTTTTTAGTTTTCAATGGAAGCGCCTCCAAACTTGTTATTTCTTAGTTTGCTATGCTTTCGCATGATTCCACTAAGTTTGGTCGAAATCGGACATCTATATATGATAGCTGTCATAGAAAAGTAGGGTCTGCAAAGTAGTCATAGTGAGAAAAACTTTTTTATTTTCAATGGAAACGCCTTCAAACTTTGTATTTCTTAGTTTGCTATGCTTTTCCATAATTCTACTAAGTTTGGTCGAAATCGGACAACTATATAGTATAGCTGTCATACAAAAGTAGGGTCTAAAAAGTAGTTTTAGTGAGAAAAACTTTTTGGTCTTCAATGGAAACGCCTTTAAACTTTGTATTTCTTAGTCTGCTATACTGTCACATGATTCTACTAAGTTTGGTAAAAATCAGACTTCTATATAGTATAGCTGTCATACAAAAGTAGGGTCTAAAAAGTAGTTTTAGTGAGAAAAACTTTTTGGTTTACCATGGAAATATTCTTAAAATTGGCATAAATTAATTTAATATGCTTTTACAAGATTCCACAAAGTTTTGTCAAAATCAGATGACTATAGCATATAGCTGCCATAGGAATAATCGGTCGAGAAACAAGTTTTAGTGAGAAAAACTTTTTTATTTTCAATGGAAATGCCTTCAAACTTTGTATTTCTTAGTTTGCTATGCTTTTTCATGGTTTTACCAAGTTTGGTCGAAATCGGACATCTATATATGATAGCTGTCATAGAAAAGTAGGGTCTGAAAAGTAGTTTTAGTGAGAAAAACTTTTTTATTTTCAAGGGAAACGCCTTCAAACTTTGCATTTCTTAGTTTGCTATGCTTTTCCATTGTTTTACCAAGTTTGGTCGAAATCGTACATCTATATATGATAGCTGTCATAGAGAAGTAGTGTCCAGAAAGTAGTCTTATTGAGAAAAACTTTGTGGTTTTTAAAGGAAACGCCCCCAAACTTGGTAAATCTTAGTTTGCTATGCTTTTCCATGATATCATTAAGTTTGGTCGAAATCGGAACTCTATATAGTATAGCTCTTATACTAGAGTTGGCTCTAAAGGGTAGTTTTAGTGAGAAAAACTTTTTTGTTTTCAGTGGAAACGCTGCCAAACTTTTCTTTTTCGTAGTTTGCTATGCTTTTCCACGATTTTATTTAATTTGGTTGAAATCGTACATCTATATAGTAGAGCTCCCATGGAAAGGGAAGGTCTGAAAGTGAGAAAAACGTGCTGCAAGGGTATACAAACTTTCCACATATTTTATCTTCAATTTAGGGTAATTTTTTCAAGATATATTTCTCGGAATTTTCTTAAATTAAGGGCAGACTTACCCTCACCACGAGACATCAGCTAGAAAATGGTGTCTTTGATGGGTGTTTGCTACCAAAAGGGCCTTGTTAGAAGGTTAGGTCCTGAGAGCAGCTCAAATAAATCACATAAATCTGTTTCTTAGTCTTAAGGTTCAGGTACGTCTAGCCGCCTGGGTAAGAGATTACAAGTGGTAATCAGAAGAAGTCAAAGTTTTTTTTTGGTGAATGGAAACTTATAAGAAATGTAGAAAAACCCTTAACAATTTAGTGCTGTTGCTGCCTTTGAAACCACAATAAAGTATGATTTAGCATTAATCTTCAATAAAAGTGTCATTTGCAAATAGATTTCCCTCCCCGCCCCCCCCCCACTTCAACCTGCACTGCATTAACATATTCATCAAATGCGCCCAGTCGCTTATGCCCCATTAACTGCCGTTGCCATTCATCCAACTATACCGTCAATCCTCTCAGACCCTTGTCGCGACTAACAAACAAACAAACAAACAAACAAGCAAACAAACAAAGAGGCAAATAACAAACATAAACGTGAGTGAAAAAAACTGCGTAAAGCAAAAATCCATGTAATTGTAAACAAATTAATGGCCATTGTGGGAAATGCGCGTCAATGAACACGCCACAAACAACAACAACAACAGCGGCGATACAAAAACGCGGGGCAAAAAGCACTTGCACAAAATAAATTTGCAGCAATTTGCTTTCTGCAATATTTGCATTCACATTTGCATTATAACAATTTGCTATTATCAATATTACTTTTCGAATCGTATAAATTGTGTCCCCTCCAACAAGGTGGCAACAGCTGGACCAATAACAGAGCCGGAAAGGTGGCCACGACTCTGCCACGCTTTACTGCGTTTTTATGTGATTTCATTTCATGGCAGCAGCAGGAGGGTGTGGGGTAGATAGTGAGCGTTATTTATGAACTGTGCGCGCCTGCAAGTATGCAACGATTATAATAATTTTAGCTTATAATGTGTTTTTCCACGTCCTCGTCGTCGTCCTCGTCGTCGTTCTCGACTGGCAATTTGCTGATTTATTCGCACTTAGGTGACTTAAAGTATCCTGTCTAGCTATGAAGGAGCACCAGCACTAGCAAGAGCACCAGCAGAGAGCAGCTCGGTGTGTGTGTGTGTGTGTGTGCAGAGCAGAGCAGAGCAGCTCATAACTCTTGCGCTTACCTTGTTGTGGCAGTCTCCAGCTCGCCACTCCCCACTCCCCAGTGGTGGGAGGATGCATTTAAAAATGCATTAGCGTAAATCAATGGAGGCTTTGCCTTTATGATTGGCATTAAATCTCATTTGGGGGGGGGGGGGGGGGGTCGCTTTCCAGGTAGCCTGTGTCAAAGGTCCAGTCCGCTGGCTTAAGAGCTTCAACATGGCTGTTGATTTTGGCTAATGCATTTGTGAACGAGCTCGCCATTTGAATCAATTTTTATGAATCACTTTTGATGGGTGGAAAGAGGTTTTTCGGCGGGGGTGGGTATGAAATGTGAGTGGTATTCCTTACTCGTTACTCGCTAGTGTGTACTCAATGCCTGTTAATAAGTACTCGTTACTCGTTACTTTATATTCAGTACTCGTAATTCATTACCCAATACTCGGTGGTCGGTACTCAACGCTCACTCCAGCATAAGCAGCACTCAATACTCATCACTCGATATATGAATCTCAATACTCCACTTTCGACACTCGTTACTTGATATGTTCAGTTCTCAATACTTTGTGCTTGATACAGTCAACCATATTTTGTTCTTGACGCAGTACTCTATACTTTGTTCCCTATACACTACTCGCTACTCATGACTCGATATTCAAATCTCACTACTCAATACTCAATATTTGGCACTCGGTACTTGATACTCCTCACTTACAATCAGCACTCAATACCCAATTCTTGAAACTCGGTACACGATACTCCGTAATCTCTTAATTATACATGCTGTATACTCGTTACTTGATAATCAGTACTCGATACTCATTACTCGAATCTTAAAACTCTAAAATCGTTACTTGATATCTTCAGTTCTCGATACTCAGTACATGATACTCTGTTTTCGATACAGTACTCGGTACTCATTGCTCGATATTAGAATCTCAGTACTCAATAAACGATACTCGGCACTCGCTACTTGATACTCTTCACTTATAACCCGTACTCGATACCTCATTCGCGAAACTCAGTACACGATACAGCGTTATCTCTAAATAGTAAATGCTGGATACTCGTTACTTTAAAATCTGTACTCGATACTGATTACGCGATACTCGAATCTCAATACTCTGCACTCGTTGCTAAATATATTCAGTTCTCGACCCGCAGTACTCGATATTCTTTACCCGATACAGTGCTCCATACTCGGTTCTTGATACAATACTCGGTACTCATGACTCGATATGCAAATCACACTACTCAATACTCAATATTTGGCACTCGGTACTTTATACTCTTCACTTATAACCCGTACTCGATACCTAATTCTCGAAACTCAGTACTCGATACTCCGTAATCTCTTAATTCCACATGCTGTATACTCGTTACTCGAAAATCAGTATACGATATTCATTGCGTGATATGCGAATTTCATTATTTCATACTCCACACTCTTTATTTAATATGTTGAGTACTCTACACTCAATACTCGTTACTCTAAACTCGTTACAGTGCTCCATACTCTGTTTTTGATACAATACTCTATACTCAATACTCGATATTGCAATCTCAGTCCTCAGAAGTCGATACTCGGCACTCTCTACTCGCTACTTCTTACTAATAATCATTAAACGATACTCCGTTTTCTCTAGATAGTCAATATGGAATACTCGCTACTTCATAATCAGTTTTCTACACACAGTATTCAATACTCAATGCTTGAAACTCTGTATTTGAAACTCAGTACTCGATACTCAGTAATTGAAACGCGGTACTCCATACTCAGAACTCAGTATGCGATTCACAGTATTGATATTCAAATCTCAGAGCTGCATGCAGTACTCGTTACTTGTTACTTAATGCTCGATATTCTTAACTCCATACAGTATTCCATATTTATGACTCAATACTCTATACTAGTTACCTAATAATCAGTACTCGATACTCAATAATTTGTATTCGAGTCTCGGTACTCGAAACTCGGATACTTAGAACTTGATGCTTTGCTGTGGTTTCTAATCAATTCTTATGTTAAGTACCCGTTGCAATACTTGATTATTAGTACTCGAAAGTACTCCATACTCTATGCATCACTCGGTACTTGACTCAGCACTTGAGTACTCAGTACTTGACTCTCAATATTTGTTACTCAGTTCTCGTTGCTCTGTATTTACCACTCGTTACTCGTTACTATCTAATACTCGGTACTTTATACTCAACACTCAATAGCCGAAACTCTATTCCATGGTTAGTCTGTACTCGATACTCTCTACACACACTCAAGTACTCAGTACTCACATCACAGCGATACTCCGCCACGTCAGCGAGACGGAAATGATAAAGGTTTCCCCTTCAAAAACGAAATCCTTCGATGCAGGAATGGTGGTTCTTAAATGCTCTACACATTCTACTTCAATTACTGACATACTTTAATCCCCATTCACCATAATTGTTGTTTAATTTATCATTCATGCACCACATTTGAAACCCAAGCCCAGCCAGTGTCAAATTGGTGAGACGAGGCTTAAGTTTTCACAGAAAATGTGTGGCAACAATTTTCACAAAATTTACCGAAGGTTTAATTAAGCGCGCATTAGACAACAATCAACAAATTGTTTGCCTAATTGTGCAAAAGTTTTGCAATTGGCGAAAGGAAGCGAAATTCGTTGCCTACATTTATGGGCCGCCCACTTAGTGAAACTTATTAGCACACACACACACACACACACACACACACAGTGGAGGGCTAATTAGACCCCCATACTCTTCCTTGACTCGGCGGAATCTCGTTTAGCAATTATTATACTTAAAATGCTGTCGCCACTTTGCTGTGGCAGGTGTCCGCTGCCCGCTGCCCGCTGCCCGCTGCCCGCTGCCCGCGTATCCATGTCTCATGTGCGTTGATAGCAGAGCTTAGCTCCAAGACAGATTACAGCTTAAATGATGCATTAAAACAAACCGGAGTGAGTCCGCCCCCAGGACGTTTACAAACACACACGCACATGTAGGCCGCACTCACACACACACACACACACACACACTCTCGTTTATTATTGACTGCTAAAGACGCAGGACTAAGCCCTGGACAATTCGACCATGAGCAGCTAACGGCAAATGCCTTGACATTTAAGAGGATTTGGGGGTCCGACAGTAGACAAGCATTTTGGCAACTCGACTTCTTGGTATAGAGAGACTGTAGACCTGTAGGTGTTAGACTGGTTACACATGCACACACACACACGCACACACACACGCATGGGTCATGTTTATTTTGTGCAGAGCCAAGAGAAAACTAAACTGTCAGTTGCTGTTCCACAAAAACTGCTTATTTAGCCTGATATTAGGCAAGACATTTGCTAATATCCCAAATTTTTGTTGGTATTGTTTTTAGATTTATTATTTTAATGGCCAACAACTGACAGCGCACAGTTTTAGCTGGCCAAACAGTTTTTTCCCCACCAGAAATATGCCTGTGGAACGCACAAAAGCAACATTTATGCTGGGCAGCACCGTTCGGAACAGCAATGGGCAGCACTTGACACATTTTAACCAGCTGAGGGAGATATAAAGTAAGTAAGTTACGGTTGAATTAATCTCCGATCCCATTTAGTATATATATATTCTTGATCAGCATCATTAGCTGAGTCGATATGGCCTTGCCCGTCGGTCTCTAGGCTAACTTCTCCATCAGTTTAAAAGCTATCTTCAGCAAACTTGACACAAAGTCTTTTAGTTTTAATACTTTGCACATTTGTCGCAAACTGGCCGGATCGGTTGACTATGGCATATAGCTGTCATGGGAACTATCGGTTGGAAAACTAGTTTTAGTAAGAAAAACTTTGTTGTTTTCAAAGGAAACGCTTCCAAACTTGGTATTTCATAGTTTGCTATGCTTCTTCATAGTTTGACCAAGTTTGGTCGACATCGTACATCTATATGGTATAGCTGTCATACAAAAGTAGGGTCTGAAAAGTAATCTTAGTAAGAAAAACTTTGTTGTTTTTAATGTAAAGGTGTTCAAACTTTATATTTCTTAGTTTGCTATAGTTTTTCATGGTTTTAATAAGTTTGGTCAAAATCGGACATCTATATAGTATAGCTGTCATAGGGACTATCGGTTGGAAAACTAGTTTTAGTAAGAAAAACTTTTTTATTTTCAAGGAAAGCGCTTCCAAACTTTGTATTTCTTAGTTTGCTATGACTTTTTATGATTCCATCAAGTTTGGTCGAAAACGGACATCTATATAGTATAGCTGTCATAGAAAAGTAGAGTCCGAAAAGTAGTCTTAGTGAGAGAAACTTTTTTGTTTTCAGTGAAAACGCCTCCAAACTTTGTATTTCTCAGTTTGCTATGCTTTCACATGATTTTACAAAGTTAGGTTGAAATTAAACATCTATATAGTATAGCTGTCGTACAAAAGTAGGGTCTAAAATGTAGTTTTAGTAAGAAAAAGTTGTTCGTTTTCAATGGAAATGCGTCCAAACTATGTATTTCCCAGTTTGCTATGCTTTCCCATGATTTTATGCAGTTTTGTCCAAATCGGACATCTATATGGAATAGCTGTTATACAAAAGTAGAGTCTGAAAACTAGTTTTAGTAGGAGAAACTTTTTGATTTTCAATGTAAACGCCTCCAAACTTTGTATATCTTAGTTTGCTATGCTTTCCCATGATTTTACCAATTTTGGTCGAAATCGGACATCTATATGGTATAGCTCTTATACAAAAGTAGAGTCTGAAAAGTGGTCTTAGTGAGAAAAACTTTTTTGTTTTCAATGGAAACGCCTCCAAACTTTGTATTTCTTAGTTTGCTATGCTTTTCCATGGTTTTACTAAGTTTGGTTAAAATCGGAAAACTATATAGTATAGCTCCCATAGAAAATAAGGTGCAAAAAGTATGTCTGAGTTGGCAAAACGTGCTTTAAAGGTATAAAACTTGGGAAATACGCAGCATACTATCGATTTGGGGTCACCTCAATCGATGGTTGTCTAAATTTTCAAAGAGATCCTTTACAAAATACTTCAACGAACCGCTCTCTCAAGCATTCATCCCAATTGTTTAACAAGTTCCCCTCTCGTCAACAACAGCCACTCAACAAATTCCAAAAAAAAACTCTCTCTCTATCCCCTAAACTGTAACTCGTTTTTAACCTAATGAAAATGCATTAAACATTTGCTACATTAAAGTGGCTTGGCTCGGTTTTGAACCGTAAAGGAACAATGAAAGCTTAGCTTTGGGTCAACAGGAAGAGCGTGTGTGGTCGGTCGGTCCGTGGATGGCTCTCCGGGCCAAGAGGAAAGACTGTTGAAAACAGCATTTCACACATTTTCCATCTCTTGGCATAAACATATCCATATAGCTTCCATGTTTATTGTGTGGCTTCTACTTGAGTTTAATTAAATTACCCAAAATGACCAAAAGCCGGAGACTCTCATACATATCCTGTCACTGATGCGGCACCACACTCATTCCTAATGCCGGTCACATTGTCTTAAGTGTTGGGTGGAGGGGGGTGGCAGGAGGATAAGGATATAGAGGTGCTTGGGTCGCATGTCGTGGTGTTTGTTCTAATGCGAGTCTATAAATTTTCCACATTGAAAAGCAAAAAAAAAGTGCGTTTTATGCACTCTAATAGCTCAAGCTGAACAGCCAGCAGCACTTAGCTGAAAATCTCTCTCCCTCTCTGACCCTCTATTTTGCCTACCCCCCCCCACACACCCCCACACACCCCCACACACCCCACCCTTAGTGGAGCGTGGAGAACATTCGTTATAAAGTGCTAAAGTTCCAAGTGGCTTGTAGTACCTTAAGCCAAATGAAAGATGTGTAAACACCACCCCAGGCTCACACCCCAGACCCACCCCCAGGCCCACCCCCTCCCCCCCCCCGACCACCTCCTCACTAAAGGAAAATTAATTATTAGCACGGACTTCTAGTTAAGATTAAATAACTGTGAAAATTGCTCAGCTTTAATTGAAATTAAGCAGCACTTGAGCAGACACCATTGCCAACTCATCGTTGGCCCCCGCCCCCCCCTATTCCCCCCTCCCCTACCACCCTACCACCCTTCCCTCCATTGGGGAGACAGGACTACTTTGTAGTTTTTTACGCTTGCGGATTAATTTAAATTTATTTGCACAGCTTTTTAAGTTGCATTTACATTTTACTTGTGCTCCATCACCCCCCAACACCACCCCACCCCCCACCCCTCCTTGTGTGTGGTGGTAATTTATGCCACGCCTGGCAAATCATTTGAAAATCAGCTTAGTCTTAGTCTATAACTTTACAGTTTTTCTTTTTTTCAACAAGGCAGATCAAACAAAAAAAAAATCAAAAAATCTTACATCCCGATCAAAATCCGTCATAGAGTCGCCGTAATGAGTGCGAGCGGGGGGAGGTGGGGGGGGCGTTAAGCCCCTCCAAGTGTTGACAAAACTGGCAGAAAAGTTTTGCGCCAAATGCGTTGGAACAACAGTTCAGCTTCTTGGCACTGAAAAACTTTCTAATAAATAACTTATTAAAATATTAAAGTGAATGGGAAACAGGCAAAAAGCAACAGCGCAGAGGCATGTCCAATCTGCAAACGCTACGCCAACACCCCCACCCCCACCCCCACCCCCGGGGGCCACACACATGCCAGGCGGGCGTTTTTAAGCCGCCCTAAGCCAAAGTAACTTTTTAAGTTCGTTTCGAACGGAGGAAGGAACCGGCAGCAGGCAGCAGCTGGCGGAGAGAGCGAAAGAGAGAGCGAAAGAGCCTACAAGGAAGCGTTGGACTGACTCTTGAAGTGAAACTTTATGGCAACCGTTTCCGTTTGAGCATGGAGCCGACTCTTGGCTAGGTGTCAGTTGTTGTTTACAAATATTGATGAATCTATAAACAAACGAGATACAAGAACATTTTTCCATTTTTCGACACATCCTTCCTATGACAGCTATATGCTATAGTCAACCGATTTGGATCAAATCTCGTAAAATTGTGTCTCAGCATTCAAATTACATTTAAGCCAAGTTTGAAATCTTTACCATTGAAAACAAACCAGTTTTCATCACTAAAACTAGTTTTTCGACTTAACTTTTCTATGACAGCTATGCCTTAAAGTTCCCCGATTTTGATCAAATTTTGGGGAATTATAAAAATGTTTAGAAAACTAATAAATACAAAGTTTGGCTACGCTACCATTGCAAACAAAAAAGTTTTTCTCACAAAAATAGGTTTTTCGACCAATTGTTCCTATGACAGCCATATGCTATAGTCAACCGATTTGGTTTAAGCTTTGTAGAATTGTGTTTAAGCATACAAATTCCACATAAGCCAAGTTTCAAGACTTTACCTTTGAAAACAAAAAAGTTTTTCTCACTAAAACTATTTTTCGACTTAACTTTTCTATGACAGCTATGCCTGAAAGTTACCCGATTTTGATAAAACTTTGAGGAATTATAAATATACTTCAAAAACTATGAAATACAAAGTTTGGCTACGCTGCCATTACAAACAAAAAAGTTTTTCTCACAAAATTTGATTTTTCGACCAATGGTTTCTATGACAGCCATATGCTATAGTCAACCGATTTGGATCAAACATTGTAGGATTGTGTCTAAGCATTCAATATCAATGTATGCCAAGTTTGAAGACATATCCATGGCAATCAAAAAAGTTTTGCCCACTAAAACTAGTTTTTCAAGCTAACTTCTCTATGACAGCTATCCCTTAAAGCTCCCCAATTTTGATTAAATTTTGGGAAATTATAAAAATGCTTAGAAAATTAATAAACACAAAGTTTGGCTACTATACCATTTCAAACAAAAAAGTTTTCTCACAAAATTAGATTTTTCGACCAATGGTTCCTGGACAACCATATGCTTAAGTCAATCGATTAGAATCAAACTTTGTAGAATTGTGTTTAAGCACTCAAACCAAATATATGCCAAGTTTGAAGGCATTTCCATGAAAAGCAACAAAGTTTTGCTCACTAAAACTAGTTTCTCAAGCTAACTTTTCTATGACAGCCATACCATATAGTTGCCCGATCTTAGTAAAACTTATTAGAACTATAAAATAGTATAGAAAACTGAGAACTTCAAAGTTTGGTAACGTTTCAATTGAAAACAAAAGAGTTTGTATCAATAAAACACATTTTTAACCAATAGTTCCCATGACATTTCTATGCTATAGTCCTTCGATCTTGAACAAACTTTGTAGAACTGTGTGAAAGCTCATAAAAGCAATAAATAAGAAGTTTGAAGTAATTACCAAGAAAAACAAAAAAGTTTTTCTGAGAAAAGCTAATTTTTTCGATCAACTTTTCTATGACAGCTATCCTCTGAAGTTCTCCGCTTTAAAACAGTGCTTACAACAACATACAAATCTCTGTTTGAAGTTTTCAAAGGTTTTACCATCTGCACCGCAGTGCTTTTTGCAGGCTGCAGGCTCGTGCTGTATAGGGTATTGAAAATGATCTTAGTTAAACTTAGACTGATTCGTGTTGTATAGGGTATTGAAAATGGGTAAAAGGGTTTCATTGCACAGTTTCTATAAGGGCAAAGTCAACGTTTCTTCAAATTGCACGAGTTCTGTGATGATATTTGGGAGCTAAAATTGCCAACAGATGTGTCCCTAAACTATTTATAGGTGACCCAAAGCACCCAATGCGGGTACCTGAAGTTAAATGTACTTGATCTGTATACTTAAACAACGAATAAGCTTGATTTGGTTAGATTAAGAACCAAAATGGACTGAGTGTACCTATGTTTAGTACCTCTAGTACTTGCTTTAGGTACAGTCACTTAAGCAACGATTTGCTAGGGTTTCCCCATTCGAAACTTTCTTTCTTAATTCCAATTAAAGCTCTGCTCAATGAGCTGCAAGTAATGTACTTACCCAACAACAACAACAACAACAACTGGACTAAGTGCCGACAAATGTTAATTCTGGCTAATCCATCCATCGCTCTTACCGGGTATCAAACATAAATTGGTTAACCACACCGGGGCAAAGGTGTTGGCATAGACATGGCGTTCATTTCACTTCATTTGTTGTACCATTTTAGTTGAAAGTGCTTGCCACACTGCTGAACCCGCAACCTAACTAGAAACCAGAAACTCGCAGCTCACAACTCACAACTCGCAACTCGCGAATCAAAGTGACGACACAACGATGTGGAATTTTGGGTGGTATGAATGTTTTCTCCCCATGGACCCATTGCACTTTGTTTTCCGCTGCACCAAATGTTTCAATTTGCTGGGGCAGTGCACAAATTAGAAATGAAATAGAAGCGTTGAAAACGCTGCTTGGATGGGTCCTGGGGATGGCATCGTAAATTTCCCAAAGTGAAAAAGCCTTAAGAATACATTTGAACCATTTTTTGTTGTTAAAGGGGTAAACTGAAATTAGTTTGGGGTGGGGGAGGGGGGGAGCCACACACACACACACACACACACTTAATGGCTGCTCCGAGTGCAACTTTCAAATGCGTTTAATATTTAAATGGCGGAACGAAAATGGCAATGGCCAAAATTTCTATGCTGTGCTCCACAATATCTGTCTGTGCTTTCTGGAGATGCCTGGCGGGCCATGACCACCGCACCACATGCAAATTTACTTTGTTGTAAAGATGGAGAAGGACACTGAAAGAAATGAAAGTGCACGGAAAGTTGGCTAACAACCTTTCGGAGTTGGTCCTTCGAGCCGGATAATAGAGATGGTTTGATGCCCATTTTGGGGTTCATTCTTTGTATTTTACTTTGAATGTACTCCAAATGGTTAATCTTAGGCACTTCTTTCAACATTTTCTTAACTTTGACACTGCCAAAACATGACAAAAGCTCTACTTTGGCCAAACATGGGCACTTCAAGACATTTACTACTCGATTTCATCTCTTCTACACTATTTTACTACACCATTTCATCTCTTCTACACTATTTTCTCTCTGCCTGCAGTAATCTAAAAGTGTATTTTGCTTAAAGAAAGCTTAAATTTTCAAAGTGAATCCCCAATTTTACATTTGTCTGCTGTTTGTGTTCATTTCTGATCCCCCATTTTTGCTTTGTTGCTGATGTCAGAAAGCTTACAAGTCGATTGGTTGCAGATATTGTCAAAACTCTCTTTTGATTTGACACAACAAATGTTGCTTTATGTTCACAAAGCCAACAAATGGTTGCCTAAAAGTACATATTTTGAGTTAGAGGACTGAATTTTGGTACATATAATGCTAAGACTTAGACTTTATTTGGGAAAACATGTAGACTAATAGCACTTTGACCTAGAAGCCCACTTTTATGTTCTATGTTTGTGTAAAGGTCAAGGTTTACCTTTAAACTGTCAGAAGAAAGCATCTGCTTCCATATAAAGCATATATATTCTTGATCAGCATCAGCAGCCCAGTCGATATCATCATCTCCATCTCAGAATATAAGCATAGATCTCACAGTTGGTAAGAGATAAGGAGTGGTACATAAGCTTCTCAAACTTGCAGGCTGATAAAGCCAATTTTCAATATTTGCCACGCCTCCTACGGCCCACGAAAATTGTGAAAAACTGTCATATCTTCCACAGTTTTATAGACATAAGTTTCGTTTCTTCTAGACACATTTAGTACTTAAGACTATTAATAGATTCCCCAAAGGGTTGACAAAGCTGGGATGAACAAAAGAATGCATACTGTGCAGACACTTTCATAGATTTAACACTCTTATAGATAGAAGGTTTGTACCTTCTGGACACATTTAGTACTTAGAACTATTAATAGATTCGCCAAAGGGTGTACAAAGCTGGGATGAACAGTAGTCAAGATATGACTAAGAGACTGCAAACTGTGCAGACACTTTCACAGGTTTGAGGTTGAAATGAAGAGTGGAGAGAAATGTGATTGTGTTGGTGAGCAGTAAAACTTCACAGCGAGTAGTGAGTCTTTCACTAATCATGTAGCTGCTGCTGAACTGCTGCTGCCTCATTAAAAACTAACTTCAACTTGCTTCTCAAACCCCATTTCGCCCAGTGTGTAGCATCCAACTAAGGCCACAAAGTTCGCACAAGGTTGCCAGCGTTGTTTCTCCATCGATGGCCACAACCTGCTGCCTGCTGCCTGCTGCTTCTGTTACTGCTGCTGCTGCTGCCTGCTGCTTCTGTTACTGCTGCCTGCCTACCGAATTTGCCAACGGGTCTCCAGTGGGTCCGTCTGTACTCCACCAGTCGAGTAGTGTCCGGTTGGTGTGCTAAAGCTGCTTAGCGGCAACTGCTCGTTGTCATTTCCGGTACACTGACGCACACTTGCCTGTGGCAAGTGCCTCCACAGCCACTGGCACTCATACAGCTACCCACCCACCCAGCCCCCACTCCCCTGACCCTCTTACCGCGTGCAGCTCATCGCAACGCTTTTTGCCACCAAAACTTGGCCGAAGTGCGACTGATGACCACATTTACTCAATTAAGTTGCAAATTCATACACACACACACACACACAGAGAGAGAGAGAGAGATAGGGAGGGGGTGGGGAGGGAGTTTGGTTAGAATGACCAGGGTAGAGACATCATTCATGGGCTTATGCTTAATATGGTGTGAACATTTTATACATACAGCTGTTTGAATGCCGAAAGATGGAACGCAAATGGAACGCCGCTGTGGTGCGGTTAAGTTGATAATGGCAAGGAATGTTAGTTAAAAATAGATGAAAAGAGAAGATTAGTGGGTAGAGTAATGTGTGCTTTAACGCACTGCGAAACCTGGGCACACTTATTTTGAGTATTTTTGGCCACACTGCATGGTCACACTTATTGTAAAGTTTTTAGTTGAAAGAAAAGTTATAAACAAAAGATTGGTAGTGGGGAAATGCATGTTTTAGCCCACTACGAAACCTGGCCACAGTAATTTGTAGTATTTCTGTCAAGACAGTATGGTCACACTATTTTTTAAGTTGATTATTGAAAGAAAGTTAGTTTAAACTATTTGAAAATAGAGATTAGGGGTAGAGAAATGTATTTTCTTACTCACTACGAAACCTGGTCACATTAATTCATGGTCACACCAACCTTTAAGCTAATAATTAGAAGAAAAGTTAGTTTAAAATAGATGAAAATAAAAGATTTAGTATTAGGGAAATGTATATTCTAGCTCTCTGGTAAACCTGGTCACACTAAGCTATGATGTGTTGGGCAGTCCACTCTAATTTGTTGCACTTTTGTCGTAGCCTAGTCTGTTCACACTATTTCGCAGTTTTTCTGTCGTAGCATAGTCTGGTCACACCCATTCGTGGTACCTTTGCCTTATTATAGTCTGGTAACACTAATTTTTAACCAGTTTTAAATATTTGCGACATTGTTTTTAAACTTTAGCCGTTGTTTTTTTTAATATTAGGTCAGTTAAGGTTGGTCATACCATAGTAATGCATTAAAATTTACGAAATTTGTAGTATTCTTGTTGATCTGGTCACACTATATTTGATAATTTTTCGGTTGAATAAGCTGTTGGCCACAATTTGATGCCAAATACAAATTCATGTACATTATATTTGAAATTTGTATAAGAATATATGGGCACTCTAATTTCCAGGGAAACAAAAACATAAAGTTTATCAAGAATCCATAACATAATTTGAAAAATTTTTGCATAAAATATAACAATTACGTCTAAACTTTGAAAAAATAAGGGTTACAAATAAGTGTGACCATGCGCAAATATGAGCAAAATAGCAATAATTAGTGTGACCATGTTAGCACAATCATTTCCCCACCACCACAACATTCAAAGATGGTATTAGAAGCAAAACAAGCTGACTTGCTCTTCATTGTTCAGCTGCTCAGTAGCTTTATCTTATGCCTCACTTAAAGCTAACTACAACAAAATATGCAAGAAACCGCAAACAAAGGCAAATGAGTGATTAACATAGACAGCATAATCCCCGGTTCACTTAAGTAGGCAACTCATTTTGGTTCACTTACTCATAAACCAACCCCGTTCCCCCAACCCACTCCATTCAATAGCTCTCCCAGCTTATGTTTCACTGCTACTCTGACTCTTCTCCTTTTCTCTTGTTCTTGTTTTTTTTTTTTTTTTGCCTTTTCCAATTTAAATGCATTGTTCTTGTGTTCTTTTGGTAAAATTCATTGGATTCACTCACCTTTTTTTGGTGGGAAAACTTTTGCCTTGCTGCTGATGCTCCGGCTCCTGCTCCTGCTCCTGCTGCTGCTGAAGGTGGAGCCGAGGCATTGTTTTCTCCACTGATGAAATGAGCAGCTTGGCTTGGCACGGCCTGAGAAACTGGGAAACTTTTGTGTGCTGGGCCCATTCATAGAACAATTTCTTGCCATAATTATTTTGTGGCCGCAAGTGGGCAGGCATGCATAGAGCCGACTGGACTCTGGAGCCGGAGCCGGAGCCGAACTCCCGTTTATGTGCTTTTAATTAAAATAACCAACACAACACAAGCACCAGGCGAGGACGAAGACGAAGACGAGGACGAGGACGAAGACGCTGTTGCCGGAATGCCAGCATCTTCGTCTTACTCTAATGAACTTTTGGGGCAAAATTTAGAGGCCAGTAATGGAAGGGACGTGGCCAAATGTCTTCATTGCTACATTTCAAGAATTTCATTAATTTTTCGTATTCTTTGCGGCAATTGTTCATTTGTGGTGTGGCTGGTCAGCAAAGGAAATGACCGAGGCGGGGCGGGGCGGGGCAGGGCGGGTTGGTGGCGGCTGGTTGCAAGTTTATGTGGTGCATTCATTTGAAATTTTATATGCGGTTTTCCCCCTTTTTTGTTTTCAACAAATATCATTTCATTTAGTTACAAAATGCTTTGTAAATTTACGCCGGAATGTCCCTAAGACATCCATTCCGCCTTTCTTGGTTCAGGAGGGCGGGGGCAGGCGGAAACTTGATGAATGAATAAACAAATATTTATATTTATTATATATATATTTTGGTTTGTTCATTAATAAAATCCACCAGGTTAAAGAGAAAGAGAGAGATAGAGAGAGAAAATAGTTTTGAGAAACTGATAATAAGTCAAACAATTTTTGTCAAGAATTTGTTTACTAAACACTGAGCAACAGGGGTTTTTTTTCACAGTTTGAAAGTGTTATTCGATGATGAAGTAGGTATTTAGGTAAGGTCTGGTAACCCCATAAGCTCCGACTTACACCCACTTCAAGCGCCTTAGAGACTCAATAAGAAACACACAGAAAACATAGTTATATAACATTTTCTCTTATCTTGAACACTTGAACATAACCAATTCCAAAATTTAGTAAACTGTTATTTCCGAGCATATAAAAGCAATATTTTAAGATCCAAATGATATTTTATAATGTCATTTTGTTACAAAACTGCTTAAACATCATTTAAAACCTTCCGGAAGGTACCATCAAATGGTTCATATGCTTGTAACGTTCAAAAGGTAGCATCTTCAAACACATAAGGTATATATATGCTTGATCAGCATGACAAGCTGAGTTGATTTAGCCTTTTTCTATGCCATCTCCTCCCTCAGTTTGAAAGCTAGCTTCATCAAACTTTGCACAAAGTCTTTAAATACAAATATGCTGCCCATTTGTTGGAACTGGCAGGATCGGCTGACTATAGCATATAGCTGTCATGGAATGATCGGCTTAAGAACTAGTTTTAGTATGGAAAACTTTTTTGTTTTCAATTGAAACGCCTTTAAACTTTGTATTTCTTAGTTTGCTATGCTTTCTCATGGTTCAACCAAATTTGGTCGACAATTAACATCTATATGGCATAGCTGTCATAGAAAAGTAGGGTCTAAAACCTAGTCTTAGTGAGAAAAACTTCTTTGTTTTCCCTGGAAACGCCTTCAAACTTTGTATTTCTAAGTTTGCTATGCTTTCCCATGATTTTACTAAGTTTGGTCCAGATCGGACATCTGTATAGTATAGCTGTCACACAAAAATAGAGTCGTAAAAGTAGTTTTAGTAAGAAAAATATGTTTATTTTCAATGGAAACGCCTCCAAACTTTGTGTTTCTTAGCTTAATATGCTTTTCCATGGTTATACCAAGTTTGGTCAAAATCGGACATCTATATAGTATAGCTGTCATAGAAAAGTAGCGTCAGAAAAGTAGTCTTAGTGAGAAAAACTTTTTTGTTTTCAATGGAAACGACTTCAAACTCGGTATTTCTTAGTTTGCCATGCTTTTTCAATGATTTTTTTCATATTTGGTCAAAATCGGACATCTATATAGTATAGCTGTCATAGAAAAGTAGTGTCAGAAAAGTAGTCTTAGTGAGAAAAACTTTTTTAATTTCCAGGGAAACGCCTTCAAGCTTAGCATTTGTTAGTTTTCTATGCTTTTGCCTGATTTCACAAAGTTTGGTCGAAATCGGACAACTATATAGTATAGCTGTCATAGAAAAGTTCGGTGTGAAAAGTAGTTTTAGTGAGAAAAACTTTTTTGTTTTCCATGGAAACGTCTTCAAACTTTGCATTTCTTAGTTTGCTATGCTTTTCCATGATTTTAGTAAGTTTGGTTGAAATCCGACATCTACATAGTATAGCTGTCTTGGAAAGTAGAGTCTAAAAAGTAGTCTTAGTGAGAAAAACTTTTTTATTTTCCATGGAAACGCCTTCAAAGTTTGTATTTCTAAGTTTGCTATGCTTTTCCATGATTTTACCAAGTTTGGTCGAAATCGGACATCTATATGGTATAGCTGTCATAGAGAAGTATAGTCAGAAAAGTAGTTTAAGTGAACAAAACTTTGTATTTCTTAGTTTGCCATGCTTTTCTATGATTTTACAAAGTTTGATCGAAATCGCACTACTATACAGCATAGCTCCCATAAAAAAGTAGAGTCTGAAAAGAAGTTTTGTGAAAAAAACTAGTTTAGTTTCAGTCTCCCAACAATCCGACATCTGATGTGGATAGAATGCAACTCAAAAATTGTAAGCAATTTGTGATCATAAATCTACAAATTGTGTGACAACATCCTCGCCCCCCTTAAATGTGCTCAAAACTTGTTGCCCAGTTTAATTGTACAGTTCAGAAATTAGTATCTTTAACTGCAGGACAAAATAATTGGAAGCGAGGCTGCAAAACTGAATACGAATATTTCAGCAAAAATGTTGTGGTAAATTGCAAATGAATTGGAATTTTGATTTGTGCCGTGGGTGTGTGTGTCGTGTGTGTGTGTGAATTTATGGTTTGATTAGTAAAATAACTAAGCAAAAAGTTGATTTTAAATGTTCATTCAAATTAGTTGGCACTGCAGCGCGCTCAAGAATCTCTCACCGAGAGGGGGGTTGTTGGGATGAAGGGATTGCTGCAGCGAGTGCGCCCCGAGGCGCCATCATTTTGCCGCCATTTTCAGTTTCAGTTTGCCAACTTTTCAACTTTGTGTGTTGCATTTTCTTTGCGTATTAAATTTGCATTTAATTAAAATGCCACAAACTCTTAATGAGTCCGTCGCTCGTCGCTCGTCGCTCGTCGCACCGCGCTTTCGTCTCGTCTCAACTTTTTACATTAGTTACCGTTACACGGCAACGCTCAACGCTTCGGGTTACCGTTATGCGCTGCTTTTGATTCCCATTGAGCCAAAAGAGCGCAAAATATGCAACACAAAAAAAAGCCAAAAAAAAAAAGTGGGGAGAAAAAAAAACAGCAGGAAGAATGCCAAAACAGAATGTGCAAAAGAAAATTGTGCAAATGACCAAAAGTTCAAATGTGAATGATTTAGGGGTAAGCGGGGGGGCACGAGAGCAGAGCAGCGCAGCGCAGCGCAAAACCATAGCATACTTATGTGGGCAGCGCTAAGCCAGCCCCTCTTTAACTGCCCAACTTTTGCCTCACTTTAAGTTGACCTGCCTCCCCCTTTAATAAAATGCAATTAACATTTTGGACGAGCTTGAGTGCATTTTCGGGGCACTTTGATTTATTTGCAGTGTCAACTCAATTACAAATGCAAAACTTTGCAGACATTCTCGAGGGCACACGAGAGTTGCATGTTAAGTGTCGGCTGTCGGCTCACACACACACACACACACACACACAGCCAGAGAGACAGACAACAACAACAATTTTGCGGCTTACAAAAGTCAAAAGCGTATCGCGAACTTCTCTAATTGTAAAATTGGGCCCCGCCCCGCCCTGTCCCGCCTCGCCTCGCCCAGCAATGTGTCAAGTGCGACAAGCAATGAACTTTTTGTATTAAACTGTCAATGAGCATTGTCTGTATGCCTAAAGGCAACACTCGCTTAAGTAACACACACACACACACACACACACACACTCACACAGACACACAAGGATGCATGTCCTCGACAGGCAGCGAGCTAGAAAAATGGCAAAGGCAAAAGCGTGCAAAACAAAAACATTGCCAACGGCATCAATTTTCAGCGCCAATTTGCCAGGGCAACAGCAACAACTGAGACCCGCTCTCGGTAACCCCCCACCCCACCCCTCCTCAACACTTTATGGGTGTGTGTGTGTGTGTGTGCCTTTGTTTGCTTTATTTAGGCTCTTGTCTATTTATTCAAGTTTGCATACAAATGCCAAAACGCGAAAAGTAAAAGAGAGAAAAAGGATTTCAGTTATGGTTTTTAACCCAAAGTGTGTACACACACACCCACACACCATCACACACCACACCATCACACACCACACCACCACCCGTCAAAGATTTGATCACATTCGTAGGCTAATTTCATGGGAAACCAGATTGAAATTTAACCAAAAGGGTTACCCATAATAGCTCTCCTCCCACACTTTCCACACACACTGTGTGCCGTTTTTTTTGACATAGATAAGGTATTGGGTATGGCAAAGGCGAGCAATCGACGGCAGCACATACCTACCTTCCTTCTGAGACTCTGAAATTGTCTGAAAAGCAGCGGAATGTATAGATGGAGCTGCTGCAGACGAGTGCAAGTCATAACAGGCGAGCAATCGACGGCGGCACATACCTATAGCATACTTACCTTCCATCTGAGACTCCAGAACCGTCTTAAAAGCGGCAGAATGAGTAAGCGGAGCTGCTGCAGACTAGTGCAAGCCATAACAGGCGAGCAATCGACGATAGTTATGTGTTTGGGACACAGAGCTGCTGAGTGGGAGCGTATATTTCAGTCACAAAGTGTTAAACAAGAGAAAACGCAAGGCACTTTGAAGATCTGGTGAAACCCAGCAGCAGGCGAGCAATCGACGGCAGCAATTTGTTGAAGGCATTGCAACCCAGAGAGCTGCTTTAGCTAAGCAAACTTATTAATTCATGGCGCTCTAAAAAGTGAAGATCTGCTGCAAACCAGCAGCACGCGAGCAATCGACGACTACAATAATCTAAAAAGGATGCCTTCCTAAAGAGTTGTAGCAACTGCACAACTATTTCATTCACGGCGCTATAAAAAAGTGCAAATCTGATTAAAAACCAGCAGCAGGCGAGCAATCGACGGCAGCAATTTGTTGAAGGCATTGCAACCCAGAGAGCTGCTTCAGCTAAGCAAACTAATTAATTCATGGCGCTCTAAAAAAGTGAAGATCTGCTGAAAACCAGCAACAGGCGAGCAATCGATGGCAGCTATTTGTGAAAGACAATGCAACCCAGAGAGAGCTGCTGTAGCTGCGCCACAAACTCATTGGAGGTGCGTTAAATCGACATAAGATCTTCAAAAACACCTAAACAGGCGAGCAATCGACGGCAGCTATTAGTTAAACACATTGCAACCCAGAAAGAGCTGCTGTAGCTGCGCCACAAACTCATTGGAGGTGCGTTAAATCGACAAAGGATCTACAAAAATGCCTAAACAGGCGAGCAATCGACGGCAGCTATTTGTGAAAGACATTGCAACCCAGAAAGAGCTGCTGTAGCTGCGCCACAAACTCATTGGAGGTGCGTTAAATCGACATAAGATCTACAAAAATGCCTAAACAGGCGAGCAATCGACGGCAGCTATTTGTGAAAGACATTGCAACCCAGAAAGAGCTGCTGTAGCTGCGCCACAAACTCATTGGAGGTGCGTTAAATCGACACAAGATCTACAAAAACGCCTAAACAGGCGAGCAATCGATGGCAGCTATTAGTTAAAGACATTGCAACCCAGAAAGAGCTGCTGTAGCTGCGCCACAAACTCATTGGAGGTGCGTTAAATCGACAAAGGATCTACAAAAATGCCTAAACAGGCGAGCAATCGACGGCAGCTATTTGTGAAAGACATTGCAACCCAGAAAGAGCTGCTGTAGCTGCGCCACAAACTCATTGGAGGTGCGTTAAATCGACACAAGATCTACAAAAACGCCTAAACAGGCGAGCAATCGATGGCAGCTATTAGTTAAAGACATTGCAACCCAGAAAGAGCTGCTGTAGCTGCGCCACAAACTCAATGGCAGCTCAATAAATCGACATAAGATCTACAAAAATACCTAAACAGGCGAGCAATCGACGGCAGCAATTGTCTAAATAGCTCTAATCCCAGAGAGCTAAGCCCGAAAGCTTTTTCAAGAACTTCATGCAGTTTGCTCCACCGTGTAAAACCAGTCAAAAACTGTAAGTCTGGTCCGTTTGTGGGCGGTGAAAGAGCCCATCAAATCAGGAAGATGAACACATGAAAGCTGCCTATTTCTGTATAGAATTTAAATTCAGGAAAATAGTTAAAATTGCTGAAATAGTTGAAATAGTTCAGTGAGCCTCAGCGGAAATACCTTCCCACCCTCACATATTTTTTTTTGTTTTGTTTTTTTTTGTGGGTTTTCTGGCTTGTAAAACAGTTAATACCAAAAGTGTAAGCAGAGTCGTCTATCAGAAGTTTTAGAGCCAGGCAAAAAGGGTTAACTGTTGCCTTTATTGACACAATAAGCCCACACACACGCACACACCCACACACACACACACACACACCCACGCACACAGTTCATTTATCTGTCGAAAAGTTGCCAGCAAAGAAAACGAATGAGCAGCTGGATGCAGGAGCGCTGCTGCTGGCAAAGGATGAGGATGCCAGAAAGAGGGGGGGGGGAGCAACTAAAAGAAGTCTCTTTAATGTTATTAAATCAAAGCTGAGCTTGGCAGGCCACAAGTAATTTGGATTTATAGCAGAGTTTCGCTTCGCTTTTTCACATTTCACTTGGTCAGCTTTTTATTGGCAAAAGCAATGCAAAGCGCATTGAACAGCTGCAGGGGGGGGTGGTGGGGGTGGGGGGTGAATGAAAAGCGTATAAATATTGTGCTAGCCGGGGGGTAGAGAGACGGGCGGGGGGGGGGGGGGGTCAGTGGGGCGCGGTAGGTGAATTGCTTTGGCAAAAGTTGAAATTTATTTGCTTGCTTTAGACACGCCAAGCGAAGTTGCTGCAGGCAGCTATTGACCTTTGGCCGGAACTGAACTCCACTGTCTGTCTCTGTCTGTGTGTGTGTGTGTGTGTGTGTGTGTGTGTGTGTGCAAATCCTTTGTCGTCCACGTCTCAAGTGTTTTCAAAGCAGCAGCTTCCCCACATACAAAGGGGGGATGGGGCCACACCCACTTCAAGTGTGTCGCCTCCTCTCTCTCACTCACATATTAACACTTCCGTTCCGGTTTTACTGGATCCTCCCCCCCCCCCCCCCCCCCCCTTCACCCCACTTCCACTGCTTTGTTTTCCTATATTTTTTTTACATTTCTTTTCTGTTCCTTTGCGGTTACACTTCCCTACCCAAACCCAACCCATCACCACACCACACCCAACCCATCCCCACCCCTCCCCACACCACCCCACCCCATCCTCCCCCTAGTCTCGCACTTTTATTTCGAGCAACTGATAAGCTTCGATATAAGAGGATTTCAAAGTGTCTTAAATAACGCTTGAGCGCATTCTGTGTGAGTGAGCCGCTGGGACCGGACAATCAGTGAGATGGAGCAGGACACACACCGACAGAGAGGGAGAGCGAGAAGGAGAGGGAGAGCAGGGGCCTGCATTTCTTTTCTTTCCCTTGTGTTTTTGCTTCCTTATAGTTTTTTTTTTAGGTCTCCGACCGGAGCCGGCAGCTTTTATTGTGTCATCGTCGACATTCACCCTTCAGGCTCAGGTCTCCGGCTCTAGCTCCGGCTCCGGCTCCAGCTCCGGCTTCGTCTCAGGCTGGTCTTCTGCTGCCTGCGACTTCCTTTATTCATTATGGGTGCGAATAATATGCCTCACTAGAAAGGGACATGGGAATGCCACATGTAAGGACCAAATAGTTGCAAAAAAAAACACTTTTCAACTGGGTGGTTTGAAAAGTTGTCAGCAGCTGCAAAGACTGCAAAAATGAAGCAAAGTATATAAAGGTATATAGATATACGAGTATTTCTAGGTACACATAGTCCATATAGTATGAGTATAACCTGCAAGAGGGTGTTATACAATTGTATCATAGGAATAATCGGTCGAAAAACTAGCTTTAGTGAGAAAATCTTTTTTGTTTTCCAAGTAAACGCCTTCAAACTTTGTTTTTCTTAGTTTGCTACGCTTTTCCATGATTCCACTAAATTTGTTCCAATTCGAACATATATAGTGGTATAGCTGTCATATAAAAGTATAGTCTGAAAAGTAGTTTTAGTGAGAAAAACTTTTTTGTTTTCCGTGAAAACGCCTTCAAACTTTATATTTCTAAGTTTGCTATGCTTTTGCAAGATTTTACCAAGATTGGTCGGAATCGGACATCTATATAGCATAGCTGTCATAGAAAAGTAGAGACTGAAAAGTAGTCTTAGAGAGAAAAACTTTTTTGTTTTCAATAGAAACGCCTCTAAACTTTGCATTTCTTAGTTTGCTAGGCTTTTTCATAATTCCTTTAAGTTTGGTTCAAATCAGAACTCTATATAGTATAGCTGTCATAGAAAAGTGAGGTCTAAAAAGTAGTCTTAGTAGGAAAAACTTTTTTATTTTCCGTGAAAACGCCTTCAAACTTTGTATTTCTGAGTAAACTAGACTTTTCCAAGATTCTACTAAGTTTGGTCTAAATCGGACATCTATATAGTATAGCTGACATACAAAAGTAAGGTCTGAAAAGTAGTCTTGATGAGAAAAACTTTTTTGTTTTGAATGGAAATGTTCTTAAAATTGACATTTATTCATTTGAGATGCTTTCACACAATTCTACAAAGTTTTGTCAAAATCAGATGACTATACAGCATATAGCTGCAGTACGAATGATCGCTCGAAAAAGAAGTACTATTCCAAGATTTTTTTTAGATAGCATAAAAGCAAACTGACGGATCGGTATCAGGATCAAAAACATACTTTGTCTACTTGCACGAAAATGCTTCCCTTCTTGCTCTACAAACATCTTAACAAAGTTAATATACCCTCAGCTAGGGTAATCAACTTCAAAGTGGCAAAAAAAACATTGAAATTCATTTAAAAACAGCAGAAATAGCCGCCTTTTTTATAAGAAATGTTGCATTCTCAAAATATGTAGCTAGAAAATGGCAAAAGCTTATACAGCTATTGGCCAAACTGAATAGTTTACGGTTTTTGACGTTAAAGCTAGATCTGGCGGTAAAACAGCCAAGCCAGCAACACTGATCTAATGTATGTATACACACCGCCACGCTCTCGCACATTGCTGTAGGTGAAGAGAGCACAGCTGGCCACACACTTGTGGCAGCAGCCAGAGAGAGCGACTGCGGTCAGTTGTTCGAAACAAGGCATGCGCGTCGGTCGGCCTCTGCCAGCGCGGTTTTAATTCTTAACGAAAAATCGGATAGAATGGCAGTAAAAGCTTAAATAAAGTAGAAAAATAGTTTCTAAAGTTAATGAAGTGAAGAAAGTGTTAAAAAGTGATATCAGCGGCAGTTTTATCAGCATTTTTAATATCTTGGCTGCCGGCCGCTGTGTGTTTTTCTTTTACCGTTGGTTCCTTTTGCTTACATACGTTTGCTGTGGAGCCACGCTCTTGCCTCGCATAGGCAATAATGGGAAGAGAGTGCCGTTGGTTGTTTTTCTTATTCTGCCGTTCCGTTCGTTCCTTTTGAAGGCGTTTGCCATGTAGCCACGCTCTTAACTCTCGTAAGCTACATATAAATTTGAAATAAGAAAGAGAGTAAGGGAAAGAGCGCCGTTGCATTTTTCTGCGCTTAAGCGTGTGTGTGTGTGTGTGTGTGTTTGTATTGAAGTGAGAAGAACATTGTGTGTAAGTGATGGCCACTGTGGGAGCTTTGTTTTGATTATTATTATACAGGGTGGGCAAGCAGGTGCAGTTGGTTTGTATATTCTGTACCAAAGGTACACAAAATATAATCAGTTTGTGCCAAAGTATGTAACAGCCAGAAGGAAGCATCATCAAACCCATGATCAGCATCAACAACCGAGTCGATATAGCCATGTCCGTCTGTCTGTCTGTCCGTCTGTCTGTCTGTCCGTCCGTTTGAACGCATACATCTCAGAGAAGTTAAGAGATATAAAAGTTTGCGTTCAATTGAATCACAGCTCCCGGTGTGTGCCCGTATAAGGTCCATCCTTTGAACTCATATCCAAGCGTGGACTTCAAGGCATACATATGTTTTTTTTTCCAAATCAACAGACAAGTTCCTGGTAATTCAATTAATTGCAGATACTTGCGTTAAATTAATGAGCTTGTTTGGCCAATTTACTCGAGTAAATTTGAATTATTTTGTCGTTACCCAACCTAATTTGGTAGTCCCCACACCCCCACAATCCACAACCCATGCCTCTAACCAAATCCCCACATTCCAGAAACCATTACAACAAATTGCAGTTTAATTGTACGCGCTTTAGTTTTATGGTCCTTTTAATAGACTGCACAAGCGGCCCTCGCTGGCACAGCCACTCCCACATACAATCCTTCTCCATCTTCCCCCCTCCCCCAACCTTTGTCTGTGCGCTGGCAGTGAAAAAGGTTTTCACCTTTATTTGCTGCATGCTTCATTGAATATTTCCCTTTCGTTAGTGAGGCAATGAAATGTCTGTTATAAATGCACACACACACACACACACACACACATCTTGGGGTATATATATAGTTTATAGTCTGGTGCTATCAACACTTTAGGATCTCGTATGTTAAACCGACTTAAACACATAAGATTTATGCCTTTTGCACAAACGTGTGCAGCTCTTCCCACAGTTCACGCACACACACACACACACACACACACACACATCATTTCCATTTAAGTGCCAGTTTCAGGTCGTTCTGCCCAGGCCATCAGAGTGGCTGGCTAACAATGTTGGCTAACGGACAATTGGCCTTAACTTAAAACCAAAGAAGTACCTGACTATTTTTAAGCTCCTGCCAGCTTAACCCAATCATCAATATCAAATAACTTGATAGAACATAAAAATTTCAACAATGTCGTAAATAAATAATAACACAACTCCCGCCACGCACAACCCCCCCCTCAATCCTTCCCCAATGCCACCCAATTGAAACTCAAATGCAGCTGCAGCCAAAATGTATAACCAAATTCCAAAAAGCAAATGTACCTAAAACATTTTTCAAATGCTTTTTCCTAGACACAAGGAGAGATATGGAACTGGCAGTGTTGTGTTACCCCCCCTAAAAATATGCCTTCCTGACAGTCACTCAACCTCTGGCCTACAAAAATCACACACACACACACACACACGCATAGATACAACATTAGGCTTAGGCACACAGAGTCTCTTTCTCTTTGTATGGTTGCCCTTTCCTTGAAGAGTGGGAGAGTTGGACAACAAACAAAGTTTGTATTCGTTTTGAACCTATTCAGGTTAAAGTATGTAGAGTAGTTGGCTTATTCATTGTATTTCCTTAAGGTTTACATTAGGGAGGACCCAACGTATACTCCTGCTTCTCCAGAGAGTTGGAATGGAAAGCAGTTAAGGTCCTCTAATCACAAAATGAGTATTGACATGCTCTGTGGTTCATATTGATATGGAGATTATGGTCTTTTTAAAGAGATTTTTTCTAAATATTTCCTTTTTGAGAATCGTTTTTAGACAGAGAAAACAAAATGTGTTAAAACTACACGTTTTCTATACCTTTTCTATACGTTGCGACAGGGATTTCCTATCCCTATGTAGCTTTTCTACATTTCGCATTTACTTTTCTCATTTCTACATGCCTCAGGTAGTTTTTCTACATATCACGTATAAGACCCAGCCCCTACACTAAGTAAAAACAGTGTAGGAAAGACAAAGCCTTCCTGCTGGCATAACGTTCAAATGAAATTATATTCATTCATTTACTTCGATTCGATTCGATTCGAACTCATAACTCACTTTCGTTGTCTCGGGAAGTTATAAAAAAGTGCCGGCATCTTAGTTCACACGACTATCAAACACTCGCGTGGCATTGCCGCAATTCACAGCTATGCATTGGAACAGTTCAAATCTCTGCTCTTCTTTTGTTCAGATCCACAATTGCTCCTTCATGTCAGGATTGCTTTAAATGGTAAAAAATTCCAAGACTACAAATGTTTACACCTCTTTCTCTTACTTCCAGGTTCCACAGAAGTCATTGTGAGAGATATCTGAGCGTACTGCATATCTACCTTATGAGGCAGTGACCCGTTGAAGCTCCGGCTAAAAGTAAGATGTTTCCTCTACTTTGACATAAAGTACTAAAGGTAAGTTTTAGATTTAACTTGGGCCAAGTGACCCTACTCTTTGAGAAATGTTTTAGTTACGCATGATGCGTCACGCCTGGGGCTAAAGCGTCCTAATGTGGGGATTACTTAAAAAGAAGCACTAAATCTTCTAAGCTTAAGTGATTTATAAGTCGAGTTTATAAAAAAAATACACCCAAACAAATTGTTTAGTTACGCATGATGCGTCACGTATAGAAGTTTACATAAAATTTCCTTAACTAGAAGTGTGATTAGCTAGTAAAGTAAAATTTACTGCAAAAAATAATTTGAAAAGTGGTTTAGTTACGCATGATACGTCACACTTGGGGCTAAAGTTGCTTAAAGTGGGGTATGCTTAAAGGGAAGCACAAAATATACCAAGATGAAGTGCTTTTTAAACCGAATTCGTGTGGGAAAAACACTTGAACAAATTGTTTAGTTACGCATGATGCGTGACGTTAAGAAATGAAAATAGAATGTACTCAAAATAGAAAAGCCAAGGCAGCTAGAAGTAAGCTTGGGCTAGTTAAGTTGTATCTTTGTCAAATTTGTTCGAAAATCATCTTAAGTTACGCATGATGCGTGACGCTAGAGGCCAAAAAGCCCGAAAGTGTACAATATGTAATTGTAATACCAAATTTCCAAGCAACTGACTTAAAATTCTTACCGAAACGACAAACAGTCAAGTCTGTTGATGCTGTTCAGGTATATATATACCTTATATATACGTTATAGAGTCGGAAATGTTTGCTTTTCCCGGTTACATACTTCTGCAACACTTTATCATCCCCTTTGACCAGTTTTTTATGGGTATAGGCTATAAAAACCACGAAAAGGCATAAGCGTAAGCCAGTTCCAAGACCTTCTCTAAGTAGTCAAGACTAAATCAATAAAGCAGCTAAATTATGGCCTTACTTCCTCTTGGTAATGGGGGATGTATGTAGTGACCCGTTCAACAAGGCGAACCCACATAGTGATTCTGGTTTACAGCATTCCAAATCAACTCACACCGCTCCGTTGATAACAAGGCGATGCTCCCTTAAAGCTGCTGGCTAACGTTAGCGGCTTTGCCTACCGACTATTATTAAAATAAACACACAGCAATGAAAACTTGAATGGAACTAGCACAAGAAAACCTCACCTTAGCTTTGAGTAAACACGGAAAATACTCAACTTACTTTAAATTTTTAAGGATTCTTCCTTATCCTCTTAATGAAACACCTTTTAATTGAAGTAATTTTCTTGGAAATGAAAACCACAAAATTTTATTTCACATTTTCATCTAACCAACGTGGAATAATCCCGCTCAAAGAGTATTCTAAATTCTTCATTTTATGGTTGATTTTTCTAGGTGAAATTTTCATTTTGTTATTGTGTTTGTTTTTTGTGTTTTTCTTGTTGTTTTTTTTTTGGCAAACAAGATGAATCGCAATTTGGCTCGACTGACTGAGTTTGCCTGGACGCAGGCAGTGGCACAGGGACTAGGACTGGGAATGGGACTGGGGACATACATGGATCCGTAACTACGGCAACAACAACAACAACAACAACTAAACAGAGCATGGCAGAACATTTTTGTGGTCAATGGGACAAAAACCTATTTAGATAGTAATCAAAAATGCTATTAACTTTATGCCAAAAAATTTTACAATGTCGTGAGTTGAGCCGGTAGCCCACAACCACAACAAAAACCGAAAAAAAAGAACGTAAATGGACAGGGCCGGGCGTTATACTGTCATGGTCAAGGTAGCAAGGTAAGGCACGCACCTTGCACACACACCCACACACCCACACACACACACACACACAGCTATAAAGTAAATAAACTTTTCAATTCAATAGTCAAGAAAATCCACACCATAAAATGAAAACAAAGGCATTTCTTCAAGGGGTGGGAGGAAAATGGGCATAGAAATAGTTCAGGACAAGGGTCGCCTTCAGGATGAGCCTTGTTTAACAGCTTAGACAGTTGAGATTTTCCATGAAATGAAAGCGGATGCGGCCAGCAGATCCCTGAAATATTAATGTAGTTTTAAATGCAGAAAACCAAGACCCACCCGAGCAGAGTTAGGCTTGACTGGCCGGCCAGTCCACTGTGTGTGTGTTGGAAAGAGGGGAGCTTCGTTACTTAATACAAAGCAATTCCATTGAAATTGCCCAGCAGTATGCCTCGGCATATGCCACACTGTCTATTTGCCACGTCGCTCCCCGTAAAGTATAGAAATCGAAACCAAAGAGTTTTGCCCGTACGTGAGAGCCAACGCAATGGAAGTAGACAAGGCAAGATTACAGCCCCATCCACATCCACCCCGCACCCCGCCTCCCTCCTCCGCCACCACGGCTAACCACCTTTCGTTGAATATCCCTTCCAATTTGCGCGTGTGAACAGAGATTCCTTTTTTTTTGTTTTGGTTTGATGTTTGCCTTTTTCATTTGTCTGCATGTTTGAAAAAGTTTCGTTTCCAAAACTTAACTGAAACTTGCTACTTTTTAGACCAAATTAAAGCCAGAACAGAGCTTAATGATAGCGGCAGCATAGGCCTTAGGCCAGCTCATTAGGGTGGACCTCAGTTTGAGAAAACGTTGATGGTCTTCTAGTAAAATGGCCTAGTCATACGTCCATCTAGTTGATTGAATTAATTTTCAGCCAACATTTTTACTATGAAAAGGGTATCAAAAAGTCGTGCAATTGTATGTTATTAATAGCAGCAAGCAATTTCGTTATCATTAAGTAGATATGTTTAATAATTTTTGAAATTTTCACAAGACTCGCATACCAAATGGCAAAGTTATTAAGGTAATAAAAAATATAGCATACTTTTTAGGGCAACAGACGCTATTTGCTAACATAATGCATATATACCTATCTTTAAAGCCTCTGATATGTTATTTAAGACAGGGCAAAGCAATTAGACATAAATTCCACTTAGTAAGGGGTATACCGAAGTCGACTTCAACTTACGAACTCATTGTTTTCATCAAAAAATGATACAAATCTGAAAAGCAGGATTATATCAATGACTGCGATCAATTAAAGACTGTACCATACACCTCATTTCATTATTTTGTGCTCCAAAGGGCAAGGGAAGCATGCGTTTGTTTTCTCCGCCCGAGAACACGCCACATATAGCTTGATATTTTTACAAACTGGCCTTGAGACTTGCTTATGATCATTGCAAATGCAAGTTTTAATGGCAAATACATTTGAATTACGATTGAAATGCAGGGAATTCGTGTAATTAAGCTTTTATCTTATATCCCTCACTCATATCCCTTACGGTTCAACAAGTGGCGCAGTAGGCGGTCTTTCCATGTGAAAGCTTAGCTTATAATCGTTACTTAATGCGTGATTTTTTTTTCAAGTGAAGATGACTTACAACCAAAAAGAGGATAATGAAAGCCCAATACTGCAATGTTCATTTCCCTTACGGTTCAACAAGTGGCGCAGTAGGCGGTCATTCCTTTTGACAGCTTAGCTTGAAAACTTTTTGATTTATTTTTATTTTAATCTAGAAAAGGTCGTACTTTTCCACATTCCATTAAATTAATTGGCAATTTGTCCGTGTTTTAGTGCTTTGAAATGTAGCAAAAAGTATTTTTGTTTGATTTAAAGGTTCGACGTTAAATTTAGTGCCGAATTTGCGGTTCTTTCACCGTGCGAGAGCTGTTCTTTACGGTTTAGCAAGTGGCGCAGTAGGCGGTCATTCCGTTTTAACTCTATAAACGACTTTTTTACATAGTGAAGCTGGTTTATGACCAAGTAGAGGTTACGGTAACATCGTTTGGCGTTCTTATAACGCAAAACGAAAGCAAAATATTGCAGCATGCTGAATAGAAGATGAAAGTTCGAATCAATCAGAAGAAAGTATAGAATTTGGTTCAATTTCTTAGCAGCTGAGAAGCCCATGGTGATTCACGATGATCTCTGCTGTTCCCAAACAGCTTTAATGCCCATTCAACCTTCACCCCCCCCCCCGTCCACCAACTCTCGACGTCGTCTCCTCAAACCAACTAGAGTTGGCCATACAAAATTATTTGTTTGTGGCAAATCACGTTCCAGTTGGCGAAAAGTTACCAAACCGACAACCGCTCTGCCCACCCACCCCCACCCCCGCCCCGTTCCCTGTACCCCTTGCCCTGCCCATTCACCAAACCAAAAGCGACATTATTTGCGTACGTGTGCGGCCCTTAAACGGCCATGTAGCAGTAGTCCACGGTGTAGGAAAGGGCGGAAAGTGGAGGCGTGACAGCGGCCATTAACGTGCAGCGCGTGTCCCATTGTCCTTTCGTTGGCCAAGCTTTGCTGGCTCTTACAGTGGACATCGTTTGCACAGACTGTCAGTAAAATTCCAACTCAAACTCATTTAATGTTTTGGTACCACTGTGCCACTGTGGAGTGTTCGTGATGCGTGCAGAGAACTGAACTAATGCATGCCTCAATTTTGTTTGATTAGCGGCTAAATGAATGAACGAGTGAGCACAGCACAGAGTAACGAATGCGCTGTGAGTGGCCAAGGGGGAGGGGTCCGGAGAGGGTTGGGGTTGGGGTTGGGGTTGACGCGCGCTGTGCATGGCTGACTCTGGATCTGAGTCAATCGGCCAACGCAGTAAATTCAAATTTGAAAAACGAGGCAACTTTTCGTAGGAGGCAGCAGCAGCGCCTACACGAGGCGCATACTAAAGAGGACACTCCGTCAGCTCGGCTCAAGTCAGCTCAGTTGAGTTCAGTCAATCAGTCAGCCAGTCCATAAACAGCTGAAGTTTCATACTTGCCCCGCCGCCCACGGACATGTGGAGGAGCAGGGTGGGGAGGGGAAGGGGGGGATAGGCAATACACAATAAAAATGTAGAGGTTGGATGATGGAAATAGAAATAGAAATAGAGGCAAAGTCAAAGTGAAAGGCTTGGCCATCTTATGATTCGGAATTTACTTAAGAAAATTACTTTGGCCTGGACCCCAGGCATTGTTGTGCACACACACACACACTCACACGCACACGCACACGCACACTTATGCGCCCCACAATTGTTACCAAATGCAAATAGGTATTTGCTTGAAGTAGAACTTCCGACTTCAAGTTGTACTTCAACTTGGCCTCAAGTGAAAATCAATTGCAAAATTGTGTTGCTTCGTTGCAAGCAAAAGTTAAAGTGAAGAATCGCTCAAAGGCTTAGTACAAAATGGTCTGTTGCCTTAATTAATATGTAATGTTATGTTTTTGGGTAAGTCTTCTACTTGAGATAGAATATACATTTTCTTGAAGGGAAACCACAGAAATGTTTGAAAAATTATCATTTTATATTGAATTTGAGAATGATGGGATGGATGATGATATACAACCGGTTTAGTGTCTAATGTGAGGAGAGGAGAGTTGATTGCTAGGGTATTCCTTGTCCTGTGGCAGAAAGTTTCGGGAAGTCTTCGAATTACCCTACTTTGTGCTTTGCTACTTCTAGGCAAGAGTCTTCTTGCTTGGTTTGTTGGGGTGACTTCTTAAACACCTTTCTTAGATGAGCCATAGGCTTGAATCCCTTGAGTCCAAGCTGGTGCCTTGAAAACCTTGTATGGATGAACCTTATTTCGATGTAAGATTTTGTTTCTACTTTAGAGTAGTCATACCACTTTCTTCACTCTGCCTAGATACCTTATAGACCTTGTAGATGTATAGACCTTACAAGCGCCTTGAAATGGGCTTTGATTGTGAGGCGGCGCCTATGCAGATGTACTAGGCAAGTGCCAATGCTCGTCCAGGAACACGCCTGGACACTCATCATGACAAAGTGTAGACTAAGTGTAGCTTAAGCTCAATCTGCTGAAGCTGTGGCACCATAGATGCAAAGATATCTCGCAGTAATATCCTGCAAATGTGGCAATAACTAAGTCTTGGGGGGTCTTCCATGGGTATGGTTACTCCCGAAGGCATCACAAGTGAGTAGAGGGTTGCTCCCAAGGACACTTCCTTATGTCCCACCAGCGCGTATTACCCTTACGCTGGATAAAGCTACTTCTAAGACTACTCGCGAGAAAGAGAGTCAAGTTGAGATGTGTGGGGATGTCTTTGATCTTAAAGAGAGCAGACGTCGTGCGTGTATCAAAAGCCTGCCTGATATCCAGGTAGACCGCAACTACAGGTTGCTAAGCCTAGAATCCGTCAAGAGTAAAGTTAGAGTCCCAAGTGACTTGCTAAAGCCGAAATGAAAGCGACATATCCTGCCAAAAAGTTTCATAAAGTGGATAGAAGGCTGATTGGATTGGTATGATTCCACCTCCTTCCTGTACCAGCTATGCGAATCAGCCCTCTTTCTCAATGCCTGTGAACCAGTGACTCAGTCCAGGAAGATCAGCACGAGCACCGCTTTTACTAGGAACGATTTGATAAACCTATTATTGAGATTCCCATCGCCTGGAGCCTTTTAATACCCGTTACTCGAAGAATAACGAGAAAGCTAAGCCAACTTCTTCTGTGCCAAAGTTTTTATACCCTTTCAAAAGCTCGCTTAAATATTTTCCAAAAAAATACTCTTTTTTCCCATTTTCCGACCGATTGTTCGTATGGGAGCTATATGATATAGTCATCCGATTTGGCCAAAAATTTGTAAAATTATGTAAAAGCATGTGAAACAAACAAATACAAAATTGCAGGATGCTACCATTAAAAACAAAAAAGTTTTTCTAACAAACACTGTTCTTCAGACCCATCTTTTGTATGGCAGCTATACCATATAGTAGTCCGATTTTAATAAAACTTGGTAGAATTATAAAAAAACATAGAAAACCTACGAATACAAAGTTTGGAGACGTTTCCTTTGAAAAGAAAAAAGTTTTTCTCATTAAAACTAGTTTTCCGACCGATTGTTCCTATGGGAGCTGTGAGATATAGTCATCCAATCCGTTCGGTTCCGACATATTAGTAGTGTGCAGCAAAAAGAAAACTCTGTGCAAAATTTTAGCTCGATTGCTTTAAAACTAAGAGACTAAGACTAAAGATCGAATAATAAATGGCAGAGTTAAAAAAATGCTGCATACTTATGAGGTTATTAAACACCAATTGTCACGCCTTTAACTTACGCTAGTTATACTCTGTACCTTAGGTACCTAAAGTACCTATGTTTGAGCATAAGTATGTAACAGCCAGAAGGCAGCATCTTCGACCCCATTAGGTATATATATTCTTGATCTTGATTATATAGCCATGTCCGTCTGTTTGACAGATCTCAGAGATGCTAAGAGTTAGAGGTTTGACATGTATGGAACATATGCTACTTATGTCTGCAGGCAGATTAAGTTTATTTTCAATTTTGGCCACGCCCCCTGCCGCCCCCGCAATTTAGATAAAACAACATATCTTCCACAGTTTTAAAGATCGATGGTTCGTACCTTTTAGACATATTTGGTAATCGAAATTACTTATCGATCTGCCAAAGGTATGACAAAGATTGGTTGAACGCTTGTCGAGTTATGAGCAAAAGACTGTTCGCTGCTACTGCAGCATCAAAATTTATGTTTAGCATATAATTTCGCTGGTACAGAGTATGCTATAGTCGGGCTTAAACCACTTTCTTTCTTGTTTATTGTTAAGGTTGTCTTGATTTGACCCTGAAGCTCCTAAAGTGAGGTTAGTCTAAGTGTCCTGGGGTGACAAGGACATGCTCTGCATGTTCTTCTGCGGCTGACGGAAGTGTTTTCGAGTGGCTTTCTGCAAATACGTACGACCTTTCCTGTAGAGTTGTCGCCCAATTACCATCCGCTTGCCGGATTGTTAGTTTGGGTACATTTTGCTGCTTGAACCTTCTAGTGAATGATCAGAGCGCATCATTTGTATTTGAATCAGAATGAAAGCTTATCTGTGGCATCCTTTCTGAACCTCACGAGCAGCTTCTTAACCCTCTTAGCCACTCTTTCATATAACCCTCAGCACATTAGGGTCTCTCCTGCGTGTAATTTGCCTCCTCAGTCTCCTTTTGATAAGCAGTAGAGCATCGAGAGCAGGCGACAGGAATCTAAACCGCAAAACTAATCTTCACAATATTATTACCAAACGTTCATTCCCATCAAGAAAGACTCATAGATCTATGTATCATATCTGTGAACCGGTTCAAAGATGTTTAAAAACGGTTCAAAGAAGAGTTTCACATCTTCCTTGCAATCACTTACATACCTGTAATTAAGCATTGAATAAGACTGTCCTTACTTATGTTATTAGCTACTCAACTTGTAGCTTCTGTTTTAAATGAAAATCAGATTTCCACTGAAGACGTTATGATAGCATTGATACTCGTTGGTCTTGGTGTAACGCTGAGAACCAGCGGCTTGCTTACAATTTGAAAAACAGTTTCACAAGTCCACATAAATAAGGCTTGAGCCATGTTGATTTCTCAACAGGCTACTTTGTCCCCCCCACCCCCTCATCCTATCTTATCTCTCATGCTGCTTGCAGCTCTTTGCCTTTGCCTTTGGCCAACTCCTTTGAATTTCGCATGCTAAAATGCTGTTCTTTCTCTCTCTCTCTCCACTTGCATCTTAGTTAGCCTCGTTGTTATCCTTGTTGTTTGCTTGGCAACATTTGCACAACTCACTTAAACGGCGTTTGGCAACGCTTAATGGTATGCCACGCCCCATCCTTAGTCCCCCAACCTACTTTCTGCCCACGTTAAATGCGCAAATAATGAGTAAAATAAATAGTTGCATAAAATATTTGTAAATTGCCTGCAAAGTTTTCGCGCAAAACTTTCATAGTTTCATATTCATTGGGCAAGTGGAAGGACGAAGGAAGGCAGTCTGTGCGGAAGGCGGCAGTGAAAAGCATAAAAGTTAATTGGCAGGCGTCAAGGGATTGTTGTTGTTATTTATTTGCATAAACAAAGAGTGTATCATTTCTTTCTCTACCCCCCTCCCACCCCCTCCCCCCACTGTTTATTTGGCCATTAAGCCAAGTCAACGTCTAGACGCGACGCAAAAATTTTTAATTGAAAATAAAGAGTTTAAGCAAACATTAAAAATCACACATTGAATCCACGTTGGCCGCCCCACATCTCTGGGTTAATGGCTTCATTTCGGTGCTCGTGTGTGTGCGTGTGTGTGTGTGTGTGAGTGCCGCTGACAGCTTGCCTGACAGCCGACAGCAACGACCGCAGAATGTCATTTTAATAGACTAAACAAAAGGCTCAAATAAAAATTAACAACATTCGCGACTCACAAGCAACAGGAAGGGTGGGTGTGCGGGGGTGTGTGTGAGGCCTGGCTAGGGGTTTTTATGACAATCACTTTCATGCCATTAAATTTTCTCTTTCACTCTCTCTCCCACTCCCACTCCCACTCTCTCCCTCTCGCTGCCTCGTGTCATTTCAAGACTTTCGCTTTTGTTGTTTTCACACAACAAGTGGCAATTTGATTAATTTATGAGACAGCCCAAGCCCCTTAGTGGGCCACATCAAAGCTGTTTCATGGAAAAGGAAGCCAATTTGATTTTACAATTCATTTTCACACCCATAGGCTCTCAAGAGCCAGCGTTTCGGCAGCTATTTAAGAAAAGTGGCAACTGTACCTACACCTCACGGTCGCCACTTTGCTTACACAGAGCTGTGGCAGTTGGTGAAGGTAGAAATTGAAATAGAAATACCCAATTTAGTGGTTTTTCTTTTTTTCACACCCAAAGGCTCATAAGAACCAGCGTTTCGGCAACTATTTAAGAAAAGTGGCAACTGTACCTACACCTCACGGTCGCCACTTTGCTTACACAGAGCTGTGGCAGTTGGTGAAGGTAGAAATTGAAATAGAAATACCCAAGTTAGTGGTTTTTCTTTTAAAAGTGACAACTGTACCTGCTGAGCACGGTCGCCACTTGCCAAATCCAACATAAGCAGTTGTAGGTGCTCACTTTAGCATTGGCCAAGAAAGGGGAAAGTGAGTAGACAACTTAATTGCTTACTGACACCATAAAAAACTCCATAACTTCTGTTTTTTTTTTGTTTTGTTTTCTGTAATTTACTTCCTTAAAACTTGAAGCTACAAGAGTTGCAGTGTAACTCCCCTCCCGCGCAACCCGTTTCTGCCATAAAATATACGCCATGTTTGGCTGTTGTAAAAGCTGGCAACAGTTTACAATTACTGAAGCGCTGGAGAGAGAGAGAGAGAGAGAGACAGCGAGAGAGTGGACGATTAATTGCTGAGGCTGCGCCTAAATGTATGCAATGCAGACCGACCAGGCAAGGATATACAACACATTGGAGAGGGACACATCCTGTCGCACTAAAAATGCTGTTAAGTTTTCAATTTGCATAAATGTGAGCCAAGCGGGTAAGGGGAACGCCATTTTGTTTGTTGCTGCTGGCACACGGTAAAATTTATTGCTTTCACACACACACACACACACACACACACAGCATAAAAATTTCAAAAACAAAACCCACTTTTATGACGCGCACATGCCCCTCTAGGTGTACCCATATTAATTTCACTCATAATTACCTAGCCTAATGATGGATTAGACAGAGACGGCCACCACAGGACAGGCAGAACGAGACGCCAGACAGGTCCCCAAAAAAAACATATTTCCCAAGCCCATCACGTACTTGCATTGTTATCGTTTTTATTATTGCCACTTTTACGTGTTGAATGAGGACACTTCGTCCGGCCACGCCCCACAGCCCCCCGCCCCACCCCACTGTCTGTCGTTTGGGATTAAAACCTTATTGTGGTTGTTGTTCCTGTTGTTGCTTTTTATTTTGTTGCGTTGTTTTACATCCTTCATAATCTAAAGCTCTAAAGTCAATTTTTGTATAATTTCATGGCAAGAGGGCATGCCAGACCGAGGGTAGAGCAACATGTGAATTCGATGAGACAAAAAAGGGAAGAAAAAAAAGGGGGGAAATAAAAGGAAAAGCAAAACACGTATTTTGAACCATATCACAGAATTGTGAACGATTCTGACAGGTCACTTCAGTTCACCAAAACAAAAACAAACAAAAAAAAGCCCAATTCCTAGATTAGGCTTAAAAGTCAATGGAATTTGGTTAAAACAGAATGGGTAGCAAGTGCTTGGGGGGGCTGAAAGCGTTTACCAACTGGTCAAGCATTTAAGTGATTAGGAAATGAAAACTTTAGAGAATTGGCTGCAGTTCTGAAAAGTTAAAGTACTCTTCAACACATGCAATAAGACAGTTGGAAATGTGTGTATTGAAATTCAAGTAAAAAAAAGTATTTCTATGCTGTCTGCTCACCAAAATGACAGGTACAAGTTAAGCACACTCGCTCACTCTCCTTAAAGAACACATTTTTTTTGCTTCTCTTGTGTTATGGAGTACTGAATATGGAATATATAGTTAAGAAAGCAAGTGGCGACCCTGATCTTCAAGTACAGTTGTCACTTTTCTTAGCTAGATCACGAAACCCAGTATTTAGTTTTGTATGGTGTCAGTTAACAATTAAGATGGCAGTTTCTACCTTATCTTAGCCAATGCAAAAGTCTACAACTACTTCTGTTGCATTTAAGGTTAACAAGTGGCGACCGTGATCTTCAAGTGCAGTTGTCACTTTTCGTAGCTAGTTCTAAAACACATAACATTGAGTTTTGTATAGTCAGTTAACAGTTTAGATGGCAGTTTCCTCCTTTTCTAAGCTAATGCAATTGTGCAAGTCTATAACTTCTTTTGTTTGATATAAGAAAAGTAAGTGGCGACCGTGATCTTCAAGTACAGCTGTCGCTTTTCTAAGCTAGATCCCAAAAACATAACATTGAGTTCTTAAAGGTGTCAGTAAACAATTTAGTTGGCGGTTACTACCTTATCTTTGCATCTTAGCCAATGCAAAAGTCTGCAGCTGATTTTGTTTCATTGAAGGATAACAAGTGGCGACCGTGAGCCACGGGTACAGCTTCCAGTTTTCCTTTAGGGGTACCCGATTTCTTCAATTTCATAGCCTAAATAAAAATGTTTAAAATTTCTACCATTTTCTTTAGGCTTTCTAGGTTGAAGAGTGGCGACCGTGCTCTTGAGGTACAGTTGTACTGTTAAACAGACCCCGTAACGCTTCTTTATGCATGAAACAGCTTTGATAGTAAAGATATTCTTTGACCTTCTGCAGCAAAAATGCCCTCACATTTAAGCATCACAACAATTGCTTTTGTAAAGCAATCACACTTCAACCGACCATAATCGTAATTATTGTTGTTGCTTGACATTCAATTTTAGACACTAAATTCTGTGCTGTACTTAAACTGCTCATCAATTAATGGCATTTCAAGGACTCTTCTAATGATTTTCTCCATCTCTCTCCTGCGTGGCTTAATTTCCTTTTAATATGCGACATTTAAGTACAATTTGTTGTTGTTGTTGTTGTTGTTGTTGTGCTGCTTGCTTGCTTCATGAAATTTTATTAGATTTGTTGGCCGCACACACACACACACACACACACACACACACACACGTTGATGGCAAAACAAATTAATCCTTTTAAGCATCCTCCATCCGCCCACTCGCCCACCATCAGGTGTGTGCCTGTGTGCAAGCTTATTCAATTATGCAAAGGAAATTTAATTTTTAATGAAAATTGTTTGAAATTTTACACTCGCTTACTGTGTACGCTTTTATGACATTTTTCTATATACATATATATATAGATATATATATATGTATATATACACATAAGGATATGCATGTCCTGCACTTTTGATTTATGGCCAGGTTTTGTGGGGAGGAGAAGGATGCACCCAGTTCGTTTTTCTACATTGTTTTTCTTTCATTTTTTATGCCGTGACTCCAAATATATTACCTTTAATTAAAAACGCCATTTGTCACAGTGCAGGTAGATGCGTGTGTGTGTGTGTGTGTGTATTTGTGTGAGTGTGTGAATGTCTGCCATATATTCCAGCATCGATATTATTAATTGCTTTCAATTAAAAACAAACAACTACAAAATATGACAGGCGATGTTTCGCACGGACAGTTGCCAGAGACAAGGACTTCTCGTTGGAGAGAAATCGCTTGTCCCGAAATCAATTATACACGAAAACTGAAATAACATTTGGCCTCTGGCCATGTTTTGACACTAGAAATCGTGGCTTATGTTCAATTTCAATAACAGCCATACACTATTTGTGTGAACGTATGAAAGGCTACTTGTTTTAAGAATTGCCTTGTTTAAGTGTGACCAGTTTTTATTGACTAGCTTTAGCATAAAGTTTCACATGTTCACCTTCTGACTCAGAACATTTTGCTGAGACTACATTATGAGATCATAGAGTGAGATAGTGGCCTCCTTGCACATAAGTGGGACCAGTTATTTTGAGAATTATGCATTTAAAGTTGAACTAAGACAGCAATCGATGGCTAAATTCCTAAAGACAACATTTTGAAGTTATCACTTGATGAGGGGAGAAGCTAAGGAAGCAGAGACCTCAGTGAGATTGTGCCAAACAGTTTAAGTTTCTTAGGTAGACGGACATGGTCACACTTAAAGTAGCCTAGACCACATAATTACCCTTAAAAAAATGTATTTTCTACTTTCTAGAAATTCGTCTTAAAATAAATTTTAAAATCTAAGCTTAAACATAATTTCTTGTTTAAGAAATTCGCCTTAAAAGAATTATTTTTTCTTATATAAAAGAAAATTTCTGGTTTTTTGACCGGTTTTTCTGAAACTTGGAAGGCAAAATTTATTTTCAAAAAAATACTAATTTTCCCATTTTCCGACTGATCGTTCGTATGGGAGCTATATGATATAGTCATCCGATTTGAACAAAAATTTGTAGAATCTTGTGAAAGCATGTGAAACAAACAATAACAAAGTTTTGGGATGCTACCATTTAAAACAAAAATGTTTTTCTAACTAAGACTGTTTTTCAGACGTATCTTTTGTATGACAGCTATACCATTTAGTTGTACGATTTTCATCCAACTTTGCAGAATTGTTAAAAAAACATAGAAAAACTACGATAACTAAGTTTGGAGACGTTTCCACTGAAAAGAAAAAAGTTTTTCATACTAAAACTAGTTTTCCGACCAAATGTTCCTATGGGAGCTATATGATACAGTTATCCGATTTGAACAAAAACTTGTAGAATCTTGTAGAAACATGCAAAACGAGCATATACAAAATTGCAGGATGCTACCATTGAAAACAAAAAAGTTTTCTTACTAGGACTGTTTTTCAGACCTATCTTTTGTATGGCAGCTATACCATATAGTTGTCCGATTTTAATTAAACTTGGTAGAATTATAAATAAGCATAGAAAACGTACGATTACAATGTTTGGAGACGTTTCCATTGAAAAGAAAATGGTTTTTCATACTAAAACTAGTTTTCCGATCGACTGTTTCTATGGGAGCTATGAGATATAGTCAATCGATCCGTTGGGTTGAGACATATTAGTAGCGTGCAGCAAAAAGAAGACTCTGCAAAATTTCAGCTCGACAGTTTTAAAACTGAAAGACTAGTTTGCGTAGAAACAGACGGACAGACTCAGCTCGTCATCCTGATCAAGAATATATATAGCTTATAGCGGGGGGGGCACTATTATAATAACCTTTGCAAGGATATAAAAATACCTCAGAAATTCAACTAAAATATATAAAAAGTTTAGAAAATTTACCCAAAATTTATATAATGATAAAATGACACCGCTTGTAATTCTCAAGTTCAATTTCCCCACTTTTGCAGATATACGAAAAGAGAAATGAGAAATATAGATAAATTGATGTAGAAAGTCGCCCTAAAATGTAGAAAAATATAACAAAGACAACACCGCTTGTAATTCTTAAGTACGAAATCCCTGCTGTGACTCACGCGAGTGCTTGATAGTCGTATGTGATGAGATGCTTTTCGTATTGAAGTTGGCCTGAGTTCAAGTCCCAGACAAGGTAAAGATAAGAAATAATGATTATCAATTCTAATGAGTTTTTGCAGAAAGAAAACATTCTGTAAAAACAATATATGTTTAAGGGGTAAGACGCATCGTAGTGTTCGCTTCCTCTTTAGTCTCATATATATAAAATATTTATGTTTTTTTTTTTAAATCTAGAAAATGTTTTGCTGTTTAGCTCAAGTTTTGCTTGATTTATGTTTTCCCGAAGAACTTTTATATCTGAGAGGGATATAAAATGCAACCCATGGGGGTTTGACTTTTTCTTTTACACTTCTTACTCTCTCTTGCTTCCCTTTTTCTGTGGCATAATTACTAAACTGCTTGCAGTTCTCTCTCAGTTTTTCCACTTCTTTATCTGCCTAATTTTCATATTGGTCAGCATCTTCTTTCCCCCCCCCCCCCCCCCCCCCCCCCCCCCCCCCCGACACTGCACAACCTTCGCAACGACCTATATATCAAGTATATACTATATATACTTTTATATGCTTACAAGAAGCAGCTGCATGCTGATTGATTGATTGATTCATGTATTGATTGCTTTCAATCTTACACTTGCCCGCAGCATTTGACCTGTTGGCACCTGCCTGACCTTGTCTTACTCACATCAAACCCTTTTAGCTGAATCCGTTGAAGCATTCAATTACTTTCAATTTGTTTAGCGCGCATTGCGTTGAACTTGAACTAAGTTGAACTAAGCTACAGCTCAGTTCAGTTTCCTGTAAGTCGGAGTGCACTGAGAGAAATGATTAAAATGTTGGCAAAGGTTGAATCAAGCATAGCCAAAACTTGAGACTTTCCACCACCAATTTCTCGCAGTGTGGAATTGTCAGCATCAGCAGTTGGCTGCTGGCTGGCTGGTTGGCTCGTTGCGGCTGCTGATAATATGGCGTCTAACAAAGTTATGGGGGCCGGCCAACCAAGTAAGCAAGGCAATGCGAACGACGAGAATGAAAAGCCAGTCGAGCAACTTGGCCACAGTTGAATCCGACAGAGGCAAACCCCTCCGTCTGCGGGGCTAAAGAGCTAACTAAATTCATTTAGCTGCCAGTGCACAGCTCTCTGTGAGTTGTGAGTTTGTTCACAGGACACAATAACAAGTCCCTGTCCTTGCCCATTTTGGTCTCGACATGTGTGGAAATTTATATCTGCGGCCAAGGTGCAACCAAGTCGCCATCGATGTCGTCGCCACATCATTATTTCACTTGGTGAGCAATTGTTGTTTGCCCAAGGACACGACTGCCCCCAAACCCCACTCCCGTCCCCACTCCCATCCCACCACTCACTTGACATCAAATGATGTGCACAAGGAGAAAGGAGCCAGGCGAATTTATTTGTTTTGATCTCATTTTTATTGCCAGCAATTTAGCAATGACTACAAATCGCTCATTTCTAATGGACTGGCATTTGTTGCCAGCAGAAGGAGCAGGACCTTGGGTTATTACTTGTGATTCATTTGCTGGCCAGCAGCCACGATTAATTGAAAATGAAAATTGAAATGAGCAACACAAGGACAAAAGCTCCTTAGGCGGCAGCTCCTAATTTACATCAACTGTGCAGATTGAAGGACGAGAGGAAGGAAGTAGGGAAGGAAGGAAGGAAACTAGAGAATTATGTTCAGCGAAGCGCAGGGCAAAAAAAAAATAAAAATACAAAAATAATACAAATTAAGGGAAAATTCGGAAAATTTTTAGAAATTCTTAAATGAAATGAGCTGGATATTGAAAGAAGGCGACTAAAACTCAGTTTCAGAACCTGAAACCTTCCTATAAAAGCTATATGCTATAGTCAGTCGACGGTAATCAGAGTTTGTCCATTGATAACTAGTTTATGAACCTAGTTTTTCTATGACAGCTATACCATATAGTTGCCCGATTTGGGTTTAACTTATCAGACTTATGATATAGCTTAGAAAACTGATAAATTTAAAGTTTGGAAACGTTTCGAATCAAAACAAAAAAGTTTGTCTCACTAAAACTACTTTTTGACCAATTGTTCCCAAGACAGCCATAAGCCATAGTTAACCGATCTTTGCCAAACTTGGTAGAACTGTGTGAAAGCATCAAAAACTTACTCGTGACAAGTTTTAACTGGTTACCACAAAAAACAAAAAAGTTTGCCCTACTAAGACTAGGTTTCAGACCTATTTTTTCTACGGGAGCTATACTATATAGTTCCCCGATTTTAATGAAACTGTCTAAAACTATGAAAAAGTGAACAAAAGAAATGTATACCCAGTTTGAAGTCGCTACCATAGCAAACCAAAAAGTTTTTCTTACTAAAACTGTGTTTTCGACCTAACTTCTGTATGACAACTATCCTCTAAAGTTCTCCGATTTTGATCAAACTTGGTGGGTACTTGAAAACGCTTAGAAAACTAACAAATACAAAGTTTGGAAACGCTACCATTGAAAACAGCACAGTTTTTCTCACTTAAACTTGTTTTCGAACGATTGTTTCCATGGCAGCTACATGCTATAGTCATTCGATTTGAACAAAACTTTGTAGAATTAAGCAAAATCACTTCAAACAAAAGTATATCAAAATGCACGACGATACCATTCAAAACCAAAAAGTTGTTCATACTAAAACCACTTTTAAGTCCCACTTTTTGTATGGCAGCTATAGCTTATAGTATTCTGATCTTTATCAGACTTGGTAGAATTAGGCAAAATCATAGAAAACTTATAAATGCAAAGTTTGGAGACGTTCCCATTGAAAACAAAAAGGGTTTTCTCTTTAAAACTAATTTTTCCTATGGCAGCTATATGCTATAGTCAGCCGTTCCGATGGGCTCCAACATATTAGCAAAGTGCAGTTAATAGATGACTCGGTGCAACAATTTCAGCTCGGTAGGCTTGGACAAACCTTTCCAAAGTTTGCATAGAAACAGACGGACGGAGACGGACCAACTAATTCGGAATGCTTCTTGAGCTTCCAGCTTAATCTTCTGTACCAAGTCGAAAGATGATTAGTTGGTTCTAAACTATAACAATTGCTGTGTGTCATTGGTAACGTCAGCGCGTTGGGCACCCCTTGGCCCGTTACGCTCTTAAAGCCAGGCCCTTCACTTATTTTGGTGGTCTAAAAACTATTTGCTTTTTTAATGCTTATGTTTTATTGTTTTTGTGGTGTTGGTTGTGAGTGGAAAATGTTGGTTAAGTATGCGTATGTGATTGATGTTGGTGTTGCTTATCGTGCCATTTGGTCGAGATTACTTGACAGCTTCGCCCTGGTCAGCTTCGATATGGACAGCTTCGACATGGACAGCTTCGCCCTGGTCAGCTTCGATATGGACAGCTGCGACATGGACAGCTTCGCCCTGGTCAGCTTCGATATGGACAGCTTCGACATGGACAGCTTCGCCCTTATCAGCTTCGCCCTGGTCAGCTTCGACCTCGACAGCTTCAGCAACCTTCTGCTCATCAACGAGATCCTCTCCGTTGTGTGGCATTTCCATCGAATTCTCCTCCTCCTTTTCTCCTGGCCAAAAATATTTAAGTGGATTTGGCCAGATCTCATCCCTAATGATTCTGCCAAATTCATCTTCCTTGTTATCCTTGTTGTCCGAGGAGAACCATTCAAAGAAGTTTTGGTAAATGAATTGACGCTTCCGTTTCTTGCCTGGGAGGTTTGGCAATTCTTCTATTTTCAATAAATTGTCCTCCACTTTATATTGTATGGGCGTACTTGTCGATGGCCCTTTTCCATCCAAACGAATCGTTTTGGTAAGAAGTTTGTTGTTAAATAAGGGATTTTCAGTGAAATGAAAACTAATTGTGAAATGTTTGTTCACTTCGTCATCCTCCACGACTAATTTCGTAAGTGTCTCCAGAGATGACGTGTCCACCAAATCCACAATGCCAGACATTTTGGGGTGGTTAATCATCGAGTTCAACCAGAACTGGGGAATCCCCTCCAGCAACTCGTTGCGGCGTTGGAAGCAGGGCTTCTTAAGTTGATTATAATCTTTTTCAATCTGGAGCATTTGCTCTTTAGCCTTTGCGTCTAGTCCATCGATTTCCTTTTGACAGGAATCTATACTCTTCAATAGATCAGAAGTGGCCGCTGCACTGACCTTTTCTTGTTTATAACGCTTCACGGTTCGCATCATTTTGCTTCAGCTGTGGCTGTTGGAAGCAACATTAAAATTCCACAAAAATGAGGCGAATTCACTTACCTTTTATATTTATCAAAACTAGACCAGATTTCACTCGGTTTTTGTCACAACTTCAGTGGTTGGCAGAGGACAAAACACTCGAAGCCTGCTGCGTTGGAATGGAAGTAATCGAATCGGGTTACTAAGTTAATATTCCCTGGTTCCAGTTCGTATAAATTATCTAAATGAAGGTTCAAAGTGCGCAACATTCAAAAATTGCATAAACGCTTTGAAGGATGCCAGTTGAGTGGTTCTCAAGCCGAGCCATAGATGGCGCCTCTACTATGATCAGTTTATTGTAGGACGACAACTATATGATATAGTCAGTCGATTGTGGCCGAAGCAGATGATATTAATAGGTGGAAACGATTTTCTCACTAAAACTAGTTTTTCGACCGATTGTTCCTATGGCATCATTATGCTATGGCCATCCGATTTGGTCACGACTTTGTAGAACTTTGTAAATCCTGAACTTAAAGGGGTTAGCATTGAAAGTAACATGTTTTTGCTACTAAAACTAGACCCACGTTCTATGTTTTCTATGGCAGCTATACCATTTAGTGGTCCGATTTGGATCAAACTTGTAGAAACCAAAAAAATGCATAGAAAATTCATAAATATAAAGTTTGGAAACGCTACCATTACAAACAAAAAAGTTTCTCTCACTACAACTAGTTTGCAAACGAACATTTCTATGACAGGTATATGCTAATTGCCACCGATTCTTGTCAAACTTTGAAGAACTGTATAAAAGTATATAAAACAATAAAATATCAAGTTTGGGAACGTTGGCATTGAATTCCAAAAAGTTTTTCTCACTTAAACTAGCTTTCGACCGATTATTCCTATGGCAGCTATGCCATATTGGGGTCCCATTTGGAACCCACTTGACGCTTTCACTTCTTTAATAGTTTCTTAAGCCATTTCACTCATCTAATCAGCACGTGCCTGCAATTACTATGGCTTCTAGTAAAATGAAACTAATACCAAACCAAATTCAAATGAACAACTTTCACAATTACCACAACCCAACAACTGGCCCCCAGACCCATCAAAGTGAAGTACGCACAGTAAAACAAAAAATCCACTTGACAAACGTTTGACAATCAAGTCCAAGTTCTGTGCGTGTGTGTGTGTGTGTGTGTGTGTGTGTGCGAGAGAAGATTGAGGCCCAATCGACTGAGACTGAAGTGTGACAAATTTGCCAATTTCCCGCTGACCACTCCACCACCTGCCAACTGCATCAAATTGGAACGCCAAACTGTCGCGTCATCAGCATCAGCAGCATCATCAGCATCATCATCATCATCGTCATCATCGTCATCCTCGTCGTCGTCATGTTAATTTCTTGTTGAGCTTTCAGCTCACGTCGCTGCCGACAAGAGGCAGTCAAATTGAGCGAATAAGAATCAGCAGCAGGAGATGAAGGCCATCAAATTTGGTGAAGTGGTTCGGGCAATCAAACAAACCCCAAACCCGTAAACAAACAGAGAAGCGCCAAAAGAAACGCCAGATCCTGACGCATAATCGATCGCTTCCTGGCACGTTAAGGCAAAACGTTTAGCATGCTCTTCTCGCCTTTCGCTCTCAATAACTTTCCAACTTTTGTCAGCTCCTTTCTGTTGCTGCTCCTTGTTCCGTGGGCGTCTACACTGGCGGCAAGTTTATTAGCCGCATCAGCGTGGCTAATGCCAGGTGAGCTACACGCAATTAACCTGCACACAGACAAACACACAGGCACACACACACACACCCAACAGAAGAGAAGGAAGCTGGTGGAGGAGGAGCACGTAGCCCCCTGAACAGGCAGTGTGTGTGTGTGTATGTGTGTGTGTGCTTGTGAAACGCGGTTTTTGGCTTACAGTGGGGATTGTGTACTGCAGATTTGATTCGCCTTAAAAAGAATAACAATTTCTCATAGTACGACTGAAAGTTTCTAAAATTTGGAAAATATTTACTAGAACATCTTTTCTTAATTGTTGAAATATATTTTGTAGATTTTTGGAAATCTAGCTCAATTTCTAGATTTTTGAAAACAAAAAAAAAAGAAAGTTAACTTCGGCCGAAGTTTCATACCCTTGCAGCACGCTTTTCTAACTAAGACTTATTTTCGGACCTTACTTTTCTATGGGAGCTATACTATATAGATGTCCGATTTCGACCAAACTTGATTTTATCATGAGAAAGCATAGCAAACTAAGAATTACAAAGTTTGGAGGCGTTTCCATTGAAAACAAACCCGTTTTTCTCATTAAGATCACTTTTCTGACTCTACTTCTCTATGACAGCTATACTATATAGTTGTCCGATTTCGACCAAACTTGACAAAGTCATGAAAAAGCTTAGCAAACTAAGAAATACAAAGTTTGGAGGCGTTTCCATTGAAAACAAAAAAGTTTTTCTCCCTAAGACTACTTTTCGGACTCTACTTCTCTATGACAGCTGTACCAAACAGATGTCCGATTTGGACCAAACTTGTTTATAATCCAGGTAAAGCATAGCGAACTTAAAAGTTGAAAGTTTGGAGGCGTTTTCATTAAAAACAGAAAAGTTTTTCTCACTAAAACTACTTTTTCGACCGTTCGTTCCTATGACAGCCATATGCTAAAGTCAGCCGATCCGTCCGGTTCTGAAAAATAAGCAGCGTATTTGTACTAAATGACTTGTTGCAAAGTTTGGTGAAGCTAGCTTTCAAACTGAGGAAGAAATAAGCATACAAACAAACGGATATGGCTAAATCAACTCAGCTGGTAGTGCTGAACAAGAATGTATATACTTTAAGTGGTTGGAGATGCTGCCTTCTATGCGTAACCAACTTCTGGATAAATTTATACTACCCTCTGCAAGGGTATACAAAAACAAGCATACTATACGCATACGACTATAGCATACTCTGTACCAACGAAATTATACGCGCAGCATAAATTTTGATGCTGCAGTAGTAGCTGAAAGCAGCGCTGCTGCAGCGAACAGTCTTTTGATCATAACTCGAATACCGTTCATCCGATCTTCTTCATTCCTTTGGCGGATCGATAAGTTATCCTAATAACTAAATATGTCCAGAAGGAACAAGCCATCTATCTTCAAAACTGTGGGAGATATGACGTTTTTTCTAAATTGCGGGGGCGGGAGGGTGCGTGGCCAAAATTGAAAATAAACTTGATCTGCCTGCAGATATTAGAAGCATATGTCCCATACATGTCAAACCTCAATCTCTTACCATCTCTGAGATCTGTGCGTTTATACGGACGGACAGACGGACGGACAGACGGACATGGCTATATCGACTCGGCTGTTGATGCTGATCAAGAATATATATACTTTATGGGGTCGGAGATGCTTTCTTCTGGATGTTACATACTTTTGCACAAACTTATTATAGTCTATGTACTTTTGGTACAGAGTATAATTAAAGCTTTGAAGGCTTGACTTCCACACTTGACATCTATCGAAAAAGCAACAGTTCTGTCATCTACACCACCTAGCTTATGGTTTTCGGAGTCTTTAAGTGAACTGTGTACTGTGATTTCTTGACTAGCTTAACTCTAAACAGTTTTTTTTGTCGTTCTACCACGCTTGACGTTGATAGTCGTTTGCGTTGAGATGTCCACTATGTTGGCACTTAAGGTCCCAGGCACCTCAATTTGAATTTGAGAGAAGGGAAATGGTAAAGTGGAAATAAAAATAAAATAAATTTTAAGATAATTATTACCCTAAATTTGGGCGTCAAAGAAGTCTTAAAGCCCTTTTTTTTAGGCAAGTTATTTGTTTTTGTTTGAAATCGAAGTTTTTATCGAGTTGCTACTGTTTACCCCCTGCTGCTGTGTTTGGGGCACTGGACAGGTGTCTGTGTGTGTGTGTCTAGATGAAGATGTTGTTGTTGTAGCCATCTTCGTGCTGCTGTTTCGCACTTCTTAACGATTGAAGTCGGCTGCTGTTGTTTCTGCTGCTTGCAAACTCTCACACCTAATTAGAAAAGCAGTCACGCTGCGTTTCTTCGCACATACACACACACACACTGACACACACACACACATACACAGAGTAACTACAGCCACATCATATTGTTATTAATTCCTGGGCAAAAGTTTTGCACTTGCACTCTCAGAGCAATAGTGAAAAAAAAGGGAAACATTTTTCAATAATTGCTTTCATTCATTGTTATCCCTGCCTCTCTGTAAACTGCATTTCTGGCTTGTTGCTGGTTATCTGCCTTTAAGCCACTGCAATTAATGTGCATTTCAATAAAGCCAGTCAATGTTGGACCACAGTGTGTGTGTGTGTGTGTGTGTGTGTGGATAAGGCCCACAGGCAACCAGGAGAATGAATATGAAATTCACTTGATTGAAGTCAAGATAAGTCAATAATAATTTCATTCATTTACCCATAATATTTACTGTACCTCCGCCTCCAGCAGCAGCAGCAGCAGCAGCAGCTGGCCCAGTTTTATTGCATTTTTCAGAGTCGCTTTAAGTCCTGTCGGGCGATTGGAGACCGCAAGTGAACTGCGAGCGCGCCTTGGCTTATGCAAGGGTTTTTGTTTTTTGTTTTTGTTTTTGCCAATAAAGCAACTGCAACATCAGCGAGCTGAAGCACGCAGCATGCGGTTGAGGCGCCACCCCGAGTCGAGTTCGAGTTGTTGCTGTTGCCAGCAAACTAATTAAGTTTAGCAGCCAGAGCGACACTGTCGGAGCCGAAGACGGAGACGGAACCCGTTGCTGGCAGCTTGGGAAGCCCCAGCAGCTCCAGCTCCAGCAGCTCCAACAGCAGCAATAGCTTTTGGTTAGCTCATTTTGCTTTTTTGGCAGCGCAGTCAACGCATCCCTCAGAATTTAGTTGCCAACATTCACAACTAAATTAGACGCATAAACTTTTGTTTATTGTTTAGTTTATGGCTTGCTGACGTGAGCACTCGGCATCTCTCTCTCTCTCTCTCTCTCCATCTCTCTCTCTCTGTCTCTCTCAACTGCTGCAGCAGCTTAAACAATTTGCAGGCACTAGGTATTAACTGTATAACTGAACTATGGCTTGTATAAGTTTGATAACTGGCCATGGCTGGAGGAAAAACAAAGAGTTATAAAACATTTTCCTGCTTTGCTTTTTGTTGCAGGTGGATCTTCTCTCATTCACCAAAACTTTGAAAAGCAACTCAAATTCGATTCAATTTTCCAGATTTTACCAAATTATGCTTTACTAAGGGTTTATGAAAATGTAAGAAGGAAGCCTAAAGTATAAATATATCTGATCTGCATGAAGAGTTGAGTTGCCAACTCCTACCTCAATTTTAAAGCTAACTTGACCAAATTTGGCATAAAATCTTAGAAATACATCTACTGCTGCACATTTGTGGGAATCGGTCAGTTTGGATGACCATAGCATATAGCTGTCATGGGAAAGATCGGTCAAAAAACTAGTTTTAGTGAGGAAAACTTTTTTGTTTTCAATGCAAACGTCTTGAAACTTTGTATATCTTAGTTTGCTATGGTTTTGCATAATTTATCCAAATTTGGTCGAAATCGGACAACTTTATAATATAGCTGTCATAAAAAAGTAGGGTCAAAAAGGTGGTTTTAGTGAGAAAATCTTTTTTGCTTTCAATTGAAACGCCTCCAAACTTTGTATTTCTTAGTTTGCTGTGCTTTCTCATGATAAAATCAAGTTCGGTCGAAATAGGACGTCTATATAGTATAGCTGTCATAGAGAAGTAGGGTCAAAAAAGTAGTCTTGGTGAGAAAAACTTTTTTGTTTTCAATGAAAATGTCTTCAAACTTTGTATTTCTTAGTTTGCTATGCTTTTCCATGATTTAATCAAGTTTGGTCAAAATCGGAAAACTATATAGTATAGCTGTCATACAAAAGTAGGGTCTAAAAGGAAGTTTTAGTTAGAAAATCTGTTTTGTTTTCAATGGAAACGCCTCCAAATTTTGTATTGCTTAGTTTTTTATGCTTTTCCATAATTATACGAGGTTTGGTCGATATCGGACATCTATATAGTATAGCTGTCATAGAAAAGTAGAGTTCGAAAAGTAGCCTTGGTGAGAAAAACTTTTTTGTTTTCAATGGAAACGCCTCCAGACTATGCATTTCTTAGTTTGCTATACTTTCCCATAATATTGCCAAGTTTGGTCGAAATCGGACATCCATATAGTATAGCTTTCATAGAAAAGTGATGTCTGATTGGAAAACGTAGCGAATAAGCTTATTTTTCTGAATGGAAGTCGTAAAAATGGCGAGGATATGGTCCAAAAACCGGAGTTACCTCAAGCTGCCACCAATAGCTGGAGAAGGTGACCGGGGTTGTACATTTTTAAATAAAAAACTGGCTCATTCGATGTCTCAAGGTGGGAGCTAACCCACTACCTCTTCTAAAGCAGGCACACACACTACCCGCTGCACCACAGCCAGCCACATCTGTCACTTATGGGCGTCTACATCGCTGATCTTAACGAAATTTGGATAGTATATTCAAGTTAATTAGGAAAGAAAGCATAATAGACTATGTCTCAGGTCTCTGAACCGGTTCGTAAGCTTCTAAAAACGGTTCAACATTGATTCAGAGACAAATCTCAAATATTATTTAAACTAAGAACCTTAAATTTGCTATATGGGTTACTAATATGTGGTAATACTGGTACAGAACCGGTTTCCAACTGGTTCAAAAGTTATTTACAGCCAAATTTCAGCTCAACTTAAGCAATGTACTTGCAAATTATTCTATGTAAGGGTCATATTATATGGATTTCTGTGCCGGTTCAGAAGTTGTTTAAGTTAAGATCTTGAAATTGGTAGAGTGTGGGGGGCAAGAACTATGAAGTCAAACGTGTTCCTAGCTCCGAACCATCCGGCATCTCTTCACTAATTCCTAACCAGGCTGCTTTAGAAACTGTTTTTTATATTCGCCATTAACTTTAGAGAATGTCGTGTTTCTCCCATTTTCAATAGGTTCCTCTTTTTACTCAAGTTTACATTCGAAAAGCTAACTTTTTCCCTCGTTTTGTCTTAAGAGCTTTTTTAAACACATTTCCTGGTAGTTTTTCTTGCAAAATATCTCCACTCTTATACCACAATTTCCGGGGTCTGCCTGGTGTTCATTTTAATATGTTAATAAGTTGAGCAATTTTCTGGCCCCCCACCTCCCCCAACCAACCCCCCCTCTGTTGCATTACTTAAATAAGTTGTCAGCGCCTTCAAAAATTAAGCAAAAATGTTTGGAGTACATGGTAAAGGTTGACGTACCCTTCCACTTTCTCTGCACTCTACCCCAAACCCCCATTCCCCCCTCCCATCTCCCTCATTCGCTCCCTTGTGGCTTTGCCATATGGCTTTTTAATTTAAAATGGCGGCGTGGCACGAAAAATGCTTCATCTAATTGAATTTGTGGGCGGAGGGTGTAAATGTGCGCATAGGAAGAGGGGGCGTGGCACGGTGACACGGTGCGTGCTTGCGGTTTGTTCTGCGTGCCACGCACATAATTCAAAGCCAAAATCTGTCGCTGACAGGAGATGCCAGGCGAGCAGCAGCAGCAGCAGCAGCAACAACAGCAAAATATGTAAGTTGTAATAGTTTAAACAACAAACTTTGCTGGGTGCGTGATGCGCGAGTGTGTGTGTGCCTGTGTGTGCGTGTGTGGGTGTGTGTGTGCGTAGCTGCAAGTCATTTCGATTGCAACAGTGTTAACCACAAACTTCCGATTGCATTTTCACACAACAACGAGAATGGCAATGGCAGCTACAATGTTGTTGCTGCCATAATACACTTACCCAGGAGGGCAGCTTTGAGTACATACGCGAGCTTAAGGAACAAACAACACGGAAAAGTTATCCAGTTGCAGGGTGGGGAGCTTTGCTTGAGCCATGTCCTTGTCATAAATTGAAGGAAACTATTGAAGTTTGTTTTGCGGCGACTGTGGCGCAGTGGTAGAGTGTGGCAACTAACTGGGCACGACTTTGGAGCGACTTGAAGAAAGATAGGATGAATGAAGAAAGAAAGAAAGAAAGACTAAAGCAGAAAGAAAAGTGGAAGGAAAGAAAAAAGCCGTAAGATGTTTGTAAGAAGATGCAGAAGGCATAACAAGAATTGAGAAGGAGGAGAGTAGGTAAAAAGAGGAAAGAAAGAAGCAAGAAATAAGGAACATAAACAGAAGAATGAAGAAAGAACAAAGTCAGAAGGGTATTAAACTAAATGCTTCAAGGGTGGAGGGAAACAGATAGAAAGAAGTTCGAAAGAGACATGAAATAAAGGGAATGATGGGGAAGGGAAGATATAGAAAACGAAGAAATAAGGAACATAAAAGAAGGACTTAAAAAGAAAAAAGGAGAAAACATGAAAGAAGAAGGCATTAAATAAAAAGAATTAAGGAGAAGGAAAGAAAGACAAAAGAGAGAAGAAAGAAATAAGTAAACAAGATTGGAAGAAAGATGGATTAAACAATATGGAAGAAGCAAGAAGAAAGAGAGTAATAGTAGAAAGGTATAAGTAAGAAGTATAACTTAAAAGGAAAGAAAAAGGACCCAAGAAAGAGGGATTAGGGAAGGATAAAGAATAAACGAAGGAAGAAGGCAAAAGAAAGAAAGAAAAAAGAATAGAGAAGGCAGAAAAAAACGAAAGAATGAAGGACAATGTCGAAAAGAATGAAGCCAGAAGAGAGAGTGAATAATACATAAAGAGAGAGACAGAGAGAGAAATCGATAAAAAAGGACCTAAGAAGGAGAGATGGGATGAGGAAAGAAGAGGATGAAAGGAAGGAAGGAGGAATAATGGAAGGAAGGAAGGAGGAATAATGGAAGGAAGGAAGGAGGAATAATGGAAGGAAGGAAGGAGGAATAATGGAAGGAAGGAAGGAGGAATAATGGAAGGAAGGAAGGAGGAATAATGGAAGGAAGGAAGGAGGAATAATGGAAGGAAGGAAGGAGGAATAATGGAAGGAAGGAAGGAGGAATAATGGAAGGAACAAGGAAGGAAGGAAGAAGAAAGGAAGAAGGAATGAAGAAGGAAGAAAGGAAGGAAGGAAGAAGGAAGGAGGAAGGAAGGAGGAAGGAAGGAGGAAGGAAGGAGGAAGGAAGGAGGAAGGAAGGAGGAAGGAAGGAGGAAGGAAGGAGGAAGGAAGGAGGAAGGAAGGAGGAAGGAAGGAGGAAGGAAGGAGGAAGGAAGGAGGAAGGAAGGATGGAAGAAAGGAAGGAAGAAAGGAAGGAAGGAGAAAAGGAAGGATAGAAGAAAGGAACAAGGAAGGATGAAGCAAGGAGGGAAGAAGGAAGGAAGTATGAAGGAAGAAAGGAAGAAGGAAGGAAGGCAGAAAGGAAGGAAGGATGGAAGAAGGAAGGATGAAACTAATGAGATTGAAAGGCAGGAGCTACAGTTAGCTACAAAAAAGATAAGGAAGGATGGAAGGACCTACCAAAAACGAGAATTGAAATAAAAACAAAATATAGATAAAATATAAGGATAAATCAGAGTTATCGCAAAGCGATCGTTTTTTGTGAACTCCCCCCACATCTGCCGCACAGCATCGCCAACACTCGATCCCCAAATGCTCTGCCCGTTTAAGCCAAAATAACGATATTATCAGTGTGTGGGTTGCTAATTGAATCAGTTAATTTGCTTAGCAATCTGTTGCATTCTTCGCGCAAATGTCCCAGCTCCTTTGTGCAAACAGCAGCAGGATACACTGATTTACTGTGACACTAATCCCCAAATCAACTAACACATTGCTATTTGTGCCATATCCGTATTAGGGCATCTGATCAGCGGTTTCCTCTTCTCATTTCCGTTAGCAGTTTTCCCCACATTGCTGCAACAAACTGCAATCTCTATTGCTGGTGCTGCTGCTGCTGCTGTTGCTGTTGGCGGCTATTTGAGAAATTGTTGCAGCACACGCGCCTAAGGGGCGCGTGTGTGGGACAGGGGCAGGGACAGGGGCAGGGGCTGGTTCAGAGCCAGGCCCGAGCTGACGTTAGCTGACAGGCGCCAAAAAAGAAATGCCAGCCGTCGCGTGGCAAGTGGCGTCTATTGAAAGTGACTGCTGACTGTGCCACAAGTGTGAAATATTTCCCAAAGAGGGGAGAGAGAAGCAAACGTGAGTGGGGTGATGAGGGGTGAGGGCGGTGGTGGGGTGAACTAATCCATGGCCACCGCAAGAGGAGGGGAGCAACTGCAACGTAGCGGCGACTGTGACAGCCGGCCCAATGGCTGCCGAATCACGGAAATTGTTTTCACTCTCCCAGTGAGTGTGTGTGTGTGCGAGTGTGTGTGTGTGTGTGGGCAAAGGCACGTTTTGTGCACCCGCGGAAGCAGTCTGCCTTCAGCTCTGCCATCATCAATTGCATTCAGAGAAGTTGCCAACAGTTGCAAGGACACAAAACGTTTGGGGGATCTCTTCCTCTCTCTGTGGATATTTGTGTGTGTGTGTGTGTGTGTGTGTGTGTGTGTGTGTGTGTCGGCCATTGTTTATGTCCCGCTGCAACTCGACAACAGATGCCGCCTGCCAAAATCCAAACAACAATGTGCAAAAGAATGCTTCATTGACTCGACTCGATTTTGAGAAGACTTTTCGGCTAACATTGTTGAGATAATTACAAGATATCCCAGCACACACACACACACACACACACACACACACAACACAACACACAAGCAAACTATTGCATCAAGTTAATTAAAAAATCATTTGCAAGGTTTAGGGCCAAGGAAGCCAACACGAAAGAGAGAAAAGTGTTTCAAATAACAATAGTTGCTTTAGAAGTGTTCGAAACTACAATGAAATTACAAACTAGAAAGAGGCCTGACTAGAAGACGACGTCTTGATACCCTGTATGTAAGTAATAAGTGCCAGCTGTCTTAATTTGAGGTGGACTAAGTGGAACTTCAGGGCTTTAAACAGCTAATAACTGAAATTGAAAGGTCACGGTCGCCACTTCACGAAAGGAGGTTGAAATATACTTCTATAAAATGGAATATAGAAGCCATCGGTATCAGCTGGGTATAGCATTTAACGGAACACTAGTTCCTGTGAGAAAAGCTCTTTTGTTTTCAATGGAAACGAGTCCATACTTTATATACATAAGTTTTCTATGCTTCTATATAGTTTCAACAAAGTAGATCAAAATCGGAAAACCATATGGCATAGCTGCCGTAGAAAAATTAGGTCGAAAAAATAGTTTTAGTTATGCCAACGTTCCCAAACTTGATATTTTATTGTTTTATATACTTTTATACATTTCTACAAAGTTTGACAAGAATCGGTAGCAAATAGCATATACCTGCCATAGGAACGTTCGTTTGAAAACCAGTTGTAGTGAGAGAAACTTTTTTGTTTGTAATGGTAGCGTTTCCAAACTTTATATTTATGAATTTTCTATGCATTTTTATGGTTTCTACAAGTTTGATCCAAATCGGACCACTAAATGGTATAGCTGCCATAGAAAACATGGGTCGTAGGTCTAGTTTTTTGTGGCAAAAACATGTTACTTTCAATGCTAACCCCTTTAAGTTCAGGTTTTACAAAGTTCTACAAAGTCGTGACCAAATCGGATGGCCATAGCATAATGATGCCATAGGAACAATCGGTCGAAAAACTAGTTTTAGAGAGAATTTCGTTTCCACCTATTAATAATTTCTGTTTTGGCCACAATCGAATGACTATATCATATAGTTGTCGTACAACAAACTGGTCATATTAGAGGCGCCATCTATGGCTCAGCTTGAGAACCACTCAACTGGCATCCTTCAAAGCGTTTATGCAATTTTTGAATGTTGCGCACTTTGAACCTTCATTTAGATAATTTATACGAACTGGAACCAGGGAATATTAACTTAGGAACCCGATTCCATTACTTCCATTTCAACGCAGCAGGCTTCGAGTGTGTTGTCCTCTGCCAACCACTGAAGTTGTGACAAAAACCGAGTGAAATCTGGTATAGTTTTAATTAATATAAAAGGTAAGTGAATTCGCCTCATTTTTGTGGAATTTTAATGTTGCTTCCAACAGCCACAGCTGAAGCAAAATGATGCGAACCGTGAAGCGTTATAAACAAGAAAAGGTCAGTGCAGCGGCCACTTCTGATCTATTGAAGAGTATAGATTCCTGTCAGAAGGAAATCGATGGACTAGACGCAAACGCTAAAGAGCAAATGCTCCAGATTGAAAAGGATTATAATCAACTTAAGAAGCCCTGCTTCCAACGCCGCAACGAGTTGCTGGAGGGGATTCCCCAGTTCTGGTTGAACTCGATGATTAACCACCCCAAAATGTCTGGCATTGTGGATTTGGTGGACACGTCATCTCTGGAGACACTTACGAAATTAGTCGTGGAGGATGACGAAGCGAACAAACATTTCACAATTAGTTTTCATTTCGATGAAAATCCCTTATTTAACAACAAACTTCTTACCAAAACGATTCGTTTGGATGGAAAAGGGCCATCGACAAGTACGCCCATACAATATAAAGTGGAGGACAATTTATTGAAAAAAGAAGAATTGCCTAGCCTCCCAGGCAAGAAACGGAAGCGTCAATTCATTTACCAAAACTTCTTTGAATGGTTCTCCTCGGACAACAAGGATAACAAGGAAGATGAATTTGGCAGAATCATTAGGGATGAGATCTGGCCAAATCCACTTAAATATTTTTGGCCAGGAGAAAAGGAGGAGGAGAATTCGATGGAGATGCCGAACAACGGAGAGGATCTCGTTGATGAGCAGAAGGTTGCTGAAGCTGTCGAGGTCGAAGCTGACCAGGGCGAAGCTGATAAGGGCGAAGCTGTCCATGTCGAAGCTGTCCATATCGAAGCTGACCAGGGCGAAGCTGTCCATGTCGAAGCTGTCCATATCGAAGCTGACCAGGGCGAAGCTGTCCATGTCGAAGCTGTCCATATCGAAGCTGACCAGGGCGAAGCTGTCAAGTAATCTCGACCTATGGCACGATAAGCAACACCAGCATCAATCACCTACCCATACTTAACCAACATTTTCCACTCACAACCAACACCACAAAAACAATAAAACAAAAGCATTAAAAAAGCAAATAGTTTTTAGACCACCAAAATAAGTAAAAGATCTGGCTTCAAGAGCGCAACGGGCCAAGGGGTGCACAACGCGCTGACGTTACCAATGGCAAACAGCTATTGTTATAGTTTAGAAACAACTAATCATCTTTCGACTTGGTACAGAAGATTAAGCTGGAAGCTCAAGAAGCATTCCGAAGGAGTTGGTCCGTCTCCGTCCGTCTGTTTCTATGCAAACTTTGGAAAGGTTTGTCCAAGCCTACCGAGCTGAAATTGTTGCACCGAGTCATCTATTAACTGCACTTTGCTAATATGTTGGAGCCCATCGGAACGGCTGACTATAGCATATAGCTGCCATAGGAAAAATTAGTTTTAAAGAGAAAACCCTTTTTGTTTTCAATGGGAACGTCACCAAACTTTGCATTTATAAGTTTTCTATGATTTTGCCTAATTCTACCAAGTCTGATAAAGATCAGAATACAATAAGCTATAGCTGCCATACAAAAAGTGGGACTTAAAAGTGGTTTTAGTATGAACAACTTTTTGGTTTTGAATGGTACCGTCGTGCATTTTGATATACTTTTGTTTGAAGTGATTTTGCTTAATTCTACAAAGTTTTGTTCAAATCGAATGACTATAGCATGTAGCTGCCATGGAAACAATCGTTCTAAAACAAGTTTAAGTGAGAAAAACTGTGCTGTTTTCAATGGTAGCGTTTCCAAACTTTGTATTTGTTAGTTTTCTAAGTGTTTTCAAGTCCCTATCAAGTTTGATCAAAATCGGAAATTTTTTTAAGGTAGTTCTCATACTAAAGTTAGTTCGAAAATCAGTTTTAGTAAGAAAAACTGTTCTTTTTTAAGTTTTAACGTTTCGAAACTTTGTATTTATTTGTTTTCTAAGCGTTTTCATGAACCTACCAAGTTTTATCAAAATCGGAGAACTTTAGAGGATAGTTGTCATACAGAAGTTAGGTTGAAAACCCAGTTTTAGTAAAAAAATCTTTTTGGTTTGCCATGGTAGCGACTTCAAACTGGGTATACATTTCTTTTCTGTACTTTTTCATAGTTTTAGACAGTTTCATTAAAATCGGGGAACTTAATGGTATAGCTCCCGTAGAAAAAATAGGTCTGAAACCTAGTCTTAGTAGGAAAAACTTTTTTGTTTTTTGTGATAACCAGTTGAAACTTGTCACGAGTAAGTTTTCAATGTGCTCACACAGTTCCGCCAAGTTTGGTCAAGATCGGTGGACTATAGCTTATGGCTGCCCTACGAACAATTGGCTAAAAATTAGTTTTAGTGAGATAAACTTTTTTGTTTTCAATGGTAATGTTTTCAAACTTTGAATTTATCAGTTTTCTAAGCTGTTTCATATGTCTGATAAGTTTAACCAAAATCGTACATTTAAATGGTATAGCTGCCATAGAAAAGATAGGTCGGAAACTTAGTTTTAGTAAGAGAACCATTTTAAGAGAACCTCTCTGATGGTCTAACAAAGATTCAGCCAGAGTTTTCGAATCTTTCGTATATAATTTGAGGCAAGGCTGCTGCAGTACAGCAGCATTTGTGATTAAAACTTGTACTAAATGCTTTGAAGCTGTTCGGTTGTGGGTTTAACTAACCAAAAGTGGCACCAGGTCAGGGTTAAATGACTTTAAAGAAACAAACCAAACCAAACCAACCGCTTTCTTATTTCCCAGAAAAACCCAGATGCCGTTTGCTCTTCTTCAGATTCTACACGCTGTTTAATCAAAGGCATTCCTGCTTATTTGAAATTCACTTGAAACGCTTTCGCATTGCTACCCCTAATCTGGCACTTTGAAATTTAATTTTAATTAACGACTTCATTAGCATGAGGCAACAAATTTGTAATTAGTATTGAGGGAGCATTACAAGAACAAGCAAAACAATATACCAAAATAATTTATAGCAGGAACCAGGAGCAGCCACTGAAGGAGTAGTCTGAAAATTGAAGCGACAAGCTGTGACCAAAAAAGGCGCACCACCTCCGCCCTCCCTCCCTCCGATGCTGCAGCTACTTCAATCAAATGGCAGGCGCCGCAATATTTGCGTTTAATTTACCAACAATTTGTGTGTTTGGCGAGTTGAAAATTTTAAACATGCGGTACGCGTCAAGTGGCCGTTGAATCGGCTCCAGGGGGGGGTGGGGGGTGGGGGGCAGGCAACAGCCGCTGCCGTTGTAAACATTAAAATGCCTCACAAATTGAATCGATAAATGTTTGGGGCCAGTTTAGGGTCCCCCTCCTTTACCCCCGCCCCCCCCCTTACTTGTGCATTCTAAAACCCAGGGACAAGCAAGTTTATGAATATTATTTGGCGTTTATTTCCATCCATGAATGTGAAATTTAATGGTCCAACGGCAAATGCCGGCTAGTTAGTTAGTTTGCCTACAAAAGTTGCTGTCCTCGTTTGTTTTATGTCAAACGAAAACTAAATACTATTGCTTATTGAAATAGTCGAAAAGTTTTGTTTTGATGATTGCAGGCAAAGTTGTCCTTTCATTTGTGTCGTTCGCATTTCTTGCATAATTTGATTTTGCTGTTTTCGCATGATTTCAATATAAACATGAACTATGCGTCCCGTGTCCGGTGTCGTCCGGTGGCAAAAAAAAAAGGGAAAAAAATGTTGCATGGAAAGTTTTGAAGTTGTTTGGTAGGGAAAACTTTTCAGCGCATTTCGCTTGTCGTTTTCTTTTTTCACTCTCTCTTTTGCAAACAAAATATTGGTCGAGACTTTGAGCGGAACATTTGCATGTGTTGGGCTGACCTGCCGAGCGGAAAGTTGCCGCATAATTTGCCCAAGAAAACAGGAGCATGGGTCAAGTGTCCTTCGGGAGGTGCATCGTGTACATCTCGTTCTTGTGTAAAGTGCAATTGATTGCTGTTTAAGTGCATTTTCATGTTGCGTGTATTGAATTTGCCCTGTCATATTTACCGTTTGTATGCTGTGTGTGCTCCCTCATCATCTTCAACTCCTTCACATGGTTCCAGCTGGTTAAATCAGCCATGTGACGTAAGCGAAATTGTGTGTGTGTTGTGTGTGTATGGGTGTGGGTGTGCGCGCTGGTGCATCTACTGTTACACTTTCCAATTGATGTGCTCAATATTGATTTATGGCCATTAGAATGAAATTGTAATCAGCTTAAAGGAATGAATGGAAAGTGTGTTGAGTACAATTAAACTGTTAGTGTGACCAGCCTAATTGCTAAGGGAGAGCACACTTCAGTCCATGCGCTTTTCATTACCCTAATCACTTAATCTAACCTTAAGAATCATTCACATCATTGAGGGGAAACTGTTGACAAAGTCAATTTGCTTTTGGTTTTGCCATCAGCAATCAATGACTTCCACATCGTCCTGAAACGTATTTGGTCAAAGCCTTAATTGCTCAGTTGCTTAGTAGTGTAACTTATCAGTTGTTCAGCTGCTCAATTGTTCAGTTGCTCAACTGTTCAATTGCTATTTACCTATACTATCAAGGCAAGGTTATCTGTTGTCAGTGAACAAATGTCACTAAGCAAAAGGCACTGTATAAAAGTTAGTGAACAAGAGTAACTAGATTAGAGTCGATGAATAAGTGCCAGTAATCAACAGTCACTGAATAAGAGCCATTTTTAAGAAGTTACTGAGCAAGATTCACTTTATAAAAGCTGCTTTAAATAAGATTCACTGAGCAAGGGTCACTAAATTACAGTCACTGAATTAGAGTCACTGTATAAAAGTTACTGCATGACTGTGTTTACAATGAACAAGAGTCATTGAGCAAGAGCTACTGAACAAAAGTCACTTAACATAGTTGCTAAACATAGGTCACTAGATGAAAGTAGCTGAATTAAAGTCACTAGTCATAAGTGACTGAATTAGAGTCAGTGTATTGAAATCACTAAGCCAAAGTTTCTAAATTACAGTCAGTGAGCAGGAGTCACTGTACAAAAGTCGCTGTACAAAAGTCACTGAACAAAAGTCACGAAACAACAATTGCTGAACATAAGTCATAAGTCACTGTATGAAAGACGCTGAACAAAAGTCACTTCACAAGAGTGGCTAAATAGGAGTCACTAGATAAACGTCACTGAATAAGAGTAACTTCATACGAGTCCTTAAATAAGAGTCACTGAACCTTAGTGACTGAATAAGAGTCACTAAGCCAGAGTAACTCATTTTAAGTTAGTAAATAAGAGTCACTGTGTTCAAAGTAACTGATCAAAAGTCACCTTACAAGAGTTAATGAACAAGAGTCACTGAATAAGAGTTACTTTATAAGAGATTACGCACAAGAGTCACTGAATAAGTGTCAATGAATAAGAGTCACTTTACAAAAGTTTTTGAGCAAGAGTAATCAGTTAAAAAAATCTCAGTGAATAAGAGTTACTATGTACAAGTAACTGAAAAACTGAGTAAAAGTCACTTAACAAGAGTGGATGAACAAGAGTCACTGAATATAAGTCACTTTATAAGTGTTAATGAACAAAAGTCACTGAACAAGGGTCACTTTATAAGAGTTACTGATAAAAGAGCTGTTTAATAAGAGTCATTTAACAAAAATCACTGTATAAGAGAGATTAAATTGGAGTCAACAAAAACTTTTCGACCCTAATTTAGCGAAACAAAAAAAAGGTTCTAAAATTTTCGAGAAATAGTTTCTGCGACCATTTTCGGGAAATAGTACTTAAGAATTATTGATTCTATTATCGGTACATAGTGCCAGGAACTTTAACTTTAGAATTTTTACAGACAAGAATTTAGCAAAGAACATTTTATGGTCAATAATTCCTAGAAATATGTTTGAGGTAGTAAACTCCATTTAAAGGGAAACATTTAAGTCTTTTTAAAGGTCCGCATTTACACGATGAAGTTTTCTTCATGAAGTTCCTCTTGATACTTGACACCAGAAAAGAGAGGAAGCTTCATAGCCTGAATAAAGTGCTTCGCTTGTTTACCTTTGCCTCTTTTCGATAGATTTAAGGCAGCGTTAATCGATAGCACGAGTTGGCGACCGTGACACCGGGTACATCGATCAAATTTGCTTCAAGGCTATACAATTATGAAAGCATGGCTGTAAGTCTAACAACACAAAGACTAATTGGAGTTTTTCCACTAACATTCCAACATACTTTTTTTTTTCAATTTGCAACGAACTTTGCTGATTCACAAGTAAGAACAGCTCAACTGTACCCAGCAGGCAAGTCATTCAATACCTTTTCGCCTTTTTAAGGCTAATTGATTACCTTGTCTTGCTGTTTGCATTTAAATTGCCATTGCTCGTTTCCCCCCTATCAGTTACCCAATGCATGTGTATAAGTAGACCTAAATATGTATGTCAAAGTTCAAAGCCGCCTACGCAGAAAAAATCAACGCAAATTCGCTAAATACCATCCCCCCAAACCAACCGCCCCCCCCCCCCTTTTTCGGTAAGTAAATGTCTAAAAAAAAAAAAAGGAATATAATAATAAGAGAAAGCAAGGGCAAAGTAAAAACAAGATGGAATATCTTTTAAGCTGTAGTCGGTAACTTGCCGGCTTTAATGGCAGCGGCTTAGAGGCAGTCGCTCCTCTCACTCTCCCTCTCTCTTTCTCTCTCTCTCTCTGTCTCACGCAGTCTCAGTTGCTATCTCTTTCGGAGATGCTTTTATTTGGTGCATAATTGAAATTTATGCTTAAATACATTCAACGAGCTGCTGAGCGGCTTATGATCCTTCGTTTTGGATGCTGCGGGAATGCCAAACTCATTTCGTAGGGGTAAACGTTGGGGGTGGGGTGGGACACTGTGTGTGTGTGTGTGTGTGTGTATTTTGCATATTTAACTTTGCATTTGTGCGCTAAGCTTTCTTAGTTTATTATTTAAACAGGAACAGGCGAACGACGTTGACAACGAGACAAGATGAGAGGCGGAGGATGCCGCTGTCCCGGTTATTATAATGCCGAGTAGCTGCCTGTGTGTGTGTGTGGCAAGCATTTAGCGTGCGTGAAATTGAGATAAATGTCCCCGGAGTTATGACAAGCAACCAGCCAGCCGTCCCCCACCAAAAAAAACCCCAAGCCACAGACTCGCGGCATTCAGCGTGAGGGATATGCAAATTATTATAGAATTGTTTGGCTCGCTCGCTCCTGCTCCTGCTCCTGCTCCTGCTCCTGCTCCTCCTGCTCCTCCTCTTTGTCATTAAGATTATGAATTAGCATTTGTAAGGCACAAAATGATTGACTGCTGCAGGTGATGCAGATTTCCCTCTCCTCTCTGAGTCAAACACTTAAGCTCTCTGCCTCGCCTCCTACTTCTCCTCCTCCGCCCGCACAACTTGTGCTTATTCTGTATTGTTTTATGAGGCCTTGTGGCAGCTGCTGGGGCAACTTTAAACATGGTTGGCCCCAGTGCCTGTGGGGCATCTTCGTGTTGCAGCTGCAACAATTTCATAAACTGCTGATGATGCACAGCGCAAAAAAGTTACAACGAAGGTCGGGTCAGTATCTCAGAGTTCGTCAGCTGTTTTTATTGTCTTTTGGTATCTTTGATTTTGTGGTTTCTTTTTTTTTTTTTTTTTTGTTCAGAAAAGATGGGAAAAAAATGTTTTATTAAGTGCAACGTAAACTGACCAAAGCAGAGAGAGGATAGATAATCGTTTCGTTGATGATGACGATGATGCAGATGAAGCATGGAGTTGAGCTAGTTAATTTGAGTTTGACATGAATTGAATGAAGGTTAGTTCGAATGGAATTCGATTTATGTCATAATTTAGAGATCAAAGCTTTGGGGAAAGTTTAAGGTATGGCTCGAGGAATGCTTTCGCAGTTTTTTTTGAGTACTGAGTGGCTTTCGGTGGGGATTTGTTCTAGTTCCCACTGTCCCCATCTACTATGCAACCCGCATAAGATGGTCGGGATGTACAAATCTGTTGCATTTGACGATATATGCCTCCTAGTTGATAAGCTAAGCCTAGACCTGGTCACCTCAGAGTTGCGCTTTACTTACTACTGTCCCTTTCTACTATGCAACCCACATAAGTTCGCCAGTGACTACAAATCTGCGGCGTTGGACATTATATGCCTCCTGACAAATAGTCTAAGCCCAGACCTGAACACCTCAGGAATGTGTTGTACTTCCTACTGTCCCTTTCTACTATGTAAACCGCATAAGGTCGCCAGTGACTGCAAACCTGCGGTATTGGACGATATATGCCTTCTGGCAAATAGTCTAGGTCTAAACCTGGGCACCTCAGGGATGTGCTCTACTTTCTACTATCCCTATCTACCAATGCAGCACGCATAAGGTGGCCATTGACTACAAATCTGCTGCATTGGACGACATATGCCACCTAGCAAATAGTCTAAGCCTAGTCCTGGACACTTCAGGGATGTGTTTTACTTCCTACTATCCCTATCAACTATGCAACCCGCATAAGGTCGCTAGTGACTACAAATATGCGGTATTGGAAGATATATGCCTACTGGCAAATAGGCTAGATCTGGACCTGGGCACCGCAGGAATGTGCTCTACTTGTTACTGTCCCTATGTACTATAAAGTGGTCAGTAACTACAAATCTGCGATATTGGACAATATTTGCCACCTGGCAAATAGGCAAAGTCTAAAACTGAACACCTCTAGGGGTGTGCTCCACTTCCTACGGTCCCTATCTACTATGCAAGCCGCATAAAGTGGTCAGTGACTACAAATCTGAGCGCATTGTACGATATGTGCCTGGTCCTAAACACCTCACCTTAAATCAGTACGAAGAATAGGAATGTGCTTAGCAACCATCCGGTCCCAGGCCCTTCTGTTGGACGAGTCCTTAGTAGTCGCTGTAGAGGATGGAGAGAGAAAAACTGAAGCTGCCTTTGAAATGGTGTCAGCTGTTGTTCAATGTTCTTTATAACTAAGATGGATCGGTTTGGCTACAGCTTCAGTAGGTTACCAACTAAGAAGGTTCGGTAAAGCTAATCGATAGTGATTAACAGTCTTGTTTAAGCCAACTTATAGATATTTTGATATATCGATATGGCATGTAATTCAATTATAATTGAAAACTTCTTCAATTGGATATACTCAAACAAGGCCAAGGCTGTTTGCCATCTATTACCTAGCCCCGCTCCCTGATTGCCCACCTTCTGCCGCACTAATAATAATAATAATAAACTCAATACGTGAGCTGGCAACAGCAATAATAATAATAGCACCAGACTCGCTCTGGCGGGACGGCGGAATGCCGGGAAGGGTTGGAAGGCGAAGTGGCGGCAAGTATTATGCACATTTGCTGCATTTGTGCCATTTGCGCTAATTGCGCACCGCACATGCACTTAACAACGCGCCTTCTCCCAATGCCTTCAGCTGGGCCGAACCGGTGCCGCACCGCACCGCACCGCAGCCTTCTTCTGCTCCTGTCCCACCGCAACATCCACCGCACGCCAAATTCAGAACGCAGAGCGCAATCGAGCTTATTTGCCATAATAAATTTCTCATTAACATTTCATGTAATATGAACGAGCAGGCAGAACCGCACGGGGCGGGGGGCGGTACGTAATTCAATACTGCGGATGTGTGTGCGAGAGAGAGAGAGAGAGAGAGAACTCTGACAACCGCCTGAAAATTACTCGAAACCCCAGCCCCAGTCCCGAACTTTGAATTTGATGACTTGAAACTGTTTTCGTTTTTTTCGGATTTTTTTTTTTTTTTTCTTTCTTTTTTTTCGGGACTTTTGGCTTCAGAGAGTAGTGTCAAGTATGTGGGCTAAGTGCATCATCAATGTGGAGCAGAAGTCAAAGTGAATGTGGAAAGTGTTTTTTTGTGTGTGCGCAGGATTATTGAGACACGGCTAATGGATGAGAATTCTTTGCCACATTCAAGCATCACCACAAATAAGAGTGTGGCTCAAGTTTCTGACTAGAAGTTGGTTAAGCTGAATAGAAGTAGAAACGGTATTAACTGGCAACAGTTTGTGTGGAACTGAGAGCTGGAATTCTTTGTTAACTGATGACGCAAATGGTTGAGAGAGGTATTATATAGTTCTTTGACTTTTAACTTACTTGTGGGCACTATGACATGGGAAATATCAAGTTTGAAAACATTTCCATTCAAATCTAACAAGTTTTTATCTTTAAAGACTAATTATCGAATGATTGTTCCCATGACAGCTATACGATATAGTCAGCCGATGTTGCTCAAACTTTGTAGGAAAGTGTGAAAACATTAAAAACTTACTCTTGACAAGTTTCAGCTGGTTACCACTGAAAACAAAAATGTTTTTCTCACTAAGACTAGTTTTCCAACCCTTCTTTTCTATGGTAGCTATACGAAATAGCTGTTCGATTTGTATCAAACTGGTTGGAACTATTAAAAGTTATGGAAAATTAAGGAAAGCAAAGTTTGGAAACGTTTCCATTTGAAACTACAAAGTTTTTCTCATTAAAACTAATTTTTGACCGATGGTTCCTATGACAGCTATATGCTATGATCAAGCGATTGTGATCAAACTTTGTAGAATTGTGTGAAAACATTAAACACTTACTACTGACAAGTTTCAGCTGGTTACCATTGAAAACAAAAAAGTTTTTCTTACTAAAACTAGTTTTCCAACCCTTCTTTTCTATGGTAGCTATACCATATAGTTGTCCGATTTTTATCAAACTGGTTGGAACTATTAAAAGATATAGAAAATTAAGGAAAACAAAGTTTGGAAACGTTTCTATTGTAAACTTACAAAGTTTTTCTCATTAAAACTAATTTTTGACCGAATTTTCCTATGACCGCTATATGCTATGATCAAGCGATTGTGATTAAACTTTGTAGAAACGTGTGAAAACATTAAACACTTATTACTGACAAGTTTCAGCTGGTTACCACTGAAAACAAAAAAGTTTTTCTCACTAAGACTAGTTTTCCAACCCTTTTTTTCTATGGGAGCTTAACCATATATATCTCCGATTTTTATCAAACTGGTTTGAACTATGAAAAAGTATAGAAAATTAAGAAAAGCAAAGTTTGGAAACGTTTCCATTCGAAACTACAAAGTTTTTCTCATTAAAACTAATTTTTGAACGATTTTTCCTATGACAGCTATATGCTATGATCAAGCGATTGTGATCAAACTTTGTAGAATTGTGTGAAAACATTAAACACTTACTACTGACAAGTTTCAGCTGGTTACCATTGAAAACAAAAAAGTTTTTCTTACTAAAATTCGTTTTTAGGCCTATTTTTTCTATGGAAGCTATACAATATAGCTTGGTGCAACTTTGAAAAAGCTTAGAAAACTAATCGATATGAAATTGGAAACTTTTTTATTAAAATCAAAAGAGATTTTCTTACTATATTTGGTTTTTGACCTGTCGTACCTATGGCAACTATATGCTATGGTTAGACAAATGTGCTGCCTAAATGCATTCAAGATGTTATAGAACTTAAATTGACCAAGGAGTTAGCTTAAGAACAGTCCTATATGGCCAAATCAACTCAGTTTTTCAAACTGAACAAGAATATATATATATATATATATATATAGTATATATTATGTGGTGGGAGAGGTTTACTGCAACAATTTTAGGTAACTTTCTGCTAGGATATCAAAACTGTCTTTACATTCCGTAGGTTTGACACACAAGAGTTGTCTCACCATTAATACTTAAGCAATTTAAGGGTTTTAGGTTAACATTAAATTGAGAAAACTAAGCTACTTAAACTACAGTTAAGTTAGTTCAAGTGAATATCAACAGAGAACTTACTAAGAATGGGAAGGACTACAAGTGATGGGCATTCGCTACATATTCAAAAGTGATATATTTCAATCAAGAAGTGGGTATCCTCAAGATAAGTTCCGTCGCCAAGAACAAGAAGCCATGTTGGATTTCGATGGAGAATGAAGGGCATCTTTTAGAAGAAACCGATTGCCCATAGTCAAACATCTAATTACGTATTTCCGGTGGAATCTTTGAGATTCCCTCATAGACCACACCTGCCCAGAGAGTTGAGAGACGGTGGCAAAAACAATTCAATGACTTAATCCTCATTTATATGGCAACAACACCACCACCCCCAATCTTCAATCTCCAACCCCCTACCCCAAACCACACCCACACATTCCCACATCCCAAGCATATTTCCTCTCAACATCTCAGGTATGCCCAACGGCTGCTTACATAACGCTTACGTAATGTGCACACTTCGCTTTAACGCCCATCGAGAAGAGACGTCGGCATCGTCGTCGGCGTCGTCGTCAAATCAGACTCAGCTACGTAGATGCAGCAGCAGCAGCATCGGCAGCAGGGGGGTTTGGGGTTGGGTGCTGCCAGGGGGGAAAAACAAAATGCAAATTTTGTGAGCAGGCAACGTCGTGATTGACATTTGAACTGCTAATGAAGCTATCACTCGTACGAGCATCAGGACACAGCACGAAGGAAGTGAAAGCACACACACATACAATACACACACACACACACACATATGCAGTCTCAGTCGGAGGTGGCGCAAAATCTTTTGCTGTGGCAATTGCAGCAACGTGACAACATTGCAACAAAATACGCGAGGGAGCTGAGGATGAACATGAAATCTTTCTGCACTTTGCACTTTTACATTTTGTTTTGACAACTGCGAATTCATCAATTCCGACAGCTTCACCCCCAATTCCTGCCGCCACCCACCAACAAAAGACAATCAAACGAATGCAAATTGAAGTAGAAGCGATTAAGCTGAAAATGGATTTGTGTATTTTATGCCATTGGCAAAAGGTTTCGGTTGGGGCTTAGTGAGTGAGTGGGAGAGAGGGGGTTGAAGTGGGTGTAAAACAGCTTGACTTGGCAAAAGTTTTTGTAGGCCGCCGCCGCCGCCGCCGTTGCCGCTAAAGTTTGCCACGCCCACTCGAGAGGCGATTGAGGCTGAGAGTTTTGTGCATTATGCAACCTTATTGTGGATTTCTGCTGATGCGGCAACCACCAGCAGCAGCAGCAGCAGCTGCCGCCTCCTTCGATTCAGACGGAGACAAATTGCAAATGTTGCACAAAATGCAAACGCAAAATCTTTTCGGAAAGACGAAAAAGATAGAAAAAAAACAAAAAATGGCAAAAAACTAGTTGAGTTTTTCCTTGCCTTTCGTTTTGGAACGTTTTGCCACAAAAGCCAAAGATAACGAGACAATTTCGTGCGAAATTTGGCACAAGCTGTAATATTTGTAAACTTCTCAAGGTTTTACGTGACGCGCTGTCTCCGTACGTAACGGCACAAGGAGCTTAACGTAGTGGGTAACGTAATGAGGTAACATTGCCATGCTTATCAAGAGATGGGAATGGGGATGGGGATGGCAAATTGATTTGATATCAATTCAAAACAAATCTCCAAAAGTTTGACTATAGCATATGGCTGTCATAGGTCAAATAGGACGAAATACTCGCTTTAATGATAAATACTGGTTGTTTTTGCATGGAAATATCTGCAAACTTTATGTTTCTTAATGTTTTATGCTTTTTTATAGTCCCTGCCAGTTTGGTGAATATCGATCAGTTAAACAGTATGGCTTCCATGGAAAAGATGGGTTGGAAAACTAGACTTAGTGAGAAAAACTTTTTTGTTTTCAGTGGAAATCAGTTCAAACTTGACACTAGTAAGTTTTGCATGCTTTTACACTTTCCTACAAAGTTTGATCAAAATCGGCTGACCATAGCTTATAGCTACCATAGAAACAATCAGTCAAAAACTAGTTTTAATGAGAAAAACGTTTTAGTTTTCAATGGAAACGTTTCCAAACTTTGTCTTTCTTAGTTTTCCACACTTTTTTTGCAGTTCCAGGAAGTGTTATAAAAATCGGGAAATTATATAGTATAGCTGTCATAGAAAGGATTGGTCTATAGACTAGTTTTCGTAAGAAAAACTTTTTTGTTATCGGTAGTAAGCAGTTGACACTTGGCACTAGTAAGTTTATAATGTTTTTACACAATTCTACTAAGTTTGATCAAAATCAGCTGACTATGGCATATAGTTTTCAGAGGAAAGGTCGTTCGAAGAACTAGTCTAAGTGAGAAAAGTCTTAGGATCTTTCATGAAAACGTCTTCAAACTTTGTATTTCTTAGTTTTCTACACTTTTTTACAATTCCAGACAGTTTTATGAAAATCGGGGAATTATATAGTATAGCTTCCATAGAAAAAATAGGTTGCAAAACTAGTTTAAGTAATAAAAACTTTTTTGTTTTCTAAGGTAACCAGTTGAAACTTGGCACTTATAAGTTTTGCATGTTTTTACACTTTCTTACAAAGTTTGATCAAAATCGGCTGACTATAGCATATAGTTACCATAGGAACAATCAGTCGAAAATTAGTTTTTATGAGAAAATTTTGTTATTTTATAAGGGAAACGTCTCAAAACCATGTATATATAAGTTCTGCTTGTTTTTTCCACAATTCCCACCCAAGTTGGCTCAAAATCTTATCATTATATAGAGAAGATAGGTCCTGTCTTCCTTCGTATACCATCAGGACACCGCAAGAACCCTTAACGCGTGAAATTCAAATCTATTTTTGGTGCTCAAGTTGCTGCGTTTAAGTGAAAAGGAAAAAGTATTGTGCGAAATGTTTAGTATGCACTTCTGGCATGCAGTCAAGTCCAACTGTTTGGTCCTGCTTGAGTTCCTGTATGTGTGTGTGTCTGTGTGTGGAATAGTGAAAGGGGCGGTGGCGGGGCGTTTTCCTTCGGGCTGATGTACGACAGAATTATGCGATAAATGTGCATTTTTGTGAGTTATTCAAATTATGTATGCACATCGGCGTCTATCTAAGTACATATGTATCTACCTTCCCTCCCTTCCCCTCATCCAACTGCTGTGCTGCAGTTCATTTGTGTCACACTCGTGTGCAATTTATGACAACGCCTTCTTGGATCAGGGACATGGGAAATGGAATTATGGCTGGCAATAAAATGTTCAGGACACAACTCACAGCTTATCCCGTCGTCCTTGGAGAAAAGGTGCTGTAATGCCCATTAAGGAATGCCAAGCAGGTGGAAAATGACTTCAACATGCAAAACATTGCAAATTAGTTAAGAACATAGGGAAATGTGCAAACTGACAGACGGACCAGAGTTTTGATTTTGATTTTAATTTTAATTAAAACTTATGTGTGTGAGAAATGCCTGGAGCGTCGACATCAGCAACAGCAACAACAACAACAACAACAAGACAACTCGAAGAATAATAATAATAAGACATGACGAGTCTTGCATAAATTTATGCCACACAAGTGCAGGCGAGCGCAAGATGGCTGTACTTGAAAACTAACAACTACAAAAACCATAAAACAAATTACATTCTGCCAGCCTTGAGTTCAGAACGCGTCTTTGATGTGCAGGAGAAACATAGAGGAAGAGTGAGAGAGAGAGAGAGAGATGTAGCGAGAGAGCGGGACAGATAACTACTTTGATTATGTGAATCTTGACGAAATGACTTCTGCTTCTTCATCTTGAGTTTTACTTTCTTCTGCGTTTGCTGTTGCGGCATTTGGCAATAAAAAGCACAACATAAAATGTACCAACAACTAAGAAAATGCTCTTTAACATTAGCTCGACCCAGCTGATACCCTGCGTACAGGACAGATCAGACCAAGCGCTAGTAGAACAACAAAATCATTTTGATCGAACCGTTCCACCGGTTCAAAAGTGTTTCAGAAGAGTCTGTTTCGCTTTAATATAATATAAGATATGTTTTTTGTGTATCTCATAATACGCAGTATGCAAATAATGCACAGAAAGTTATGAAATCCAAAGCATTGAAGTTCAAAGTTTCAAATATCGGCTTAGAACTATGAAATCTTGGTTAGAAACCTTTCGATTCTGGTTGTACTTCTGAGTATTGGATGGACAAAACGCTGTCGAATCAGGCTCAAGCTAAGTTCAGCTTGAATCTGTTTGGAAGCTTATATTCTGAATATTTTAAAGGCCACCTTCGCTTAGCAGCCAAATTCAGTAGCTTGTGGACATAACCTTGATCTACTGTTACCTTATTGAGTAAATAACACTCAAAATCCAAGCTTTTTAAAAATTTGGCGACCGTGACACCTATTTGAATGCTTATATTATGCAAATATCAAAGACAAACCTCTGCGGTCGTAACTTTGGACTTCAAAATCCCAGTTGAGTCATACCTACACATAAAATCTGATAAAAATCCAAATTTTATGAAAATTGGCGACCGTGACACCGATGAAATGTTAAGGGCAAACCTCAAATAGCACCTAAATTTTGTATTCTGCATACATATCTTTAGATTTTAAAGACCCAGTTGAGTCAGACTTAATCAAAATTCAGATAAAGTACTAATTTTTGGATAAGTGGCGACCGTGACACCTATTTGAATGCTTAGACTATGAAAATATGAAAGGGAAACCACCAGTAGCACCCAAAATCTCTAGCCTATGGACACAGTTTTGAACTTTAAAATACTAGTCAATTCAAACTTAAGCAAAGTTCAGCTTAAATCCTTATTTTTTTGAAAATGGGCGACCGTGACGCCAATTTTGATGGTTAAACATTGAATATATAGACGATAATCTTCGACTAGACATAACTTTAAGCAACAGAAACCCCGTCAAGTGAGGCGCTTACAGAGCTCTGTCAAAACTCTAATCTGCTTAAAGTTGGCGACCGTGACAACATTTTTGTGAACTAAATAAATAAACTTGTCCATGGAAAAGACGATACATAAAATATGCTTAGTTTTATTAGTCAATTTCCTTCAAAACACAATCTCTTTTTTGTCACGAATGTGAAACTACATATTTATGTTTCCTAAAAGAATATTCCCTTTTGCCCCAAGGGACGTAAGCGGTTCAAAAGTGCACAGAGCTAGAGAGAAAGAGAGAGATAGAGAAAGGCATATAAACCCACAAAAGAAACAACAGCAACAACAACCACAACATGCGAATAATAATGCATAAATTGTGGCAAGTTGTAGCTATATACGTATCGCCCTCTCTCTCAGTTGCTCCCCGAAGAGCAAGATTAAAGATTTTTTATATCTTTTCCTTTTTAATTATTTGCGTGGGTGTCTGTGTGTGCATGGGTGTGTGTGTGTGTGTGTATGGCAATTAAATCCATATTAAAAACACGAAACATCTTTCCCCACCAAGGTTCAAATTTAACTTTGGCTTAAAATTGAAATTACTTCAAATGAAATGTTGGAAAAAAGCCAACTTCAATGGGTCACAGGGTCAGGCTTTAAAGGCCATACACACACACACACACACACACACACACAGACATATACAACCAATGACAGCGTAATTCAATTCAATTTTCATTCAATTCAATTAGACGAAGAGGATTTAATTGAAATGCCGCAGCGCCACATGAAACAAAAACAAACAACAAAACTTTTCAATGCCTCAGCATAAAATGTGGTCCAAATATATTCGCTGTTTATGTTGTTGTTGTTGTTGTCACTGGGACCAGGCTACCAAAACCAAATTGATGTCAATTGATACTGATAATCCATGCATTATGCGCCATAAGCAAAGTTAATTGAATCAAAGACGACGCTGCTAGCCGATTTCTGGGCCAATGATGCGTATAGAAAATGGAAATACAGTTAAGGGTAGGCAACAAAATCAATTAACATTAAATAACTATCGAAATCATTTCAATCAGCCCCAAATCTATAAGAAAACAACTTTTGTTTTGTTTAGATTGCGTTTTGGGGCATAGAATTTGTATGGTGTATAAGCACGAAGAAGCACGAAACTAGCACGAAATCAGCACGAATCAAAGAAGCTGATGTGTAAGCCAAAGTGAGTCAGACTTTTGTATACGCTACTTCTAGTCAAAAGTCTAACTCAGTTAAGCTTTCGCTTACACAGAATCTTTTGAATGAGACTAGATAAATGAAAAGGTGGGAAATTTCAGTTTGAAAACTTCATTTTACTTGGTTTTTCAAAGTTATAGACTTTCTCCACCGATCACTGATCAATCATCGCAGCTGAATGCGTCCATTTCTGAAACTTTTTAAATATGCTTAAAATTATGGTTCACTTTTTTTGCCACAAACAACTTTTCCATGGCCTATTTATATAAATATATTGTTTGTTTTTCTTTTCTTTATATTTGCTACAGCAACATGAAGTGGGGGGTGGGGTGTGGGGTGTGGGGCTGGAGAAGTGGGGGGTGGGGAGGTGTGCCACCTGCCAAGGCGTCAAAATTATAAAGTTTCGACTGCGCTTCAACAACAATTTGGCAAGTTTCTTGATGCTTGAAATGAACAATAGTTTTAAAATGGCACTCTCCCCTACAACCCACCCCCCATCCCTCCCACACACACACACACACACACACTCACATTGGTTCGGTGGGGTGAGGAGAGAGGACTGTTTTATGAGCTTTCACAAAAGTTGGCTAACAATTATTTTTTGCCGGGCCAAACGCAAAAATACGAAAAATCTACATGACACTGAACGAGTTTTCAAAGTTTTTTGCCAGTTTGCGTTAGAGAAAGAGACGGAGACAGCAGAAACATTTACATTTGTGTGTGTGAGTGTGAGTGTGTGTCTAATGTGCAATTCGAGAAACGCAAGAGTTGAAACTGTCCAAATGTAGTGTCACAGCACACGCACTTCTCCCTCTCTCCCTATCTCTCCCACTCTGTCTTTTCCTCTTGCGGAAACGGAAAGAAATCAGGCACTTCCCAAAGCCCCCTGCAACTCACTTAGTGGCTGACCACATTCAGTTAATCTACACTGAAAGAAAGCAAGGAAAAAACTTGCGATAAACAGCTTTAGGGCTGGTTATACAACCTTCTTTAGTAGATAGGGACAGTAGCATTGTTCAATTAGCTCTTTTTGTTAGCAAACGATCACTCTGCAAGTGGCAAGGGAATGATGTCTACTACATTAAATGTTAGACTACTTTTGTGCACAAGATTCTGTGAAATATTGCACGAGAATCTACACTTTTGGAAATACAAGACACTTCAAAGAAAGATACTTGTCGGGGAACATTGTCAGTTGTAAAATGCTGCTTTAGATGGTTTCCTCCAAGAAGAATGAACCTTAAACAAAAGCCAAAACTGTCAGCTTTTTTTTTTGACCCTTTCGAGGTTGATAAACTCCAAAGAAACTACTTTTTATAGCAAGTCAATCATTTTGGGAACCTCCAAGAAAAACCTTACATTTCTTACGATAATATGAGCTGTGTAGGTTGACTGATCTCTAGAAGTAGACTTGGTCCTTCAAGCCGGATTGGGTTTAAGCTAAACCAATATGATAAAAGCACTGCAATTCGTAAAGAATGATACACTTAAGGAGTCATTACTCATACCAGAAAGCTCTGCTCGTTGTAGTATCTAACCCCTAACAACAAATGATCCTTCGAGCCGGATATGCTTTAACCTACTCCAAACAGGCAAAAGTCACTGCCATTCGTAAAAAATCATAAATTTTATATAAGATTAAGCGCTCCAAGGCTCTATGATGGCATAGCTAACTCCTACCCATACATGGTCCTTCGAGCCGGATATGCTTTAACTTACTTTGAACTGATAGAGCCACTGCAATCTATAAATAAAGGTTATGCTTGGGTTGCTAAAGCAATCCTGGTCTCTTCGATAGTATACCTGACTTCTATCCTTATAAGATCCTGCGAGCCGGATATGCTTTAACCTACTCCAAACAGGCAAAAGTCACTGCCATCCGTAAATAATCATACATTTCAAATAAGGTTGAACGCTCCAAGGCTCTATGATGGCATATCTAGCTCCTACCCCTGCCTGGTCATTCGAGCCGGATGCGCTGCTCCAAACAAGCAAGAGGCTACTCCAAACAAGCAAAAGGCACTGCAATCCGTAAATAATCATAAATTTAAGTAAGATTTAGCGCTCCAAGACAGTTCGATGGCATGTGTAACTCCTACCCCTGCATGGTCATTCGAGCCGGATGTGCTTTAAGTTACTTTAGACTGATAGAGTCACTGCAATCTGTAAATACTTATACGGCTTAGGATCCTAAAGTAATCCTAGTCTCTTTGATCGAAATCTGGACTCCTATACTTAGAAGATCCTTCGAGACGGATGTGCCTTAAGCTAATTCAAAAAAAAAAGAAAGAGGCGCTGCATTTTGTTAATAATGAAACACTTTGAATAAGCTTAAAAGCTCTAAAAGCTTTCTTAAAATAATCTAAACTATTTAGGAAGACTTGGTCCTTCGAGCCGGATACCTGAAACTGATTAAACGCTTCAAGTGAACCAGTTGACGAATTTGAGTAATAGCAGAAAAGCGATTAGGTTAACTCCAACAGCATTGATATAAGTTCTTGCCATTCCTTACATACTAAAACCATTTGGGAATTTCAAAGGGGCTTTAATAATGAAAAATACAAAGCAAGCTTAGCCATAAGCTTTGGCAGAGAGAGAGAGCTTTGGCCAACGAATTTTGCATAAGCCGATCCCGTTTTGTTTGTGTAGATTTTGCCTCACCAGTTTTCGGCCCCCTACCACCCTCTCTCTCCCTCATTTTACAACCCTTGCCCCTGCGTCCACTTGTCTGCTCGTTTTAAAACTTTTGCGCAATTGTAATTATTTTTCGATTTGCATGCTGCAGTTTTTGCACTTGTCCAGCAACTTTACAACAGCCAGAGTAACAACAATAAAACTGGCATTTTCAGCTGCCACTTGCAGCACACTACCTCTCCCTCCCCCCCCCCCCCCCCCCCCCCCCGTCCCCTTGACACCGCTTCAGTCATCCACTGGACAATGAGCAAAATGCCTGAGCAAATGTTTGGCTTTTGTTCGCTTAATTACAAAAATTGCAAAAGCTTCCAATAATTTTGATCTGCTCGTCTTCAAACAGGAGCAAAGCACAAGGAAGGGAGGGAGGGTGGGGAGGATGAAGAGAAGCAATCTCAGCAGGTCCGAGGAGCCTCTGTTGAAACTTGCCCAAATGTGGAAAAACTTTTGCACGCACTTGGCACATTGTTCAAAGGGTGGAGTGTGGTTTCTCCCCCAGGGCGGGGGGTGGGAAGTAAAAAGGCTGTGGCGGTCGGTCAAGGGTGACTGTCAAGTGTGTGTGTGTGTGTGTGTGTGTTGTGGTGTTTGTGGTTATCAGCAGAATATGCGAAAGCCCCGGGGGCCATAAAGTTGTACTTTAACTCGGGATTGTCAATCGATTGAAGAGTGGCGACCGTGACGACCGTGACGACGCCACTTTTAATATCATACACAAATCCAGTTGGATGCAAACAAATCATAAATTTTCCACTTGCCAATCCGTCACAGAGAGCATCATTCATGTTGTTGCTGCCTGTTTGGTTCTCCCCAAGCGCATTCCCCATTCTGCCCGTTCCGCTGGGGCGGAGTAAAATGTAATACTTTTTCACATTTTCTAAACTGTCGCTGCTCCTTGGTCCTTGCGGCCCCTTGGCACGGCAACAGCAATGTGTGCGGTGGCGGCGGCGGTGGCGGCCTTTATACATTTTGCCATTCCCGTTTTCATTTATGCAGCCAGAAGAAATCGCAGAAGAAGAACAAAAAAATTTGTCTGCGTTTTTTTAAAATTAAAAAAAAAAAAAAAAAAAAACCGAAACGAAACGTGCAAAAATATGCGCGCTGCGTCGCTGCTGCCACAACAACCACAACAGCTACAGCTACAGTCGACGCTGCCGTTGCCGCTGCAGCTGCTGAGTTGCAATTTTTATGACATTTCATTTGCATGCCGCGTGCGGGGGCAAAAAGCAGCAAAAAGAAATTAAACACAACAGCGTCAAGGGAACGGCTGCCGCAACAGAACGGGTGGGATATGGGCGGGGGGGGGGAGGTATGGGCGGTGCCTGGCATTTTGGTATGCACACAGAATTGTTAACAATATGGCACCAGACCACCACAACCAAACGCCCAGCACATCTTGTGTGGGCGTAGCCATTTGACTTTGCCTTCCTTCCACACTTCCTTTCGAAACCAACCGCCCACCGCCCACCCGCTCGTTTGTGCGTTGCTTCCTTGTTGCATGCGGCTCGATTTGAAACTGCAGAGCAGGGCGGCCGGGGGGTAGGTGTAATAACTAAGGGGAAGCAAGTAATTCGATTCTGAAATGGTGTTTGAACCAACAGCCAAAGGTAGGCAAATTGAAGATCTGTTGGTGTTTTGGCAGGAAATGAAACTTGAAAGTTGCTCTTCCATTTGAAAGCTTTCCTTTTTTTGCCTTGATCCTTCAAAAATGTTACACTAGCTCGGTTCATTCAACAGTTTTTGGTGCACAGCTCTAAGCTATGCAGAAGTACAAGTCATAGGATTGATCCTTTCAGTACAAAGTCGCCTATGTAGAAGCTTATTTTACCATTTCAATTCAAGAAGCTTCCAAAAAGTTGTAAGTTTAAGTAAGTGTAAGTAAGTTTATACCATAAATTACGTATACGACCCCGTCAAAAGTATGCAATATGTATTTGAGTTAGACTAGTTTAACACAGTGAAGAAAACTTCAGGAAGTACTCTTTGTAGGCTTATTGTATGTAGTACTTATTCGTCTTAGAAAGGAAAGTTTTAGAATCTCACATGATTCTCTCGCCTTCTAAGAGAACTTCATGAAGTTTGCTTCAACTTGTACATACAGTCTTATTCCAACATGAAGTTACCATTTTTGACTAGGTTAAATGCATGGGATATCATTTTCCAGCCAGTCTGTATCAGAAGTGGCAGTACTGTGGCAAGTTGGTGGACTGCGGCAAGGGTGCATCAAACATATTTTTTCCTCAAAAATATTCCAACTCATTTGTGAAGCCTTTTGATACCCTTGCAGAGGGTATATTAAAGTTGTACAGATGTTTGCAAAGCATAGAGGGAAGCATTTCCGATCACATAAAGTATATATATGCTTGATCAGCATGACGAGCTGAGTCGATATAGCCATGTGCGTCTGGTTCTATGCCATCTCCTCCGTCAGTATTTAAAATTCTCAAAGAATATTTCGGAATTCGGTTCCAAACGGTTTAAATATTTTTCTGCTGTTCAAAATTGTGTAAAAAAGTAATTAAAAAAATTGTTTACCGTAATTTAAACCTCCCAAATCTTTAAACGCCCATAACTCCCTTAAATGAAGAGATAGGGGCTTAAAAGTGGTTTTAAAAAATCAAAATTTTCATATTCCAATTTTTGATCAAAAAAATATTAAATTATAATTAAATTAATTATTATTATAATATTTTTTTGTCGGTATCTTAAGCCTCCACTATTTACACTTTTCGTTCCATTGAAAAGTGGTCTGCAAAGTAGTCTTAGTGAGAAAAACTTTTTTGTTTTCAATGGTAACGCCTCTTAACTTTGTATTTCTTAGTTTGCTATGCTTTCCCATAATTCCACAAAGTTTGGTCGAAATCGGACAACTATATGGTCTAGCTCCCATAGAAAAGTAGAGTCTCAATTGTATTCTGGATTCCAGATCGCAACAAAGAATAATATACACACTTTTGGAATGATTTTAAGTTCTGTTCGCGTTTTTAAGCCCATCTGGAAACCAGTCTTAATTATTATTATAATATTTTTTGTGTAAAAAAGTTATTAAAAAAATTTTTTACAGTAATTTAAACCTCCCAAATCTTTAAACGCCCATAACTCCCTTAAATGAAGAGATAGGGGCTTAAAAGTGGTTTTAAAAAATCAAAATTTTCAAAAATATTAAATTATAATTAAATTAATTATTATTATAATATTTTTTGTGTAAAAAAGTTATAAAAAAATTTTTTTACAGTAATTTAAACCTCCCAAATCTTTAAACGCCCATAACTCCCTTAAATGAAGAGATAGGGGCTTAAAAGTGGTTTTAAAAAATCAAAATTTTCAAAAATATTAAATTATAATTAAATTAATTATAATTATAATATTTTTTGTGTAAGAAAGTTATTAAAAAAATTGTTTACAGTAATTTAAACCTCCCAAATCTTTAAACGCCCATAACTCCCTTAAATGAAGAGATAGGGGCTTAAAAGTGGTTTTAAAAAATCAAAATTTTCAAAAATATTAAATTATAATTAAATTAGTTATTATTATAATATTTTTTGTGTAAAAAAGTTATAAAAAAAATTTTTTACAGTAATTTAAACCTCCCAAATCTTTGAACGCCCATAACTCCCTTAAATGAAGAGATAGGGGCTTAAAAGTGGTTTTAAAAAATCAAAATTTTCAAAAATATTAAATTATAATTAAATTAATTATTATTATAATATTTTTTGTGTAAGAAAGTTATTAAAAAAATTGTTTACAGTAATTTAAACCTCCCAAATCTTTAAACGCCCATAACTCCCTTAAATGAAGAGATAGGGGCTTAAAAGTGGTTTTAAAAAATCAAAATTTTCAAAAATATTAAATTATAATTAAATTAATTATTATTATAATATTTTTTGTGTAAAAAAGTTATAAAAAAAAATTTTTACAGTAATTTAAACCTCCCAAATCTTTAAACGCCCATAACTCCCTTAAATGAAGAGATAGGGGCTTAAAAGTGGTTTTAAAAAATCAAAATTTTCAAAAATATTAAATTATAATTAAATTAATTATTATTATAATATTTTTTGTGTAAGAAAGTTATTAAAAAAATTGTTTACAGTAATTTAAACCTCCCAAATCTTTAAACGCCCATAACTCCCTTAAATGAAGAGATAGGGGCTTAAAAGTGGTTTTAAAAAATCAAAATTTTCAAAAATATTAAATTATAATTAAATTAATTATTATTATAATATTTTTTGTGTAAGAAAGTTATTAAAAAAATTGTTTACAGTAATTTAAACCTCCCAAATCTTTAAACGCCCATAACTCCCTTAAATGAAGAGATAGGGGCTTAAAAGTGGTTTTAAAAAATCAAAATTTTCAAAAATATTAAATTATAATTAAATTAATTATTATTATAATATTTTTTGTGTAAGAAAGTTATTAAAAAAATTGTTTACAGTAATTTAAACCTCCCAAATCTTTAAACGCCCATAACTCCCTTAAATGAAGAGATAGGGGCTTAAAAGTGGTTTTAAAAAATCAAAATTTTCAAAAATATTAAATTATAATTAAATTAATTATTATTATAATATTTTTTGTGTAAGAAAGTTATTAAAAAAATTGTTTACAGTAATTTAAACCTCCCAAATCTTTAAACGCCCATAACTCCCTTAAATGAAGAGATAGGGGCTTAAAAGTGGTTTTAAAAAATCAAAATTTTCAAAAATATTAAATTATAATTAAATTAATTATTATTATAATATTTTTTGTGTAAAAAAGTTATAAAAAAATTTTTTTACAGTAATTTAAACCTCCCAAATCTTTAAACGCCCATAACTCCCTTAAATGAAGAGATAGGGGCTTAAAAGTGGTTTTAAAAAATCAAAATTTTCAAAAATATTAAATTATAATTAAATTAATTATTATTATAATATTTTTTGTGTAAAAAAGTTATAAAAAAAATTTTTTACAGTAATTTAAACCTCCCAAATCTTTAAACGCCCATAACTCCCTTAAATGAAGAGATAGGGGCTTAAAAGTGGTTTTAAAAAATCAAAATTTTCAAAAATATTAAATTATAATTAAATTAATTATTATTATAATATTTTTTGTGTAAGAAAGTTATTAAAAAAATTGTTTACAGTAATTTAAACCTCCCAAATCTTTAAACGCCCATAACTCCCTTAAATGAAGAGATAGGGGCTTAAAAGTGGTTTTAAAAAATCAAAATTTTCAAAAATATTAAATTATAATTAAATTAGTTATTATTATAATATTTTTTGTGTAAAAAAGTTATAAAAAAAATTTTTTACAGTAATTTAAACCTCCCAAATCTTTGAACGCCCATAACTCCCTTAAATGAAGAGATAGGGGCTTAAAAGTGGTTTTAAAAAATCAAAATATTCAAAAATATTAAATTATAATTAAATTAATTATAATTATAATATTTTTTGTGTAAGAAAGTTATTAAAAAAATTGTTTACAGTAATTTAAACCTCCCAAATCTTTAAACGCCCATAACTCCCTTAAATGAAGAGATAGGGGCTTTAAAGTGGTTTTAAAATATCAAAATTTTCAAAAATATTAAATTATAATTAAATTAGTTATTATTATAATATTTTTTGTGTAAAAAAGTTATAAAAAAAATTTTTTACAGTAATTTAAACCTCCCAAATCTTTAAACGCCCATAACTCCCTTAAATGAAGAGATAGGGGCTTAAAAGTGGTTTTAAAAAATCAAAATTTTCATATTCCAATTTTTGATCAAAAAAATATTAAATTATAATTAAATTAATTATTATTATAATATTTTTTGTGTAAAAAAGTTATAAAAAAATTTTTTTACAGTAATTTAAACCTCCCAAATCTTTAAACGCCCATAACTCCCTTAAATGAAGAGATAGGGGCTTAAAAGTGGTTTTAAAAAATCAAAATTTTCATATTCCAATTTTTGATCAAAAAAATATTAAATTATAATTAAATTAATTATTATTATAATATTTTTTGTGTAAAAAAGTTATAAAAAAATTTTTTTACAGTAATTTAAACCTCCCAAATCTTTAAACGCCCATAACTCCCTTAAATGAAGAGATAGGGGCTTAAAAGTGGTTTTAAAAAATCAAAATTTTCAAAAATATTAAATTATAATTAAATTAGTTATTATTATAATATTTTTTGTGTAAAAAAGTTATAAAAAAAATTTTTTACAGTAATTTAAACCTCCCAAATCTTTCAACGCCCATAACTCCCTTAAATGAAGAGATAGGGGCTTAAAAGTGGTTTTAAAAAATCAAAATTTTCAAAAATATTAAATTATAATTAAATTAATTATAATTATAATATTTTTTGTGTAAGAAAGTTATTAAAAAAATTGTTTACAGTAATTTAAACCTCCCAAATCTTTAAACGCCCATAACTCCCTTAAATGAAGAGATAGGGGCTTAAAAGTGGTTTTAAAAAATCAAAATTTTCATATTCCAATTTTTGATCAAAAAAATATTAAATTATAATTAAATTAATTATTATTATAATATTTTTTGTGTAAATAAGTTATAAAAAAATTTTTTTACAGTAATTTAAACCTCCCAAATCTTTAAACGCCCATAACTCCCTTAAATGAAGAGATAGGGGCTTAAAAGTGGTTTTAAAAAATCAAAATTTTCAAAAATATTAAATTATAATTAAATTAGTTATTATTATAATATTTTTTGTGTAAAAAAGTTATAAAAAAAATTTTTTACAGTAATTTAAACCTCCCAAATCTTTGAACGCCCATAACTCCCTTAAATGAAGAGATAGGGGCTTAAAAGTGGTTTTAAAAAATCAAAATTTTCAAAAATATTAAATTATAATTAAATTAATTATAATTATAATATTTTTTGTGTAAGAAAGTTATTAAAAAAATTGTTTACAGTAATTTAAACCTCCCAAATCTTTAAACGCCCATAACTCCCTTAAATGAAGAGATAGGGGCTTAAAAGTGGTTTTAAAAAATCAAAATTTTCAAAAATATTAAATTATAATTAAATTAATTATTATTATAATATTTTTTGTGTAAGAAAGTTATTAAAAAAATTGTTTACAGTAATTTAAACCTCCCAAATCTTTAAACGCCCATAACTCCCTTAAATGAAGAGATAGGGGCTTAAAAGTGGTTTTAAAAAATCAAAATTTTCATATTCCAATTTTTGATCAAAAAAATATTAAATTATAATTAAATAAATTATTATAATAATATTTTTTGTGTAAAAAAGTTATAAAAAAATTTTTTTACAGTAATTTAAACCTCCCAAATCTTTAAACGCCCATAACTCCCTTAAATGAAGAGATAGGGGCTTAAAAGTGGTTTTAAAAAATCAAAATTTTCAAAAATATTAAATTATAATTAAATTAGTTATTATTATAATATTTTTTGTGTAAAAAAGTTATAAAAAAAATTTTTTACAGTAATTTAAACCTCCCAAATCTTTAAACGCCCATAACTCCCTTAAATGAAGAGATAGGGGCTTAAAAGTGGTTTTAAAAAATCAAAATTTTCAAAAATATTAAATTATAATTCAATTAATTATTATTATAATATTTTTTGTGTAAGAAAGTTATTAAAAAAATTGTTTACAGTAATTTAAACCTCCCAAATCTTTAAACGCCCATAACTCCCTTAAATGAAGAGATAGGGGCTTAAAAGTGGTTTTAAAAAATCAAAATTTTCATATTCCAATTTTTGATCAAAAAAATATTAAATTATAATTAAATTAATTATTATTATAATATTTTTTGTGTAAATAAGTTATAAAAAAATTTTTTTACAGTAATTTAAACCTCCCAAATCTTTAAACGCCCATAACTCCCTTAAATGAAGAGATAGGGGCTTAAAAGTGGTTTTAAAAAATCAAAATTTTCAAAAATATTAAATTATAATTAAATTAGTTATTATTATAATATTTTTTGTGTAAAAAAGTTATAAAAAAAATTTTTTACAGTAATTTAAACCTCCCAAATCTTTGAACGCCCATAACTCCCTTAAATGAAGAGATAGGGGCTTAAAAGTGGTTTTAAAAAATCAAAATTTTCAAAAATATTAAATTATAATTAAATTAATTATAATTATAATATTTTTTGTGTAAGAAAGTTATTAAAAAAATTGTTTACAGTAATTTAAACCTCCCAAATCTTTAAACGCCCATAACTCCCTTAAATGAAGAGATAGGGGCTTAAAAGTGGTTTTAAAAAATCAAAATTTTCAAAAATATTAAATTATAATTAAATTAATTATTATTATAATATTTTTTGTGTAAGAAAGTTATTAAAAAAATTGTTTACAGTAATTTAAACCTCCCAAATCTTTAAACGCCCATAACTCCCTTAAATGAAGAGATAGGGGCTTAAAAGTGGTTTTAAAAAATCAAAATTTTCATATTCCAATTTTTGATCAAAAAAATATTAAATTATAATTAAATAAATTATTATAATAATATTTTTTGTGTAAAAAAGTTATAAAAAAATTTTTTTACAGTAATTTAAACCTCCCAAATCTTTAAACGCCCATAACTCCCTTAAATGAAGAGATAGGGGCTTAAAAGTGGTTTTAAAAAATCAAAATTTTCAAAAATATTAAATTATAATTAAATTAGTTATTATTATAATATTTTTTGTGTAAAAAAGTTATAAAAAAAATTTTTTACAGTAATTTAAACCTCCCAAATCTTTGAACGCCCATAACTCCCTTAAATGAAGAGATAGGGGCTTAAAAGTGGTTTTAAAAAATCAAAATTTTCAAAAATATTAAATTATAATTAAATTAATTATAATTATAATATTTTTTGTGTAAGAAAGTTATTAAAAAAATTGTTTACAGTAATTTAAACCTCCCAAATCTTTAAACGCCCATAACTCCCTTAAATGAAGAGATAGGGGCTTAAAAATGGTTTTAAAAAATCAAAATTTTCAAAAATATTAAATTATAATTAAATTAGTTACTATTATATTATTTTTTGTGTAAAAAAGTTATAAAAAAAATTTTTTACAGTAATTTAAACCTCCCAAATCTTTAAACGCCCATAACTCCCTTAAATGAAGAGATAGGGGCTTAAAAGTGGTTTTAAAAAATCAAAATTTTCAAAAATATTAAATTATAATTCAATTAATTATTATTATAATATTTTTTGTGTAAGAAAGTTATTAAAAAATTTGTTTACAGTAATTTAAACCTCCCAAATCTTTAAACGCCCATAACTCCCTTAAATGAAGAGATAGGGGCTTAAAAGTGGTTTTAAAAAATCAAAATTTTCAAAAATATTAAATTATAATTAAATTAATTATTATTATAATATTTTTTGTGTAAGAAAGTTATTAAAAAAATTGTTTACAGTAATTTAAACCTCCCAAATCTTTAAACGCCCATAACTCCCTTAAATGAAGAGATAGGGGCTTAAAAGTGGTTTTAAAAAATCAAAATTTTCAAAAATATTAAATTATAATTAAATTAATTATTATTATAATATTTTTTGTGTAAGAAAGTTATTAAAAAAATTGTTTACAGTAATTTAAACCTCCCAAATCTTTAAACGCCCATAACTCCCTTAAATGAAGAGATAGGGGCTTAAAAGTGGTTTTAAAAAATCAAAATTTTCAAAAATATTAAATTATAATTAAATTAATTATTATTATAATATTTTTTGTGTAAGAAAGTTATTAAAAAAATTGTTTACAGTAATTTAAACCTCCCAAATCTTTAAACGCCCATAACTCCCTTAAATGAAGAGATAGGGGCTTAAAAGTGGTTTTAAAAAATCAAAATTTTCTAAAATATTAAATTATAATTAAATTAATTATTATTATAATATTTTTTGTGTAAGAAAGTTATTAAAAAAATTGTTTACAGTAATTTAAACCTCCCAAATCTTTAAACGCCCATAACTCCCTTAAATGAAGAGATAGGGGCTTAAAAGTGGTTTTAAAAAATCAAAATTTTCAAAAATATTAAATTATAATTAAATTAATTATAATTATAATATTTTTTGTGTAAGAAAGTTATTAAAAAAATTGTTTACAGTAATTTAAACCTCCCAAATCTTTAAACGCCCATAACTCCCTTAAATGAAGAGATAGGGGCTTAAAAGTGGTTTTAAAAAATCAAAATTTTCAAAAATATTAAATTATAATTCAATTAATTATTATTATAATATTTTTTGTGTAAGAAAGTTATTAAAAAATTTGTTTACAGTAATTTAAACCTCCCAAATCTTTAAACGCCCATAACTCCCTTAAATGAGGAGATAGGGGCTTAAAAGTGGTTTTAAAAAATCAAAATTTTCATATTCCAATTTTTGATCAAAAAAATTTTAAATTATAATTAAATTAATTATTATTATAATATTTTTTGTGTAAAAAAGTTATAAAAAAATTTTTTTACAGTAATTTAAACCTCCCAAATCTTTAAACGCCCATAACTCCCTTAAATGAAGAGATAGGGGCTTAAAAGTGGTTTTAAAAAATCAAAATTTTCAAAAATATTAAATTATAATTAAATTAATTATTATTATAATATTTTTTGTGTAAGAAAGTTATTAAAAAAATTGTTTACAGTAATTTAAACCTCCCAAATCTTTAAACGCCCATAACTCCCTTAAATGAAGAGATAGGGGCTTAAAAGTGGTTTTAAAAAATCAAAATTTTCAAAAATATTAAATTATAATTAAATTAGTTATTATTATAATATTTTTTGTGTAAAAAAGTTATAAAAAAAATTGTTTACAGTAATTTAAACCTCCCAAATCTTTAAACGCCCATAACTCCCTTAAATGAAGAGATAGGGGCTTAAAAGTGGTTTTAAAAAATCAAAATTTTCTAAAATATTAAATTATAATTAAATTAATTATTATTATAATATTTTTTGTGTAAGAAAGTTATTAAAAAAATTGTTTACAGTAATTTAAACCTCCCAAATTTTTGAACGCCCATAACTCCCTTAAATGAAGAGATAGGGGCTTAAAAGTGGTTTTAAAAAATCAAAATTTTCAAAAATATTAAATTATAATTAAATTAATTATAATTATAATATTTTTTGTGTAAGAAAGTTATTAAAAAAATTGTTTACAGTAATTTAAACCTCCCAAATCTTTAAACGCCCATAACTCCCTTAAATGAAGAGATAGGGGCTTAAAAGTGGTTTTAAAAAATCAAAATTTTCAAAAATATTAAATTATAATTAAATTAGTTATTATTATAATATTTTTTGTGTAAAAAAGTTATAAAAAAAATTGTTTACAGTAATTTAAACCTCCCAAATCTTTAAACGCCCATAACTCCCTTAAATGAAGAGATAGGGGCTTAAAAGTGGTTTTAAAAAATCAAAATTTTCTAAAATATTAAATTATAATTAAATTAATTATTATTATAATATTTTTTGTGTAAGAAAGTTATTAAAAAAATTGTTTACAGTAATTTAAACCTCCCAAATCTTTAAACGCCCATAACTCCCTTAAATGAAGAGATAGGGGCTTAAAAGTGGTTTTAAAAAATCAAAATTTTCAAAAATATTAAATTATAATTAAATTAATTATTATTATAATATTTTTTGTGTAAAAAAGTTATAAAAAAAATTTTTTACAGTAATTTAAACCTCCCAAATCTTTGAACGCCCATAACTCCCTTAAATGAAGAGATAGGGGCTAAAAAGTGGTTTTAAAAAATCAAAATTTTCAAAAATATTAAATTATAATTAAATTAATTATAATTATAATATTTTTTGTGTAAGAAAGTTATTAAAAAAATTGTTTACAGTAATTTAAACCTCCCAAATCTTTAAACGCCCATAACTCCCTTAAATGAAGAGATAGGGGCTTAAAAGTGGTTTTAAAAAATCAAAATTTTCAAAAATATTAAATTATAATTAAATTAGTTATTATTATAATATTTTTTGTGTAAAAAAGTTATAAAAAAAATTTTTTACAGTAATTTAAACCTCCCAAATCTTTAAACGCCCATAACTCCCTTAAATGAAGAGATAGGGGCTTAAAAGTGGTTTTAAAAAATCAAAATTTTCAAAAATATTAAATTATAATTAAATTAATTATTATTATAATATTTTTTGTGTAAGAAAGTTATTAAAAAAATTGTTTACAGTAATTTAAACCTCCCAAATCTTTAAACGCCCATAACTCCCTTAAATGAAGAGATAGGGGCTTAAAAGTGGTTTTAAAAAATCAAAATTTTCAAAAATATTAAATTATAATTAAATTAATTATTATTATAATATTTTTTGTGTAAAAAAGTTATAAAAAAATTTTTTTACAGTAATTTAAACCTCCCAAATCTTTAAACGCCCATAACTCCCTTAAATGAAGAGATAGGGGCTTAAAAGTGGTTTTAAAAAATCAAAATTTTCAAAAATATTAAATTATAATTCAATTAATTATTATTATAATATTTTTTGTGTAAGAAAGTTATTAAAAAAATTGTTTACAGTAATTTAAACCTCCCAAATCTTTAAACGCCCATAACTCCCTTAAATGAAGAGATAGGGGCTTAAAAGTGGTTTTAAAAAATCAAAATTTTCAAAAATATTAAATTATAATTAAATTAATTATTATTATAATATTTTTTGTGTAAGAAAGTTATTAAAAAAATTGTTTACAGTAATTTAAACCTCCCAAATCTTTAAACGCCCATAACTCCCTTAAATGAAGAGATAGGGGCTTAAAAGTGGTTTTAAAAAATCAAAATTTTCAAAAATATTAAATTATAATTAAATTAATTATTATTATAATATTTTTTGTGTAAGAAAGTTATTAAAAAAATTTTTTTACAGTAATTTAAACCTCCCAAATCTTTAAACGCCCATAACTCCCTTAAATGAAGAGATAGGGGCTTAAAAGTGGTTTTAAAAAATCAAAATTTTCAAAAATATTAAATTATAATTAAATTAATTATTATTATAATATTTTTTGTGTAAGAAAGTTATTAAAAAAATTGTTTACAGTAATTTAAACCTCCCAAATCTTTAAACGCCCATAACTCCCTTAAATGAAGAGATAGGGGCTTAAAAGTGGTTTTAAAAAATCAAAATTTTCAAAAATATTAAATTATAATTAAATTAATTATTATTATAATATTTTTTGTGTAAGAAAGTTATTAAAAAAATTGTTTACAGTAATTTAAACCTCCCAAATCTTTAAACGCCCATAACTCCCTTAAATGAAGAGATAGGGGCTTAAAAGTGGTTTTAAAAAATCAAAATTTTCAAAAATATTAAATTATAATTCAATTAATTATTATTATAATATTTTTTGTGTAAGAAAGTTATTAAAAAAATTGTTTACAGTAATTTAAACCTCCCAAATCTTTAAACGCCCATAACTCCCTTAAATGAAGAGATAGGGGCTTAAAAGTGGTTTTAAAAAATCAAAATTTTCTAAAATATTAAATTATAATTAAATTAATTATTATTATAATATTTTTTGTGTAAAAAAGTTATAAAAAAATTTTTTTACAGTAATTTAAACCTCCCAAATCTTTAAACGCCCATAACTCCCTTAAATGAAGAGATAGGGGCTTAAAAGTGGTTTTAAAAAATCAAAATTTTCAAAAATATTAAATTATAATTAAATTAATTATTATTATAATATTTTTTGTGTAAGAAAGTTATTAAAAAAATTGTTTACAGTAATTTAAACCTCCCAAATCTTTAAACGCCCATAACTCCCTTAAATGAAGAGATAGGGGCTTAAAAGTGGTTTTAAAAAATCAAAATTTTCAAAAATATTAAATTATAATTAAATTAATTATTATTATAATATTTTTTGTGTAAGAAAGTTATTAAAAAAATTGTTTACAGTAATTTAAACCTCCCAAATCTTTAAACGCCCATAACTCCCTTAAATGAAGAGATAGGGGCTTAAAAGTGGTTTTAAAAAATCAAAATTTTCAAAAATATTAAATTATAATTAAATTAATTATTATTATAATATTTTTTGTGTAAGAAAGTTATTAAAAAAATTGTTTACAGTAATTTAAACCTCCCAAATCTTTAAACGCCCATAACTCCCTTAAATGAAGAGATAGGGGCTTAAAAGTGGTTTTAAAAAATCAAAATTTTCTAAAATATTAAATTATAATTAAATTAATTATTATTATAATATTTTTTGTGTAAGAAAGTTATTAAAAAAATTGTTTACAGTAATTTAAACCTCCCAAATCTTTAAACGCCCATAACTCCCTTAAATGAAGAGATAGGGGCTTAAAAGTGGTTTTAAAAAATCAAAATTTTCAAAAATATTAAATTATAATTAAATTAATTATTATTATAATATTTTTTGTGTAAAAAAGTTATAAAAAAAGTTTTTTACAGTAATTTAAACCTCCCAAATCTTTAAACGCCCATAACTCCCTTAAATGAAGAGATAGGGGCTTAAAAGTGGTTTTAAAAAATCAAAATTTTCATATTCCAATTTTTGATCAAAAAAATATTAAATTATAATTAAATTAGTTATTATTATAATATTTTTTGTGTAAAAAAGTTATAAAAAAAATTTTTTACAGTAATTTAAACCTCCCAAATCTTTAAACGCCCATAACTCCCTTAAATGAAGAGATAGGGGCTTAAAAGTGGTTTTAAAAAATCCAAATTTTCAAAAATATTAAATTATAATTCAATTAATTATTATTATAATATTTTTTGTGTAAGAAAGTTATTAAAAAAATTGTTTACAGTAATTTAAACCTCCCAAATCTTTAAACGCCCATAACTCCCTTAAATGAAGAGATAGGGGCTTAAAAGTGGTTTTAAAAAATCAAAATTTTCAAAAATATTAAATTATAATTAAATTAATTATTATTATAATATTTTTTGTGTAAAAAAGTTATAAAAAATTTTTTTTACAGTAATTTAAACCTCCCAAATCTTTAAACGCCCATAACTCCCTTAAATGAAGAGATAGGGGCTTAAAAGTGGTTTTAAAAAATCAAAATTTTCAAAAATATTAAATTATAATTCAATTAATTATTATTATAATATTTTTTGTGTAAGAAAGTTATTACAAAAATTGTTTACAGTAATTTAAACCTCCCAAATCTTTAAACGCCCATAACTCCCTTAAATGAAGAGATAGGGGCTTAAAAGTGGTTTTAAAAAATCAAAATTTTCTAAAATATTAAATTATAATTAAATTAATTATTATTATAATATTTTTTGTGTAAGAAAGTTATTAAAAAAATTGTTTACAGTAATTTAAACCTCCCAAATCTTTAAACGCCCATAACTCCCTTAAATGAAGAGATAGGGGCTTAAAAGTGGTTTTAAAAAATCAAAATTTTCAAAAATATTAAATTATAATTAAATTAATTATTATTATAATATTTTTTGTGTAAAAAAGTTATAAAAAAAGTTTTTTACAGTAATTTAAACCTCCCAAATCTTTAAACGCCCATAACTCCCTTAAATGAAGAGATAGGGGCTTAAAAGTGGTTTTAAAAAATCAAAATTTTCTAAAATATTAAATTAATTATTATTATAATATTTTTTGTGTAAGAAAGTTATTAAAAAAATTGTTTACAGTAATTTAAACCTCCCAAATCTTTAAACGCCCATAACTCCCTTAAATGAAGAGATAGGGGCTTAAAAGTGGTTTTAAAAAATCAAAATTTTCAAAAATATTAAATTATAATTAAATTAATTATTATTATAATATTTTTTGTGTAAAAAAGTTATAAAAAAATTTTTTTACAGTAATTTAAACCTCCCAAATCTTTAAACGCCCATAACTCCCTTAAATGAAGAGATAGGGGCTTAAAAGTGGTTTTAAAAAATCAAAATTTTCAAAAATATTAAATTATAATTCAATTAATTATTACTATAATATTTTTTGTGTAAGAAAGTTATTAAAAAAATTGTTTACAGTAATTTAAACCTCCCAAATCTTTAAACGCCCATAACTCCCTTAAATGAAGAGATAGGGGCTTAAAAGTGGTTTTAAAAAATCAAAATTTTCAAAAATATTAAATTATAATTAAATTAATTATTATTATAATATTTTTTGAGTAAAAAAGTTATAAAAACAATTTTTTACAGTAATTTAAACCTCCCAAATCTTTAAACGCCCATAACTCCCTTAAATGAAGAGATAGGGGCTTAAAAGTGGTTTTAAAAAATCAAAATTTTCAAAAATATTAAATTATAATTAAATTAATTATTATTATAATATTTTTTGTGTAAGAAAGTTATTAAAAAAATTTTTTTACAGTAATTTAAACCTCCCAAATCTTTAAACGCCCATAACTCCCTTAAATGAAGAGATAGGGGCTTAAAAGTGGTTTTAAAAAATCAAAATTTTCATATTCCAATTTTTCAATCAAAAAAATATTAAATTATAATTAAATTAATTATTATTATAATATTTTTTTGTCGGTATCTTAAGCCTCCACTATTTACAGTTTTCGTTCCATTGAAAAGTGGTCTGCAAAGTAGTCTTAGTGAGAAAAACTTTTTTGTTTTCAATGGTAACGCCTCTTAACTTTGTATTTCTTAGTTTGCTATGCTTTTACATGATTCCACCCAGTTTGGTCGAAATCGGTCATCTATGTAGTATAGCTGTCATAGAAAAGTAGAGTCTAAAAAGTAGTTTTAGTTAGAAAAACTTTTTTGTTTTCAATGGAAACGCCTCCAAACTATGTGTTTCTTAGTTTGCTATGCTTTCCCATAATTCCATTCCATTCGTAGTAATGAAATTCGTTACAAGGTTTTGTAGCCAGATTTGAGTCGTTTTTGCCCAGTGAACAATGAATATAATTCACTTGTCGCATCTGTGAAAACCCTTACAATTCTGGGTAGCTAAGCATTTTCATGGTTTCCATAATCATTTTCATCAATTTTGATTCATCAACTATGGCAACTTCCACTGCTAGAAACTGTAGTGCAAATCAACTGTAGTTCAAAAACTCTGTACAGCTTTTACTTAACAGACTGTAACGATATCGATAGTTGCATTCAAGATGGTGGCTCTGCATGTTAAGTCAAGTGTGACCAACCTCTGTGTGACCAAAAAACTCTGAAACTCGGTAGGCTTTGAAGAAGACAGCTGAACGGAAATTATGATTTGGGAAATCAGTCGTGGACAACTGGTCCAAGCGACAACATCTACTTTCTTATTATCAATTATTTTCTTTGCTTTTTTTTTTTGTTCTTTCCTTATTTCAAATTCGATAGGGAGTTTAAAGATGGACATCCATCGGTGTCGTTTTTGGTCACTAAAAACGTTTAACTATTATTTTGTTACGATTTTATTTGAAAGTTTCTATCTTCAGTGCCAATATTTTTATTTCGGTGATAATTGTCATCCATCAAATCTTCATAGAAATGGTTTAATTTTGCAACAATATTTTTTTTGTATTATATTTTGTTAACGTTTAAAATGTCACGCTTAAGTCAATAAAGTGGCACGGCTCTACTAATTTTGATAGTTTGGTAATAATTTATTTTATAAAATTGAAATTCCCATGACCACTCCTCTAAACTGCGTTTTTCAACACAAAAAAGGCGCAACGCCATCTGTCATTCAACAAGACTCTTTTCGATTGTCAAACGAATGAAGCAACAAACTTGCAGAAGGTAATTAACAATTTAACACATAAAAGAAAGCATCTCCGACCACATAAACCATATATATTCTTGATCAGTATGACGAGCCAAGTTGATTTAGCCATATTCGACTGTTACTATGCCATCTCCTCTGTCTGTTTGAAAACTATCTTTACCTAACTTTGCAGAAAGTCTTTTAGTACAAATACTTTGCACATTTGTCGGAACCGGACGGATCGGCTGTCTATGGCATATAGCTGTCATGGGAGAGATCAGTCGAAAAACAAGTTTTAGTAAGAAAAACTTTTTTGTTTTCCATGAAAACGCTTCCAAACTTTGCATATCTTAGCTTGCTATGCTTTCCCATGATTCTACCAATATTGGTCGATATGGTACAACTATATAGTATAGCTGCCATATTAAAGTTGAGCCTGAAAGGTAGTCTTAGTGTGAAAAACTTTTTGTTTTTAATGCAAATGTCCTTAAAAGTTGCACTTATTTATTTAATATGCTTTTACACAATTCTTTAAAATTTTATCAAAATCGAATGACCATAGCCCATAGCTGTCATGGGAAAGATCGGTCGAAAAACAAGTTTTAGTAGGAAAAACTTTTTTGTTTCAAATAAAAAGGCCTCCAAACTTTGTTTATCTCAGTTTGCTATGCTTTCCCATGATTCTACAAATTTTGGCCGGAATCGGACATCTATATAGTATAGCTCTTATAGAAAATTAGGGTCTAAAAAGTAGTCTTGGTGAGAAAAACTTTTTTGTTTTCAATGGAAACGTCTCCAAACTTTGTTTATCTTAGTTTGCTGTGCTTTCCCATGATTCTACAAATTTTGGCCAGAATCGGACATCTATTTAGTATAGCTGTCATAGAAAAGTGGGGTCTCAAAAGTAGTTTTTATGAGAAAAACTTTGTGGCTTTCAATGGAAACGCCTCCAAACTTTGTATTTCTTAGTTTGCTGTGTTTTTTTATGATATTACCAAGTTTGGTCGAAATCGGACATCTATATAGTACAGCTGTCATAGAAAAATAGAGTCTGAAAAGTAGTCTTAGTGAGAAAAACTTTTTTGCTTTCAACGGAAATAACGTTAAAATTAAAATTTATTTATTTGAAATGCTTTTACACATTTCCACAAAGTTTTGTCAAAATCGGCTGACTATAGCATATAGCTGTCATAAGAAAGATCGGTCGGAAAACTAGTTTTAGTGAGAAAAACGCTTTTGTTTTAAATGGCAAAGTCTCCAAACTTTGTATTTCTTAGTTTGCTAAGCTTTCCCTTGATTCCACTAAGTTTGGTCGAAATCGGACATCTATATAGTATAGCTGTCATAGAAAAGTATGGTCTAAAAAGTAGTCTTAGTGAGAAAAACTTTTTTGTTTGCAATGGCAACGTCTCCAAACTTTGTTAATCTTAGTTTGCTGTGCTTTTTTTATGATATTGCCAAGTTTGGTCGAAATCGTACATCTATATAGTATAGCTGTCATAGAAGAGTAGAGTCCGAAAGGTAGTCCTATGCCTAAATTTCGTATAGTGTGTGTTAAAGTCGATGTATCTCTCATAAGTAGTTCCAGTTCAGAAGATCTACTCTATTTTTATTTGGCTTTTTCAACTATCAAAAGGGTATACAAACTTCTTTACAGTTTGCTCTCCCTTCGCATTGTTGTTGGTTTGCTGCTGCAATGTTTGGCTGTTCTTTTTTTGTTTGCTGTTGCTTTTGCATTCCATTTTTTTTTTCCCACAATTTTAGTTAATTAATTCAGTTTTGAGCAATTAGTTTTGATGCGTTGCATTTTAAATTAATTGCAGCTGCGTTAATTGCCTGCAATCTGTTCTAGCCGGGGCCGAGGTGGTGTGTGCAAATATATGGCCCCTGCGGCAAAACGGTCTCATTAAAGCTTTTGCATATATATATATATATATATATATGCCTCCTTTTTGATACAGTTCTTGGTAGTTAATTACACACGCGCGCCCAAAAGGCTAATCAATTTAGGCGGCCAAGTAACCGGGGCAACAAAGTGTAAAATGAGGAAGCGGCAGGCAGATTTGGTGATGTTGTCATTAAAATATTTTACTTCAATTTGTATTTATTTGTAATTTTTACTTTAATTGGGTGTTGCGAAAGGGTCGAATATCTTTGGTAATTAGAGATTGGCTGTGCATTGGTGTGTGTGTGTGTTGGTGTGTTTGTGTGAGAGATAGAGAAAATGTAAAAAGTGTTGCCTACTTAAGTGGGCAGTGCAGCTAAATGGCTGCTTTCTGCATCTAATCTTTCAATTATGACCAACTAAGGTACCCATTAAGCCGATTTTACACTAAGCCTTGGCAGCATCAAAATGTAAATGCGATTAATGCATTATGCTTGGGTTTCGGAATGCTGGAAAATTCTACGGGAGCTTAAATCTATACACACAAGTCAACGGCCCCCTCACCCAAATCCACCCAATCCACCCAATCCACTGCCGCCCACGAACATTGCCCTGCGGCGACGAATGCAAAATCGAATTACATGTTTAACAAACAAACCACTTGCATGCCAACGAATCAGCCAGCCACTCCCTGCTCCTCCCCCGCCCCCCGCCCCCCTGCAATCCAGCCGACGTAACCATAAATGCCCCCAATGCGTTATGTTTCGACTAATTATTCACATTAATTCTAATTTGATTTGTTTATTTTGTATAACAAAATGTGTTTGCACTTGGAGTGTGTGCGTGTTGTTGCATGCAACCGAAAACCAAGCCAAGCCACTCGCCATCTATCCCACTTGCACCATGGACGGGTAGCGATGGCTAGGCGGTAAAGTGTGGAGGGAGAGGAGCGTAGAGGCAAATTCAATTGAATTTTGTTTGGAGCGTAATTAAATAACACTCGTCAGTCAGTGAGTCAGTGAGTCAGTGAGTCAGTCAGAGGACGAGCCATTGTTTAATGTGCATTGGTGTGTGTGTGCATAAACCGATCTCTGTACCAAATCGAATCCGTGTCCAAACACTTGAAAGGCTTTTTGGAGTATTTTGCATTTCGTATTTCATTTTGATTAAATCTTTCTCTGAGTGTGTTGGTCTGTGTCTGCGTGTGTGTGTGTGTGTGTGTGTGCGTATTGTGGGAGTGGCAATTATGCATGCATACCCCACTCCCCCCCCTCCTTTGATTATGCTTAAGTGGCTTGAAGATGGTTAAACAAAAATACCACTTGGCCACCGGCTGGGGCGGAGCAATATGTAGGCGTGGCCATCAATCAAGCCACTGTGCGTGCCCAGGCGCAGCTGCGTGAGCCGCCATCAAATACCAAATGCAAACACAACAAAATCCGCACCAGAAGCAACAAACAAAAAAAAAGGCATAAAAACACACAGAAAATTAAGAGCAAAATACACAGCAAAATCAAAGCAAATTGCCTTAGGGTTAAGCCAAAGGAGCTGGCTGAAGTGTTAACTGAAACCATATTTCAGGCTTCCAATTAGAGCAAAACAGCAGTTTCATTCAATGAAAATATTTGAAAATATACATTTTAGGCTAATTTTTAACACATTCTTCTCCATTTGAAGAAGAATTAAGTACAACTTTACCTTAAAAAGCGTTATAATGTCAAAAGGATACAAGTTTTCTTAATGTAACACATTTTGGTTATCGATAAACGATACTCCCATGGCCAGAAACTAAAGTGTGACCGTAGCTGCTTAAGAAAAAAACACCTTAAACTTGGAAACAACTCTGAGGGAGGGTTGAATTGATTGGTTTAGGAGTAGGTGAACCAAAATAAGTGCAAACTTGCTCTTCTCTTTGTAAATACTCGAAATATTCCCTAAAAGATACTTTTTTCTTTATTCAACGTCCTTTTCGCACTGAAAGCTTCAAAGAAAAGCGAAATAATGTCAAAATTATCTAAGTTTGTCAATGTAAATACTCGAAATATCCCTTCAAAGATTCGTTTTACTTAAATCAACTCCATTGGATGAAGAATAAGATGCATTCAGCAAACGTTTTGCACTAAAAAGCTTCAAAGAAATGCAAAAAGTTGTGTAAAGTAGCTTATTTACTAAATGTATCGAATTTTGTAATCGTTAATCGATGCATCGTAATCGATAGCCGGACAGTCAAGAGTGACTATGGCTGCTTAAGAAAATAAACGCTTTAAGCCAGGAATAAACTCTGAGATAAGTGGGTTGATTCGTTCATGAGTAAATGAACAAAGAAGAGCTGCTAACTTAAGTGAAAACATGATTTTCTCTTTGATAATACTCGTAATATCCACTTAAAAGTTATTTAAAGGCCAATTCAATACCCTTTTTACATTAAACAGTTTAAAAGAAAAGCGAAAGAATGTCAAACGAAACTTATTTTGATTAATTCATCGATTTTTGTTATCGGTAGTCAACGTTCCGATGGCCTGAAAGTAAAGTGTGACCATACTTAAATAAGAAAAATCACATTGAACATCGAATAAGCATTGAGGGAGATGGGTTGACTGGTTTATGAGTAGGTGAACAACAAAGAGCAGCTCTCTTAAGTAAAAACATGCTTTTCTCTTTGTTAATACTCGAAATATCACTTTCAAGGTCCCTTTTACAATTTTTATCTAAATCAAATGCAGAGATCGGATGAATTCAACTTACTTTTCACACTGAAAACTTCAAAGGAAAGCCAAATAATGTCAAAATTATCTAAGTTTGCTTGAAGTATCGAATTTGGCAATCGGTAATCGACGCTCTGAAAGTCAGAATGTAAAGTGTGACCGTAGCTGCGTAAGAAAAACAACTCATTTAACTTGGAATTAACTCTAAGGGAACTAATTTGACTGGTTCTTGAGTAGGTGAACCAAAAAGAGTAGTGAAAGTACTCGAAATAGATCTATAAATATTCTCTTTACTCCAAATCATATTACTTCAATATACTTTTTACACCAAAAAGTTTAAAAGGAAAGCAAAATAATGTCAAAAGTAATTAAAGTTAACTTGAAACATCGAATTTAGTCATCATCATTACAGTTTCCAGCCACTTTTCTCATTTTTGCAACTTAAACATTGGAAAGAGATGAGTTCACCTCTCTGGTTAGCCATGGAACTGCTTGCCTTGAGGTGCGGAATGAGGCTTACTCATATATTTTGCATTGGCTAGCATTTAACTTGCCTCTATACAAATCGAACTGCCCCTTAATCAAATCAAAACCTCATGTGATATTTAATCGCTATTTTCCGTATGTCCTGACTGTGATTGGAGGTTTTCATTGGATGATTGAGCTTGCATAATTGATGCTAATTCCCACATCAAATTTCATATTTGGTTGTTGTTGCCCACAACAATGGAGGAGGTGGTGGAGGAGTATATCCGCCTATCCTGTCTCGATTTGGATGATCGATTACGTAATTTCTTTCAAAAGAAAATTAGTTGAAATTGCATTTCAATTGAGGTCTTTTGCATTGGTTGTCTCGTTTGGACAGTGTGTCTGACACTAACAGCTGCTCCATGTGTGTGTGTGTGTGTTGGGTGTGTGGGAGTGTGTGTGTGCTCCTTACAGCGATGCTACCCTGCTTCACCCACCTCCTTCTGTTCAGTTCGCCGGCGGCAAATTGCAAAATGGACACAATTTTTGCTGCCTTTTTTTTCCTACTTTTTCTTTTTCTAGTGCATAAATATAACTGCTATTATAAATGCACACACACACACACACACGAGTATAGTTTAGATATGCTGATATGCAGGGAGGGGGGGGTAGGAAGGGAGCGGGAAGCGGGGCTAAGGTTGGGGGCGTACTGGGCATGGCATGACACGCATGCAAAACTTTGTATAGGAAGCAAACCAGTTCAAGTGCTTGGAAAAGTAAAGTCGTCTGGTGACTTAAGTTGTTATAAAAATGCAAATTTTTTACAGCTTTTGCCATTTCCTAGAGCAACAAAACACACAGCCCAGACCCATGGACCCGGGGAGTGGTTAAGCGTGGAGGGCTGGGGGGGGGATTGGAAGGGAGAGCTGCGTGTTTTGGAAAGGCAAACATAAAATTTCTTTTATAAATGTCTATATGTATATGTACTTATGTGTATAACGATAACTACACCAAATGGTTGTAATGATTTTGTCATAAGTTTTGTTGTCCAGAGCATTAAGCTAGGGCTGCGGATCAAGCAGAAGGAGCAGGAGTCGCAGGAGTCGTAGGAGTCCAGCCCAGGAAGTAACGAATTTAAAAAAGATGGCTTCGATTTTGTGGCTTAAAGCGGGGCGGGTTTTGCCTTTGTATTGAAGTTGTTAACAGTTGATAGTTGTTGATCTAGGAAATGGATATATACTTTTGATTCCAGCAGACAGATTAAGTTTATTTTCAAGTTTTTGCCACGCCCCCTACGTCTATTCTGCCATAAAAATCGCATGCCATAAACAGTTGTGTCTTCAAATGGTTAGCAACTGTCAAACATATATAGAAAACTGCATTATAAATCGATAAATCAAAGGTTTGATAAGGATTTGAACAAGTTATGAGCATCAGAAAGCTTGCGCTGCTTTCTGCATTCACCTTCCCAGTTACAGAGTACCCTTTTTAACTGGGTTCTTTGTTTTATCCAATCGAATTTAACATTTAGAAACATTTTACCACCCAGAAAATGGATGGGAGGAATCCAAATCTGTTGCCAAAACAGTGACCAAATAGAGTAACTAAAACTGTGACCAAACAGTGACCAATAGAGACTAATAGAGACCAAACAGTGACCAATAGTGACCACAACTGTGACCAAGCAGTTACCAAAACAATAATCAAAACTGTGATCAAAACAGTGACCAAAACTGACCAAACAGTGACCAATAGCGACCCAACAGACACCAAACTGTGACCAAACGTTTGACCAATAGTGACCTAAACAGTGACAGAAGAGCAACCCAAGCAGTGATCAAAACTGTGACCAAACAGTGTCCAATAGTGACCAAACTGTGACCAAACAGTGATCATACTGTGACAGAACCGTAACCAAAACAGTGATCAAAACTCTGATCAAACAGTGACTAATTGTGACCAAACTGTGACCAATGGAGACCAAGCAGTGATCCAAAACTGTTACCAAACAGTGACCGAACAGAGAACAAAACAGTGATCACAACGGTGACCAAACCGTGACCAATAGTGACCAAACAGTGACCGAAAAAGTGACAAAACAGTAACCCAAATAGTGATCAGCCAGTGACCAAACAGTCACCAACAGTGATCAAGACTGTGACCAACAGTAGCCAAAACTGTTACGAAACAGTGTCCAATAGGGACCAAAAAGTGATCAATAGTGACCAAACAGTGACCAATAGTGACCAATCAGTGATCAAACAGTGACCGAACAGTGACAAATAGAGACCAATAGTGACCCAAACTGTGACCAATCAGTGACAGAACAATTACCAAAACAGTGATAAAAACTGTGATCAAACAGTGATCAATAATGATCAATCAGTGACCAATGGAGACCAAGCAGTGATCAAAACTGTGACCAAACAGTGACCGAACAGTAACCAAAACAGTGATCAAAACTGTGATCAAACAGTGACCAAACAGTGACCAATGGAGACCAAACAGTGACCATAACAGTGACCCAGCATGACAAAACAGTAGTCCAAACAGTGATCAAAAAGTGATCAAAACTGTGACCAAAACAGTGACCAAATAGCGATGAAAACAATGAACAAATAGTGACCAACAGTGACCAAAATAGTGACCAACCAGTGAACAATCAGTGATCAAAACAGTGGCCAAACAGTGACTAAACAGTAACCCTAACAGTGATGAAAACTGTGACCAAATAGTGACCAAACAGTGATTAAACAGTGACTTAAGAGTGACGAAAACTGTGACCAAACAGTGACCAAACCGTGATCAAAACGGTGACCTAAACGGTGACCAATTCCAACGTAAGGACGGTTTTTGGTCAGCTGGGTAGCTGACCAACCAGCTGCTAGTTGCAGAGGTAGGCTAGAGCTTGCAAATGAGATGATGGGCCGCCAAATCAAACTCTCCGCAGTGTGAGAGACCCTTTTGCTAAAGAGAACCTGATGAAGTGAGTCGTGGATTGCCTAGTTTTTATACTGTAATTGCCATAAATTGTGCAATTGGTGGGCAACTCGGCATTCACAACTGGCTTTTAGTGATACCCTTTGGGTTCCCATGATAAATAAGAGTAGAGATAGCTCACTCAGGGAAAAGTTGCATAGTAAAGCCCAAATCAATCATAAAGGTTTACACTATGTGCCTTTTGCATTCAAATAAACTAAGAAAACAACTGAATTGACTAAAAACTTGGTTAAACGGCGACTTGCAGTTACCCCTTTTATATGCCCAATGCAGGGAAGTCCAACTTGAGAATTACAAGCGATTATACATCTACAAAATGACAGAAATTTGTTGATGAACACTTTTAGGCCATTCCATTATATGGCACAACTTCTTGGGGCGGCATTCCGTCCATAGAGCTAGTTCAAAATGTATACAAATGTATATAATTCCTAGGATTTTCAGAACCAGGTCAGAAGGAATTCTGCTTTTGCATTTTTGTAATAAATACTCAAATATTTAGACAGACTTTCAAATGTTGACAGCTCGAATCTGTTTAGTACTTTTCATCGCATATCAACTTAAGATCCAAGTCCTGATCCACAATGAACTGCAACATCGGAAACAATAAACTCAACTCAACCCCAAAATGCTTCAATTTCAACCAAAATCCTGGCCAAAATCTCAGACTGTCGTGTCCCAAAAGCCACTTAAACCAAACGCTTTCAATTGCCAAGTGCCAGTTAAATTAATAATACAAAATAATAAAAAAAAATAAAAAAATGAGAAGGAAGAGAAAAAAAAGCGAAGCAGAGACGACGACGCCCCCAAGGACTTGACCAAACGGCGAACAAAATGCAGAAAACCATTTGAAATATGCAACAGCCGTCGTCGTCGTCGTCGTCTCTGGACAGGATGGAAATAACTTGATGCGGACGCATGTAGACACTGCTAATGCGCATTGTATGCGATAAGTTCCAACCGCTCCCTGACCGTCCGTTGCTCGCTTCCGTCGGTGGCGCCGTCGCCGTCGCCAACGATGGTGAAGCTTGTGAGTTCCGTTTGTCGCTGCACATGGCTGGCCCCTGGCCCCAGCCCCCGACCGACCCACCGACCAACACAAATTACCATCGTTGAGCCACTAACAAGGAGGCTGGCCTCCGCTGTGAGTTTAGGGAGTGAAGATGAAAAACTGGCTCTTAATGTGTGTGTCCCTGCCGCTGCTGCTGCTGCTGCTGCTGCTGCTTCAGTTTGGGGTCTCCGGCTTCGTCATTTGTTTAAATAATTCACCAGGCGTCTCTGAGCCTCGGCTTGCATTTAGAGTTTGGACCTGGTTGATGATAAAAGGACGCGAACACTGTGACACACGGCAGAAAATAAATTACTCTCTCTCGTAACCGAATATCTGTATCCTTATGAATTCTATGATTTAGTAGTTAATTGATGGGGTTTGTGCAGTTTCACTCGCTGGTTTTGCTCTAATTACGGACGAACTAGCAGATTTTTCAACCTTTCAAGGCGGTTTTGCTCGTCATATGTATATCCTTTTTATATTTTTACTCGCCAGTCTTGCATTATTTGTCATTTTTCATACTGAGCTACTCGCTGGTTTATTCATAGATTTACTAGCTTCTGATTTTCTAGCTGGTTTTTCACTTACTACTTGGGTATTTGGTATTTGGTGGTCACATTTCCGTTTGATTTACTCGCTGGTTTCTTAATTAGTTTTGTTGTACTCGTTAGTTTAGTGACACAAAATACATAACACATACCGACAGCATTGACTTACTAGTATATTTACTTATGGAAGTACTTTCTGCAGTTTCTCTCGTCAGCATGCACTCGCTATAATGTGACTTCACTTTCTACTTTTCTCGCTGGTTTATTACCTACTACCTTAGTACTCGGTGGCTTAGTGATCGTTACATCTGTTTTACTCTTTGGTTTCGCATTTAGTGTAACCATACTCGTTGGTTCATGAACAGAAACACATAACACGTACTAACAGCATTGCTACTCGTTGGTAAAATAACAAATTTACTTATTAAATTTACTTTCTGCTGTTTCTTTCGTCGCTAGTGCAGTCGTTGGACTTGCCCCTGTGCTACTCGTTAGTTTATTCAAGGAATTCGGTTAGAATGTGGCTGTAGTTTTACTCTTCAGGCTGGTTTATTACCTACTACCTTGGTACTCGTATGCTTAGTGATCGTTACGTCTCTTTTACTCGTTGATTTCTCACTTGGTGCAACTGTACTCGTTAGTTTATTAATAGAAAACACATGACACGTACTAACAGCAGCTCTAATCGTTGTTAAACTAACAGTTTCACTTATTACAGTACTTTGTGCAGTTTCTCTCGCCGCTATTGCACTCGTTGGTCTTACTACTGTGCTACTCGCTGGTTTATTTAATGAATTTTGTTACAATGTGGCTTCTGTTTCCGCTTTTTTCCCCTTTTGGCACTTACTTTTGAGGTTTCGATTGGGTTTTAAACAGATTTATCTGAGAAAGTTCTTGTGCTGTTCTAAGTTCTGAGTGAAAACTGTAAAATATGCAACTTCATATATCCATATGGCTCTGAACCACTGTTGAACCGTTTCGATAACGATTCCGATCCATATTATAAACCTGCAGATGATATTTCATTCAGAACGTTTAAGAAATGTCTTCAAACCAATTTAGAACAAAATCGAAACCGGTTCTGAACCATATTCTCAACCTGCATACGAAATTCCATGTTCATAGCTTCAAGAACTTCTGAGAAATGGCTCTGAACCACTGTTGAACCGATTCGAAAGCGTTTCCAATCCATATTATAAACCTGCAGATGAAATTTCATGTCTATAGCTTTAAGAATGTCTGATAAGTGTCTTAGAACCACTGTTGAACCAAATCGAAACCGGTTCTGAATCATATTACCAACCAGCTGAACAAATTTCAAGTTCTTAGCTTTAAGAAAGTCAGAGAAATGGCTTACTGGAGCCAGTTGAACCGGTTCGAAATTGATACTGAACCAGTAAAGGATCCAACTCCATTTAAAAACCTTCTCCAAATAACTTCTGAGATATATTTCCTTCCACTTGCATCAACTTTGCCATTTCCCTTAAACAATTATTCAAATTTGAATTCAAATCCCGATAGCTTGCAATGTAAATGGCAACCTTATCGATATACAGCAAGCAGCATTTATCGGTCTGGTGTGGCCATACGCCGGCCTATCGATATGCGATTATCAGTGAGACCACACTTGATTGTGGTAGAAACAAACAACAAACCCCTCCCACCCCCGCCAGGGTATACACTGAAAATTCTGCACAAACCAAATGGCCAGCAGCAACACAACGGGAGCGGGAACGGGAACGGGAGCAGGAACCGTGGCCAGCGCCAGCACCACCAATCCCAGCTCCTCCGAGGAGGAGCAGCGTCGCATTTGGGTGGGCAATCTGGATTCACGAATCACCGAGTAAGTTGAACCAAGCCACCTTCAGCTCTGTGCTAATCTTTTCCCTCCGCCCCGTTGCCAATTATCGGTTTCAACTTCTCAAACTAATGCAAAAATGCGGCGCCATCGAGAAGTTCGACATGCTGTTCCACAAGGGCGGACCCATGGTGGGACAATCCCGCGGCTATGCGTTCGTCACCTTTGCCCACAACGAGGGAGCCACCAATGCACTGATCAAGCTGGATGGGACCAGTGTGGGCAGCCGTTCCATAGCCGTGCGCCTGGCCAAAAATATCAAATATGTAAGTAGCTGTTTCTGGGGGAGAGTGTTGGCTCCACTAACTGTTCTGTGTTCGCCCCGCCAGGATGATCTGCAAAAGCCCAAACCCCGCCTGGAAATACCCGCCCTGGGTACGGCAAGAAGAGAGGAGAAGATTAGCAAATCGGAGGCCATACGGGCCATTGAGGCCAAACTTAAACTGCTGGAACGCCAAACGGATGACAATCTCGAACTGAACTCCCTGGGGCGCGGCGAACTTAATGTGCCCTTCATCCAGCGCTATCAGTTCAACAAGGAACGGGAGGGCAACTCCTCCTCCTCCAGTTCACAGCGCCATGGCAAATCCTCGGCCCCCTATCACAGACAACAGCGACCCAAGCGACGCTAGACTTAAAAACCTCATCCTCCCCACCCACACGGACTCTCACTTAGCCATACAAAAATTGAGTTAAAATTAATTTATTACAAAAAATAGCCAAAAAAAAAAACAAAAGGAGGAAACTTATTTAGGAGCAAACTTGAACTTGCCACGCATTTGCTCGGGCAGGGGCACGGTGCCGGGACAGGCCAACTGGCCAGGGATCTCACAGATGCAATGACGATCACAGCCATAGCCGAAATTGGCAGGATTATCCTTACTCTCGGCCAGACGTGCCTCGGCCAGCAGTTGATCTCTGCGGAAGGAGGGAAGAAAATTGTACAATTCCAGCAATGCTTCAGTCTGACACATGCACCACCCACCTGGTCTTGCCCACCACCTTAATCAGGTGACCAATGATATTCTCCCGATCCTGGCCCTCTATATCAATCAGCAAATCTCGCCCGTCCTCAAAGTAACAGCGCACAAAGGGTGAAGGTGTCATGTTCTTCATGGTCAACACTTGAACCTCGGGATTCTTGAACTGTATCTGGGGTATGTTCCAGAACACAAAGTCTCTGCAAGGGGGGAGATCAAGTTAGTTTGGGTGAATTGTGTGCCGACTGCCATTGCTCACCTGGCGCCCGCATGATGATCCCCGTAGGTGTTGTAGTTCACGCTGAAGATGCGCACCTTTTCCTTGAGGACCAACTTGCCGGCATTTAGGTATTTCAGGGTACGGCGGATGGGTTCGCGTCCTTTCATAAACGGCATGTTGAGTTATTTTTTTTTTTTGCGGCTGCTTGTGTAATGACAGTCAGCTGTTAGTGTGACCAGACGGTGTAAGTGTTGCCACCGGCTCACTAGTTCATTCAGCAGCAGCGCACAGTGGCACACACGCAGTGAGAAAGGTATTGAAAACATTTAATAGAAATGGTAGGTCAATTTACATAGAAGAAAAATCTTTCTTAAAAGAATTTTCAACACTCTAAGTTAAGTTGAGTATGCGACATATTTTTGAACGATTGTAAAAACTGAGAAGGAAGACTTTTTAGGGTCCGAAAACATAGGATGTGTTTGAAGTTTTGTAAAGAATTTGATTATTTATGGTGTACAGCTTCCTAATAAATATTTTCTAAATTTTAGAAAGTCTCAGTCTTATTATAAGAAATAACATATGGTGAATCGCCTTTGATCCTTTTAATACCCTTGCAAAGGGAGAAAGAAGCATTTCTTGTTCGAAAATGCTGCCTTCCATGCTCTACAAACATTTCCACAATTTTATTATATTATATATATATATATATATATTTTATATAGTATAATATATTATTATAAGAAACATTTAAAATTGATTTAAAAACAGCATAAATAGCCGCCTCTTTCATAAGAACGCTACAAGGTTCTTTAGCCATCGGCCACACTGTATAGCTTACGGCTTTTGGCTTTATAGCTAGATCTGGTGGTAAAATAGCTGCAGCTAGCAACACTGATCTAATATATGTATACACACCGCCACGCTCTCGCACATTGCTGTAGGTGAAGAGAGCACAGCCGGCCACACACTTGTAGCAGCAGCCAGAGAGAGCGACTGCGGTCAGTTGTTCGAAACAAGGCATGCGCGTCGGTCGGCCTCTGCCAGCGCGGTTTTAATTCTTAACGAAAAATCGGATAGAATGGCAGTAAAAGCTTAAATAAAGTAGAAAAATAGTTTCTAAAGTTAAAGAAGTGAAGAAAGTGTTAAAAAGTGATATCAGCGGCAGTTTTATCAGCACTTGGCTGCCGGCCGCTGTGTGTTTTTCTTTTACCGCTTGTTCCTTATGCATACATACGTTTGCTCTCACCTCACGTAGGCAGAAACATGATGCAATAATGTAAGATGGTCTCGTCGGCTGCCGACGCGTTTGGTTTTTAGTCCGTTATGCTGTTACCATTCAGTGCGTGGTCGCTTGTTGTTGTTTTTATTGGCATTGTTAACGGACTACATTTTGCCGACGAGACCACATTATGTTATTGCGTCATGTTTCTGCCTACGTGAGGGGAGAGCTTGGCTTCTTATGTTATTGCATCATGGGCAGAAATAGGAAGAGTGCAGTCTGTTTATTTTCTTGTTCTGCCTTTGCGTTTGCAGTAAAGCCACGCTCTCACCCATTGTAAGATGAAAGCTACAAATGCAAAAAGAGAAAGAGAGTGAGAGAGAGTGCGTTTGGTTTTGTTTTTGTTCTTGTGTGTTTAAGTGTGTGTGAGTGTTTGACTTGCAGTAAGAAGAACTTTCTGTGTAAGAGGTTGGTTCTGTTGAAGCTTTGCTTTGAATATTCTTATACAGGGTGGCTCTGCAGGTGCGGTTGGTTTTTATATAATTGGTATGAGAAGCTTGTGCAAAATGATGTAACAGCCAGAAGGTGGCATCTGCGACCCCATAAAGTATATAAATACTTGATCAGCATTAATAGCCGAGTTTATATAGCCATGTCCGTCTGTCTGTTGGTATGAATGCGCACAGATATTTGAGATGGAAAGAGATAGAGGTTTCATTCGTATGGGACAAAAACTTCTTATATACGCAGGCAGCTCAAGTTTATTTTCAATATAGGCCACACCCCTTCTCGGCCCCCGCAAACTACGCGTTCAGCTTCTTAGTGTTGCACATTATAGTCACTCTTCCCTCCCTGTTCCCTTAATCAAATTTTATATTAATGTTTTGCTGTTGTTTATTTTCAGTTGCATTCAACTAATGTACCCACTGTGCGCTGGATTCCAATTGCCTCGGCCTGCCGTTATATTGAACTAGTTCATTCGCACCCAACTGCCCATCTCTAATTACCCTCACATCAGATGTTTGGCGCAAAAGCCGGTAGACTTTTCTAATGTAACTTTAATTCATAACTAAAACTCAAATCATGGAAATAACCCTGGCGCTCATCAAACCGCATGTGGTGCGGAATACCTATGCCTTGCAACAGATCCTGTCGCTGATACGGAAAAACTTCCAGGTGCTGGATGCCAAGGAGGTGAGGATTACGAAACAACTTTCGGAGCGTTTCTATGCGGAGCATCAGGGCAAGTTCTTTTACCAAAGGCTGACCAGTTTCATGCACAGGTAAGTGGTTGAGTTTAGGGAGTACAATCTGATGATTCTAATCTCCATTCATTTCATTACAGTGGTCCCTGCTATGCCATGATACTGCAGTCCGAGGCGAGCATTCAAAAGTGGCGTCAATTGATGGGCCCCACCAAGGTCTTCCGCGCCGTGTACAGTGAACCCCAGTGCATACGCGCCCTGTATGGCCTCTCCGATACGCGCAATGCCTGCCATGGTTCGGACAGCAAGGCATCTGCTCTCCGCGAGATTGCCATACTCTTTCCCGAGTTCAAGGCCTGACTTACGAGTTTTATTGTTAATTAAGTACTAAATATAAGCAAACACCTAAGCTAAGGTTAGTAATCCCTGAACCGCTTGGCCGAGCGATAGATATTAATGGTGTTGCTCTTAGTCCGACGTTGCAGCAGACTGGCGCTCTGGCCCGCTACGGGTGGCTCGAACATGTGCAGACCATGGTCACCGCAGCGTATGATCAGACCCGTATCAAAGATGAGACGTGAGTCCTGCATATCCGGCTGATAGCGATAGGATAGCAGGCATTCATCGCGCTGCTGCAAATCCCGGCGCATGCGTTCCAGCGATACCTGCTGCAGCTCCTCCAATTGCTTATTACCCACATAACGTGTTGTCACCACTTCCACATACTCCAAACTGCTGCAACGGCTGAGCACCAGCTCCAAGAAACCAATCAAATTATGGAAATGGTAATGATCCACCAGACAAGGCTCCTCCAGGATGATCTCCTTCACATTATGCGTCAAATACTTGCCAAAGATTAGCTCATAGTCATAGCCCAGGCAACGGCGCGGTATGCGTATATGCTCCAGTGGCTTACAGTTGATGACCATCGAATTGATGTGATTGCTGATGCTTTCGATGCGCTTCCCCAAGCACGGAAATTTGTTGTCATTTGTGGACTGATGGGTGTCAATTTGGTCTATCAGTTTGATTACGCCGGCCACGCCCTCCTGAAAGCAATGACGTGCCTGCGCGATTTGACCCTGCTTCTCCAGCTTGTAGCCGAGTTCCAGCAGCCCAACAGCCCGGACACGTCTGGGTATACGCGTTCTATCCATGAAGACGAAGTGAGTACAAAAATATATATATATAAATATTATAATTTATGGAATGTTACAAAGTTAGTCGAGAGGATAGGAGACGGCCTGCTCTGATGTTGTAAAAGGGGAAAGTAGTCGGCAGTCTCCACAGTTTTCCCTGTTGAAGTAAAAAGCAATAAATCGAATTTAGAGAAATTGATGAAAATTTGTTAAAAAGTGATTTTTCAGCAAAATAAACTCTGTACCCAGGTAAAAGTGTATGCTGTTATATACTTAATATACCCCTTAATAACTTTGCTACCAAGTTAAATAATAGTTTTTATCGTTTTGTACCCTAGATTTAGTAGGAAAAATATCTTCTTGAGATTTTGTGATAATTTGTTGGTCTATCTTAAGGCAGTATTTTGAGCTTGAAACTTCACGGCAGTATTTGTAAAATTATTTTTTCACTTTTAAGGATTTCTGGTATTTTTTTTAGTATTTTCAGAGACCGGAATGTTGTGTATAAATTTAATTTTCACCTTTTTTGTCTACTTTTGGGTCTTAGGAGAATTTGTTTATTTTTATTTTAACATTTCTGATATTCTTTCTCACTTTTAACACTTATTTTTGGTATTTTTTGTATATTTTAATTGGTATATTTTGTTTTATTTGGCATTTAGTAATGCTTTCAATGCTCATTTGATTGTTTCAAAGCCTTTTATGTATTTTCCATACATCTGGTATATTTTGGCATATAAGTGATTTATATTTTCAGTATTTTTTGTTTATATATTTTGCTTAATCAGGCATTTTGTTGTATATTTTAGTTTGTTAGGCATTTTTTGTGGTATTTTCTGTTAAGCTTAGCTTATAAATTCCTTCTACAGGAGTTATAAAGAATTTTGGATATTTTCCATATTTAATTTTGGTTTTTTTTAGGGCTTTAAGTTTCAGTGATATTTTGTTAATACTTTTGTTTATTTGTAATGGCCTTTTTAAGGCATTCTGTGTATTTCCAACATTTCTGGTATCTTTGGCATACTTGGAATTGTTATTTTTAGCATTTCTTACCACATTTTGATGTGTTTAGTATTTTTTTGTGGTATTTTCTGCTAAGTTTGGTTTTATAAATTCCCCAAATTGGTGTTTTAAAACATTTGTGGTTGGCATTTTTGGGGGGTTTTCAGTATTACTGATATATATTTTTTATTGGTATTTTTGGTATATTTATAGTTTGTTATACTGAGGCATTCTGTATATTTCTGCGATTTAAGTGATATTTTTTGTGGCATATTTGTCACTTTTTGCTTGCGGTATTATTTAATGTCTTGGGTATTATCGTCCGTACCTAACGGAAAGAATCGCAAAGGTCCTTCGAGCCGGACTTATTGAAAAACTTTTCTTATCAAAAAACTGCAATCTAGTCATAAAGACATCTTTAGTGAAACATTAGCTTACCCATCAAGCTAAAAGTAAACAATATAAGTGATGGATTCATGTTTCTTTTCTACAAATCTCCACCCTTTTCTCTTTGACATTCGTCTATTCAAAATTTCTCGAGTGATTTGGTTACCACAGACCATTTCATTTTGATAATTCCCATCAATTCATTCCACAAATTGTGTTTCAAAAACTTTATTTCATCAATTTTCTTGGTTTACATAATACAATTTTAGTTGGTAGGTACATGTAAGTATGTATAGATAGAGATTTTCGATTTGTTCTGGTTATAGAGCTCTTTGTAAATAGTTTTTTTTGTTTATTTTTGTTGTTTTTGTTGTTGCTTTTTGTATTGTAATAAAAATTATAAAATTTATAAACTTAACAAAAGTATATATTGTATGTATGTAAATATATGTATAGATATATATATATATATTGAATCAGACAAGCATTAAAGTGTGTGTGAGGGGGGAAACAAATACAAATTCTTTGAAATTCTTAACTCCCTATCTCTGTCTCTGTCATCCTCGAGCGCCAGGCGCCTCAGTTGCGAATTAAACAGAGAAAGCGCTATCATCTTTTGTCTTTTTCTAACTTATGCATGTAAAAAGTCTACCACCAAAAAGCAAGACATTGTTTTCAATAAACAAATTAGGAAATAACCAAAAAAAAATAAACAAAAAAATTAACATTTAATGGGTTTCATAGGCAGAAGAACTTCTCTTAATTTAAACGCGTTTTAAAGTTGGGAATTTCATTTGTTTGATAGACTGGGGTGGGGAATCGAATTTACTTGATGATTTAAGCAAGATTTTCTTTAGAAATATTCATAAAACATGTCCACTATAGCAAACTATACATTTTTAAGTGCTGCCCATCAAACTTCTGTAGTTTAAACTCATATATTTGATAGACTTGGGGTCGGATGGAGTTTGCTTGATGAGTTTACTTCGATTTTCTTAAGAAGTTCTAATAAAATTGTTCGACCAAAGCCAAAATATATTTTTTTAAGTGCTGCCCCTCAAATTTTCCAGGTTCAAATTCATTTATTTGTTGGAGTGGGGTCGGAAACGAATTTGCTTGATGAATTTACCTAGAGTTTCTCAAGAAGTTCTAATAAAACACGTCAACAAAAGTGACAAGTATCTTTTCAAGTGCTGCCCATCAAATTTCCGTAACTTAAATTCATTTATTTTAAAGACTTGTGCTGGGATCGAAGTTTTTGAATGAAGAAAACTCAATTTTTATAAGATTTTCAACTTTTTAAGTGCTGCCCATAAAATTTGCCTTGCTAAAATGAATTGTTATGGCAGACTTGCGTAGGAATCTAGTTAACTCAATGAACTAGTTCTTCATTTACTTAAGAAGTTATATTAAAACAGGTTAATGGTGGGCCAAATCGACATATAACATCTTAAGTGCTGCCCAGCAAATTTCCCTGCTACTAAGTTATTCATTTGAAAGACTAGGATCGGACTCAAACTAAATAAACGAAGTTATCTAGATTATTTTAAAGAGTTGTAACAAATTCTGTCTTAAAAAAGGGTCAAAAGCTCTAAGTGCTGCCCATAAAATTCAGTTTTGTTAGTTTAAATTCAGGAGAATGATCATGTTCATTCCCTTCACTTATTTCAAACTAAGAAGTTCTTCTGCCTGCAGTTTTTTGAGACTTTTGCTGTTTCTTTTTGTTTGTTCCTAAATATTTTTTTCATTTTCGAACCTATTTTTCTAAATATTTGTTTTTTTTTTTTATATATTCTTTTAAACTTACTTTGGTATCAATTACAAATGTTTTAATGCCTATTTTGCAGTCCTACAATTTTCACAAAAGTTAGAAACATTCAGTTTGGAGTTGTCAACATTCTCCTTCCTACTCCTTCCCATGTACATATATATATATATATCTCTCTCTGTCTCTCTATATATATACGTACACATATTGCTATTCAAAGATCGTAGACATAAAAAAAAGAAACAAAATTGTACAGTAAAGAGCAGTGTTCTGGTTTTGTGTTGGTGGGTGTAAACTGTGTAACTGTGTAGTTTAGGTGGTTGACGACTGTACTTTCCCAATTTTGAAGCGGGACTGTACTTGCACGGTCACTGCACAACTCTTGCACTTTCACTTTAACTTTCTGGTTTTGCCTTTTAAGTACTAAAAACATAAAAATATATGTCTGTGTATGTATCAACTAGGCAATATTTGCTCTCTTTATATGTATATATATAGGTAGGTAGTTAATAATGTTTGAATGTAACCAACTATTTCAAATAGCTGTCTAGTAATAGCTTCAATCTAATAATATAGGTTACTCTCTTCTTTTTTTTTTTTCGTTTGTAAATAACTGAATGTGTTGCTTTGCTTTTTTTTTTTTGTTTTTTGTTCATCTTAGATTCTATAGAACTACCGATCCCCTATAAGTTTAGTTCTTGAGCATTCTACTCGAACATGGCCATCGATGAGGTGGGCACCACCTCCAATAGGAGCTGAAAGAACAGCGTTACCTTGTCTGCAAGTAGAATAATGTACAAGTATGAGAATTTGGAATGGTTTTTGGTCTGGGCTGGGGGGGATACTCACTCATGAAGCGTGGCGTCATGCCCAGCTTGACAAAGGGCACATAGAATATAAGACCCGCAAATATGAAGAGCAGCGCATATAAATACTCAATGCGCGGCGTCTCAAATATGGGAGCCGCCACCAGATACACGGATATGACCAAGACCACAACGGGAATGATAATTGGCACTTTGTATGGCCGTGGATAGTTGGGTTTGGTGTAGCGCATCACGATTAGGGCCAGCATGGAGCCGCCATAGAATATCCAAGCGGTGAAGCTGAAGAAATCAATCAGCGAATCAATTGTGCCATGGAGCACCATTGCCGAGGCAATCAGCGACTGGAAAACAAAACATAAGGGTAGAGTTTTTATTGGAAAATGTTGAACAATTTGATAAGAAATGAAAAAGGGAAAGTGTGGTAGTAAAAAAGGAACATGCAAACCGACTTGTGGTGTTATATCATCAAATTTTGTTGATAAAAGCACGGGGAGGCTCTTTAAACGGTTTTTCCGTGGTGAATTTTGTATTTTAATAAACCTTTGACCCTGAAGATTACTCTCAAAGTCTTAGAACTTCTGTTTATATAATTTCATCACCCTGACCAACCGTTAATTTCACTTAAAATGCAATAACAAGCTACTCTTGGGCCAAATATGATTGTTTTTGTAGCGCCCTTTCGTTAGATTCGTTTCTTTATATCAAATAGCGACTACAAATTGAAACATTAACTAGAAACTCTTTCTATTATGCCCAAAAAGAACAAATAAAGCTGATTTAAAGGAGTAGCCGAATGAAGAAAGCCGCATAATGTGATTGTGTTGGTGGGCACCAAAAACAGCAGTCGATTTTCTTGTTTTTTTTGTGCTACTCTCTCAAAAAGTAGCAAGTTTTACATGTATCTACAACTCCTTGGTGTTGTGAAACATGGAGAAACAGCTGTTCGCTATCATTTTCGCTCTCTCAAGTTCTTGTATGACTCCTTCTGTCTCTCTCTTTCTAACCACCGTGTTTATTTTCATCAAACTAGTTTGATATATGTCGTAGGTAAGGGTAGTAGTCGTATTTTGGGGTTTTCATAGTTTATTTGAGATGATAAATTTTCATAGGGCTCGATTTTTGAAAAATTCGGCTTATAAATTGGTGTTATACTTGTTCCATGGCATGCATAACGACCATTTCCATTAACCTAGGTCAATATTTGTCCACGTTATAGTCGAATCTTGACTATACACCAGTTTATTGACCCTTTCAGTTCTTTTCAGGCATGATTCTTTCTTTGAGAGTCTAAAAATCAGTAAATTTGACTTACAAAGTTGTAATACAGGTCCCAACGAATGCAAAAAGCCCCTTTTCCATAACTAAGGTCAAAGTTTTTTGGAGTTATAGCCATACTTTGCCCAATAAGCCGTTTATAGGTCTTGAAAGTGATTTTTTGGAATGGTAAAGCCTTCAAAAACTTAATTATTAAAAAAGTAGGCGTTAGAAGACATAGTATAGGTGCCCAGGAATCAATAATATCCATAATTTTCCAAGATATAACCAGAAATCGGGCATATGGTCTTATTTTTAATATTTTGAATCTTTGAAGTGGCCTTTGGGGCTGGTTCATATTCAAAAACTTTAGGGTTTTTGTAATTCAGGTTTCAAGGAATCCATAACGACTTTATTTCTTAATCTAGATCATTATTTGTGAAAGCTATAACCAGAATTGGGCCACAAGTACATACGGGTGACGTTCATGACTATCAACTGTAAGGAAATAAGGCACCCATCTAGCTAAAAGAGTACAAATTTCCTCGATTTTTCCTTACATGAGTCTGAAACCAGAACTTGTGCACAGTTAACTCTTTCGAATGCGTCTTTAGAGGTGTTTAAAGTTAAAACTGTGAACAACTGGCAAACAGACTACCAATTACCTGTTTTGCCGTAGATTGGGAGCCTCAAACTAGAACAAATCACTATTAGAGTACTATTCAGAGTTTAAATCCTGCTGGTGAGGGGTTTTAAGTAAAGCCTGTGAGGAAATGAGGCACCCAACTGGCAAAAAGACTACCAATTACCTCTTTCCCCCCAGCTTGTGAGCCTCAAACTAGAACGAAGCTCTTTTAAAACACTATTCAGAGTTTCAATACAGCTTGAGAGGTGTTTTAAGTAAAGTCTGTGAGGAAATGAGGCACCCAACTGGCAAACAGACTACCAATTACTTCTTCCCCTTGCTTGGGAACCTCAAACTAGAATAAAGCACTATTCAAAGTTGAAATGCAGCTGCTGAGGTGTTTTAAGTCATGTCTGTGAGGAAATGAGGCACCCATTTACACTGTTTGAAAGACTTTTCTGTTGTCAAACTGAAATCATGAGAAATACTTACATGGAATATCAAGCCTGGGGCTGGGGTCAGTCGTCTGACATGTACATAGGACAATATATCCAGCAAATGACCCTCTCGACTGGCCGCAAAGCACAAACTGAAACGGAGAATCCAACCATATTTAAACTCATCCTTCCAAAATGTTCCCCTTCTTCCATCCTCCAACTCACCGTCCTGCCGCAAATAGCGTTCCATTGGCGCTGCCAAATGTACTTATTGTCACACTCAGCGGCATCAGCCAGGCCATCGCACCCAGGATACGATTACCAAAGGTCACCGCCACCGCCTCCGAATCAATCATCTCCTGTTGCGACATAGCCGCCAAATAGGATATATTGATCAGGGCATAGCAGAGCGTCACCAACGGTATCCCAATGATAATTGAACGCGGCAAATTCTTGCTGGGATTCTTGATCTCCTCGGTCACATAGTTGAGATTGTTCCACCCATCGTACGCCCACAGGCCCGTATAAAATGCTGTCGCTATGGCGCCCACATTCGGCATCGGTCCGTTAAATGCATTCGATAGATTCTGCGTGTTGCCCTGAAAGAGTTTCCAAGCACCACCAGAAATCACAATCAGCACAGCCACCAGTTTGGCGGCAGTGAAAACATTCTGCACGGCCATACCCAGATTAACGCTGTAGCAATTGACGAAGAGTATCATCACTGGTGAGAGAATAGAGTAGAGATTGATGAGTCATTTGGTATTTGGTGTGAACGGGAAGTGGTCGAAATGCTTACCAATTGCCACCAGGGCCACCATTTTGACAACGCCCCGGGGCGGATCGCATTCCGTCACAAAGGCCTCAACGGCGTACTGTGCAAATGAGAGGCATATTATAGCCATTTGTGATGGCTTCAATACCAGCGTCGATACCCATGAGAACAGAAAAGCCGGCGCCGGTCCATAGGCATCCATAAAGTAGGCCCATTCCGCACCAGACGATGTGTTCATCGTGCCAAGTTCAGCGTATGCCAGAGCGCCTGGTTATTGTATTTCGAGAGGGAGGGAGGATGAGGAGAGTAATGATTTAGTACAAGATTTCACATAAAGCTTCGCTAAACATTCGCCAAGGTGAGGAGAAACGAAGGTGTATAAACTTTTTTGATAGTTTTTCCCCTGTTTATATCGCTAAATTCTTGTAAAATTGAGTGTATTATGAAGTTGAAAGTGTTTATGGCACTCCAATTGTTGATAAAACCAGGTTGTAAAGTACCTTTGAAAGGACGAAGTACCCTTGTATACCCTTTCTCTTTATTCCACCCAGTCACAACCTTCGTTATGCAGCAGTAAGAGCGAGTGAGATAGCTATTATTGATCTAAAATATCTTTAATTTGGGTACGAAACATATCAGTAGGTGTAAAATCTGATTGCAGCGTCACGCGTCACGCTAACATGTCATATTTTGCGGTGTTTTCATCATTCGCTGCACTGTGGTTGAGTACTAGATATGCTTAATATTGAGTATTTAGTACCGTGGTCTTCTTTTTGAGTTCCAAGCAACGATTTTCGATCTTCTAATATCGAGGTCTGAGAATCGATTACTTTATATCGAGTGCTGAGTATAAAGTATGCGAAATATCGAGTACCTAGTATGAAGATCTTAGCATTGAGTGCTCAGTAACGAGTACCGAGTGACGAGTGTACTGAGTATCGAGTGCTTGGTATCAATTATTGAATATGGAGGTCTGAGAATTGAATACTTAAAATACTGAGTATTCTGAGTATCGAATTGAGCATCAAGTACTTAGCATCGATTACTTAGTGTTGAATAATTGGTATCGAGTACTGAGTATGGAGTACCGACTATCAAGTACCCAATCCAACCCAAGTATCCAATATAACGAGGACTGAGAACCGAATACTATATATTGAGTACTAAGTATCGAGTGCTGAGTATCGAGTATTCTGTTTAACGAATTGAGTAACGAGTACTTAGTATCCATCATCGAATATCGAGGTCTGAGAATCCAAAACTTCATATTGAGTACTTAGTATCGAATATAGAGTATCAAGTACTTAGCATCGACTTCTAAGCATTGAGAAATTGATATGAAGTGATGAGTATTGAGTATTCTGGGCATCATATATTGAGTATCAACTACTTAGCATCGATAACTTAGCAGTTAGTATCAAGTATTTGTTGACTAGTATTGAGTATCGAGTATCTAATGTCGAGCTTTAAGTATTAAGTAACTACTATCGAGTACTGTGTATCGATTTTCGAGTGCTTTGTATCGATTTTCGAATACTTTGTATCGATTTTGAGTTCTTTTTATTGATTTTCGAGTACCTATTATTGAGTATTAAGCATTAAGTGCAGTATACAGTACTTGGTATCGAGTACTGAGTACCGAGAACTGACTGTCGAGTACTTAGCATCAATTTGAGGTAACAAATAACAAAATGAAAGCCACTTTAGACTGTTTTGAGATAAGCACATCTCTCACAAGACCTGTTTTTTTTTATTTTTACCACACAGAGCATACAAAGTATATTAAAAAATATCCATTTGGAAGGGATAAAAGCCGTAAAAGACTTAATGAAGAATCAATGAAGTATAATTGAAATGGAAAAAGCTCTACAGAGTTGCTTTCGCTTTGGTTTCCTTGCTTTTGCGAGTTTTGAGCTGTTTCGTTTCGGTTAGGATAGGGTTTGGATCTCTAAAAACTCCAATAAGTGATATTAGACCAAGATATTGGGTCAACGACGATGAATAAGTCATATTAGACCAAGATATTGTGTCAACGACTAACAGTTTGACAAAATTTGTGGTGTCAGCTATTCAACAGGCTGTTCAGACTGAGTGAACTAGAATATGACAGTTTTCTATGAACAGATAGTCAACAAAAACTACCTCTGACAGGTGTTCACACATGTATGACAGCAGCTGAAACTCTTTTAATATGCCAGCCTGCCAGTGTGTGTGAACGGTTTCAGTTACTTATACGATATCGATAACGATAACGATTTATTTGAATAGAATAGATAGGTGGCAACGCTGTGACATGTCAATACCTATTCAAATAGTTGTCATTCTTTGCTTAGACCCAACTACTGGTACACACTTTCTATGTGTGTCTACCGCGGCGCATTCACTACGCCACAACAATTGGCCATTTGCCAGGAAAAGAGCAGAGCAACAAGTTGCCAGTGAGATGATAAATGAAGGCTCAACGGATGCGCTAAATGGGTCAACCACACACACACACACACACACTCTAAAACATTTGTACTTACCCAAGAGCGAGAGCAGACCACAGGCAAGCCAGATTATAAAGCTAACTCCAACGGAACCAGTGCGAACCAGTAACCCGGAGGGTGACACAAATATTCCAGACCCTGAAACAAATGGAGAAATATGAAAATATTGAAAAATTCGGAAAACATGGCATACTTAGGAGCGCGAACCAACAGCTGTTTTCGGCTCAAAATCCTACGTGGGTTAATGATTTCTAGAGTGAGTGGGTGGCGGGAAAGCTCTCCCCGAAGCGTTTTCCCGCAGAAAGCTCAAAAAGTGGTTTACCGAGAGCGCGGGGGAGTGCGAGTCAATGGGGGGGATGGCGTGCAACAATTTAAAGGCTCGTTGCGTGCCGCTTAAGGTCAAAGTGCAATAACAAAATTGAGATTGAGGCAGGAACCCACCCCACCCGACCCCACCATTCCACACCGGTCAGGGAACAAAACTGACCAATCAATCCACCCCCATTTCTCTTGCGTATTTGCCGCCTCTTTCACTTATCTCTCCAACAACCAACACAGTCGGCACATACATATATACGCATGTACGTACATATGTATCTCTCTCTATATCTGGTACATATATCTAAATTTATGCGTACGTATTTTTGGCCATGCGCGCAAAAAAACAAAAAAAAAAAACAAACACGTTGAGGAAAAGCACCGAAATATTTGACACTATTTCATGGAAACGATGTGCTTTTATACATACCCCTTACAGGTGGGGTATATATGCGATGGGTTGATGAATTAGAACTGGACCAATATCAAGTGAACTTGCCAAATGTTGCATCACAGAGTCGTAATTCTTAGAATTGCTTTTGAAGAGAAACAGCTGGTTGAGTTGCAAGGCGCTTCAAGGCGAACTTTGAGTGCCCACCGCTGCTTTAAAGAGCTATCGAAATCATATCTACTGCCTGCTTAGGTGTTGCTTAAGGAAAGCCGTAAAGTATGCAGAGTTTTTAAAGTATTTATATGCTACTAGAGTACTGCCAGAGGCCGAATTCTCATCTTTTAGATAGCTGCTTTTTAAGTAACTGATAAACTTAGATTTGACTCTGGTATTTGCTAGTTTATGTGACAGTTAAATCTATGTGGAAGATCTTAAAGTTGTCCCCAATATTGGTAGGCAAGAGAGTTGACTTTTTTGGTGAAGTTTTGATAGCTTTAGCATATTGAAAATATTATTTAGGGTTTCATAAAGCAACCCTCGATTGAATCTTTATTAAGTTAAGCTCTCTGTTTCCCCCTTCAAGACTATAAGCGATGATTGTGTACCTAAACAACATGGAAAACTACACAAAAACCAAAAAGGATATGGAAAAACATCCATTAGATGATTTGGGTATTCATTTTTATACCCTTGCAAAGGGTATATTGAAATTGCCCAGTGGTCGGCCTAATGAGCAGAGAAATTGCCACTGGCAACTGAGTTAATATTCGTATAATATAGTTCAGTTGCTTGTAACGCATAGAAGGTAGCATTTTCGACCACATACAGAATATATTATATATATATTCTTGATCAGCAGAACGAGCTGAGTTGATTAAGCCTTGTGCATCCCTCTGTTTGTATCTTATCTCCTCCGTCAGTTTTAAAGCTATCTTCAACAAACTTTGCACAAAGTCTTTTGGTACAAATACGCTGCACATTTGTCGATACCGGCCAGATTGGATGACTATAGCATATAGCTGTCATAGGAACGATGGCTCGAAAAACTAGTTTTAGTGAGAAAAACTTTTTTGTTTTCAATGGCAACGCCTTCAAACTTGGCATTACTTAGTTTCCAATGCTTTGCCATGATTGAACCAAGTTAGGTCGAAATCGGACATCTATGCAGTATAGCTGCCATAGAAAAATAGAGTCTGAAAAGCAGTTTTGGTGAGAAAAACTTTTTCGTTTTCTATGGAAACGCCTTCAAGCTTTCTTTTTCTTAGTTTGCTATGCTTTAACATGTTTTCACCAAGTTTGGTTGAAATCGAACATCTATATCGTATGGTTGTCATAGAAAAGTAGAGTCTAAAATGTAGTTTTAGTACGAAAACCTTATTGTTTTCAATGGAAACGCCTCCAAACTTGGTATTTCTCAGTTTGCTATGCTTTTTCATGATTTTACTAAGTTTGGTCCAAATCGAACATTTATATAGAATAGCTCCCATAGAAAAGTAAGCTCCGAAAAGTAGTTTTAATGAGAAAACTTTTTTGTTTTCTATGGAAATGTCCTTAAAATTGGCATTGCTTTATTTAATATGCTTTAACACAATTCTACAAAGTTTTGTCAAAATCGGATGACTATAGCATATAGCTGCAGTACGAATGATCAGTAGAAAAAGAAGTTCTATTGAGAAAAACTTTTATGTTTTAAATGGAATCGACTTCATATTTTTGTTATAATCGTTTGTTACGTTTTTGCATGATTCCACCAAGTTTGGTCAAAATCGGACTTCTATTTAGTATAGCTCCCATAGAGAAGAAGAGTCTAAAAAGTAGTCTTAGTACGAAAAACTTTTTTGTTTTCAATGGGAACGCCTCCAAACTTCATATTTCTTAGTTTGCTATGCTTTCCCATGATTTTACCAAGTTTGGTAGAAATCGGACATCTATATAGTATAGCTGTCATACAAAAGTACAGTCTGAAAAGTAGTCTTAGTAAGAAAAACTTTTTTGTTTTCAATGGAAACGCCTTTAAACAAGGTATTTTTTAGTTTGCTATGCTTTCCCAGGATTGATTGAAGTTTGGTTCAAATCGGACTTCTATATAGTATAGCTCCCATAGAAATGTAAGGTTCGAAAAGTTAGAAAATGGTCAGAATAAGTTTTAAAATCCCTAAATTTTGCTAACTTTACAAGAACTTTCTTCGAACTGGAGTAGATTTCAACTGTATGGTTCCAAAAATATGGTTTCCCAAAGTAAACTCAAAAAAAAGCTTCTGGTTCGAAGTTTATACCAAAAAAAATTGGGAAACGCTTACCAAAATATTTACTTTTAAACACAAATAATGCCTTTAAGCTCTTTAAAGTTATCACAATTCAAGGAATCTGCAATCTACCATTATCATATATAAGACCCAGCTTAAGTTTCTGATAACACTCAACTTTCCATGAACACTAAGGGGCATAACAAAGTTCAGCATTTGCCAAATTTTTTGTTTGTTTGTTTGTTGTTTTTTTGTGTGTGTGTGGGGGTTAACTTACCTATCATAGTTCCGACAATTAAAGCCACCCCACTGAAGAGGCCCAGCCTATATCAAAGAGAAATGAGTGAAGAGAAAATGTAAAGGTTCAATATATAAAGTCCAGCCAAATGGTTAACATCTGAGTGTGAAAAGATCGTCACAAGCTTGCATTCTCACCTTCTCTCGAGGTGAACAGTGTCGTTCTGCGTTGAGCCATTCCTCTCCAGCGGCTTCCGCATCCGCCCGGTCCCTGATGAGTCGGTCTCTGTCGCTTCGGGCCCTTCTGTCCCAAAAGACCCATTGGCGCACATGGTCCCGTTGCTCGTTGCTTTTGTTGGCACATTATGTCCTATATAAAGGAAATCACACACAGGATTAGACACTAGAAAAAAAATTGAGACACACACACACACGCAGCACACACACACACCTCGATTATCTGTTGAATTAGCTTTGCATGCGTTCTTTTGCAAGCAAAATAGTTGTGATATTTTATCGCGCATGGCATGGACGGATAACAAGTAGCTAAAATTATTTCGCCGTGAATTTCAGCTCTCAGCGAAGAAGACGAAAAATTGTACAGGAATAGCGGGGGAAATAGCGGGCAGGAGAAGAACGTGAACGATGTGGGCGACGTATCGCAGGCGACTGTTTGTGCCGTTTTTTGGTTAGCGGCGTTTTCAAATACCGCCGAACGGAGCCGAGGATGCTGACAGCTTTCGCTCGCTGGCTCGCTCGTGAAAGCTTTCGGGCGTCTACGTGACTTTGCGTATGCTTGTATGTGCGGTCCTCTCCCTCCTTCGGGCTGATTTATGCAAATTTTGTTTATAACTTTTCTTTTCTTTTTTGAATGTTTTGTCTTTTTTGACAAATGGCAAATATTTTGATTTCAAAATGGCCAAGGTGAAGGCAGTCAGTCGCTGCTTTCTCTATTCCTCTCCTTTTTCAATTCAAACGCTATTTTTAATTTGACGAGAAGAAATTCCTATATGTGGTGTGCGAGAGCGCTGTGTCTCTCTTGGGGTGTTGTGGCCAGGTCTGTAGCTGAAACGGTACTGAACGATTGGAAGCTGCAAGTTGCAAGGGTTTCGGCTCTCGCTCTCGCTCCCGCTCTCGCTGCGACTAAATTGTTCATTTGTCTCAATTGGCTGCTTATTAAAAACGGGGGGAGAGTGTCGAAATTGAATTGAATACGTATACATATATGTGTGTCTGTACGTTTACGTCTACGTCACAGAGCCACGCCAACTCCTGGCTCATCTCGCCCAACTGGACTTGCCCCCAAAATGAAAACGCACAGTACTCTCATGTACAGCGAACACTCGCTGCACGCACGCACGCACGCACGTCTGGCGCATGAATATAAATAAATACTAGATGGATACATACATACCCACATATCTGCCTATAAACATAAATAAACCGAAGCAGAGTTTCGTGTTCTATATTTTCTTACCACAATGCTGTATTTGTTGGTGTTGGTTTCTTTTTTTCTGTCATCAAACGGTCACGCGGTTCGATTATGTGTTTAGGTTGGGGGCAGCATTGAGATGGGTTCTTAATAGACTTGCAAATTGAGTTCCGAAAACGTAAACAAATCGAAGCAATTCAGGTAGAATGCACACAGGCACTTGTTTGCACTAATTGAATTGAATTTCAATTCACAACTATTTAGAATGAATTGATTAATAAGACCACGTGCCTTTTGCCTTTTATTGAGAGTGTTTATGGTTATTTTACGTCATTAAATTTGAAATTGTTGAATTATAAAGCAAAATTTGTGTACTTAAGAGGTCGGCAGAGGGAGCAGCAGAGTAGTTGCCATTGCGAATTAAGCAGGTATTTGGTTAAATTGAGACATTTCAAATGATAGTTTTCACTTTAAGAGTTAAATTTTGAGTTTTGGAAGTTAAATTCATCATGTGCAGGGGTCGGCAGAGGGAGCAGAGAAATTGCCATTGGCAACTGAGAAAGTATAACTCCAACTCCTGTTGAGACTGACACATTTCAACAGTTTTTCTTCACTTTAAGAGTTTAATTTTGGGGTTTTTGAAAGCAAAATCGACATACTGTACTGTTTAAAGAAAATTTTGAGTTTTAAGACGCCTTTTATAAACTTTTCAAGGGTCGGCAATGTGAGCAGAGAAGCTGCCATTGACATCTAAGAAAGTATTCGCTTTAATTGAGACATTTCAACAGTTATTTACATTTTAAAAGGTTAATTTTGAGTTTTAGAAGTAAAATTTATCATCTGCAGGGGTCGGCACAGTGAGCAGAGTAGTTGCCACTGCAAACTGACAAAGTATTCGTTTATATTGAGACATTTAAGCAGTTATTTTACCCCTAAAAGTTCAATTTTAAGTTTAGGAAGTAAAATTTATCAACTGCAATGGTCGGCAATGTGAGCAGAGTAGTTGCCATTGAGAACTGAGAAATATTTAATACAGCTGACTAACACAAAATTTAGCTCAAGTCTCTACCTTCAAGGCCGACCCCTGGATTGAACAATATAAAGGTCCTATATCAAGTTCTTATATCACTTCAATTTCCTTGTCTCACTTTTCGCATCACATTTGTTTATATAGCCAGCTTGAAACTTTAAGCTACACCAGTATAAAGCGACTTATCTTCAAGGGGGCACTTGGCAATAACAAAAACGTTAAAGTCTCAAATTTGACTCACTATTTTGGTTAAGTATCAAATTGACAGACAGAAATCAGCCAGAAATAAGAGTAGGAGTTTTTGTTTTGTTGTTCTGGGAGGCAAATTCAGTAGTCAGCAGAAGTTATGCCCTTTGCTTAAATAGAAAATAAGTATAAACAGTGTTGGGGCTGTTGTTTTTAGGGGATATCAATTTGATGCGGCTATTTTTGCTTACAAAAGCGGATTTATTGCATGACTTGGTCTGATTTCATAACTTCTATCTAGAGCTTACAAAAAAAAAAGAGTTAAATCTTAGCTTATCGGACACTTAGCAGCTATGTAGAAGATGAGAAAACGGTCCTTAGTTGAAGTTACAGGAAGTTTTCTTAGTGGGCTAGAGAATCTGGAGAGGTTCTATAACTTATGTTCATGAGTTTGTGTAGTTTTCCCCCCCCTTCATGAAGTTTCCCGACAAATACTTCTTAGAGAAAAAGTAATGCTAACTCTAACTGAAGGTTGGATAATAATCATCTTCATGTCTTGCTGGGCATAATTTTAGAACAGAATTCCCCATGGAAAGATGCTCTCTGTCTCTCTCTCTCTCTCTCTCTCTCTCTCTCTCTCTCTCTCTCTCTCTCTCTCTCTCTCTCTCTCTCTCTGACACTACTTCGGCAAGCATTCGGTTTTTATGACGCCACAGCTGTGAGAAATAACACTTCACACAGTTCGTGTGGCGTCACAGCAATAATTGAAAAGACTTTACACAGTTTGTGTTGCGCCATAGTTTTGATAGGTGGTACTTCACACACTGTCAATGGCGCCACAGCTTTGTGAGGTAACACATACACCATAGGTAGTACTTCACACAGTTCGTATGGCGCCACCTGGTGAATGGATAGTACTCCACACAGCTGCTGTTACGCCACAGCTATGAAAAATAAAACTTCACACAGTTCGTGTGGCGTCATTACTCTAAAGGATGGTGCTCCCATCAACTTTGAGGGGTAATACTTTACACAGTTCGTATGGTTACACAAAGCACGTATGGCGCCACCCGGGGAATAGGTAATGCTTCATACAGTTTCTGTGGCATCATCAAATGCATGTGTAATACTTCACACAGTTGGTATGGTCCCACAAAGGCGATTTCTAGTACTTTACAACCGTCTTGTGGCTTTACCTAGTCAGTTGATGAAACTTCACACAGTTCCAGTGGCGCCACAACGAAATGTTATCAAATACAAAGCATATTTTAGTCGTGCTTCAGCTTTTCGAGAAGCAGAGGGCACTCAGCGTCTCCTTAAGCCCTTAAACCCCGTCCCTATTTTCAAGGAAAGCTTATAATTTTCGGTACAAACGCTCTTTCCGTATCCAACCCAGCACCCAGCACCTTTCAAATGCACTTTGATGATACCCATCTAGTCAATCGTCGTCGACTGACGTCACATCTCTAGCCAATTGACCGACCACCATACACGAATTTTGATTTTGCGGTGTCTTTGGCTTTTGACAGTTTTTTGCACAAGATTATTAAATGTGATTTCGATTCGTCTTGTCGTACCACTCAACGCCCCAAACATAAAGCCGCCATATAATGCCACATAAATTTAACGATTCCCACCAAAAACAAAAAAGAAATTAAAAATAAAAGGGAAAGATAAAATAAAGGCGGGTCAGTTAGTGAGTGTACCCATGGCTACGCCTCTGGGTGCACGTAGACTCCTCTCTCCTCTCCTCTCTCTCTCGCTCTCTCTGTCGTGGTTTCGTCGCCTGATTTGTCGTTAATTGCTTAGACAAATTAACGCGAAAAGAAAACACAGCAGAGAAAACTAGAAGAAAACAAGAATATTATGCATGTAGATAAGTGTGGTTACTGGACACCAACGGACCGGATCGGACCGGACCGGGACTAACGGTTGGGTGAGATACACAGCTTTGAGTGGCAGCCCCAAACCCCTGTGTCCGTCCGCCCGTCCGTCCGTCCGCCCGCCCTGTGACGCAAAAGAAGTCGACTGCGATGCCGACGTCAGCGTCGTTAAATGAGTAATAATCACGCGCTGGTTTTTGCCGCTGGCGGAACATTTCAAATATGCAACAACAAAAACAGTGGGAGAGTTAGCACTAGCATAGATATTGGCCTCAATTGGCAGGACAGCGGGAGGACAGGTGGAGGAGTTTATGCATTTTTATTGGCACGTATCCAAATTAAAATGATTTTGTTTTTGTACGTAAATATTTTCAGTTAATTTTCTAGCGGGTGCGAAATTCGCTCGTGAGTATGGTAAACTGCTCTAGATTAACGAGGGCGGCTAAAATAGTGCAACTTTATGAGAGAGATAAATTTTTGAAACCAATTTCAATGCAATTGGTTAGATTTTTTGCCTTTTCTTACTGTCCCTGTCTACTACCATTTTCAAATTAATTTTTTCAGTCATTTAGTTGGAGTGAAGACGAGGTTTAAGAAGTTCTAGGAATGTGCCATGTTAGCAAAAATGTATTCTTCATTCAAATGTTCAATTTGACACATTTTCTGAACTTATTTCAACTCAATTTCTAAGCTCTTTTGCTAGGCAAACTAAAACTTGGGTAGTTTATTAGGCCAGTGAGTTTTAAATTTTAATTGTTACTGTTCCTGTCTACTAGCATTTATTTTCTTATTCATTTCTGTTTATTTAGTCATTCAGCTTAAGTAAAGACCAACACTAAGAAGCATTAAGAAGGTGTCAAGTCAACAGAAATATTCTATATTCAATTTTGATATTTGACGGATTTTCTGTACTTATTTTAACTCAACTTGTTAGCTTTTTGCATGTTAAGTTATTGACCTCTAAATTGTAACTGTTACTGTCCCTGTCTACTACCATATGTTCATATGTCATCATGATGACCAACACTTGTTACTCCCCTCGTACATTGTCTTCTTCTAATCATAAAAATTCATCAAGTTAACTACAAATAAATATTGTAAAAGTAAACAGATATGCAGAGATAACAGTAATACATCTGGTATTTCCCTTACATCCCTCGCTGCCGTTTCAATTCATTGCAAATTTCTTCTGCCGACGCTTGGTAAATTTAATTCAAATAATTTGTTGATCTATTTGTATAAAATGTTTCATCTTATTTTTGTCACTAGAAAATTGGTTTGTGTGTTAATTACTTGGATTTTTATTTTCTTTTTTTTTTTGAATGAATTGATTGACTGATTTTACCTTTGACACTTGAGCAAACTGTTTGCCTTGGCATATATCAATCAAGGAAAGCTGCCCGTGTCGTCTCCTGCTTAGTAAGGTATTACTATGTATATGTATGTGTATGTATATATATATATGTATATGTAGAAGTGTGTTTGCTTCGACAACACGCAAAGCAAAAAAGAAAAACACGCATACGCCGCGTTGGCGTTTGCCTCTTAATTGATTTGTGTGCTGTGTGTGCGATTGTGTGTGTGTTTATAAGTATTGATAGACATTGTCAAAGCTTAAGTGTTGCAAGACGCGATGGGTGTGTGTGTGTGTGTGTGTGTGTGTGTGCGTGTGTCACAAATGTCAATGGCCCAACATATCAGCAACTGAAGCCAAAAACCGCGGGCAACCAGTTTCAATATAGCACAAAAAAATCGCATCCAAAACCAAACTCAAAGCTAAGAATAGCCAACCAGTGACAGTTTATGCGGTGGATTAAGTTTATTAAGAAGCTATTTCGAGCACCCCAAAGATTTATAATGTTATGAAATTAGCTGTAACAGGCAGGGGATTTTTGTAAGAACTTCAAATATTAAGACATATCGATAAGTCGATACAAAACATACTTGAAGTCGTAAATACAAAAGTATATAGCTCCATCCGCACGATCTATAACTTTGTCAGTCGTTTTTTTGTGATTTTTGTTCTCTATATAACGTATGTTATCAATATTTTTGAAAATATCGAAATAAATCGATACTTTGATATATTTGAAAAATATAAATTGATTTTATAAACTTAAGGAAATGCTCTCTAAGGATATTCAATAAGTAGATAAATATTCAGCAATAAACCGATGTTAAAGTATAAATTAATCGGTGTATCGATATTTTTTAATGTCAAAATCCTTAAAAAATTCTCAAACTTGATATTTTATTAAGCGATATCGGTTTTAATTGTATAAAAGTAAATAAAAGAAACGCTCTCTTTGGATATTCGATAGAAATTCAGCGATAATCCGATATTCAACTAAAAATCAATCGGTATATCGATTTTTCATATGTCGAAATCTATTAAAATATAATTTAAAGTATTTAAGAAATTCTCCAAATTGATATTTTATTAATCGATATCGATTTTGACATTATAAAACATCGATTTATCAATATATAAATATTTTTCAGCTGGATATATGGAAAATTGATCATAAAAATGTTTGGTTATATCGATAATAAATTTTTTTGGAACTTATCGATAGTTCTACATCGTTCGAAATTCAATCCAGACTGATATTTTATGTTCGATATCGATTTTGATTATATGAAAAATATAAAAAATACTGTTTTAGATGGATATATTGAAAATTGATTTTAAAAAAATTGATTATAATCGATAACAAAATTTTGAAAATTATCGATAGATCAAAGTTCTTTCAAATTCGTTCTCTACTTAGCATTTCCAGTTTGTTTTGTTCCCGGAAGTACTCAAGTAAAGTACGCAGTTTGCTAGAATCGAAAAACCAGAGCAAAAAAGGTTTTAATCAAGAAATCCAGCTTAAATTTGTTTAGAAAAATGCTTTCTTAAAATCTTCAGAATTGGAAATGAGAGCTGAATATGCAACGGAAACTTTTGAGACCTGTTTTAGTTTCTCAAAAACCGTTTGATACTGAAATCGAGTTCGATTCGAAACCCGAGTTTATATTATTATCGATAAATCGACAATTTTTCTTTGGATTTTCTTTCATCTACTCCCATTTCTTGTCATCCGGCCATCGCATAAACACTTTCATTTGCTGGCTGATCCATTTGCGTCAGGGCCCTCTCCCCTTTCATTTGGCTTTTCTGATGCCCCGCCGTGTTTCCACTTTATATTGGTTTGCTGTCGAAATGTGGTTTTTCGCTTGCTCAATTGAAATGTATCGTTTTGTCATTTTCTTCACTTTTATTTCAATTAAGTTCGCTGCAGACACTGCCGCCCGCCCTTCCCCTCTTGCAATGCAATTGAGGATGACAATTGAGGGGCGTGGCACAATACTGCAAGTCCAATGTCAATGTCAAGTTTAAAGCGAATGGCCCAATGGCTGGCCAATTTGTAATAAACAATTTGTGCTGCTGCTCGCTCATTCAACATTTCACAGCAATTTGTCAGAGTTATTACTTTGTTTTTTGTTTTTTCCTACTTTGTTATGATAATTGTGGCTTTTGGGTTGTAATTTATGCCAGCAATGACCTTGACATTGACCACAAAAACCAGCAAGAGCAAAAAAGGACACATACACACACAGAGTAAGGGGCGTGGCTGTAAAGCGATTAAGCTTTAATGCTTAGAGAGGATTATTGTTTTAATTATTGAACAGACGACTTTAATTGTCTACAGTTTTGGCCGGGAGACCAAAATATAAGTAAATACTTTTACTGTTGTGCTTTATTTTCGTTCTATTTTTGAGCGGCTTACCTGAAATATATATATACAATTGTTACTAAAAGGGACTGAAACTTTTGAACCTGACTTAGTCCTGTATTTAGTCGATGAAGCACAGTTCTAAAAGTGACGTGGGCTTAAGTTCTCTGAAGTACAGCAGCTGTAACATAAGATTAATTGAAGTAACATACAAGACATCGCGTCGGGGTCACCAAAAATGGTTTTCTTAGACTTTGTCCCCTTTTTCTGTTGGTATACTTCTGAAATTTATTGCTAATCAATAAGACAAGACAACAAAGTTTAGTATATTAAGGGATTTCTAGAGATTCTAGTTGATTTTCGAGTATTTGTTGCCGCAAATAGTCTAGATTTTTGTTAATTTGAGCTTAAGGCTGCTTAAAAGGCAAACTTTGACTAGCTTTTTATGGAACATTTAGGTTCGTTTTGACTTACTTTGGTATGATCGGAAAATTCTACTTCTTAGCTTTCAAATAAACCATTCCAAATATTTTTGCGATTTTCTTAAGCGAAGATAAACCCTTATCACTTCAAAATTTACCTATTTTCTAACGCCCAAAGATATGCAATGCATGTGGTTGAACCTTTTAAGACAGCAAATGAAAAAAGAAGTTGCAATTGAAGCTTGGCAAAACCACTGAAATATCAAAAAAAAAAACAGAAAGATAATTTGCTGAGCTTTCAAATGATATGACCACCTACTGCGCCACTTTTTTGAACTGTAATTGAGTTGAACAGCTAAACGATATGTGCAGCTGTGAAGAATTGAAGAATCTTCACTGAAATGACATTATTTGTTATTCAAAAATGTTCAAAATTTATACGATAAACATATTTTGAGAATTTTTTTACTTCAGAAGTAAGATATATTAAAGTTTGGGGTTCGGCTAAAGGGTTCTAAAGGGTTTTTAATGTCCTTACCCTTTTTTAACCATCATTTTCAATTGTATTAACAAATGGAAGGTCAAGAAAGGGGGAAATATACTCTAACAGCAAGATTTTGATCCCCGGAGCTAACTTATTTGAGAGAACTCCATAAATACTTTTTAAGGTGGGTTCTGCCAGTAGTTTGTTAAGTTAATTGTATGGGGAAAGGGTTAGGAAGGTTCTTAGATTTCTATTTGGAACTTTATAGTTGATATTGCCGTAGAAGATGGCTGCAAGCAATAACGCCCAATGTAATAACGCCCTTGATATGACCATCAAAGCAATTTCAAACATGATAGCTCTAAAATTCAATTGTGAAGATTGTAAAGAACTAAGTGAAAAGGCCTTTTTCATGTTATTGAACTCCCCGGAGCTGCACAGACAGGAAATAGAATCAAAAAAGATGCAAGGGACATGTCCTTAAATATCCCTTTAATTATGCAGCAGAGCTGCAAAATCATCCAAATGATCATCAGTTTACATATGCTTTGGTTGATTTTTAGCTTTGTTGGATGATATAAAGGATATTTAATACGAATCCATTCCAAATGGATACCGGATATCCAATATCCAATGGATATTCTTTAACATCCTGCTTATATATTTGGTAGATTCACCTTTCAAGTGGTTACTTTCTGTCAAAGAGGCTATTGCAATTGAATACTTTAAGTGTGACCTTCATTAACAAGAAAGAAAGTCGGTCAAGCCCGACCATAACATACTCTGTACCAAGAAAATTTGTCAAAATTGAAAATACACTTGATCTGCTTGAAGACAAAAGAAGCATATGTCCCATACATGTCAAACCGCTATCTCTTACCATCTCTGAGATCTGTGCGTTCATACGGACAGACACACGGACGGACGGACAGACACACGGACGGACGGACAGACGGACATGGCTATATCGACTCGGCTGTTGATGCTGATCAAGAAAATATATACTTTATGGGGTCGGAGATGCTTCCTTCTGCCTGTTACATACTTTTGCACAAACTTATTATACTCCATGTACCTTTGGTACAGAGTATAAAAATGTGGGGTATATTTTTTTTTTTAACACTTTCTTACTCCAAAAATGTGAAGTACGGTCACTCTGTTTAGTGTTCATCCCCCTCAGCTATAGCTTATACAGTTGAAATCCCCCCTCAAAGGCCTTGCTAAAGCATAAATGCCTTAAGAATATGAAACACGCCTCACTTTGCTTGTTTTTATACTCTGTACCGTAGGTACACAGAGTATTATAAGTTTGTGCAAAAGTATGTAACATCCAGAAGGAAGTATCTCCGACCCCATAAAGTATATATATTCTTGATCAGCATCAACAGCCGAGTCGATATAGCCATGTCCGTCTGTCCGCCTGTCTGTCCGTAGGAACGCACAGATCTCAGAGATGGTAAGAGATAGAGGCTTGACGTGTATGGGACATATGCTTCTTATGTCTGCAGGCAGATTAAGTTTATTTTCAATTTTGGCCACGCCCGCTGCCGCCCCCTCAATTTAGTAAAAACGTCATATCTCCCACAGTTTTGAAGATAGATGGCTTGTTCTTTCTGGTCATATTTAGTTATTAGGATAACTTATCGATCCGCCAAAGGAATGAAGAAGATCGGATGAACGGTTTTCGAGTTATGATCAAAAGAAAAATTTTCTTGGTACAGAGTATGTTATAGTCGGGCTTGACCGACTTTCTTTCTTGTTTCAATGACGAAAATGGAATTTTTCCTTAATCTTAAAGCTTTTTACTCAAAAAAACACGGAAATCTGATGACTGCTCTTAAAAAATGTGCACAAAAAACGAATACTAAAGCTTTTTTTTTTGTTTTTGGATTTGCCTCCCCAAGCAGAGACGCAAACCCAGACAGATCAGAGCGGAAATGTGGCAAATCTAAACAACAACAAGATTCTGATAAGCTTCTCCAAAAAGCTTACAAAAAATAGTTAATATTTTGTTTAAAGATTTGTTTATCATGCAAAAGTGTCCAGGGGGGGTTAAAAACGAAAAAACGACCAGAAATATATATATATATACAGATGATCAGTAGTTGGGTTGTTATGCCGATTGTGTGGCTCCTCGGTTGGCGTTTCAATTTAACTCAATTGATTTTCATTTGGATCTGGTCTGCTTTGCTCTGCTCAACGATGACGCTAATGATCGGTCATAATAATTACAAAGCGATAAATTCCACTGGGCACACTCGGCAGGGAGGGGGAGGGGGGGAAGGGTTGAGGGGCGAGGGGCGGGGCAATTTACGACAGCAGCAAAAAAGATAAATGGAAAAATTTGACGCTGCGAGTGCAAAATGGAAATAGAAATAGAAATCTAAATTGATTGGGAAATTCGTTTCGAATAGGAAATATATGAAACAGCTGCACATCCTTTCGTCCTCTCTCTCTCTCTCTCTCTGAAATGTATTATACATGATGGTGGCAACCTTTGCACATGTTTTCACCACAACAAAAGTTTTCACTTTTCCTTCACTCATGCAAAATTCATGCGACTCGCTGATGAAATACAAGATACGAATTACAAAATTGGCTGGTCCTTTCTGGGCCAGGCTGTTGCCATGTGGCAGTGGGCTCAAGTTCGTAGCTATTTTTAGACCGAGCCAAAGGACACATGGCAAGAGAGAGGGGACAGAGGTAGAGAGAGAGAGAGAGAGAGACGCGCGTCTTGCGGAGGCATTGAACTCGCCTACGTACCGGCCATGCGCCATTCAATTATTTGTGAGCTTAGCAAGGACATCAAGGACCCTAAAGTGTCTGTGCTGGGTAGAGAATGAAATTTAGAGGCTCGTCGTCAGCTGGCAGCTTCCTTGATTGGGTATACCCTGCTCCTTTGAACTAATATACTGGTATATTAAATATTTAGAAATGATTTGATATGAAATGCAAATTAAGTATAAATAATTCATATTTGTTTGTGTTGTTTTTGGTAAAACAAATTTATTTCAGATATGAAATTATGAAGCGAGAGGAACAGTGAAAGAAAAGGTAAGCTAAAGCCCTCTTAAGTTATGTTTTAAAGTTCTCCTCTGATTTGTATCATCATATACCAGTGGTCGGCCTGGTGAGCAGAGAAATTGCCACCGGCAACTGAGAAAGTATCGTATAACATAGTCCGGCTGTTTGTAATGCACAGAAGAAAGCATCTCCCACCACATAAAGTATATATATACTTGATCAGCAGGACAAGCTGAGTTGATTTAGCCATATTCGACTGTTTCTATGCTGTTTTCTCAGTCAGTTTGTAAGCTATCTTCACCAAACTTTGCAAAAAGTCTTTAAATACAAGTACATTGCACATTTGTTGGAACCAGCCGGATCGGCTGACTATAGCATATAGCTGTTATAGGAAGGATTGGTCGGAAAACGAGTTTTAGTAAGAAAAACTTTTTTGTTTTCAATGAAAACGCTTTCAAACTTTGTATATCTTAGTTTGCTATGCTTTTCCATGATTTTACTAAGTTTGGTTGAAATCGGACATCTATATAGTATAGCTGTCGTAGAAAAGTAGAGTCTGAAATGTAGTCTTGGTGATAAAAACTTTTTTGTTTTTAATGAAAACGCCACCAAACTTGGTATTTCTTAGTTTGCTATGTTTTTCCATAATTATACTTAGTTTGGTCCAAATCGGACATCTATATAGTAAAGCTGCCATAGAAAAGTAAGGTTCGAAAAGTAGTTTAAGTTAAAAAAACTTGCTATAAGGATACACAAGCTTCGCCCCAACCGAGAATAAGTTTCCTCTAATAGCATTCTAATCAAATTCGAAAGCTTTTAAAATAAATCACCCCTTAAAACAATACAAACTCATACAATTAATATAATTCACTTGGCGCATCTGTGAAAACCCTTACAATTCTGGGTAGCTAAGCAATTTCATGGTTTCCATAATCATTTTCATCAATTTTGATTCATCAACTATTGCAACTTCCACTGCTAGAAACTGTAGTGCAAATCAACAGCAGTTCAAAAACTCTGTACAGCTTTTACTTAACAGGCTGTAACGATATCGATAGTTGCATTCAAGATGGTGGCTCTGCATGTTAAGTCAAGTGTGACCAACCTCTGTGTGACCAAAAAACTCTGAAACTCGGTAGGCTTTGAAGAAGACAGCTGAACGGAAATTATGATTTGGGAAATCAGTCGTGGACAACTGGTCCAAGCGACAACATCTACTTTCTTATTATCAATTATTTTCTTTGCTTTTTTTTTTTTGTTCTTTCCTTTTTTCAAATTCGATAGGGAGTTTAAAGATGGACATCCATCGGTGTCGTTTTTGGTCACTAAAAACGTTTAACTATTATTTTGTTACGATTTTATTTGAAAGTTTCTATCTTCAATGCCAATATTTTTATTTCGGTGATAATTGTCATCCATCAAATCTTCATAGAAATGGTTTAATTTGGCAACAATATTTTTTTTGTATTATATTTTGTTAACGTTTAAAATGTCACGCTTAAGTCAATAAAGTGGCACGGCTCTACTAATTTTGATAGTTTGGTAATAGAATATATATGTCAAACCAATAATTTATTTTATAAAATTGAAATTCCTATGACCACTCTCTTATAAACTGAGTTTTTCAACACAAAAAAGGCACAACGCCATCTGTCATTCACCAAGACTCTTTTCGATTGTCAAACGAATGAAGCAACAAACTTGCAGAGGGTAATTAACAATTTAACACATAGAAGAAAGCATCTCCGACCACATAAAGTATATATATTCTTGATCAGCATGAAGAGCTGAGCTGATTTAGCCTTGTCAGACTGTTTCTATGCTGTTTTCTCCGTCATTTTGAAAGCTATCTTCAACGAACTTAGCACGAAACCTTCTAAAATAACTACGCTGCACATTTGTGGGAACCAGCCGTATCGGCCGCCCATAGCATATAGCTGCCATAGGAAAGAGCGGTCGGAAAACTAGTTTTAGTATAAAAAACTTTTTTGTTTTCAATGGAAACGCCTCCACACTTTGTATTTCTTAGTTTGCTATATTTTTCCATGATTTTTCTAAGTTTGGTTGAAATCGGACATCTATAAAGTATGGCTCCCATAGAGAAGCAGAGTCTGAAAAATAGTCTTAGTGAGAAAAACTTTTTTGTTTTCAATGAAAACGCCTCCAAACTTTGTATTTCTTAGTTTTCTGTGCTTTCCCATAATTTCACCAACTTTGGTCGAAATCGGACATATATATAGAATAGCTGTCATAGAAAAGTAGAGTCTGAAAAGTAGTTTTTGTGAAGAAAACTTTTCTGTTGTCACTGGAAACGCCACCAAACTTGGTATTCCTTAGTTTGCAGTGCTTTTCCATGATTTTACAAAGTTTGGTCGAAATCGGACATTTATACAAATTTTTTCCATGAAAAATTAAGGTCCGAAAAGGTAGGTAGAAGGTGCAGGGGTATAGAAGCTTCGGCCGAGCCATATAACACCTTTCAAAGATCCAACAGAACTGTCTGGGTTCATTATAATATTTCTAAAATCCCAAATCGTTCAAGCTTGACCAAAACATACTCTGTGCCTTTTCAGAGAAAGTGTTGATTACACAAGGTGTTTACGGTGCGTAAAGTGCTGCCCATAGCTGTTGCAGTCGGTGCTGCCCAGCAAAAATGGTTGGCTTTCCCTATAACTCCATGATCTTTTATACGATCTTCACCATTTGATCATCGAATCAATATATAATACTGATTACTACAAATGTCTAGAAGCTACGTACTTTCTATCCCTCTTCCAAATTGCGAGACTAACTATATAGACTAAAATTCATACATAAAGAGTGTAAGAGTCTCATGTCATTGTATCGCATAGGGTATACCACGTCCATACCACAATTAAGCTGCCTTATTCCCGCAAAATTCCCCAAAATCGTTTATTGCGGCGGCGGCGCCTGCTGCTGCTGCCGCTGCCGTCCCTGCCGTCCCACGTGGCGTTTGCTGTATGTATCCCGGCCACGCCTCTTGTCACAGACAGACTACAGAGCCTGATGTTGGGGCCACCTGTTTTAATGGACGGCCCCCACTCGCCGCTCCAGCAATGAAAGTGTCCTTACGCAATGTATCCATGCCGGCTGCTGCTGGTGACGTTGCCCCCCATACAAACATAAATACACATCGAATTTGGTTGGGAGGCGCCCAAAAATGAAAGCTTTTCGCTGCTTGCTCACGCATGCGCTTGCCGGCTTGTCCTTGCCAGGACATCTCTCGTTGAGGCTTGATGATAACGTCTCGCAGGCTGCGCTATCTGTGCGCACTTTCACTGACAACTTTTCCATCTGCTGGCTGAGTTTGCTGGGCGCCGCTTCGTTGTCGTAAAACTTTCGAAGGCAAAATGAAAATTGTGTAGCATAGTTTCCAGCGCCCGAGCAATAAAAGGGTCGCATCAAGGTCCCCTGGCCACAGCCAGCCACCCCCAACCCAAACGGACGACAGAGAACAAACAATAAGAGACACAGTCAAGGACACCAAAAGGGGGAAATGCCTCTTCTTCCACCATGGACCACCAAATCAGAATGAATGAATGAACAACTGAGTGAATGAATGATTTTTAGCAAATTGCGACGTTTTAGTTAAGTGGCTTTTACCCGCGCTTGATTAAACAATTTGGGGGAACTATGGAAACTAAATCAAAATAGGAGAAAAAACAAGGTTGATGCCAAAATAGGGAATAGCTGGGTAAAAATACGGATATGCGGTTGAGAAAAGGAGCTGGCTACTTTGGATATTTTTTAGCCTAAACTTGGATGGTTTTTGAATTGAGCCGGGAACAAATGAGAAAATGGTCGGGGTTAAGTTTTATCTCTTTCAAACTGTGTTAAGAAAAACTCCCAAGCTCCAAAAGTCCGAAACGGAAGTTGTGCGGATGGGAATTTCACATTTATACGAAAATGAGAACTTCAATTTCAAAGAATTTTGAGAATAATATATCCCTCTTCTGCCTCAAAACTGAGTCTGAGCAGCTTTTACATATGATTTTTAAGGAATCCTTGTAATCATTCGTGTTTCATTCATATCTGTGTATGCTTTTATTTATTTTGTGGCTTGTTATGCCAATTTACCTTGAGCATAACACGTCCAAGTGATAAAAATTGTATAATTTCAAACCATAATAAGATGTCTGAGGTTCAAAATTCGTGTCATACGTATAAACATGCTGTACAAGCTGTGCTCTGCCTTTATCTTACTTGTTGTTGTAAATATGTAACGCCATACTCAATACTCAGTACTTGGTACTTCATACTCAGTTCTCAATACTAAGATGCTCAATGATACTATCAACTCGTTCCTCCATTTTCGATACTCAGACTCAGTAACTTGTTTTTATACCCAAAGGGTATTATAACTTTGCCCAGAAGTTTGCAAGGCATAGATATATTCATTTCCGACCCCATAAACTATATATATTCTTGGTCAGGATGAGGAGCTGAGTCTGTCTGTCCGTTTCTACGCGAACTAGTCTCTCAGTTTTAAAGCTATTAAGCTGAAATTTAGCACAGTCTTCTTTTTGCTGCACACAACTAATATGTTGTAACCGACCGGATCGGATGACTATATCGCATAGCTCCCATAGAAAAAATCGCTCGAAAAACTAGTTTTAGTATGAAAAACTTTTTTCGTTTCAATGGAAACGTCTTCAAACTTTGTATTCATATGTTTTCTATGTTTTCGTATAATTCTATCAAGTTCGATTAAAATCGGACAACTATATGGTATAGCTGCCATACAAAAGATAGGTCTGAAAAACAGTCTTAGTTTGAAAAACTTTTTTGTTTTTAATGGTAGCATCCTGCAATTTTGTATTTCTTTGTTTCACCTGCTTTCACATAATTTGACAAATTTTTGGCCAAATCGGATGACTATATCATATAGCTCCCATACGAACGATCGGTCGGAAAATGCGAAAACGAGAATTTTTTGCAATTTTCAGCTTTGTTGGATGAAAATTTAAGATCTATTTAGCATTAAATGGATATTTTAATATCCAAAAATGGGTACTTCAAAAATTTCCAAAGCAAAAAGTTACCGAAATTATTCGAGGGGTATTTTTAAGTATCCTTCCTTTTCTCTGGGTAGTCTAATATTGGAGTAATCTAATAAGGATATGTAATACAGTATGAGAAACTGTCATTTGAATACCAATCCAAATGCACCCAAATCGGCCAAACAATTGAGCACACAGGCAGCACACAAATATAAAATTGAGGGTTCATCTATGAAATGCCACCTCTTAGTCTTTCTAAAGTCACTGATTGCGCCTAATATAGTTTAAGGCATAGTACAGCATTCTTATAAAAGACAAGACATAAGTTTTAGTATATCACCTAGTTATGGATGTCAAATAAGTGCAAGAGATAAGATAAGATATATATAAGATCCATTACTGGATCAAGTATAAGTATTGTACCAAATTCATTGGGTTACCAAATATATGAAACTTCTACTTCTCTATTAGGATTCTACTTCTTCACTTCGCACTCGAAATCCACAGTTTTATGCACGTTTTCACCATTTGATGCCACTGTCAATGATCTCGGGTTCCATAAAATGCTCAAACAACCATTAAAACATTAGAAAACTAACTTTCCCCCAACTGCGTCACACAAATTTCTGAAATGTTGGACAAATTAAGACAAGTGACTCTTTGCAGTTTTCATGCAAAATCTTGGCAAATTGCAACCGTAGACCACCCACTCGTTTTTCAGCAAACCGCCACCCAACACCACCACCACCACCACCCACCCACCATTGCTTGCCTTGAGTTTGTCCTTGACTCTTGCTTGGCTGCATGTATTTTTTTGTTTTTTTTTGTCGGATTTTTCTCATTGTCGCTTCCGGCCACCCACAAAATCCCGCTAAACTGAGCTCGCATTACGTCTTTTGGTGGTAATGTGCGATGCCAACGCCTAAAAATAGGCAAAACTAATCAGAGAACTTTGCTAACCAACTCGTTGGTCTGAGTTTGGTGTGCGGTACAGTTGCTGATAGCTGATAAGAACTGAGGCAGGCTTTAACGATTGCGTAACGCACTTAGAATTGGGCCAAGAACTAAATGGGAGTGGCAATTAGGGAAGATGAAAGGTCAGGACATTAAATGGTTGAATGGATGAAGACAGCTGCCACATTAGGGGCATTATAGGTGATTTGAGGTAGGCACTTATGTGTTCTACGACCTTAGATTAGGGTAATAGTCATAATTACCATTTTATACCTGGTCACACTAAAAACTTTGGATATTTGGTAGCAGAAAGTTAAGGATGTTACTGCGAGGTATGCTAACCGGGCTCTGAGCCGAACCAATCCACAATGGGATACAATTTTCTATTCTTCTATACATTTCCCTAGCCGAATTCAGGCCTTCCTGATGTTTTCCCTAATTGGTTTTCTATTGATCTATTAATTTAATCGGAGGGGTTCTTAGAAAGCGGAAATAATTTCGAAAAGTTGCTTATACCCATACAATATATATCTGAGAATTACTTTCAATCATTACTTCCAGTATTTAATTACTTTCCATTACAAAAATCTCGATTATTTTGATAATAAAATGCAATTCCTGATTCCGATTTGTTTAAGTAATCGTAATTGAATGACTATTTTTTAATAATTACTTCAAATCGTAATTACTTTTACAATTCCTACCAATATTGTACTTGGAATGGAGCATCATTGAGTAATTGTGCTTGAAAAATTCAATTATTCGTGTAAAATATGTTGTTTTTTTTTCATTCAAGCTTGGAAAAGTCTAAGTTTTATTATAAGACACATTATCCAATTGAATGTTGAACCTTTCTACTCCATACAAAGTATGGAATAAACTTTTAAAGCCATTTGGGTGTTTTTGTTTCATACCTTGAATGTATGAGCACTTTAACCAGTAAATAATTTCAGTTTACACCTAGAAATACATAAACAATTCAACATTTCAAGCACAAATACTCAATAATCCCACCTTACAAGTACAATTATTCAAGTAATTGTAAAAGTAATTACATTTCGTAATAGTCACTAATGTTCCTTATTATAAAACAAAACTAGGCCTAATAAACTGATGCATCACTGAGCATTAGACCGTAATGCATTGAACATTACTGTGCACCCATTACCACACTAACGATTGGTAATGCAAGGCTGTACCGATTGGTAGGTTTAGCGGACTTGGCTGGTAATTGGTCTGGTGGCAAGTAGTCACTATCAAGGGTAAGGCGGTTCGTTAAAGCCGCACCAATGCATCCTAACCACAAGGCTAGTTCGAGTTTCAGTTGCCATTTCGTATTGATAGCAATGTGGGAACATTTCAAAGGTAGAATCATTTCATATAACTTTTTTAAAAACTGGCATACGTTTAATAGTATTCCAGCAACCGTTGAAACCTTATTCGATCTGCTGGCAAGCTTCTTCGCTTACTTACAAGCAAAAATTTAGAAGCTGAGATCAGTTTCTGTGCATATTAAGTGGTTTAGTTAGTCTTTGGCAGTTTTTAAGCCATTTAATGATTCTTCAGTCACGGTAAAATGGCTTTAAATGTTGACAAGAAATCGTGTTTGAATGTTCTAGGCATTGATAAGATCATTTTAGAAGCTTTTCTATAAACTGTAGTGGTTATGGGTGTGGGTTTTTGATAATCAAGCACTGTTGTTACCTAGACAGGAATGTTAATACAATGTTGAAGCTCTGTCTAGAATTTTGCAGCATGAAACAAAGAACAACTTATCGTTAGTTCACTAGAAGGTAACAAGGCAGCTTAGAGAGAACCAAAAGGTACAGTTGTTGGAGGGTTTTGGTATCCTTTTGAATGGGATATCAGTTAAAATCCTTGTTGGTATATGAAAACATTCTTGTAATGCCTATTTATGCTAAGATATTTAGCTAAAAATCTTCTGAAGGATATGAAAGTAGCATATTGATTGATCAAAAATAGATAATGGTTGCATTTCTTCAAAGGTGCTAGATAATATGGGGAATTTATAGATATTCCAGAAGTGTTGCCTATCGATTCGTTATCAAATCGATATCAATTCTGTGCACAGTTCTGTGTACTATTTAAGCGCCAATATGTATGCTACAGTTTCCTTTGCACTTGATGGGGTTTGTTTAGTTAGTTAGTTGCGTGTTTAGTGTGCACTTTCCCTAATTGCTGTTCGGGGGAGGAGGGAGGTGGAGGTTAGTGCTGCTGGGGTTGGTTTAACAGCTGTTTCTTGTTGCATGGTTCGGCCGCCGGTTCAACTGGGCTGCAACTTTAGTGAACTTGTCTAGGGTTTGAATTGGTAGCCAGCAGCTGATTTGCTGCAGACACAACGCACACACACGCACACACACACACACACACGCACACACAAACCCCACACAGAGGCAGGGCACAGAATTTACCGTTATTTCGCCCACTCTCATTGAAGGCGCAGGCGCTGCTTTTTGCCCAGGCAAAATCAAAAATCAGAAATTAAATGAAGCCATCAAAGCGGCATGCCGCTTGCCTCTCCCTTGTCGCCAATCAACAGAATTTTTTCAAAAATTCGACCCCCAAAAACAATAACTGAACGCTGAACTGAACTGAGATTTTTTGGCTTAACGTTCAACACTCACCATTGGCATGAATATGAATTGTGTTGTTTGGTTGGACATGCTGATACATGACTTGTTACAGTGCACCAATGTCGTCACTTTCATGTCACTTTAAACACTGCAAGAGAATGAAGGCGGCCGCGTGTGGCTCTGTGTATTTATATGGCGCCGGGCCATGGATTCGAGCGACGCCGGGTCGCAGTCGCCGTCGCCGTCGCCGTCGCCGTTTTTGACGCTGGCGTCGAGCTATTCCCAGTGTTTGTGGCGAGCGAGGCTCTCTCTCTGTCGCTCCTGTCTAAGCTTTTGTGGTGCCCTTTTTTTTTTTTTTTTGCCATGTAGAGAGCGCGAGTGAAAAGAGAGAGGCGAGAGCTTGCGTAGGTGGAAGCTTTTGGTTTTGTGACGTAGATGTAACGGAATACAGCTAGCTAACGTACAGACACACACGCACACACACACATGGGTTTACATGCATGATCGACCACTGAACGCACTTGAGACAGCTCTCTCTGCCGATCAGCAGCTTAATGCAATTTCTCTCACAAAATGCACTCCCCTCCCCCGCAAGCCACTCAAAGTGCACAGAGAACTATATATGTCTATAAGTATGTATGTACATTGTACATGTGTGTGTGTGCGTGTGTCTAGAAGGCGACAACATGTCGCTAGACATAAACAACGCCTTCCCTTAATTTGAGCCACCAGCATGAGCCCCCCCCCAAAAAAAACTAAACAAATTCATACCAAAGCGTGTGCAAAAATAGACAAAAAAAATGCTGACTTTACACTCTGTACTTGAGTTGCGTTTGGATTAGCTGTTCAAGTTGATGTCCATTTAAGAAAAACTAACAAAATTTCATAGGAAATGATAGGAAAACAACATGAAAGGAGACGAAATGTGAGAAAATTGAACTTCTAGAAGCTAGAATAGTGTCTTTCTACAAACGAAACCTTAAAAAATGCAAAAAAATATATATTTTTTACCGTTTTTATAAGTATGCTACACTTTTTTTAATCAAAGTTTCACTGTAGCCTTTGCAGCCAGCAAGCTGAGGTTTTGAAATTTATTAAGAGATACATTTTTGTAGTTTTTTGAGCCATGTTTACCTAGAATTTGCTTTAAGCATTGTAAGCATTGCATACTTATGGGCTAAATAGTGTAAAAATTTTAATTTTAAGAAATAACCACTTTGAACAGCAGAAATGGCAGAAATTTGGGGTACAGATGGCCACTAATGAGCTAAAGTATATCCAAAAGTCGTTATAAGGGCACTTCCACATCAAAAAAACAACTCAAAATGCTTAAAAGTTTACTATACTATATAGATAGCCGATTCCGACTTGGTGAAATCATGTTAAAGCCTAACAAACCAACATGTAAAACATTTGGAGACGTTTCCATTTAAGAAAACAAGTTTTTCTGAATAGAATTAATTTTTCTACCCATCATTCGTACTACAGCTATATGCTATAGTCAGCCGATTTTGACCAAACTTTGTAGAATTGTGTAAAAGCATTTACAATTAATATATGACAATTTTAGGGACATTTCCATTAAAAACAAAAAAGTTTTTTTTTCACTAAAACTACTTTCCAGACTCTACTTTTCTATGACAGCTATACTATATAGATGTCCGACTTGGACCAAATTTGGTACAATCATGAAAAAGCATAGCAAACTGAGACATACCAAGTTTGGTGGCGTTTTCATTGAAAACAAAAAAGTTTTTCTCGCTAAAACTAGTTTTTCGACTGATAGTTCATATGGCAGCTATATGCTATAGTCAACCGATACCCCTGGTTCCGACAAAGTATTTGTACGAAAGGACTTTGTGCAAAGTATGGTGAAAATAGCTTTAAACTGACACAGGAGATGGCATAGAAACAGACGGACAAGGCTAAATCAGCTCAGCTCTCAGTGCTGATCAAGACTATATATACTTTTGCACAAGTTTAATGCTTGGCTAAAGAGTATAAAAATCTATTCTGAACAGATCGACTGCATCGACTTCGATTTCCATTGAAAAGGGGAAAGGGAAAGCTCACAATCCTGCTTGCTCTTTACCAGCCTAGTCAATAAGAAACGCTTAAGCTAGCTCCAAACTAAAGTAATATACCTCAAACTTATGTAAAACCACTTGAAACTTATTTGCTAAATCTAAACGTGAATTTGCTGTAAATCCCCAGAGAAGAGGCTACTAAAATATAATGATTTATTTCTCAAGAAACGTCTTGCGTCTCCTCATCTCCCGCAATGTTCTAAATGATGAGAGATGTCTCTATATAGAACTATTTATTGCTTCTATAAAGCCAGTCATCGTATGACAGATGATGTCACTGGAGTGCACTTGTAAACTTAATGACTTCTATGGTAATTGTAAAACAAAACTAGGTAGGGGAGAGTCTCAGTAGGTGTTTGATTTTATGATTAGACACATTCTTGGTACACATTAGGCAAAACAAATATGAGAACCGTTTTGCCTCTGAGATAAACTTTCCTATTTTCAATGGAAACGCCTCCAAACTTTGAAATTCTAGGTTAGATATGCTTTTTTATGATTTTATTAAGTTTGGTTGAAATCGGACATCTATATAGTATAGCTGTCATTGAAAAGTACAGTCTGAAGAGTAGTTTTAGTAAGAAAAACTTTTTGTTTTCAATGGAAACGCCTCCAAACTTTGCATTTCTTAGTTTGCTAAGCTTTTTCATAATTTTACCAATTTTGGTTGAAATCGGACCTCTATATAGTATAGCTGTCATAGAAAAGTAGAGTCTAAAAAGTAGTTTTAGTAAGAAAAACTTTTTGTTTTCAATGGAAACACCTCCAAACTTTGCATTTCTTAGTTTGCTAAGCTTTTTCATAATTTTACCAATTTTAGTTAAGATCGAACATCTATATAGTATAGCTCCCATAGAGAAGTAGAGTCTGAAAAGTAGTTTTAATTAGAAAAAAGTGCTGCAAAGGTATAAAAACTTCGTTTTCTTATGATATTGTTAATTTCTAGAACCTCACCTAATTCCCTCGCCTACTGAGAAAACTTCATGAAGCTTGCTTCATCGTGTAAATACCGACTCAAGGGTTTTTCTTAGTATAAATCGAAATTATAAGAGTTTGTTTTCAAAGTGTATAACTGGAGTTATCTGTCTTAGGTTATTTCTATAGCAGTACACCTGCTTTTCTCCACACACTCGACACACTGTACAAGTTTTGCTTGACTTTAAAGAAATCCCCTCCAGATTTTCTATAATTTATGACCATTCATTCAGTTGTCAAACCTCAAGCCAGAGACTTTTTGCTAGCACCCACAATTAATATGAATTCCTGTTACAATTGGGATTAACCGACTGCTGTCTGATTATATGGGTTAGAGATGTTAACTCTAACTATTCGACTATATATTTACATATATATTTTTCCTTTAAATTTTACAAATCACATAATGTCGGCCTCGTCTCAGTCCCTGCCAAGTCTTCCAATTCCAATTCCAATTTCTCCTCCTCCTCCTCCTCCTCCGCCTCCTCTCTCAAGTCCTCAGCTTCACTGAAATGGAAAGTCAATTATAAATAAGTTCATTATGTGCCACAAAATCTTTGTAACTCACTCCTGTCCCTGCTTTTGATTGAGTTCTATCTGCTGCTGTTGCTCCTCCATGGAGGTAAACTTGGCCACCCGCTGTGTGGGCGCCTCCTCACGTATGCCATGCTTGACCAGCTTGTGTAGCCGGAGCTTGTAGTGCTGTAGGAACGCTGCCTGGCAGCTTTCACAACGGAATCGTTCACCGGTATGACGTCGGATATGCGATTTGAGATCATTGCCCTGGGCAAAGGCCTGTGGACAGTGGGGACACTTGAAGGGTCGCTCTCCCGTATGGACACGCATGTGTATGGTGAGATTGTATTTGCGTAGAAATCCTTTGCCGCAGGTGTCACAGAAATGAGCCTTCTCACCTGTGTGGTATCTGGAAAAGGGAAGGGGTGTGGGTAAATATGATGAAAGTATGGAAATTTGGCAGAATAAGTTCGCCCTGAATTGTTGGGGTCCATCCAAGATTGCCGTGAGTCTTGTGTGTTCTTTCGCAGAACCAGCTTTCCTCTGTTAAATGTCCCTGCAACTAGTTTTATGTCTCTTAATCTTTCTTGCAATGGGTTCGTTTTCAGTAGAATGCGCTTCAGCTTATTCTCAGGCATTTGTTAACCATCGTTTGAGGTTTACTACTTCATCGGAATTTATACGCTGAAGCAAAATTTTTTAAAGTTTTTCTTTCCCCAACTCTTTCCCTTTCCTAAAAGCAACAGATTTTTGAAAATATTCATAAAATTTGCCTTAACTTGAGAATCCCGTCTTAGTCGGAGTTTACACGATGAAGCAAACTTTTCAAAGCTTTCTTACTAGGAGAGGTAATCAGCTGAGACTCTCAATCTTTTGTTTCAAGGTTCTAGTAAGTTTATTCATAATTTTTCAACGGCTAAGAAAACTTTAAGAATTTTGCTTCTTCGTGTAAATCCCATCTTAGTCAGCGTTTAAACGGGGAAGCAATCTTTTTAAAGCTTTTATATTAGAAGAGAGAATCAACTGAGTTTCTATACCTTTCGTTATTAGGTTTTAATTAACCTAATTTTCTACCAGCTAAAATAACTTCAGGAAGCTTACTTCACGGTGAAGCAAACTTAAGAAAGAGTTTCAAAAAGCTTTTGCTTGTGAGAAAGAGATATAAAGAGGCAAGCTACACCACTTTATCTCCTTCCTACAAACAAGCGCTTTTTGAAAAACTTTATGAAGCAAACTTCACCATGTAAATGCAGTCTAAGACTAGCTTTACACGGTGATGCGAACTTTAGGAAGTTCTTGAAAGAGCTCTTGCTTGTAAAAAATACGTGTAGTGGTGTCGCTTGCCCGTTTACATGCCATTTTCATGCAAAAGCAAGCTTTTTCAAAAGCTTTGTGAAGTTTGCTTCACAGTGCAAATCTCGTCTAAGTCAAAGCTTTTTAAATTTTTTTCACTAGGTGAGAAAATTTGTTGCTAATCTTTAAAAATTTTATCATTTTATAAGTTTTTTGTAGGGTTATCCTGATTTTTTCGTCTTGGAAACCTTCTTGAAGTTTGCTTCACTGTGTAAATCTCGTTTTAGTCGAACCTTACACAATGAAGCTAACTTTTTGAAGTTTTTTCCCTAGGCGAGAGCATCAGATGGGATTCTATAAACTTTTTATATAAGTTTCTTTTTTTTGTAAGTTTAATCTAAGAAATCTTCATGAAGTTAGCTTCAATGTATAAGTCTAGTCTTGGTATTGGTTGGTTGGGAGTGGAACTCATGGATGATTCTCTACTTAGAAACTCAGACTGGAGTTTTAAGTGCTCTTAGAAGAAGTGTTACAGGAAGGAAAAAGGTTTAGTTCCTCAGTATATTTAGATTGAAGCTCAAAACATGAGTATTATCCTACAGAATGAGCCTTGAAATAAGAATTTTTTTTGGGAAGAAGAGCCCCAAGAGTTCCCGTAACGGCTTAAGGGGTATTGGTAGCGAAAATATTCTTGAAACCAGCTGTAGAAGCAACAACAGCAAAGAGATTAACCTTTAGAACATAAACATTGGGGTTCAGGAGAGGAAATTGAAACGGAGTTAGTCAAAGCAGTTGGCTAATCATAGCTGTGGCTTGGATATGCGGGAGTAGAAAGGCTTGACAGACTTTGAGCAGGTCAAGAGTTCACAAATTAGAGTTGAGGCTAGGGTTTCCCCACACAACTGTACTGATATGGCCGGCCTTAGCTGTTCCGTCTATGATTATAAGAGTTGTTGCTGCAGGAGGAGCAGTATTAGGACTATCAGAAACTGTGGAGCAGCAGCGGGCAGCTGCATAAGACTCTATGAGGTGTGAGGTGAAAGTTAGTTGAAGCTGGACCATAGGATATGGATTAGGAACAACTTCGCCTACCAAACTCCCCCTCCATATCTCTCAATGTAGAGATACACAGTCACAACTCTCTCCGGCTTACCTCTTGAAGTCTGAAACCAAACTTGGATTAAACCACAGAACCAAGAAATCACAAAATTCAAAGGGATTAAGCTCTATCCCATTCACTCACTTCTCATGCACCCGCACATCGTCCAGCCGGGGGAAACCTTTGCTGCAAAATTTACATTTGTAGGGTTTTTCACCCTTGTGACGGCGCAGGTGAACCATCAAAGTGTGGCTGGTCTTGCAGCGTAGACCACATTCTGGACACAACATGGGCTTATTGTGGCCCTGTTGTTTAATGTGCGAATGCAGCTCCTCTCGGGTTGTATATCGGGTGGAGCATTCTTTGCAGGTGTGTAGACGTTGTCGTTTAACGGTGGCCTCCTTGGGTTCAGGTGGCTCCAAGTCTGTTTAATAAACAGAAAAGTAATTAGAAGGGATTTGGTATGAGATTTCTTATACAGACTTACTCTCCGTTTGCAATTTATCTACCAACTCCAGCTGTTCATCATAGCTTACCACCTCCTCCTCCTCCAGTGGCTGCTCTGCAAATTCCTTTGTTTCCTCCGGTAACTGTTTTGCATCCTGGTCATCCTCCTGCTCCTTTTTGAGCAACTCACAAAACTGACGATAGCTTCGCTCGCATCTTCGCTTGAAACGAAACGCATTCTGTGCCGTCAGCATACAGGCCAAGCATATGTGCTGGGGCAGTAGATCCTGTCGTCGCACCACACAATTGGCACACACCTCATTCAGCATCTCCGCCAGACTTGGCTCCACTTCGTTCTCCTCCTGCAGCTCAGCAAAGATGTCCACCAATGTCGCCTGGCTGTCCATGCAGATGCGGCACACGTGCGACAGTTGACCCAAACGCAATTCGGCCGGCATCCAGAGGAATCCAAAGTGTTATATGGCCAAAATGTTTGGGTTGAAAAAAAAATCATGGTACAAGAAACAGCTGATTGATGGACAAACAGGTGGCAGCACTCTCACGCACATATCGATAGCGAAAGCGGTCAGTCATCGATAGTTTTCCAGGGCGCGGCACAGTGGAACTTTTTTGAAAGAATTGAGATGACACTTGCTAAACCTCTTCAATTTCATAAATGCCGTACAAATGGGGTTAAAAAATATACAAAATTCTAGATAAAGTTGTATATTAAGGGCTGATTTCTCAACTTCTAAATAGCTGCTATCTGTCAGATAAACTCAAAATTTGATCTGTTATTTGTAGGTTTATGTGATAGATAGCTCTATGTAGAAGACAAGTCGACACTTGTTTTCGAAAGTTTATTGCCTGATATGCACAAGCAATTTGCTTACAATATCATTTACAACAGTTGAAGTTCAAAAGTTGGACTGTTTATGTATCATTTTTGCCCGTATAAAAGTCAACTTGCCTCACTGTATGCACAAAGAACTGTTGGCAAGTGGCAACGCTGCTTAAAGTGGCAGGCACGGCCGTTACGATTTCAAAACTGAATTCAAATTGATGTAGTGTTGTGCAAAGGAAAAGTTAATACTAAGCTCTTCCCCGTTTTTGTTTAGAATTACATGACTAGAAGTTGGTATAGAGTATAAACAAGTCAAGTATAAGCAAGTCAAGTCAATTCTAGGGAATATAGTGTAGAAGGAGTTAGATTGTGTAGCAATCAGTAAGTTTTCTGTAGCCTTCGTTATTTATACCCTTGCAAAGGGTATTCTAGTTTTGCCCAGAAGTTTGCAACGCATAGATATATTCATTTCCGACCCCATAAACCATATATATTCTTGATCAGGGTGAGGAGCTGAGTCTGTCTGTCTGTTTCTACGCGAACTAGTCTCTCAGTTTTGAAGCTTTCGAGCTGAAATTTTGCACAGAGTCTTCTTTTTGCTGCACACTACTAATATGTCGGAACCCAACGGATCGGATGACTATATCTCATAGCTCCCATAGGAACAATCGGTCGGAAAACTAGTTTTAGTATGAAAATCTTTTTTCTTTTCAATGGAAACGTCTCCAAACTTTGTAATCGTAGCTTTTCGATGTTTTTTTTATAATTCTACCAAGTTTTATCAAAATCGGACAACTATATGGCAAAGCTGCCATACAAAAGATAGGTCTGAGAAACAGTCTTAGTTAAAAAAACTTTTTTGTTTTTAATGGTAGCATCCTACAATTTTGTATTTGTTTGTTTTACATGCTTTCACATAATTTTACAAATTTTTGGCCAAATCGGATGACTATATCATATAGCTCCCATAGGAACAATCGGTCGAAAAACTAGTTTTAGTATGAAAAACTTTTTTCTTTTTGGTGGAAACGTCGCCAAACTTTGTAATCGTAAATTTTCTATGCATTTTTATAATTCTACCAAGTTTTATTAAAATCGGACAACTATATGGTATAGCTGCCATACAAAAGATAGGTCTGAAAAACAGTCTTATTTAGAAAAACTTTTTTGTTTTTTATGGTAGCATCCCGCAATTTTTTATTTGTTTGTTTCTTATGCTTTCACATAATTTTACAAATTTTTGGCCAAATCGGGTGACTATATCATATAGCTCCCATAGGAACAATCGGTCGGAAAACTAGTTTTAGTATGGAAAACTTTTTTCTTTTCAATGGAAACGTATCCAAACTTTGTAATCGTAGCTTTTCGATGTTTTTTTTATAATTCTACCAAGTTTTATCAAAATCGGACAACTATATGGTATAGCTGCCATACAAAAGATAGGTCTGAAAAACAGTCTTATTCAGAAAAACGTTTTTGTTTTTGATGGTAGCATCCCGCAATTTTTTATTTGTTTGTTTCTTATGCTTTCACATAATTTTACAAATTTTTGGCCAAATCGGATGACTATATCATATAGCTCCCATAGGAACTATCGGCCGGAAAATGCGAAAAAGAGTATTTTTGTTGAAAATATTTAAGCGAGCACTTGCAAAACTTCGGCACAGACGAAGTTAACTTAGCTTTATGCATTTAGTTCTTGAAATGTCCAAAAAGCTGTTTCAATATTCAAAATTTACCAAATTATGTATAATTTGAAGAGTTTAACTGAGTTTTCATCACTTTAAATTAGCGCCTTCTCAAATTTGTTATAAAATTTCGATCAATTTCTTCATCATCTATTAACCAGCTTGTCATCTAGCTTTTATAGTCACATATAGCTAGTTATCTCCTACTTAGTACATTACTACTAAGAATCAAGTCAAATCGAACCACTTTCTTCCCAAAAATTAAACAATTTCCAACTGTTTGGCACTGTACAATATTATTGATTTAAATACAATTGTATGATAAATGTTTGAAGATGAAAGTTTCTTATGCTAGATTAATTATTGCTGAGTTTTGCTGAGACTACTTTAGTTATTGTTCACAATTGCAATTCGTTACACTGTATAGGGGGGGGACACTTATTGTACAAAATAATACAAATCATATAAATTTACAGACATTCATGTATATATATAGATATAGATACTTTTGTGTTTCTCAGTTAGTTGGATAACAATTAAAGTTAATTAAATAAATTAAATACCGCTAGGTAGGGCTTAAATTATTATAAAAAAAAACCTAAATGTAAGTGTTAGATAAAAAAAAATGAAGTAGAGGAAAGCTAGCAACGGTAGACCGTAGATAAGGTACCCTGGAATGAGAATTACTCCATAAGAAGACAAAATAAGTGGCGCCATCTAGCGTGCATTACTTATTTAAGTGACTTTAACTGCTTGCTGTGCTGGAAAATGGGCCTCAATTGAAGGGGGATAAAGACCAACGCCTATATAAACATTTTAAAAGAGTTCTTATTTGATTTAGATCCTCAAACAAGTTGCTAGACTTAGCTAGTTAGTTTCTTTCATTCCAGAGTATGAACTTTTCTTAAAACTCAAGTCTAAACTTCTATCTTAAACTTCTAAAGAGAAAGAAAGACAGACACAGAGATATAGATAGGATTATGAGGAAGGGATTAGCTTAGGACTCTACGCACAAGTACGTGCCCTACGCTGAAAACGTTTCATGCGTCGATACCAATCATCCTTCCATTCAATGACTATCGAATGTGGCCCAATACCCAAATAACCCGGTGGGGCCTCCGAATCTCGCCCCAATATCAAATAGGATCTGTAAAGGAACCAAAATTTAGTCAGCTTCACTATCCAAGCTTAGTTATGCCTTTGCCACTCACCTGTTTACTTTTATTTTGGGACAATGACACTCCAGATTCTTAGTCGGTATGATCCAGGTCATAGGACCTCGTTTTAGCATTGTATTCGGCATTCCATAGACGGTGTTGCTGACGATCACGAGATTCTTCACGGACTTGGTGCGCTTGAATATGGCCTGAATTTGCAGATCGTAGCGCACCGTTTCGCTGTTGTCGTTGGGATAGTCCATGGCCTGCACCACCTGCGGCTCCTGATCCATTTCGTAGTCCGCGTCGGGATCCATTGCGCGGCTGGCCGCCTCGCTGCTCGTATCGCGCCCAATTACTTTGGCCATTATTGCTGGAATTTAGAATTTGGAGTTGATTACGAAAAAAGGGGATTTCCCTTTCCAAGAACTTACCGTAATCTCTTTTGCAGAACTTGTTGAGGTTTAATCTTTTCGTACTGATTTTGCATTTGCCGCAGTCTGAAAGTAAAATTATACATTAAATTAAGCAATTTGTTAAGTTCAGCCCCGTTTACACTGGCCCAGTTGAACTTAAGCTGGGTGTAAACGGGGCCTTAATAGATTATTAATAGATGAAATGAAGCTGAAGCCGGTACAAGAAATAGTTGGGACCTAATGACATTAGATAGAAAAAAGTGTTAAAGGTCTGCAAATGAGTATCAATAGTTGTTTATTTGCCCTCTCTACATTTTAGAAAGAGGAAAGCTGAACCCAGGTAATACTTTACACAAGTTTTAGATTGAAAGCGGGGCTTAAATTGCATCAGTACCTTTCACACCAGGCAATGTAATCTTTGACATAGTGTAAACTCGGCTTAAAGTTGTATTAATGATCGAAATGAAGCTAAAACGGAAATTCAGTGAAAGCCTTCCCCTTTTGCCCCCTGTTCTTGGTCATTTTTATGATTCAGCCCCTAAAGCTTAGTGTAAACGTGCCCTAAAGATGAGATTTACAGATGACATGAAGGTGAGCCAGGTAAACAGTAGAACCCCTCCCTGTTTTAGCTCTGTCCATGACAATTTGCAAGATTCAGCACCGTTCACACTAGCCCAGCTAGTCCAAAGCATAGTGTAAACGTACCTTAAACTGTTATTTATAAATAAAATGCAAGTAAGCCTGGAAAAAGTCATCAGTACTGTTCAGAATAGGCATTATGTAGCATTAAGTCTCGTTCACACTGGGCAAGTTAAGCTAAATCATGGTGTAAACGGACCTTAAAGTGTAACTTATAGATGAAAAGAAGCTAAATCAGAAAAACAGAAGAGTTCCTCCCTCCTTCCAGCTCTTCCACTGGCAGTTTGTAAGATTTGATCTTAATTACGGTGTAAATGGGCCTTAAAGTGTAACTTACAGATGAAATGATGGTAAGTCGGGAATAAAGTCAACAGTAAGGCTTAAAATAGACATTTAGTAGCATTAAGGTACGTTCACACTAGACAAGTTACCCTAAAGCATAGTGTGAGCGGGCCTTAAAGTGTTACTAATACATGAAATGAAGCTAAGTCGGGAATAAAGTCATCACTAAGGTTCAAATTAGACATTTAGTAGCATTAAGGTACGTTCACACTAGGCAAATCAATACAAATCATAGTGTATGCGGGCCTTTAAGAGTTATTGATACATGAAAAGCAGCTAAGTCAGGCATCCCGCCCTCCCTTCAACTCTTCCCTTGGCGATTTTTAAGATTCAGCACCGCTTACACTGGGCAAGTTGATCTAATGCAAAGTGTAAACGGGTCTTTAAGTGTTATTAATAGATAAAATGAAGCTACGCCAGGAAAAAAATCATCAGTAGGGCTTAAAATATATATTTTGTAACACTAAGGTACGTTCACACTAGGCAGGCCAATCTATAGCACAGTGTAAACGGGCCTTAAGTCGATATTTATGGATTAAAGAAGCCAAATTAGAAAAACCGTAGCGTTTTTTCTCTTTTTAGCTCTGCCCTTGGCATTTTGTAAGATCCAGCACCGTTCACACTATGCAAATTAAACTTAAACATAGTGTAAACGTACCTTAAAGCCATATAAATAGATAAAATGACGGTAAGCCAGGAAAAATTTCTTCAGCTCTGTTAAAAATAGACATTTTGTAACATTATGCCATGTTCACACTAAGCAGGCTAATCTAAAGCATAGTGTAAACGGGCCTTAAATAGATATTAATAGTTTTAAGAAGCTATATTAGAAGAACCGCAGAGTTCCTGCCTCTTTTTAGCTTTGCCTTGGCGATTTAAAAGATTAAGGACCGTTCACACTGGGCAATTTGACCTAAAGTATGGTGTAAACGGGTCTTAAAGTTTTATAAATATATAAAAAGAAACTGAGTCAGGGAAATAGACTACAGCATCGTTCGTAATAGACATTTTTTAAGATTTAGCACCGTTTACACTAGGCAAGTTAATCTGAAAGCACAGTGTAAACGTACCTTAAACTGTTATTTATACATAAAACGAAATAAACCCAAGAAAACGGACATCAGCGCCGTTCAATTAAGGCATATTACAAATCCAAGCCCCGTTCACACTAGGCAAAGTTTATGGAAACTCGCTTCAAAGTTTTATTAATAGTTGAAATGAAACCCAGAGTCTCGCCTCCCTTTAGCCCTTTGTCCTTGGAAGCGTGCATTCCACTTTGGTGTTTACAATTTAATTGCAAAATTTATGTCTTTATGGCCAATGCCAATTAGCAGAAACAGACGCAGCTCTCGAGCGCAACAATGCTCGATCGGTTTTACATTAACCCCACAGACCCCGACCATTGCGCCTGCCTGGGACTAAAATTAGCCAAAAGAAGTTTCATGTGTTTGGTGCATCGATTCGCAATCGTGACACCGAGAATCGTGGCATAAATTGAAACCATTTCCATTTTAAAGGCCATTAGCCACGCCCTCGTTTTTTGCCTCGCTCATTTCCAGCAATTAAAATCTGAGCAACTTTAAATTAACTCAAAACTCTCTCTGAGAATTTGAAATTAATTTAATTAGATTATCAAATTATAAATTCATAATTAACATTTATGCCGGGCTTGCCCGCCAGGCAGCGCGAGGGGCCAAGGACCAACTTTGTTTTTTTTTTTCCTTTTTTTTCTGCCCAGCCGCACGGCGTGTGTCCAGTTTCAACAGTTTCTCAGTTTCTTGGTTCGCAGTTTTTGATTATGGAAAACTTTCAACTTCCAACTTGCGCTTTTCTTGTGTCGTTGACAAATAAATTTAACTGGCTGCCTTTTTCCACCCACCCCCCCACACACACACACCCATTTCTAATAACCCCTCTCTACTGTTGGTGGCTTTGTGAGTGAAGCCTGTTTTGCATTTTGAATAATGATGATGGGCGGTGGAGGACTGGGGGAGACAAGCATGGCATATTATTTGGAAGTCTTTTAACTGGTTCAAGTTAGAGGACATTCAATTTTTTTTGAGTCTTTAAGCCAAGAGAATTTTTAGTTAATTTGGAATTTCTAAGATGACATCTAATTTGGCTTTCACACAATGCCACAAAGTTCCCAAACCAAAAACAACTGTTTAAATTATTGAAATAAACAAAAACGTGCTTAAATCATGAACATTTTGTACTTACAGTGAGTTAAACTATTGAAGAAAGCCTTATAAATTAAATAAAACTATTTTTAAGCAATTCTTTTCATGAAATTCCCAACCGGTTCTAGTACTTTTGTTATGACTTGATTGGTTCTTTCATGGCCCTGGGATATTACCAGCCTTCTTTGGTTCATACAGTGATCTGGTTTTAGACCAAATTGGCAATAATTTAAGAATTTTATGGCCTGAAACCAAGAACATTTTGTATTTGTTTGCTGTAATCCTTTTTTCTTACTAGAATGTTTTTGGGTAGTCATTTCTAAGACTGTACTATAAGAAAGAATGCCTTGAGGGTTAATGGGGCTTGACTTAAGACCCCTACAATCTAAAAGTATGCTTAAAAAGGTTTTAAAATAGTTGAAAATGTACCAAATATATCGGAAACCAAGTATTTAGGGATTGTTGTACTTGAATAGAGTATTTTACCGTACTATTGACACCGTTTGTACTTAATTCAAGCACAAAGTTGTTGGTTTTTATTCTGAGTTTAGAAATAAAGGTCGAAAAAGTAGTTTCAGAGAGAAAAAATATTTGGTTTTCAATGGAAACACTTCCAAAATCGGTCTTTATTAGTTTTTTCTGCTTTTTCGTAGTTCCTTAAAGTTTAATTTAAATTGATGGACTATAGCATACAGCTGTCGTAAAAACAGTAGGTCGATAAACTAGTTTTAGTGAGAAAAACCCGATTTTTTCAATGATATCATTTTCAAACTTTGAATTTATGAATTTTCTATACTTTTTCATAGTTCCAACAGCCTTGATCATAGAAAACCCTTTTTTGTTTTCAATGATAAAGACTTTAAACTTGACAATTCATGTTTTTACAAGCCATTACACAACTCTTCAAAGTTTGATTAATATCGGTTGACTATAGCATGTAGCTACCACAGGAAAAGACGGTCTAAAAACTAGTTTTAGTTAAAAAAATAGATTTTTTTCAGTGGAAACGTTTTCAAACTTTGTCTATATTAGTTTTCCATGCTTTTTCATAACTCCAGCAACTTTGATCAAAATCGGACAACTATATAGTATAGCTGTCATAGAAAAGATGGGTCTTAGTAAGAAATACTTTGTTGTTTTCAATAGTAAAGTCTAAAAATTTGCTTACAATGTTTTGTACGGGCCTTCATACAATTCTACAAAGTTTAATCAAAATCGGTTGACCATAGCATATAGCTGTCATAGGAAAAGTAGGTGAAAAAACTAGTTTAAGTAAGAAAAAACATGTTTGATTTGACTGTTTCTGTTAATTCTTAGAGTTTTCTATGTTTTCTCATAGTTTCACCATGTTTTGATCAAAATTGGAAACCTATATGAGGGGGTCAACTCTATAATGATTATCAATTCACCTTCAACTTTTTGTGGCCGCTCAACTCATTTAGTCAATTTGTCACTTCCAATTTGTCCCTGGCAAAACTTCACTGCACTGCGCTATCTTTGGCTAATGCCTTAAGCAAATAGTTGGCAGCAATTAGCTGCGGCAACTCTGGCCAACTGAACACAGTGGCGCTCGAAAGTAAGCGACCAGCGACCAGCGCCCACTGCCCATTCAGGGAAAATTAAATAAAGAAACTTTTTAATACATTTGCGTAGTGAGTTCTCTCTATCTCTACGCTTTTTCGCTCTTTCTCTGTATTTCTTCCATTTATTTTTTTTTTTGCCACTTTAGAGCAAAGTTTGCTTTTGCTTTTACTTGAGCACGCGCCACCTTGCGGGCGGAGGGGTGGGGGGGAGCTGGCTGGAACTGGGCTTAGTATGATTTATGCTGCGTGGCGCATTTTGTTTGCTTGTTGCATTCCCCCCGCCCATCTGCCTCCCTCCTACCTCCCCCCTCACCGCTCCTCTCCAACTGTAACTAAAAGTTGCTTGCAAACATTTGCCTTGTCTGTTAAGTGCTTGCACCAACCCAAAACTGCCACGCCCCCTCCTAAGGCTACTCTAGTGGCCGTTGTCTTTCTTTTGAAAGCGACGCGTCGCCGCTTAACCGACAACCAACTGCACTTTAGCGGATTTGTGTTTTCTCACCCATTTGAAAGGATTACACAAAAGCGAAAGAAGCGACGCGTCAAATTTCAAAAAAGTAGAGAAAGGAAGGAAAGGAATGGAATGGAAGGACGAAGCGATTTCAGTAGAATGTTGTTGTTTGTGTGGAAACTCAGTTTGTTTGGGATTTGTTATATAGAAATTTTAGTTGCTGTTTCTGGGAAATTGATTTCTATAGTGTCAAATTCGCTCTTTAAGTACAAAAACAGCATAACGCCCATTGGGCGTTATGGCATGCAGCATATTCCTTAGGCTCTGTGGATTAGTAAAAGCAAGTGAGAGAAGCACCACACAGAATACAGCACAACCATATAGAATGAATATGAGAGGCGATCACTTACTTACCCCTGCCGCCCTCGGTGCGATAATATTGCGTTTGGGCGGCTGAAGCCGTTGAGGAGGCGCCACCACCAGCCACGCCTCCCCGTTCCCTATCGGCGCCTACGCGTGCCGATGATTCACTTGGCTCCGGTGCCGTATTCTGTGTGTCCAGCATATTGATCATGCGTGGTGGTTGCTCTAGAAACATAGAATCAGATTAATCCTTGCTTCCTTAAGGATGCTTCTTCAAACTCAACTTACTTATACAGGGTGCAATGTGTGAGCGACTCTGTTGATAGCCGCGGGCACAACGATTACAGGTCAGTCCGGTGACGCCGTCCTTGCAGGGACATTGACCGCTGGTGCTGTTGCAGATCTTGCCAGATGATCCAATCGAATGGCACTCGCAGGCTATAATAGAAGAGAACAAAGGAGTGGGAGAGAAATCAGTTGTGGCTGCAGCAGATGCGGACCCGCGTTGAGAGCTTAATTGAGACCCTGGCCGCACTTCAAAGGCTAAAATGGGGAAACCCAATCGGATTGGAAATCGGCATGTGCAGCGCCAAATTGCGCTACTTGAGTTTGTTACTTAAAGTCGCTTCAAGTTTGCCGTTCCCATCCACCACCCACCCCCCAGACCCCAGACCCCGTCGCGATTCGTTTATGAGCCGTGGAAATGTGCATTAACAGATACGAGAGTTTTTCTTTATCTTTTTCTGTGGTTTCCGAACCCTGCCCGGTGCCAAATTGAGTGTGGCACGTTGCCCAGGGCCAGTTAAAGGCCGTTCGTGCTCTGTCGCCGCTCGGTTAATTGCAAATGAAAGTGCGAATGTGAATGCGCCACTGGCCCATGTAGCTAGCCACTCAGAAGTGGGTGCACCGAGAGAAAAAGCTTGGGAAGAACGTCCTTTTTTGTATATATTTGCTGGGGAAATTTATTAGATTTCAGAAGCTGATCGTACACTCTTCTTATAGACGCTTTTCCCTTGAGTATATTTCTACACGTTATTTTTAAACACTATTCCTAGAAAATAGCCCTTAAGCATATTCGTAGACCTTATTCCTAAAACATTTGACGATGATATTCCCAGAAGTTATTCCTAGACGTTATTTTAAGACGATATTCCTAGAAAATAAGCCTAGACTCTATTTTTAGACGTTATGCTGAGACGCTATTGATAAAAAGTAATCCTCGACCATATTTCTGTAGGCTGTTTTTAGAAGATTCTTTCGAAGATATCTCTAGACGCTTTTATTCCGTTTCAGTATTCCTCGACAATATTCTTTCCAAAAAACTATTCATAGACGATATTTGTAAGATATTTTAAGACGCTTTTTCTTGATGCTATTCCTAGAAAATAGTCCTAGACGCCATTTCTATACGCTATTCTTATAAAATATTTCTCGACAATATTCTTAGACGCTATTTTTAGAAGATATTCTTCAGCTATATGTCTAGATGCTACTTTAAGAGGATATTCTTCGGCGATATTCTTTGACCATATATTTCTAGACTTTTCCTGGACACTATTTTAAGAAGATATGCTTCGACGACATTCCCATACGCCACTCTTAGAAGATATACTACGACGGCATCCCTAGACGCTTTTCTTGGACGCTTTTTTATAAGATTTCCTTCGATGACGTTTCTAAACGCTATTCCTAGACGTGATCCTAAGACGCTGTTCCCAGAAAATGTTTCGCGATGATATTCTTAGACGTTATTCCAAGAAATTATTCATAGACAATATTCAGAGGATACTTTCAGACGAAATTTCTAGGAGCTATTCCTAAAACATAATCTCAGATGTCATTTCCATACGCTATTTCAAGAAAATATTCCTAGACGATATTCTTAGATGCTATTTTTAGAAGATATTCTTCGGCTATATGTCTAGACGCTACTTTAAGAGGGTATTCTTCGACGATTTTCCTAGGCGCGTTTCCTGGACGCTTTTTTCAGAAGATTTTCTTCGCCGACATTCTCAGAAGTTATTTCTAGACGTTATACTTAGAGGTTTTTCGTGGAAAATCTTTCTTGATGATGATCTTAGACGCTATTCCTAGAAGTTGTAGTTGGACGCTATTCCTAGATGTTTTTCCCAGATAATGTTCCTAGACAACATTCCATGACGATATTACTAGCCGTTACTCTTAGGGGCTATTTCTGGACGTTATTTTTTGACGCTCTTCTTTGACGCTATTCTTGCACAATTTTCCTAGACGTTATTCTTGGATGCTATTTCTTGACAATATTTTTTGGCCTTATTTCTAGCCATTATTCGTAGACACAACTCCTAGATGTCTCTCCTAGACGCTATTCATACACAATTTTTTTGGACGTTATTCCTAGACGCTATTCCTAGACCATATTCCATGACTTTTCTCTGCTTACATTGCCGACCGCTCTTGTAGCTTTGATCTCTGGCTGGAGAACACTTGAATAGAGAGCTTAAAAGCTTCTTAATTGAGAACTTTTCTCTGCTCACATTGCCGACCGCTCGTGTAGCCTTCAGCTCTGGCTGGGGAACACTAGAATAGAAGGCTTGAAAGCTCTCTTAATTGAATGTGCTAGACCATGATACAAAAAGAGTGGTAAGCTGGCATCAGTGTGAGTTCTCTGCAAAGTACCTTCACGTTCAGTGCTGCGAGTTCTTTTGTAGCGTAACCTTTAGGCAAAAGTACGCATCACACTCATCACGCTTTACCTGTCTTGTTGTATGCCATTTCTCTGCTCACCTTGCCGACCGCTCCGGTCACCTCTCACCTCTCTAGCTTTGAGTTCTCTCTGTCAGAAGACACTAAGCTGTCTGGATTGCAATTCTTTGTATAAGTTCCTTCCACTATTCTATCGAAAATCCTTTCTTTATATTCGAAAACTCTCCACTTGATTTCTGTCAGTGCATCAAATCCTCATTTCATGCAAACTTGAACATATTTTTTTTTCTCCCACTCTCATAGTGGCGCCCCCCAGCGGCCACTTCATTTCAGTTTCTGTTCTCAGTTGCCACAATAGAAGACGACTCTATGGCCATTCTCCACTTTCTGAAAGGAGAGAACTTTGCTTTACTCTTTTTTTATACATCACGTTTGAGTTTTTTTTTTGGGTCTTTTTTTTGTGTCATGTGTGGGTCGAGGAGGTGGTGAAGGACTCTGCAGTGAGTTGTTTAGTTAATAAGCCGCTTTTGGCCACATTTAATGGGGTCTTTGTGTTTGGTTCTTGGCCAAAAGCTGTTGCATATTTAAAGATTTAACTAGGCAAACGGAGGAGTATGTCAAGCTGTGTGCGCCCGAACGTTTAACTCTTCCCTCTCGCTCTGTCTCTGTCTCTGTCTCTGTCTCTGTCCGTTGCGTTGTGCGTGTGCAACATTTGGTAATTTAATCCGATTTACAATAAATTAAATGCGATTTATATGCACACAGCGACACATCCGGAAGATAACAACAACAACAACAACAATGACAACGGACAATAATAACTTGCTACAACAGCAACAGCTCGCTGTGTCCATTGTTGCCGCCTGAAGGGCCTGCCACATGAACATGGCAAGTCAGTTGGCTGGCAACCACAGTGGTTCCAATCCCCCCCCCCACATTCATCAATCATTACAATTGGCCTGGCTCAAAATTTGTGTCCCGCTCTAAGCCAGCGATGAGCAAACCAAATCGTTGAACAACTTCCTTTGCTTGTTTTCAATAATTATCAGCAAACTATTTGTTGTTACTTTAACCACTGTGCAGCAAGCAGCTTCCAACTCTCGGATATTGTTAAAATAACCCAGCCAAAAAAGAAGGAAAATGAACGAGTTCATTACGTTATCCCCATATCATGCCATTGGCACCCCCTGCCCCAGCGTATCCTTCATACATCCCTGGCGCATTCCATATGCTGCGCTTTTCCCTTTTTGTTGCTGTTGTGGAAGATTATGCATTTTCATTATAACGAGCCAACGGAGGGAAACGCATTGCGTACATTCATTGCGAGTGGCTTCATTTTCGGCCATTTTCTGTTTTGCCATCACTCTGCATCACTCTTGAGGTCAGCATGAATCATTTTACCTGTTGTTGTATCCATTTCAACAAATTTTTGATATCCCGCACGACCTCAATTTCATTTGACTTGGCCAACGGACAAAGAAGACGAGCCCGAGCTCGTGTAACCTGTCCAGCTCAGATGGAGATAGTCTAACAAATGAGCACCTAATTGGAGTATGAATGATGAATCATTGCTGAAAGTGAGAGCGTGAGCAACTGATTCATAACTTTTTTTTGGGGACACAGCTCTGCTCTGATAAAGAAAGTTATGGAATGAGGAGAAAACTTGGTAGAAATCATCCTTTGTAGCTTCACACAGCTTCTTAGTATCCGTAGCACCGCTTTTCATTGATTCTTCTGTTTTCTAAGACGGATCCCAACTCTTTCAATATCACAAATATCACTTATAAATATGAAAACCACCCAAAAGTTGTCTTTAGTGCTTTCAACACCGTTTGACATCGCTTTGCACCGCTTTTTATTATAAAAACCGCCTTCTAGCACCTTTAACACCGCTTTTTAGCATCTCAAAACACCACTTCTCATTATTTGCAATGTCTTTCAAGACAAATACTTCCTTTCTCAGTACCGTAAACATCACTTCTAAATATGAACACCAGCCACTAGCTGTCTTCGGTACCTTTAACACAGTCTTGCATCGCTTTTTAATATACTTAGCACCGCTTACAATTATTTTGACATCTTTAACTAAGATTATGTCCACTTTTAATATCGTTAACACCGCCTTTCTGTTTAAAAGTGCTTACTATTATCATAAAGTACCTTCAACACCGCCCTGCAACACTTTTTGGCATCCTTAACACCGCCTACCAATATTTGTGGTATTTTCAACAGCATATTCTACTATTTTTAACATGGTAAACACCGCTTTTGAAAAAAAAAAACACCGCCTAGTAGTAATCATTAGTACCCTAATCATCATCTTACACCGATTTGAAGTATTTGAAACACCCAGCATTATTTTCAATATCTTTTGAAACGGCTACTACCTTTTTCTATGCACAAAACACCGCTTTTTGATATAATATAATCTTACTATCTATCATGAATATCTTTAACATTGTTCTACACTGCGTTTTAGTATCTTTAACACCGCCTGCATTATTTTGAATATCAACAACAAGGGATATCACTAATTTTTACATTGTTAACACTGCCTTCCTGGTTCAAAGCTCGTACTTGTATTTTTAAGTACTTTCAACACCTCCTTACACCTCTTTTAAGGATCTTTAACACCGCCTTCTTTATTTTGCATATCTCCAACGAGTAATACCACTTGTTTTAGTTTCGTAAACATGTTTTGTTATTATGAAAGCACTCACTAGCAGTGTTAGGTATCTTTGATACCGCCTATCAGTATTTTTGATATGCTTACCAATAGATTCTATCACTTTTAATATTGTAAACACCGCTTTTTAATATAAAAACCACCCACTAGCAGTTTTCAGTACCTTTAACACCGCCTATCAATATTTTTGTTATGCTTACCAATATATTGCATCACTCTTAATATCGTAAACACCGCTTTTTAATATAAAAACCGCCAAGTAGCAGTCATCAGTACCTTTAACACCATTATACACCGCTTTTAAGCATCTTCAGTACAGCCTAACATTTTTTTCGATGTCTTCAACAACAGATAATACCTTTTAAGATGTGGCAAACACCGCTTTTTAGTTTAAAACAGCCTTTTAAGTACGACTTAAGCAATATTCTAGGTATGTTCAACACCGCCTTCCATTCTCTTAGGGCATAGGCTGTGGGCACATCTGTCTTAAATCTACACAAAGAGTTCTTAAATCAATACCCTTTGCTTGAAACCAGGAAAACTTCTACACAAGCCAAATGCTAGAATTAGTTGGAATTGGTTTTCAAAATCTTTGCAAAAATTCAGAATAATTTGGAAATTTTTGCTAACTCCTGATTCATTTCTCCGTATTCAATTTGAACAGCCACCACCTTTTTGTGTTCAAATAAAGCTCTGACTACATCGACTTATATATAGATTTATGAACATTTTGCAGTTATTATTTATGATGGCAGCTGCCACGAATCCAAAATTCATCATTCACAACACGAACTGGTTTCCATTCCATTTCAGTTTTCCCTCACCTTTTTCATTTTTTTTTTTTTTTGTTATTTATTTTGCTTGACTTTTCGAAAATTAATTAACCAAAATTTTGTACTCTCCGCTCGCACATCCAAACAAATTTATTCACTTGCGCAAACTCATATCCAAAATTAGGGAAACCGAACAAAAAAAGCCACAGGGCGAAGTGTAAACATCATAAAGCAAATCAAGCGCAATTTGTTATTGTTTATTTCAACTTTGCGCAAACGATGAACCGACCAACCCCGCCCCCACCCGCCCCTTGCACCAAGCAATACACGAAAAGTGCGTTACATAAATTCACCGCAAAGTCTTTTCCTCTTCCATCAATTGCCATAAAATATTAGCCAAAAACAAAAAAGTGTTCTAGTCCAGCTGAAAAGAGAAAAAAAGAGTGCCAGCCATAAAGAGCACAGCTGCCAGCAGGAAAGGTGGGGGGGTTGTTGTTCCTGCTGTTTGTTATTTTAAGCAAAAAACAGAAGAACACGAAAGATTCATGCAATTTTCAAAAGAAAACCAAACAGAAAACAAAAAATTATGAAGAAGATTTGCCAGATCCAACAGAAGGCGTCGCAATCGAATGATTTGCAGTGAGAGATTACACACCTGACCAAATTGTGTGTGTGTGTGTGTGGGTAGCTGGTAGAACATTAAACAGACAATTTCGCCAGAAGATAGAAAGGGCGAAACAATTGTGCAGAATTTTGTACAATCGAAAGTTGGAAGTACCAAATGTACAGCAATTTACACCGTCAGCAGACTAGAATTGGAAGGGTCTCAGCTTATCTTCCACATAAAGCTAACTGTCAGTTAAACTTATACATAACAAAGTGAGAGCTGACTTCTCATTTTTACATAAAGCAATCAGTCACTTAAACTAACAAATAGCTTAGTTAAATCTTCATTTATCTGACACATGGCGGCTATCTAAAAGTTAATAGTTTATCTGGCACATAGCCGCTATTTAGAAGATAAGAAATTGAACAAATCAAAGATAATTTTGAATTGCTCTCTGCGTAGTTCAGTTAGAAACGAGAAACTTCACTTTTGTGGTCCTTCGAGCCGGATAACACTTATTTTGAATATTGCTTAGAAAGATTCTTACGGTCACACTTAGTTTTTGAGCAATGCATTTCGATATTCCATTCAAAATCAAAAACGGATCATTATAAATTATGTATATCTATGTACCCAGTTAATAGGATCTTATGAAGTCATAATACGAGCGTTAGTAGAGATGACTACCAAATAGAGATAGATAGGTAGACGGTGTTGAAGGTACTAAAAAAAACCGACTAGCGGTCAGTTTTTACATTGTAAAGCGGTGTTTATGATTTGAAAAGTGATTAATTCTCTTGTTAAAGCTATGAAAAATATTGATAGGCGATGTTAAAGATGCTAAAAAGTGATGTAAAGCGGTGTTGAAGATACCAAACACTGCTAGCACAGTAAAGGACGATGTTATATACATTAAAAGTAGTGGAAGATTTTAAGAAAAAACATGGAGGCGGTGTTCAAAATACTTGAAAGCGGTGTAAGCCGTTATTTAAGATACTCATGATAGCTAGTAGGCACATTTTGTATCAAAAAGTGGTGCTTAGTCTAATAAAAAGGTAGTATCTGTTCCAGAATATATTGAAAATAATGGTGGGCGGTGTTTGAGATACGTGAAATCTATTGTGTGGCTTTCTATTACAAAGAGGTGTCTAAGAAGTGAAAAGTAATAGAATATGTTGTTAAAGATACCATAAATAATGGTAGGCGTTGTTAAGGATGCTAAAAAGTTATGTAAGGAGGTGTTGAATGTACTAAAAAGTGATGTAAAGCGGTATTAAAGTTATTAAAAACTGCTGGTTTGCGGTTTTTATACTAAAAGGCGGTGTTTACAATATTAAAAGAGGCAGCATTCCTTGTTTGAGATACTAAGAATGGTTGTAAGTGGTGCTAAAGATATTAAAAAGCGATATAAGACGGTGTTGAAGGTACTAAAGATGGCTAGAAAGCGGTTATTAGCATAAAAGGCGGTGTTTCCGGTACTGAAAAATGTAGTCTTCGTTTCAGAAGATAAAGAAAATGATGCTGGGCAGCGTTTGAGATACTAAACATTGATGTATGGCGGTGTTTGAGGTACTAATGAAGAGTAGTAGGCGTTTTATATAAAAAGCGATGTAAAAAATGTTAAAATAAATACCATATATGGTTAAAGATATGACAAAACAAAGGCAGGCGATGCGAAAATGTAAGGCGGTGTTGAAGGTAGCCGAAAAGCGGTGTTTACTTTATATAAAGTGGAAATATCCCTTGTGGAAAATATCAAAATAATTATAAACGGTGCTAAGGATACTAAAAAGCAGTGTAAGACACTTTTAAAGGCACTTACGCCGGCTAGTAGGTTTTTATTCCCATGAAAAGTAAAAGGTATTCATTTGCTAAAAAGCGGTGCAAGACAATGTTAAGTGGTTTTTATGTTCAAATACGCTCTTCCCCGCCCCAAACTGACTTTCAACTAGCTCATTTCCATTCCATAAAAGCTCATCATAAAGTCTTTACACAGCTTCCTGAAATTTTATAGTTTTGGCTGGCGCACACATAAAAAAAAAAGTTGGTTAGTTCAATAAAATTGCAGTTGCGCACGCATTTCCAACTGCGGTTCGTTTTCTTCAACTCTTTGCAAACAGTTGCACCGCTTCCCCCCCCCCCCCGGTTGGTTCTCTCTTTGTCTTCGCTGTGTAGCCTTATTAATAAATCAATGACTTTGCCCGACGAAGCGACATTAAGGCAAAAGTTATGCCTTTCTCGACTACCATCGCTCCTCCCCGCGTCCTTTCAACCGAAATAAAACTTTATCGCGGTTGCAACTGGCGCAAAGTTCGTACAACTTTTGCGCCAACGCCAAATGAGCAAAGATGCGGCTTCCGTCTCCCTTTAACGTTCTCAATTTTGTTGCATGTACAACTTTTCGCCAGGTAGGAGCAATTGTATCACAAAAAAAGAAACTTTGACGCGCTTTTCAAATTGTGCGTTAAGATTGAGGCGCTCGCGCCTATTGAGAATCAAACGGTGCGCGCAAAAGTAGGCAATGCCTTCTCCTAAATGTGAGTGCAACGTTTCGGAAAATGATTTCACCCCTCCTGCGGGGTGAGAGGTGGGGAAGGTGGCCAAAATGGCAGCGCCAATTTGACGCTCGAACAATTTGCACAGCTTTAAATGTCAACTCGCATGCAAAATGTCATAATTCAAATTGGGTTTTTCGCCTCCACCCAACCACCCACCCACAAAAGACCAGCCAGGAGCCTCTGCCAAGCGTGGCCGGCTTGAGGTTATACATAGTGCAGGGTGCAGGGTGCTGGGTGCGGGCGGGGGTGTGTGACAAGGGTTGTTGTTGGTAGGGTTGATGGAAGGTTAAACTACTATTATGCCAGGCAGGCCAGGCGGGTTGTACATCATTTTATTAGCTGGAATCAGTTTGGCAAATGAGAGGATACACTGCCAAATTGGCAGTACAAATTATTGAGAATTCTGTCGAAGGAAAAACAGTTTAGAAGTTTGTTTCTATAAACTTTCCCAAGCATTTTCCAACCTCTAGAAACGTGGCACGTTTGCCCCAAAATTGAATACTACTGTGCAGGTTGCAGATTTCTAGCTCTTGATATGGAAAGAGAAACAATGCAGTGAGTTATCGATATTATGGACGAAAAGGTTTTGGTACAATGTATCGATATATCTATATTTTTAGATTTAAGAAATTAAATATTAATTGGGCATGTTTTTATGTGGGCTATTATCGAGAAGTTCGACTATGGCCTCTTTGGGCGTGCTGTGTATAGTCGTTTGTTTAATATCGACTTCGATGTTTAGTTTCGATAAATATACTATCAATATTTGTATACTTGAAATAAGAACTATCGGTTTAGATAGAGGCTACTATCGATTTCTATGTTAAGTTTACATATATTGACACATGGATGTATCGGTACTTCAATATTTTTGAATGGATTATTATCGATATTTTTGCCATCTTTATATAAAATAATAAATTTTGCATGTTGTTATCGAACTCAATGTTAAGTTTAGAAGTTTAGATGAATCAATGTATTGAAGTTTCGATATATTGTTGTATCGATATACCTATTAATTGATGTATCGATACATTGCTGTGTTGATATTTCGATGTTTCAAAAGTAAATACGGCAAATGTCTATTTTGTAAGATTTTATATGATATGTTATCGATTTCGATGTATATTTTCGGTAAATTGATATTTCTAGGTAGCCATATTTTTAGTCTTAAAACCTTTGAAATTGTTTATAATCGACTCCAATGTTTTGTTTCAATGATTGAATGTGTCAATGTATCGATAAATCGATGGTTTTGTGTGCGATAATATGAAATATCATTTATGGAAGAGTTTATATGTGTGGTATTAACCATTTATGTGTTAAGTTTTAAACTATCGATAAATTAATATATCGATTTATCGATATTTGACGAACTTTCTACATGAAAATATTAATTTTTGCATGTTTGAACAAGAAGTAATATCGATGTAAATGCTTTTTATCGATGTATCGACATATTAAACTATTTAGATATCGATATTTTTGCACTCGATAAATGAAATTTCACTTTTTTAATATTAACTTGTTAAAAAACTTTGATTTTATTGCAGTTCTTTGAGTATTTGACAAAACCCTTCGTCTTTCTCAAAACTATCCACCCGATTCAGCTGTTTTGTTGCTCTGATAAGGGCATTCGCACTTCGTGGCTTATGTTTGCCGGCCGCTTTATTTATGTCCTATCAATTTTTCGACTCTTTGTTCAAAAATTTGTCCTCTCAGTTTTGTTGTTTATTTTTTTTGAACTTTTTGTTCATGGCATCAACTTTTATTGCTTTGCCAGCACAAAATTTGGCCACGCTGCTTAGATTTTTTGCCAGGCCACTGAGCATTCGTAATAGATTTTTCCAGCTTAGTTTTTAAATTGTCTTGGCTTAGTGTGTGAGGCGACTCAGCCACCACCCACCCACCCCCGCGCTCCGGCCAGCCGATGATAAATGCATTTCGCTTTGGCATTTTCCCCAATTAAGTCACAAAGCAACCCTCGCTTAACCTTTAAGCGATTTGCTACAGTTTTATGAAATTCTAATGATGTTTGAGTGATTCCCGCCCACCCCAAACCCCCCCCCACCCTTGGCTTGTGGCAGCGGCTGCGTTTCATGAACTTTTGTGGCCATAAAAGAAACTTGGTTTTTCTTACTTTCTTTCTCGCTCGACGTGTGTGTGTGGGGGTGTGGGGTGTGTGGGGTGTGTGGGTGTTGTGTCTAGGTAATTCATGGCATTATTTTAATTGCTGTTCCCGCTGTGACTCCTGTTCGTCCTCCCTCCCCCCTCTGCTCTATATGCTGCTGCCGTTATTGCTGTAACATTTCGCACGTGACTTTGTGATTTTATGGCTTTTAATTTCATGTATTTAGTTACGGATAATGTTAATTGTATTCAGAGGGCAACCGCCCCCACCCATGCGGCATATAAACGCCCACATTTATGAATGTTCTGTACATTGACACATGCAATTATTGAGGAGTTTATGGCAGATGCTCTTTATGCGAGTGCTAGTACTACGTTAATGTTGAAAGTGTCATGAGGTTTGTGAATGGACTTGGAACACAGGGCTTAAATAGATCATTGGAAAGATGTAGAAGGGAAAACTAAGAACTAAGCACCATTACAATGTAGGAAAACTAATCAAATTCTTTAAAAATTCAGAAATATCTTAAGTATATTGAAAATATATCAACTAATAAGTATCATCACCAGTAAAGATGCAAGGATTTGTATGGTATTTATTTGAAAAAATGGTACGCGCACACTTAAAAGTTATGTAAGCACGAATTTTGAGAACCTTTGACATTTTTAGCAAATTTACTTTAAGTTTCGTTCATTTATGTAAAAGACGTGTAAAAAGAAACCTTTTTATAGTCATAAATTGGTGAGACCAAGCTTGGAGTACCCAAAACAGAGGGAAAAATGATCAATTCTAGAAATATACGACAAGGATCAACACTTTAGTGTTGAAATTCATATAAAGAAGCAAGTAGTTTGCTGTGACACCGATGCATTTAACAAGCATCTAGGTTAAATGATGTATATTCCACTAAGTTGCTAAGTTCCGCTAAGTTAAAGTGTTGAAATTCATGCTAAAAAGTGTTATGATGTGCCTTTCGGCGTGTCACAGTTGAGTTGCTGTGACACCGGTGCATTTAACCAGCACCTAGGTTAGAAAAACAAGCTAAAAAAAGGTTGTCAACATATATTCCACTTAGTTTAGGCAACAAATGAGCTCGTTTTTTCGACTGCTGGCAGATTATTAGCAAATCGATAACTTATCGATAAACCGAAATAATGTATTCTTACTTCAAGTTATTGAAAAACCACTTAAAAGTTTTAAATTGAATAGAAAAGTTAAATTTCAGTCAAATTGGTAGTTGAAATTAACCGAAGCTTAAGTATTTTGGCTTTCTTAATGTCTCAGTTTCACCCAAATATCGATAAATTGCCTGGGCTATGATTGGTGTGACCAGAGATGGTTAAACTTATCGAATCAATCAGATTATAATGGGCCCTGATTTGCTTCCACTCCCCTCACATTGGATATTCTAACCCACAAAATTCTAAAATCCATCTCCATTTGTCAAGAGCATCCCGTTTGTGTGTGTGTGTGTGTGTGTGTGTATTGGAAACTCTTCCTGTTTCCCCCCCCCCTCCACCTTCTTTCTGTGACTGCGTTGTTTTGCATGCAAATTAAATGATGTCAACACAGAAAACAGAGCATGCTTTTTGGGGCCAGATTTTAATTATCAGAAGAGCAGCAGCAGCGGCAACAACAGCAACAACAGCAACAACAACATAATGAATAATGATTCGTTTTATAAACCCAGCAATCTCTCCCATTGGACAAATAATAATATGTAATTTTCCGGTCATTGAAACACATTGCACAAATAAGGAAATTGACTGAAGCCGAAACCGAAATGACTTTGACATGTCCAGGTTGAAACACACACACACATTCGCTGTGCGTGTGTGTGTAATGGTTGTGTCTGTCCTTCCGTCCCTCCGTGTGTGTTCGTATCTGTGAGTGAGTGATGAGTTATGACTTTGGCAACTGTCTGCTCCATTTGACTTGACGTCGTCGTCGTCGTCGTCGTCGACGTCCTCCTCGTAGGCGTCCTCAAAGTGAATCATTTGAATATTTAAATTAAATCGAAATCAACAGCAAAGTTTCTGTCTGAGCAAGTTGAAACCACTTCGTACCTGAAACTGACTTTAAGACGTTAATTATACAGCCGCCACACAATTCTCGCTTAGATAAAAGTTAACGAGTGCTCGAGAATTTTCATTATGTGAAGTGCCCCGCCTGATGACAAAGTTGAAGCAAATTTGATTAGAAAATTTGTGTACGTGAGCATATCATACATTAAGTTGGGGTGGCTGATAGTTGGACGAGGGGGGATGGAGTGCCAAATTTATGTGTGTGTGTTTGATATTTATGACACATTGAAACTGGTCACATTGAAATGGAGTTTAGTGATACATGCTGCTTTGAGTTAGACTTGAATGGGATAAAAATGGGATCTTTTGATTCAATTTGTATGAAAAGCCATGAAGCTTAAGCCGTTTCTATCTAGAATTTGATAAGAATGAGTAGATTTGATGTATTAAATCAAGACTGATTCGTTCTTAAAGCTAAAAGCAAGTAAAAAAGTTGATCAAGCCCGACTATAATATACTCTGTACCTCCCCTAGTTTGTTTATATGTGTTGACTGAATGTTTTATAAAGGTACGACAAGTGCTGCCCATTGCTGACAGTGCTGCCCTACATAATTGTTAGTTTTTCCTATAGCTTGACTATCCTTCATTAGTTATATATCGGAAGAATTTTAAGTTAGACGCCTTACAAAGTATTAAGTTCGGTCAAGAGCTGCCCATCGCTGACAGTGCTGCCCATTATAATAGCTTGTTTTGCCTATAACCCCACTAACGTTCATTCGTCATATAACTGATGAACTTAGACGCCTCACAAAGTGTTAAGGTGTGTCAAGTGCTACCAAACGCGGACAGTGCTGCCCTTCATAATTGTTAGTTTTCCCTATAGCTCGACTCTCGTTTAGCCCTTGTATAATTAATGAATTTTAAGTTAGATGCCTCACAAAGCGTTAAGGTGTGACAAGTGCTATCCATCACCAACAGTGCTGCTCATTATAATTGCTTGTTTTTCCCATAACTCGACTCTCGTCGTATTTTTGATGAATTTTTAGCTAGATGCTTTACAAAGTGTTAGGATGTGTCAAGTGCTGCCCATCCCTATAACTCAACTCTCATTCATATTTAGGAAGAATTTCAAGTTAGATGCTTTACAAAGTGTTTAGGTATGACAAGTGCTGCCCATCAGATTTGGTTTTGTTTTCCTATAACTCGACTCTCTTTCATCTGTTCATATGTTTGAGGAATTTTAAGCTGGATATTCTAAAAAGTGTGAAGGTGTGTCAAGTCGTGCTAATTGCTAACAGTGCTGCCCATCATAATTTTTGGGTTTTCCCTATCATTTGAATCTCCTTCATCCAAAAAACCACTTCGGAACGAGCTCAGCATAATCAAATCATTCTTGTTTCAAGATGTCAAGAATTTAGTATTAGAATTAAGGACTTTCTGGCTTTCTGAAGTATTCAAACTGCAAATTCTTGATTTAAGTGGGAAATTGCTTGATTTTTCTCTTAGTGCAGCTGCAAATGTATGAATTTCCCACAGCACAATTGTTTTTATAAGACACAAAATGAATGTAGAATATTTTTTCATATTTTCTCTAGTTATACTCTGTACCGAAGGTACATAGAGTATAATAAGTTTGTGCAAAAGTATGTAACATCCAGAAGGAAGCATCTCCGACCCCATAAAGTATATATATTCTTGATCAGCATCAACAGCCGAGTCGATATAGCCATGTCCGTCTGTCCGTCTGTCTGTCCGTATGAACGCACAGATCTCAGAGATGGTAAGAGATAGAGGCTTGACATGTATGGGACATATGCTTCTTATGTCTGCAGGCAGACCAAGTTTATTTTCAATTTTGGCCACGCCCCCTTCCGCCGCCGCAATTTAGAAAAATCGTCATATCTCCCACAGTTTTGAAGATAGATGGCTTCTTTTTTTTGAACATATTTAGTTATTAGGATAACTTATCGATCCGACAAAGGAATGAAGAAGATCGGATGAACGGTTTTCGAGTTATGATCAAAAGACCAATTTTCTTGGTACAGAGTATGTTATAGTCGGGCTTGACCGACTTTCTTTCTTGTTCTCTTAGTGCAGCTGCAAATGTATGAATTTCCCATAAGCCCCCACAGCACAATTGTTTTTATAGGACAGAAAATAATTGTGGAATATGTTTTATATTTTTTCTAATATGTTTGCCTCTGGCTAAGCCCCATGAACCACAAGTGTGCCTGCGTTATTATTGAGACTGAACTTCAACCCAGTTTACATCCATCTCGTGCATACATTCAGTTGATGTAACAGCTCAAGTATGTCAAATCCTCTCATTTCTCTTTCTCATTTGGCATCAGCTGCCTGATGAAAATTCATTTGTTCAGCCGCTAATCGGGCTGCATTAAACACTCAAGTGGTGGCGTGTGGGGGGTGGGGGCGGGTTTGGGAAAGCACAAATGATTTCCATAAGAATTTCAGTTGACTAATTGAAAGTCGGCGGCAACTGCCAACATTTTTGCCCAAATGGCAAACATGACGTAAAACATTTTGCGTACAAAACTGAACAAGAACCCAAAACCGAAACAGCAACAACAACAACAACAACAACAACAACAATGGGAACAACTGTAAAGCGAGAATGTAAAAATGTTTCAAACAAATTGCACGCGTGTCAAAATTAAAATGAATAAATTTTTTATGACTTCGAGAGAAGCCGCCGACAAAGATTAAAATAAAGCAGAAAAAAATTTAAAAAAAAATTGTCGCAGCGGCGCCTTTTGTCTCCCATCAGCGCCGGAGGAGTCGGACGTGGACGTGGGTGACTTATTTCACTTATTTACGATGTGGTTCGACAGCAAACGCTTTATTTTTTTTAATTTTTTTTGGAATAATTAATTAAAAATCGATAAGATTTTGATTTGGATTTAACGGCTTGTGAGCTGCTTAGTCAGCAGCGGACATGACAAACGACAGATTTGGCGGTGTTTTTTTTTGGTCTCTGTGATAAGTTGGTGTTTATTTTGGAGAATTTCGGATGTGAAATCACCGCGGAATATATAAATCTTAAGTATGTAAAGTACTTAATCCACCCTTCCCCTCCCCCCCTCTTGTTACACGATTTGAAAATAATTGCAAGCTCATAAATTTCAACTCATTCTCCACATTTGTAGATATTTTTTTTGGTTTGTTTGATGTGGTTAAATTGATTGTCTTCATAAATTTAAGGGAAATATTTTGGAAGGTCGCTTTGGCAGGGAGTCCGACGGGGCCGCCTCCTGCTGCTGCTGCTGCTGCTGCTGGGCTAATTCTGTTAAATTTGTGCAATAATCTGTAAACAGGAATTTCGATTTGGCCAACTAAATGTTGCACGGTTGGGGGTAGTTCTAGTATAACACACCCCTTGACTTACCTTTGCACACCTTCCGATGAGTCAGCGGCTTATTGGGATCCCTATAGTATCCCTCCTTACACTGATGACAATTCCTGCCCGTGGTCGAGTGTCGGCAGTTCTGGCACACGCCACCCGATACACCCTGGGATAGCCGATAGATTTCCATATTGAAGCGACACTGACGGGCATGATTATTGCAGTTGCACACTGAAAGGGCGAACAAAAAGGGAGAGAATATGAGAATGATATTGATATTGATACTAGTTAACTGCCAACTGTCCCAGCCGGACCATTCCTGATGTCTTTATCATGACCAGTGACCATTTGAGTTATGTGTCATGTTCGACACGCATTTGGGGAAATTGGCAATGCGATAAATGGAAATAAATGGCACGCAAATGGCTATTGAACAGGCAGGCCACTGCTATGGGCGCATCATTTGTCTACCAGGGAACAGTGGCTTAAAATGGTATAATTTATACGACGATTTGTTGCCTTAAAGACTTAAAGAGCGGGAGATATATGGGGGGTATATACATATATGGGTAGGGACGGGTATAAAAAGTGAGACAAATTGAAAATTAAGTGTTGAACCAAAATATTGGTTCACGAACCGAACCATTTACCTTAGGTTGGTTGAGGGCCTCATTCGTAGAGTAGAGAGTGATGAGGTATGAGTAGTGAGTACTAAGTATCAATATACAGATACCGATTACTGTGTATGAAGTACTGAATATCGATAACTGACCATCAAGTACTAAGTATCGATCACTCAATATCAACTACTGAGCTTTGAATACTGAATATAGAGCACTGGGTATCGAATACTGAGTATGAATTACCATTAAGTAGTAAGTGTAGAGCCCTGAATATCAAATATGGAGTACTGAGACTCGACACTCAGTAATCGATAATCAGTACTGATAATCGACTAATGAGTATGAAGTACTGAGTATGGAATACTGTTCGTTAAACACTGAAAATCGAATACTGAACATCGAGTACTGAGTATGAAGAAGCGAATAAGCTGAACTGAGTATTGATCACTGAATATTGAGAACTAATCGAATTTTATGTTTTGAGTACTGAGACCTAAAAATGGAGTACCAAGAACAATGATCCGAGATCCGAGTATCATATATGAGTATTGTGTACTAAGTACAGAGCACTGGGTCTCGAATACTGAGTATGAAGTACTGAATATCGAGTACAGAGTATTGAATACTAAGCATAGAAAACTAAAAATCGATTACTAAACATCGAGTGCTAAGTATTGGGTACAAATAATAATGAACCGAGTACTCTAAACTGAGTATTGGTTACTGAATAATGAGTATTCATCAAATACTGAGTTTTGAGAACCGAGTACTGAATATGGAGTAGCGAGATTAAAGTTCCGAGTATCGAAACCCTTATACTGTGTATTAAATATGCAGTATTGAGTACCGAATATTTAGTATAGAGCACTGGGTACCGAATACTGAGTTTAGAGTACTAAATATCGAGTACTGAGTATCGAATACAGAACATCGAGTATTGAGTTCATTGAATACTAAGCATAGAACACTGAGAATCGAGTACTGGACATCGAGTTCTAAGTATTGAGTACTGAGTATGAAGGATCGACTATCCTGAACTGACAATTGAATACTGGATATTGAGAACTTGTCGAATACTGAGCTTTGACTACCGAGTACATAGTAGGGGGTAACGAGTATCAAGTAACGAGTAGCGAATATCGTGTATTGAGTACTTAGTGCTGAATATGGAGTACTGAACTTCTTTTTCTGAATAATGAGAAGCATTGAGTACTAAATATGGATCACTAAAGAGCAAGAACTGAGAATCGAGTACTGAGTATGGGTATATGGAATACTGAGAAGTGATTAGTTAGTGCTGAGTATCAATCCCTGAGTATCGAATCGAGTATTCGAGTACTGAGTATGGATATATCGAATACTGAGAAGTGATTAGTTAGTGCTGAGTATAAATCCCTGAGTATCGAGTCGAGTATTCAGAATCGAGTACTGAGTATAGATAAATCGAATACTGAGAAGGGAGTATTTAGTGCTGAGTATCGAGCTGAGGACTGAGAACCGATTAGCGAGTATTAAGCAGCATGTACGGATAATCGAAGACTGTGTGACGAGTTCTGAGTATTAAGTATCGAGTATAGAGTACCAAGTATCGAGTATAAAGTAACGAGAATAGAGATATAGGATCCCTACCAAGACATCCACTCTCTATGTTCAATTTTGGCACACAATAAATGCGATGGACCGATGAAATAAGCTTTGTATTGGCAGAAATCTTGCCGAATTCATAACGTTCGACTGTTTGGCTCTACATTGTTGAACCAAAAAAACCAACTATATAACTTCCATTTGCTGACCCCTCACTTGGGGTGTCAAAAATGTCGTTCTCTCTCAGTTCCTTTGATGGCTTTTTATTCCTTTCTTTCTTTTTAACTTCTTGTTATGCTTTGGGCAAACAGTTTTGCCATTGACATTCGTTGGTGACTGCTGCCGCTGCTGTTGCTGAGTTGGCATCTTTGGCTTCGGCTTGGACCTGGACAGAGACCAAAAGCTGTCAATGGCAAAGGCCACGAATGCAGCTTGCGGCTAGACAAAAAAAAAACTTGAAGCGCCGTCACCATTTCAGCCCCCTCCACCCCCGTCACTGTGTGCACACATGTTATAATTATCTTTCACACATCCAGACAAAGCGGCTGCTGCTGCTTGTCCTTCGCCTTCGCCTTTGCCTCCTCTCGCTGGCGCATGCCAGCCGCAGACAAAGTTATGTCAGCGCAAATATTTGAGCGACAGTCGGAGAATCGTCAACAAAAGCTAAGCAAATATTTGGGAACGGCGTGTGGCTAATTGCCAAGTCCGACGGTTCCCATTGGGATCGGTTCGGTTCGGTTCGGATCGGTGTTAAAAAATGCTAGATAATTAATTTTAATGACACAGTTTTAGTGTCCCAAAACCTGCGTACAGAGGCGAATGCAACTTGATTTATGGCCATCCGAACGGTTTCCATGTAAATTTCACCCGGCTGCATAAAACTGTTCATTAGCCCTGCCCGTTGCTGCTGCGGCTGCTGGCGTTATCCGAGAAAGGTGAGCCCCGTAATTAAGTTCAAATTTGATAAGTGGCCCCCACAAAGCCAGCCAAAACACACACACACACACACACACACAGAGACAATGAAATTGTCAGTTTTTGGTGCAGTATCAATGTCTATGCAGCTTCGCATCTTTGGATCTCTCTTTGGGCAACTCAAATTAACTGCCTGAGGTTAGGGTTCGATTTGGAATTGGGAGACCGCCCAACATTCAGTTGGAACATCTTTGTCTAGGGGAAATGTAAATCAAAGTTGGTTTAAAAGAGTTGCCAAGGTGTAAACTCAATCGGAGATTAACGATTCTGGGGGCAGGTTTGAGTGGAGAATGTTTTTATGATTGAGTTCAGTCGAAGGAGTAACTCTTCTCCCACCCCATAACAATTTTAAGATAATTTTCAGTGTGACCAGCTGTTTTTGATGCATAGAAATAGCTGCTTTTTTGGCTTTAGTGAATGGGCGATGGATAATAGTTAAGTTCAGTCGAAGGAGTAACCATTCTCCCTCGCATATCAATTTGAAGCACATTTTCAGTGTGACCAGCTGTTTTTGATGCATAGAAATAGCTGCTTTTTTGGCTTTAGTGAATGGGCGATGGATAATAGTTAAGTTCAGTCGAAGAATTAACCATTCTCCCACGCATATCAATTTTAAGGACATTTTCAGTGTGACCAGATGTTTATAATGCATAGATATAGCTTCTTTTTTGGCTTTAGTGAATGTTTGAATAAAAAGTAAGGGTAATGGGTAAATGCCTTAAATGGAGAATGTTTTTATTATTAAGTTCAGTGGAAGGAGTAACCATTCTCCCACCCCATAACAATTTTAAGAACTATTTTCAGTGTGACCAGCTGTTTTTGATGCATAGAAATTGCTGCTTTTTTGGCTTTAGTGAATGGGTAATGGTTAAGTTCAGTCGAAGGAGTAACCATTCTCCCTCGCATAACAATTTTAAGAACTATTTTCAGTGTGACCAACTGTTTAAAATGCATAGAAATAGATTTTTTTGGCTTGGTAATGGGTAATGGGTACCTCACTTTAAGGGTCCTCCAACCCCAATCCAGATCTTTCGTTGCCATTCCATTAATTGACCAGCAAACGACTCAAACGAAAGCTCCAACAACTTGCTGCGATTTGACAACAGCAACCCTTTGATTTGGTTTTACAGCATGTTTTCCCAGTTTTCCGCATCTCTAATTAACTGCTGTAAAAGGAACTGTTTTGTTTTTTTTTTTTGTGGACCAAACATAGACGCAGGATATGGGCGCTTCAGTTTCAGCTAAGCTGACCCAAGCCAAGAGCCATTGATAAATTGTCGAAAAGCGTTCCATACGCCAATCGGCCGGCCGAAAGGACTTGCCATGACAGCAAAGCCAACCAAGCGACGACGCAGCTTCCGTTACGCTTTCGACTTTGGTTGGGTTGGGTTTGGTATGTATATTTCTTTCTTTTTTTTTTTTTTTTTGGCCAGGTCCTTGCTGAGTTTTCAATTTGTTGCCCCATCGTCGACATTTCATCGTTTTATGATTGATTGCGTTCGCCTCGCAGTGATTTTCGGTTACCGAAATTTTGTGAATTGAATTCGTACGTCCAAGTGGGGCGGGCGGGAGGCGTGGCGTGGCGTGTTCCTGTCTGTGCACGGCGTCCTGTGGCTGTGCTGGCTGGGCGATGGGAAGGTTGGTGTTGCGCTTGCGGTTGCGGTGGCTGCTTTTGCGTTTTTGCACTGCAATTTGACAATTTCATCGCAAAATTGTTTTGGTGTTTGTGGCCATGTTGTTGTGCTGTGTTGCGGCATGTCTCGCTCTTTCTCTCCCTGTGCGTGTGTGTGTGTGTGTGTGATTTATCAAAAGTGGTCGATTTACAAATTTTTGTTTACGTGCACGCTTTGGTAATTAATAATTTTCATACCGCGGCAGAGAAGGGAGCGAGACAATGCGGCGCATGAATATTTGCAATAATTGAATGAGATTTTCTGTTCTGGAACATTTTGTGATGCCTGCCGATCTCTCTATACCCAAATTCCAAAGTGACCTCATTTGGCATTGCATCTTTATTTATAAACACTATTTTCTCATCCCAACTTAAATACCCTAAACAGTCGTAAAAACTTTCATAAATTGTTCGCACTTTCTTCGCTGGAAGCGCCCAATAATAATACCAAGAAATCCATCGTCTTGCACATGGCCCATAGATCAGACGTATTGCTTAAGCGGTATGCGGGGTGGGGGTGGGGTGGAACTCACTCTCTTAGTTTCTTATAAAAGCTTCTTTTCATCGTTTTAGCCGCAAAAGCAAATGTATTATGTGTGACAAGTTATAACGTTATTTTGCTCTCGAGAGCTTTGCTAATTAGCTGACAGTTTGTGGTGCAGCCACATGAATGACACTTGCCAAGCGTATTATGTTTAATTTACTTGAAATTCTCTCGTTTTCAGATGAAGACAGTGGGAGAGGACCCCGTACTGAAAGGGTAAAACCAAGGATGTAAATGGAATTTGAAGTACAAGGGGACATTGATTGTGCGGGGTAAGTACGAAAATATTTCGAATTCTCTTCATAAATACATTATAATTGGTCTCAAAATAGTCGATTTTGCAATGTTTGAGAGTACTTAAAGTACTTTAGCTGTTTAATTGAAGTTTTCAAGCACAATTACTTAATAATTCTGCTGTCTAGGTACAATTATTCAACTAATTCATTGTATAATTGTAATTCCAAGTTGAAATTTGGATAACTAATTAGGAATTGTTATCTCATTGTCCCAATATTTGAGATTTTGGCAATGAAAAGTAATTAAATACGAAAAGTAATGATTACATTACAGCTCTGGTACCTTTACCTCTTTTTAGCTGGTTTGTTTATTAATTGCTCTTTAAAATATTGATTTTTTTAACCATTTACCCCATCATTTCCATTACCATTAGCATTCCCTTGACTTGCAATTACGCCTAATCAGTAATTATTACAAAATGTCAGTACTTTTACAACTACCTGAATAATTGTGCCTGTTAAGGGTGATTATTTAGTAATTGCGCTTGAACTGTTGACTTATTCATATTTTTGTAGGTGCAACTGCCAATGTTTACTAGTAAAATGGCAATTACTTTTACAATTACTTGAGTAATTGAATCTGTAAAGGGTGACTATTGAGTAATTGCGCTTGAAATGTTGAATTATTCGTGTTTTTGTAGGTGGAACTGACAATGTTTACTAGTAAAATGGCAATTACTTTTACAATTATTTGAGTAATTGTATCTCTAAAGGGTGATTATTGTTTTTGTAGGTGTTAACTGCATTTATTTACTAGTAGAATTGGTTTTGGTTCAAAAAAATCATTATTTTCAGCTACAATTACATGAATAATTCAACTTTTCAAGCTCAATTACTCAATAATTCCCATTTTTAGTTACAATTGCTTGCATAATTATACAAGCTGTTACACAAGTAACTATTAAAGTAATTATACAAGTAATTAAACAAGTAATTAAACAAGTAATTATACAAGTAATTGCACAAGTAATTTTACAAGTATTTAAACAAGCTGAATAATCATAAATACAAGCTACAATTACGTTGACTAAGAAAATTGCAATCAGAAATGGTTTTTTCATTACCAGAATTATGGTGATGGTAATGATTACATTCTCAAAGAATTCTTTTCTACAACAAGATCAACATAATATTGCACAATATTAAAGGGAAATCTACACCGACAGATACAGCTTAACTATCAACTAAATTTAACCTTTAGGTACTAAAATCAACTTCTTAAAACAAAATAATCTTCTGACCTCAAAAAGTAATTGTTTGAGTCCTTTATTCAAAACTCAAAACTCGTTTCCCTCTCGCACATAGCTCTTTCATCTTCCCATCCTTGTATATGTGCCACTTTTTCATGAATTCTTGCGAAAAATAGTATTCAAAAGATCATCACATTATATCATAAAAGTGGAAACAATCATTTCAAGGGTATTTCATCCTCCACCTCCTCCCCTTCGGGACTGGTTGTTGTTAAGTAGTTTTCGGTAATTCGTCTTGGTCAGGCAAACGGCTAGAGGATCTCTGTTCTACGTGTAAAATCTCCAGCTGGGCGGCCCAACAGGCCCCTAACAATGGCCAAAAACGAAGAATCATCCAGAGTAGATGAAGGAAATTCAAATCCTTTTGTTCGTGTGTGTGTGTGTGTTTTTTGCCATTTATGGCACTTAAGCAAATTAATAAGAGATGCCACCAAAAGGGGCCAGCCGACTGGGCTGGGCTGGGCTGGGCTGGACTGGACAATTGACAATGCCTTCGGGCCATAGGCCAGAGGCGTGTCTCCTCCTCAGTTTTCGTTTTCATGGATTTTAATCTTTTTGTTACGCTTGAGGATCCGCAATCGAAATGTGAATCCCGGTACTCGGTTCGATATTTGGCATTTTTTCTCATCTTTTGTTCAATGAGTCTGTCAGAAGGCAGCGGCAGCTGTTGCCCAGGTCCATTCAGCAGACCAAAATGCATGCAAAACTATGTGCCATGTCCCGCGTGAGTTTGCCTTTTGCATTTATTTACATTTGTCCCCGGATTCCAGGGGATGGGGACAGGCAGACATACAGACAGACGGGACGGACGGACGGACGGACGGACAGACAATTCTGTGCAATGCATTCGGATTTTGTTCATTCATACGAAGTGAATTTTTCAAGCCTTGCCCAAAGGGACTTGAACCTGGGCCCGGAACAGGTGTGTGTGTGCGAGTGTGCTCTCCCTTGGTTACCGCATTGTTGCCTAAATGGAAATGTTATTTTATGAATTGTGTAGAAAAACGAACGCGGGTCGGTGGGAAAAGTTGCTGCGGCTAATCAGTGTTCGTTTATTGATTCATATGCGATTGAGCAATGTTTGATGAGGGCTTAAATATAGATGCACAGCTGGCCAAGTTCACTAGCCCCCCCCCCCCCAAGGAATGACTTTTTCCACCCACTTGCATATATAGAGCTATTATTCATTATGCAAAAGTGTCCAATTAGAATCTCTATACATTTTAGTAAAACATTTTCTAAAATTTAGAGACCAGAAAATATTTTCTAGATTTTGAAAACAGAAAAATGTAGAATTAGGGGGAAAATAAAGTGAGGCTAGTAGAGGGAGATGTGGTGGAGGACACACCAAAACGCTTAGTCACCCCCTCTCTTAAATGAAATGGTCCTTGAATATTTTTGTACATTTTCTTACCGTTATTATTGTTTCAACTTCACCTTGTCTAGGATTTACACTCGAGACATTGGGACATACTTAAACATATACGGCATCTTAGCGCACACGACCATTTATTAACTTCTGTTTGCCCTTGAAGCACGTTTTTCTAACTAAGACTACTTTTGGAACCCTAGTTTTATTTGAGAGCCATACTATATGGATGTCCGATTTCGTCGAAACTTGGTGGTATCATGCAAAAGTCCATCAATCGAACATGTAAGAAATATGGAGTAGATTCCATTTAAAACAAAAAAGTTTTTCTCCATAGAACTTCATTTTCAAACGATCATTCGTACCATAGCCATATGCTATAGTCATCCGATTTTGACAAAACTTTATAGAATTGTGTGAAAGCATATCTTATAAGGACATTTCTATAAAAAATAAAAAAGTGTTTCTTACTAAGACTACTTTTTAGGTGCCACTTTTCTATGACAGCTATAGTATATAGACGTCCGATTGCAACCAAACTTGGTGGAATCATGGGAAAGCATAGCAAACTAGGAAATACAAAGTTTGGAGGCGTTTCCAAGGAAAACAAAAATGTTTTTCTCACCAAGACTAGTTTTTAGACTCTACTTTTCTATGACAGCTATACTATATAAAAGTCCGATACCGACCAAACTAAGTGGAATCTAGGGAAAGCACTGCAAACTAAGAAATACAAAGTTTGACGGCGTTTCGATTAAAAATAAATAAGTTTTTCTCACCAAGACTACTTTTCAGACTCTACCTATCTATGGGAGCTATTCTTTATAGATGTACGATTTCAACCAAACTTGGTGGAATCATGGAAAAGCATAGGAAACTAAGAAATATCAAGTTTGAAAGCAGTTGCATTGAAACTAAAAAGTTTTTGTCACTAAGACTACTTTTCACACTCCATCTTTCTATGGGAGCTATACTTTATAGATGTTTGATATTGACCAAACTTAATAAAATCATGGGAAAGCATAGCAAATAAGGAAATACAAAGTTTGTAGGCGTTTCCATGTTAAACAAAAAAGTTTTTCCCACTAAGACTTACTTAAGACCTTACTTTTCTATGGCAGCTCTATGATATAGATGTCCGAAATCGACCAAACTTGGTTAAATCATGGAAAATCACAGCAAATTAAGAAATACAAAGTATGAAGGGTTTTCCATTAGAAACAAAAAAGTTTTTCTCACTAAAACTAGTTTTTCGACCGATCGTTCCCATGACAGCTATATGCTATAGTCAACCGATACGGCCGGTTCCAACAAATGTGCAAAGTATTTGTACTAAGAGACTTTGTGCAAAGTTTGCTAAAGATAGCTTTCAAACTGAAGCAGGAGATGGCATTGAAACAGACGGACAAGGCTAAATCAACTCAGCTGGTTGTGCTGATCAAGAATATATATACTTTATGTGGTGGGAGATGCTTCCTTCTATGCTCTCCGAGAACCTGTATCCATTTCTAAGCTGCCATGCAGCAATCCTCTTTCCTTTTACATTGCTTGTAGAACCACTTCCTGTAGGACACTGCTGTGGCTACTTTTGATTCCCGGAGTAGTCTTCTCTTTGCTGTTAACTGGATTAAAGTCTGTTTTTCTGGTACCAGGTGGAGAATTACATTAAAGTAGCAGCCAAGTTTATAAAGTCTTACATCAAGTTCATGCTTGGAGTACAATTCAACAAATTATTCACAAAAAAAAAAAACGCCACAAATTTTCAGTTGGTGTTGAAAACAACACCCGCGTGTGTGTGTGTGTGCGAGTGTGTGTTTCTATAAGATAAACAATTAAACGGCAGCCAGATCAAGCGGGCCACAGGCAGCGGCAACAGCGGCGGCAGCAGGTGAAGCGTTTTGCTGGGAAGGTCCGTTTGCGGTAGCCGCCAGCCCGCCCGCCCGCTGTTCTCTCTCTCTCTCTCCTCTGGCCCGACATCGATGCCGCTCAAGTGTCCGCCTTGTGTTGTTGGGTTTTTTGATCTTTGTTTTGATTGGGATTGGGATTTCGTATTCGGTTGCCAGTTCAAAAAGATCATTCGGTTGCGCTTAGCATTTGCAGCGCTTTGTCATTAGACAGCTCCTTCGCCTCCGCCCCCCATCTGCTGCTCCTCCTCCTCCTCCGGACCATTCATTCGGCGGGTGTTGAAATGTCAGCGCTCTGCACATGGCCTCCAAGTGTCGGGCAATATGTTTTGTTTAACTTTTATTTTTTTTTATTTTTTTCTCTCTGTGTGTTTTTCCCGTTGCATTTGCATTTTGCTGTTTGTTTATCTTTCCCAATGAGTTGGAGAAAAATCGTGAATCGGTGATCGGGTGGACTCTGTGCCATGGGGCACGCCTTAATTACCCGAGCGCCTTCTCGACCATGGCTAATTCATATAAATGATTTTTAAATGTGCAAAATATGCGGCTACTGATTTCAGTGGACAAATGGAGTTGTTCGGGATGATGATTGCGTTCAATTAACAGCAACATCCCAATGTCAGTTTCTCTCTCTGTGTGTGTGTGTGCTGTGTTTTCCCCCGTTTTTCCACTCAACTATGCGCCGCAGAATTCCCTAGAACTGGCTGGCTGACTGACTTAACTTGAAATGCGATGCGCTGCGGCCGAAAAGGTCAAACGGGACCAAAAATACATAAATAAATCAGAGGAGGGGCCCTGCGCTGAGCAGCGTGCAGAGACAAAAGACAAAAGCGGCGGCGGCATTTTCAATGTCACTGCAGTTATTTGCAGATTTCTTTCTCAGTTTTGCTGTAGTTTTTTTGTTGCAACTTGTTGCAACTTGTTGCCTGGCTCATAAATAAAAATACAAAGAAAAAAACAACAAAATTATACAACAAAGCGGCGGCGACCACATACACTTACACCGAGGTGGGGCAGTTGTAGTATGAGGTCTGCCATGTAAAGTGTATATAGTCTATATAGACCTTAAGCAAGCAAAAAGAGCTGCCTTTCTCAAGCTCTTGAACTTTTTGAAAGAAGGCATTGCATGAGAAGCTTTTTCCAAGGCTGATTACTTCACAGCTGGCGACAATAGCTAGCGAAGGTGACCGCTTGTGAAAGTTTTTAAAGCAGAAAACAGAGAGAAGTTTGACTAAATGAGCTCTGGCACACCCTACCTGCTGCATGAACAAACAGATCTCAAGAATGGTAAGACAAATAGATTCCTACATATGCTTCTTATACATGGAGGCATTTTAATTTAATTTGTCAATTTTGCCACGCCCTTTCTGGCCCCCGCAATACGAAAAAATGGTCATATCTCCCACAGTTTTAAAGATACAAGGTTCGTACCTTTTGGACATATGTAGTACTCAGTATTATGAATCGATCTAGTAAAGTTTGGATGAACGGTTGTTGAGTTATAAGCAAAAGAATGTTCGCACTGCTACTGCAGCATTAAAATGAATACTGAGCTTACATATTTGTGGGTGGAGAGTGATTTACGGTTGGGCTTGAACGACTTTTTTACTTGTTGGTGTTATCGACATTTTATCGATAATATATCGATAGTAAATATTGCTTTTTAGCCACCTATTCAGTGAAATTTATAGAAGAACAAGGCTTTATGACTGATAACCATGATGAATATCTTGGCAAATGGCGTAATAAATTAATTAAAGCAGCTTAAATTGTATCTGATACTTAATAGCTTCTGATGTGGCCAGGATCAAGCCAAAATCTATCCATCCTACCTATTTTGGTTTGCACTTGGCTTAATAACCGTTGCCAAATTAGAACCCTATACCATTCGAAAGAGTTTTGCAGTATTAAGGTGATTGCCAGCTTTGGATTGAAGAAGTTCTTCTCCCGAGTTTTATGCCACAAGATATAGTATAGTATTCTCCTCATACTGATACCCTATAAACTCAAGTTGCGAGCTTCTTGAAACAAGAAGAAATGAGATACACTGTAAAAAGAACTAAATCATATTATTTTTTTCACCAAAATGGGTTAAACAGGCTCATGAAGTGGTGTAGAACTATTTCTGAAACCATAAAACAGAGATACCCGGTAGCTGAACTCATTGGAATCAGCTGTTGTTGCCTTACGCACACCCATTCCAATGCGTAAAGTGACTTGCGCATAGCAAAAATTGCAATATAAACTAGGGCTGTGTCTGTCTTCTCTTTGATTCTTATGCTTCTTGCAGAGTTGAACGAAACTACCAACTACCAAGCCTTTGTATATGTAACATTTGTTGTTATGCGTCGAATGATTGTGTGTGCATTAGCAGAAATAACCAGTTTTCTCTTTCTTTTTCCTGTGTTTGTGGTTTCTCTAGTACTTTTCTTTCATTTATGTTGGTGACTACGCGAATATTAGCTGCTCTTGTTCAGCAGCAACAGTTGTGTGTGTAAAGTAGTCAATTTCAGAGATTATACGATATAGAGTTACCACTTGTTGTACATAGAGTGGTAGGTAGGTCAAACCCTCCTCAAATTTGTTTCAAATTAACTGAAATCCCACCTCTCGACGCTTTCGTAAGCTGTCAGCGTCTCCCAAGTATGGTTCGGTGCGAAGTTCGGTTCAAAGTTCGTTACTTTTGCCGAAAGATTTAGCTTTAATTGACTTTTGACATAAGTTTACTGTAGACTTCAAGTCTGCTTAAAGGCTTTCCTTTCTAGTCCTTCCTTCTTAATCATTTCTTATACTTCATTCTCCATTTCCTAGCTCTGAGTCCAACTCTTTCGATTGCACAGTATATGACATATTCCATGGACATTGCATTTCAATTTTCCCTGCTTATTTTGGTTTTTATTTTGGACCCAGTGTGCGAGTGTGTGTTGGGCGACTTAATTAGGAAACTTGGCGCGTTTTATTTATGTGTCTTAACGAGTCGTTTATTTAACTCCTCCCCCTTCTCCACACATCTCCGTCCTTTTCTGGAAAAACTAACATCAAATTGAAGCTGAGCACACAAACATTTTAAAATTTGTTTATTGTTTTTCTTTGGGGTCCTCCGCACAGCCGCAGCATTTCACTAATTTCTGTTTTTTGGGGGCCAAAACTGAGAATCTGGGGAAAATGGGAATTGGAATTGAAATAACATTTGGTACCTTGATTTAAATAAAATAACAAACACCGAAAATGAGGCAATTCGAGGAAAAACTAAACATAAATAACCTTCGAACTGCGTGGTGTGTGGTGTTTGGACGAGGAGGGATTACGATGGGAGGGGAGGGGAGGGGAGGGGAGGGGCAGAGTGCCGTCATGAACTTTGTTTTTTATTAGCGACAGGATACGCGCCTCCCTTTTAACCTCTCCATTGATTGTCGTGTTAATTGGAAAGCCACAAGAATGCGGTCTCTCTCTCTCTCTCTCTGTCCCTCTCTCTCTCTCGCTCTTGGCATTTTATTTTTAAGCAAACATTTTAGTTTTATTTTGGCCGCTGCAAAACAATTTGTAATCGTTGACAAGGAAAATGTTGCAGCTGCGCCTTGGCGAAAGCACAAAAGCTGACAAATCTGAGACAGGCAAGAAATTGGGGTAGGGGTAGGGGTAGGGGTAGGGGGAGCAGCCAAAAAGTATGACATAACTTTTCATATACTTAAGCGATTCTAATGAAACGCATAAAATGCTGTAAATAATGCAACCAGAAGTCTGACAAATCAGTTTTGAAGCTGTTGCTAATGTGGTGGCCGAGTTCATATAGGATGGGTATGTGATGGGGATGGTACTTAGTAGATTTGACTTTTTTTTTGGGTGAACTTTAACAAATTTCGAGTGTTTTTTACACAAACGTGGCTTTTTCAAGGCCATTTAAATGGAATTCCTAAAGAGAAAAGCTTACCTTTAAGAAAAGTACTCGATACTTGTAACTAGATAACATATTTCTCGTATTATATCTTCATAAATGATTAGCAATCGCTCCTTATAGTATGTCTTAGTCTTCAGAATAGGTATTTAACAGAGTCTTTCCACTTGTCTGTTAAAAAAAAGTACTCGATACCCATTACTCAATACTTAGTACTCAATTTTCCGTACTAAATACTCAGTAGTCAGTATTTTAAGTTCATTACTCTAAATTCAGTACACCAGATTCGACTCTTAGTGCTCGTTACTCAGTATATGATACTCTGTATTCGATACACAGTATTCGATACTCAGTAATCCATTCTTAGTATTCGATACTTTGTATTCAATACACAATTTTCGTTTTTAAATGTTCGAAATTCAGTATTCAATACTCGCTTATCGATGCTCAGTACTCGACTCTCAGTGATCGATACTTAGTACTCGACTTCAAGTTCCCAAGTCTCTATACTTAGAGCTCACTACTCTGTACCCGATATTGTGCACTATATACTCAGTTTTTGCAACTCAGCTCTCGATATTGAGAACTCGATACTTAGTACGCAGTGCTGGAAGTTCGACACTCTGTACTCCATACTCAATACTCGATGCTTAGTGTTCGATACAATACAATACTCCATATTCGTTGGACAGTGCTCGATACTCAGTATTCGATTCTTAGCTTCAATGCTAAGTATCGTTAAGCAGTACTTTATACTTAGTACTTGATTTTCTGTACTCGATACTTAGTTCTGATTACGCAGTACTCGCTAGTTACTAAAATATAATCATTATTGGAAAATCAGTTCTCGATTTTCGTTACTACTACTTCTAATTACTCGATACTGAGTATGAAATAAGGAGAGCTCGATACTATGTACTCAGAAATACATACTCAGTGCTTGATAATTAGTATCGGAGACTTAGTTTTCTATACTCAGCATCTTAAAATTAGAGTTCCATGCTTAGAACTCGATGCTCCATATTAAGTACTCGATACTTGGTACGTAAGCTATACTCTACTATACTCTACTATACTCTACTATACTCTACTATACTCTACTATACTCTACTATACTCGACTATACTCTACTATACTCCACTATACTATATTGTTGTTATTTCGATACTGTACTTCATGCTTAGTGCTTGATACTCAGTATCTGTAACTTAATGTTCCATACTCAGCATTATATTCTCAGTTTTCGATTCTCAATACTCTATAATGAGTACTTGATACATAGCATACTGGTAGTTCAATACTGTACTTTATACTCGGTGATCGATACTCAGTATCTGTAACTTAGTGTTCGATACTTAGCATTTTATTCTCATTTTTCGATACTCTATACTAAGTACTCGATATTGGGTACTCGATAGTTAGAACGTAAGCAATACTGGTAGTTCAATACTGTGCTCTATACTCAGTGCTTGATTCTTATTATTCGATACTCAGTATAAGATACTCAGTATTCGATACTCAGTAAGCGATACTAATTCCAAGCGATACTATTCAAATCTCAGTTTTTGATGTTCGGTATCGATGCAATACCGAGTACTCGATGCTGACTACTCGATTCTTGCTAGTACTCGCTAGTTACTATACGTTATTTATTATTTAGTACTCAGTTTTCGATACTGAGTACTCGATTTTTGATTCTCGCTACTAAGAACTCGATATTAAGTACTCGATACGCATTATGCGATCCGGAGAATACGTTTATTGAGTACTTCCTACTTAGTGTTTGTTCGATCTCAGTTTTCGATACTCAGCACTCAAAATTCAGAGCTGGTTATTGAGTACTCCATACTCAGTATTCGATACTAAGTACTCGTTGCTTGATAGCCCTCCTGATTACACATAAAACCCTCATCCATCTGGAAACTGATTTTAGATATGACTTTTATTTCCTAGTTCTCCTTTCATTACCAACTCCGCCCCCCCCCCTCCAACTCCAGGGGGTAATCTTCTTGGGACTCCCTCTATCTCCCCCTATCTCCCTCTCCCTCCCTCTCTCTCTCTCTCTCTCTCTCGAGATGCTTATCAAAATGCATTTGAACATTTCAGTTACCTGATAGCTTCTACTTTGGCTTAAACGGTGTCGTCCCCGCTGGATGGGCCAGTTGCTGCCATTCACTTTATGTGACCAGAGACACAAATCGTGAAAGTAGCAAAAAAACAACAACAACAACAACAACAACAAAAAGTCAAGACAAACCATTATAATAAGTAAAATGTGCCACAAATATTTGCCCGATCTGGTCATGATTCGAAGCTCGCGGAATCTTTATTAATAATATTTCGTTTCGCTGTTGTTGTTGCCGTTTGGCCCAGCCACAGAGGAGACGCGCGGGGTCAATGCAGATAAACGGGAGCCACAATCTGCTCTGCAATTGAACCTTAAACCTGAGCGACTTGAGACAATGCCATTTGCATATTAAGACAATGGCCAAGTGCCTGGTATTTGGTCCGAGGCAAAGAAACGGAAAGAAAATCCAAGTAAAGGCAAGAAAAAGGGTCACGATGTGGCCGCTGGGAAAACGAAACCGAAACTACATAGAAAAACAGAAGGAGAAAAGTTAATTGCAGAGGGGAAATTAACACTTGACCGGCCGGCCGGCCGGCAGCCACACACAAACGAAAAACTTTCCCCTAGAACCGGCCAGAAGGGACAAACAGTCATAAAAACCCAAACAGAAACTGAAATGGCTAAAAGGGAAGCCGAGTCCAAAGTGCAGATAATATTTATGGCCAAATGACAAAAAGAAGCCACAACAGAATTTGTATCTAGTTGCGGTCTCTGGGCCTAGTATCTGTTGGCCATGTCTACTTTATGCTCTCTGTTGGCCAGAGGGACACTTTTGCAATTTCATATTGCAGCCAGCCAGCCTGGCAGCCTGGCATCCTGGGTGTCCTGCTTAGCCTGGGTGTGTGTGGTGTGGTGTGTGTGTTTATTAAATGCCAACTCTTCACAAAAGGCGGCATAAAAAACTCTCGCTGGGTCTTAACGACTTTTGTTTGTCTTTTTTTCCCCGCTTCTGTTTATGTTTTGTTGCTGCTGCCTATCTTTTACATATATTTTCTCTTGCTGTCACATTTATCGCACTTTTATAATTAAAAGAAGCCAAAAGGGAAAGAAACAAACGGCGAGAGGAAACAACAACAGCAACAACACCCAGCGATAAGCTGAAATCAGCCACAAAATAGTGGGAATAAGAATTATGGTCAACTGTTGGCCATCATTGAGAGAGAGAGAGAGAGAGGGGGAGAGTCGACCGGGTGATAACCAGGAATCGAAGGGATGCTGCACTGAGGCAATGATTCAATTTTGAAGTCTATTATTATGCCATAACTAGCCAACAAGTCTAAGCAAGATGAAGTCAGGTTTTCTGTAGAGGCATTCCTATGTCTCTCATCAGTAGACTCGCTTTGCCCAAATAACTCTTAAAATAAGTACCAAAAGTTCCCTATAGAAATTGAACCACAAAACGTTCTGCATTAGGCGAGTACTAGAGGTTTAAGGCTTTCAAATTATCCAGAAAATTCCCAATTTGTTCTTGAAATAACAGCAAAAACGCATGGAAAAATCCAAGTTCCATGCAATAATCAAAGACCAAGATGGTTTTACTGTGGTTCATCAGCCTACCAAGACTCTAAGAGAGAAATGCCAGTACCGGTTGGGAATTTCAAGTACCTTTTTGGTTGCTTTCACACAATTCTACAAGGTTTTATTTGTTGAAAAACTAGTTTTAGTAAGAAAAACTGAAATAATTTCAATGGAAACGTTTTCCAACTCAGTATTGAAAAGCTTGTTACGGTTTCCCCATGATACTGTTAAGTTGATCGAAATCGGAGCTCTATATAGCATAGAAAAGTTAGCTCTGAAAATCAGTTTTACTAAGGAAAACTTTTTTGTTTTCAATGGTATCGGCTTTAATTTCTATATTTGTTTATTTAAGGTGTTTATACACAATTCTACAAAGTTTTCTCAAAATCGGACTACTATAGCGTATAGCTGCCATGGGAAGGATCGGTCTAAAAACTAGTTCTAGTGAGAAAAACTTTTTTGTTTCTTACGGAAACGTTTTCAAATTCAAAACTTAAAAGTTTGTTGTGCTTTCCCATGATTCTGTTAAGTTCGGTCAAAATTGGACAACTCTATAGTATAGCTGCCATAGAGAAGTTAGCTCTGAAAATCAGTTTTAGTAGGGAAAACTTTTTCGTTTTCAATGGGAACAGCCTTAAAACTGGCATATAGTTGTTTTATGTGCTTTTAAGCAATTCTGCAGAGTTGTATCAAAATCGGACTACTATAGCATATAGCTCTCTTAGGAAGTATCGGTCTAAAAACTAGTTCTAGTGAGAAAAACTTTTGTGTTTCTTACGGAAACGTTTTCAAATTCTGAATTTAAAAGTTTGTTATGCTTTCCCATGATTCTATTAAATTGGGTCGAAATCGGACTACCATATAGTATAGCTGCCATAGAAAAGTTAACTCTGAAAATCAGTTTTACTAAGGAAAACTTGTTTGTTTTCAATGGTATCGGCTTCAGTTTCCATATTTGTTTATTTAAGGTACTTATACACAATTCTACAAAGTTTTGTCAAAATCGGATGACCATAGCATATAGCTGTCATAGGAAGGATCGGTTGGAAAACTAGTTTTAGTTGGAAAAATCTGTTTTGTTTTCAATTTTTGGCGTCTTAAGGCTTGGAAGTTATGATTATGAGCAGAATTTGGCATGACTTCATCAAAATTGGATGAATATTTCATATAGTTGTTATATAAATGATCTTAGTAGAGGCGTCATCTATAGGTCACACGGGGAAATCACTCAACTAGCTTCCCTTAAAGCGAAGATATACTACCAAGAAGGCTGTTTCCTGGATTATTGAATTGTACATAACTTTTTGACGTAAGCAACAAGCATGTGGATCTCACGCCAGTAGCCAGTAAAGGTGACGGCTGTTGAAGAGTTACCATAAAAGTACATTTTTATGACATGTTGCCATTGCAGGAATCCAAAGTTACAACTTTGGCTTAGTATATCAAAAAGTGTGCCACCTTCAGATATTCTTCTCCCACTTTCTAATCAGCTTCTACTGTTTAGTTGCTCCACTTTATGTTTCTTGGAAAGTTGAAAGAACTCAAGTAACTTAATGTAGTATTTACCAGCCCTGCATGCCTTTTGCTACCCTTTGAACTTAAAACACACACACACACAAATCTGGCTCAGCATCAGCCGCTGCTTCTGGTCTCTCAGGGTTGTCCTATCAGTTGGCTAAATAATGATAACAATAAACAAAAGCCAACGCATTGTTGTAAACTGTTTTGCTGTTGCTCTTCACTTGTTTTTTTTTTTTTCTTTCTGTTTGTTGCCTCTTTTAATAAATTACATATTTATGTATCTTTATTTTGCCCGCTGTTGTTGTTGTTGTTGCTGTTGCTGTTTTCCTTTCGTTTTGGCTCCCGCTAGTTGGCATAATTGTCGCCCCAGCACAGTGGGTTGCTGCGGAAGATTAACAACTTCCGAAATGGCTTTTTTAATGACACCAATTATGAGTTTCTTATCGGGAGAGCAGTAGCCGACCTTCCACTGGAACAAACAACGAGAAACCGTTCTGTTGGACACTTCTTCTTCATTTCCAACTTTTAATGAAGTAATTTTTCCTGTTCTTCTCCGGGGGTTGGGGGGGGTTGGGGGAGGGGGGGGGGGGGGGGGGGGGGGGGGGAAGAGAGGGGGACAAATATTTTTTACAGAAGCCCGCCCAGGTGACGTCTCCAACTTTCGCTGCATTGTTTGTCATTTGTAATCTCTGGCTCTCAGGTTTCATTTTGCTGGCTGTCCCAAAATTGTTGGACGGGATAAGTCACCCACTAGAGTGGTGGCGGTGGCAGGGGGGGGGGGGGGGGGGGGGGGGAGGAGCGTAATTAATCTTGGCCAACATCCTTCATCATATTATGTAACACTGAACCGTTTTCCATTTGTTTGCACTCATAATTTGTGGCTCTAATGAAGCCCCAATGTCAATTGGCTCTTGAGTTTATCCTCTCAATTGTGCAGCGTCATCTTCCATGCAGTCGGGAATTGATTAATTAAATGTAATTGAGTTTTAATAGGCGCCGACTTACCGCCTCCGCCACGCCCCCCCCCCCCCCCCCCCCATTGGTTTTGCGGTGCGGGTGTCAACGAAGGCCGCGTGGGTCGGCAGATGTGGAGCCTCATTAATGACGTGACTTGACTTTGACTTTGGAATCACTGAAAGATTGGGAAAGCCACACGCTCGAGACGCGCTCAACAATCACTTAGCGCATTATTAAAAACGCTTTTTGATTGCGCTTTGGCGTGTTTATGGCTCAAATCCAACCGATTGAAATCGATAGGCGTGGATGCTGGCGGCGGCTGGTGGTGACTGGGGGCTACCTCACCCAGACAGAGTCTAGACGAATTGGCCAAGTTTGGAAGCTAAACAAGTGCGGCTGGTGGGGAAATGTAGAGAGTTGGTTGCAAAATAGTTTTGAATGAGTATATAAAACATACTCTGTACCTATCAAAACGTTTCAAGTAGTGTAAAGTGCTGCCCATTGCTGTTTCAGCCGGTGCTGCCCCCCCCCCCATAAATGTTTTTTTCCTTATAACTCGACTTTGGTACATCCAATCTTCACACTTTCTTTTGCATTTCTTTAAATAATACTGATTACTATATATGTCTTGAAGGTATGAACCTTTTAATTATAAAACTGTGGGAGATATGGGTTTTTTTGGTCATAACTCGAGAACCGTTTAACCGATCTTTACCATTCCTTTGGCGAATCGATACATAATAATGATTACCTTATGTGTCCAAAAGGTACGAACCTTCTAACCATAAAAATGTGGAAGATATGGGTTTTTTGATTATAACTCGAGAACCATTCATCCAAACTTTACCATTCCTTTGGCGAATCAATAGATAATACTAATAACTAAATATGTTCAAAAGGTACAAACCTTCTATCTTTAAAACTGTGGATGATATGAGGTTTTTGCCAAATTTTGGGAGCGGAAGAGGGCGTGGCAAAAATTGAAAATATACATAATCTGTCTGTAAGTCTAAAAAGCAAATGTCCATACATATCAAACTTCTATCTCTTACCGTATCTGAGATTTGGGCTATATCGCCTCTGCTGTTGATGCTGATCAAGAATATATATACTTTATAAGGTCGGAAATGTTGTTACATAGACTTAATATACTCTGTGTACCTCTGGAGTATAGAGTATCAAAATTCTACATTAAAATAGAAGTCAGCTTAAGAGCCTGATACAATGCTTTTCGATTTCTCGCTAGTGTGACCGTTCTTTTTGATTATATTTCTTATCTCTTTTAATTCTGATGTGATACAGATCTCTGTGAGTTTCCGTTCTACTCTTAACCATCTCTCAAAATCTGTGAGACGCTTAGTCTGAGGGTCCGAGTTTCGGAAACAATGGTCCACTTTGTTTAGCAATTTCCTTGCCTTTTTATATATTCCAATCTGTAGTCGTTAGACCAAGTTCACTTGAGCAATCCAGGTCTTTTATGTGTTTAAAATGGAAACCAGCTCTACTCTAGTATGAGAAGTTAGTTTTAGGACTTCACAAAATGAACATTTTACTAAAAAAATATCAGGAAAATTATGCGAATTCTTATAAATATGATTTGAGTACACAGACTCAAAGAAGTATATTAATAAATATGCATTAAATGATTTACCGCATCCATTTAGCCTTCCTATGTATTAAATATCCTTTTAATCTTCCAACGGAACTGAAAATAATCTAAATGATATAGAAATAATCATCATTTGCATGATTTTTAGCTCAGTTGAATGTTTAAAAGGATATTAACGACATATCCAGTCCAAATGTAGGTTTTTTTTTTGATACTTTTATGTTTTCTGTGCAGTTGTGAAACTTTCGAGTGTTGCCTTTTATGCAAATAAGTATGTCTATATTCGTCATGTTTCTCTCAGTGTGGCACAGGTGAGTTGTTGCGACACCGGTGCATTCAACAAGTACCAAGGGAAATCGAACTTTTTAGCCCATAAGTATCCAATCAAAGACAAAGTGATTATTTGTAAATGAAGAACTGTAAAGTTTTGAATACTAGGCTTAACTTTTGAAAGGAATAGTTAATTTCCACATCTAATTTCGTTGAAAAGGTGTTCGTCGATAAACTACAATCGATAGATCGCAGCTAGCAGCGTCAGGTGGCAACGCTGTGATATCGATAAGACTATTTAGCTACTTAAGTCAAAATAAACTATTCAAATTGCTACTCCAAAAGAAGTTTTTGTGAAGGCAAACAATTTTGAACCAAGTTAAAGGGTATTTGTGCTATTCGCCTATGCAACAGTCTCTCCCTCCATCTCATCTCCCCCTCTTCCTCTCTTACATCAATGGAGCGGCCGTTTTAATTGACCATGGCCAAGAAGTCGCACTTGGAAATGTCTCAATCAAAAATAATAAAGATACCAAAAACCCACAGCAAATCTACATAAATTTTGGTTTTGTGGTCAAGATGGAAAACCGATTGAGAGAGAAGGCAGATTGAAATGAACATATTTTTGTGTGTGTGTGTGTACAACGAATTGAAGCTTTTTCTTTTGTTTTTCGTTTGTGGTGCCACGCCCCGTTGTCGGACAATTTGCATTTGATTATGTGTTGTTGTTGGCCAAAAAAAAAAGAACTGTGTCCGGCAACAGGCTTTGATTTCTAATCGATGCTGTTGGATCTGCTGGACAAGGGTCTTATGATATTTGATCTCTGCCACAAAACATGCCGCGCTAATAAGCTCGTTTCCAGAACAGACACACAAAAATTAATAACATCATCATCGTGGTGGTTGGGAAAGCTTTGTGGGGCACAAATTTATGTGCCCCCAAAGGCGGCGACAAGAACAACAAAAACAACAATAACAAAAGGCAACTCAATAACAATAAAAATAACAAGATGTCATAAAATGAATAGCCCAACGAAATAACAAGTACAAGTTAGAACGACAAGCTCCAAAAAAAAAAAAAAAAAATGTTGAAAAGGAAACGCCAAAAGGAAAGCCAAATAAATAAATAAGTGAATGCAAAGGAGGAGGCGGCTGGAAAGGGGGCGGGGGCGGGGTGTGCAAAAAAGGATAATTACGTGCTCAAGATTTTCTTCTTTTTTTTTTATGCGAAACAGCCAAATTAAAGTAGCACTGATGCGGGTGGGGGGCGCAGTTGAAGAGGGGAAATATGGCCTTTGGCAAATAAACAAAAAATATAAAAAAAAAAAAAAATGGAGATAGCAACCACCACCGCATTGAAAATCTGCCTAAACACAACGAAAAATGTTGTCAAAAATCATCACAATTATTACGTGGGAGGTCGTCTCAGAAGTACTTAAATCTTTCGTAACTCTTTGTTGAGCGGCCTTTAAGCTGCCAGTTGTAGTTGCCTAGAGCCGGTTGGGAATTGTAACGTTTGAATGGATTTTAAAGCAATGTGAAGGTCTCTTCTTAGAGAAGCTTTAACAGACATTGTAGAAGTTTTGTAATGAATTATAACCATAAACTCAAATGACTGTGTTCAAAGCAGCGATGGTCATGCCTGGTCCGCACACACAGAAAGCTTGAAAACATAATATTGATTTGGGCTGAGCCTAAAAGCGCTAGCATTACAATAAACTAAGGTTTTCTCTCTAGGAACCAATTTCTGAGCGATCCGTTCTATGAAGGCTATGGGATATAGTAAACCGACTTGGTTCAAACTTTGCAAATCTCTTAAAAAGCATTTAATATTGATACATGCTGAGTTTGGAAGCGCTAGCATTAAAATCATAAAAGTTTTTCTCACTAGAACTCATTTTCCGACCCATCCGTTCTATGGAGGCTATGGGATATAGTTATACGATTTGGTCTAAACTTTAAAAATCTCTTAGAAAGCATATAATATTAATACATGTTGAGTTTGGAAGCGCTAGCATTAAAATCAAAAAAGTTTTTCTCACTAGGAACCGTTTTCGGACCGATCGGTTCTATGAAGGCTATAAGATATAGTCATCCAATGTTGCCCAAACTTTTTAAATCTATTCAAGAGCATATAATACTGATACATGCTGAGTTTAAAAACGCTAGCATTAAAAATAAAACAGTTTTTCTCACTAGGTACCATTTTCCGACCGATCCGTTCTAGGAAGGCTATGGGATATAGTAAACCGATTTGGTTCAAACCTTGCAAATCTTTTAGAAAGCATATATTATTAATACATGTTGAGTTTGGAAGCGCTAGCCTTAAAAACAACAAATTTTTTCTCACTAGAAACCATTTTCAGACCGATACGGTCCATGAAGGCTATAATATATAGTTATCCAATGTTGCCCAATCTTTTAAAATCTATTCAAAAGCGTTTTATATCAGTAAAGGCGGAATTTAGAAGCTCTGACACCAAAAACATAAAAGTTTTTCTCATCAGGAACCATTTTCTGACCTATCGGTTCTATGAAGGCTATAGAATATAGTAAGCCGACTTGATCCAAACCTTGCAATTCTATTTAAAAGCATATTAAAGTAATACTGGCAGAGCTTAGAAGCGCTATCATTCAAATCAACAAAGATTTTCTTACTAGAAACCATTTAAAGACCGATCTGTTCTACAAAAGCTATAGAATATAGTAAGCCAACTTGCTTCAAACTTTGAAAATCTATTTAAAAGTTTTAAACATTAATACTGCCTCAGTTTGGCCACACTAACATTGAAGACAAGCACATTTTTCGACCGATTTAACAGATTTCTATATGCTATAGTCAGCTGATCCAAACATATTCGACATATCAGCAGCGTTAAGTAGAAAGAAGTAATAGGTGAAATACTTGAGCTCGACAAGTTTTCCTCAATCAACTCAAATTGTTGCCCAGATCAGGAATATATATATAAAGTCAAGGTTCAAATAAACGAAATTAAAGTCCTTTTCCCCCACTCAAAGGAATACATTTTGATGCTTTCGAAGTGGCCATTCCCATTACTTGTCCAACCACTCTCGTAAGTGGGGCCCCGGCCTTTTTTTTTTTCTGCATCGATGACTTAATCTCCTGGTCTGTTAGCGCCTGTCCAATAAAAGCTACGTGCAAAACAAAGGCCCAAAGTCAAGAAGTCTCGTTCAAAGTTGTCAGGCAAACCCCTCCAACTCGGCTTGTCCAGTTGGGCTTAAGGCTTGTCAAAATATAAAAGTAAAGGAAACCCTTTTTCTTTTTTTGTTTACCCCATGGCTTTTCCACCTGGCCAAAAACAGGTGTCTTTATCTGCTCCATCCCAGGCAGAGCTGCTTTCAAAGGGACACTCGAAGAGAAGGGTTGGTTTGGGAGCTCTAGAACTTCAATTTTCGAAATATTTGTGTAAAATTTAATTAAAGTAAAAATGCCCAAAATAACATTGATGGGTTGGATGGATGGATGGGTGGGTGGATGGGTGGATGGAATGGAGGGTTGGTTGGTTGCCTGGAAAAGCAAAAAGCAAATTTAATTGGAAACAGGTGGTCGGTCAAAGGGGTCTCCCACTTCTGGGCAGATCTAGAACTTGCTCTAAATACGTGCAATTATCTGTCTTAAATCATGGCCGAGCCAGGGACGGACGCCTCTGGGGGGCCTCTCGATGCCTGTCAGCAGGCAAATTTATTCTCAACACACAAAAAAAAAAACACACACACACCAAGACGAGGCGAAGAAGTTGCGCAAGTGGCCCCACAATGACGCCGCCGACGCCATCGTCGCCATCGTTTTGTAGGTGTGAAGTGCAATCAAACTGCAGCAGCAGCAGCGGCAGCAGGTGAAGGGAGGGGCGGGTAAGGTAGGGAGGCAGGGAGGCAGGTGCCAAAGTTGTTTAATCACACAATTTGTGTTCCAAATCGAGGCTATGGGCTCGGCGGCATCCAACCTCATTTTCCCTTCGTTTACCCTCTCCCCCCCTCCCAACTCAAATAAAAAGCTCATTAGGCGAGTTGACCAAATTGCTCCGCTCGCCCTACACAAACACACAAATAATCACAGAAACAACACCAAAATAAAAGATAAAATTAAAATAAATATAAAAAGAAACCAAATCGAGAAATCGTCAAAAGCAATTAAAATTGAAACAGTCGACTGCTGATGATGAGGGGGGTGTGATAGGGGGGCAGGGCAGGTGCGGTGGTAAGCCTTGGGGGGCCAGACAAATAATTAACTCAAAGTTGGGTGCAAAGTTTAGCAAATTGACAGCTGAAATAGCTAGCTGAAAAAAAGGGAGGTGTTAAAGGGCAGTTAACACGCATTTACACAGAGAAGCTTTCACACGGACACTGTGTGTGTGTGAAAGCTTTGACGGCCAGTGGCCGGTTGGTAGAGCGCAGCTTTGAAAGCTCACCCATACCAATACGAGAATCCATCAGCTGCAACTAAAATAGATTTCTTATATCCCCATCTTTGTTGAATTTTCTGCTCATTTGGCCATGCCAGTTGGTGCTTGTTGGTGTTGTTCGATTTTGATTGTTGTTGCCGTGCGGCAAGGTGCAGCCACAACAACACACACAAGTGGAGGAAGGCTGCCACAAAACTCGAATCGCATGTCCAAGTGTTTTGAAGCGTGGAAGTTTGTGGAGAAGCTGCCGTTGTTGCTGAGCATAAGTCAACATGTCTGCGGCAACACCATGTGCCACTGCCATGTTGTTGCCGCCGCATGCATAAATATGTTGCATGTTGTAAATGTTAAACGCGGCAGCAACTTTTAACATCAACTTCATCTGCCGCGTCGGCGGCTGAGTTGCATCTTTGGCGCATTTGCGCTTCAATGCGATTTATTTGCCCGTTGTTTGTAATGCCATTTATTGCTGCTGTTGTTGTTAAATGCTTATTTACATTACGTTTAGCGGCACTTGACGTCCCCATCGTCGTCGGCAGCTTCACCAAAAACTGCCAACTCCCAACTCGCCAACTTCTCGCTTTTTGGCGGCGAAGGTAAGCAAAAAAAAAACAACAGAATAGAAGAAAAACCTGCACACATTTTGATTTATGTCGGCAATGTTGCTGCTAGTTTTTTTCTCTCTCGCTTTTTTTATATGCCATACATATCATTAGCCAAGTCAAGGAGCTGGGGTGGCTCGAAGAGTTTGGAAAGAAATATCTACAAATAGAATGGTTTTCGTGAAATCGCTTTTATCTTCCATCTTACTGAGTATTTAGTTATGAATATCGAGTACCGAGTATTGAATAGAGCTCTGGTTATCGAATAGTGAGTGGCGAGTAGAAAGTAGCGAGTACTGAGCATACAGTTCTAAGTATCAAGTACTGAATGATAAGTATGGAATATCGAATACAAAGTATCGAGCTTGGACAATGAAATACTTATGATCCAAATATGAGTAGAGAGTACTGTGTATGTAGTATGTCAAGTACTAAGTATCGAATACTATTATAGAGTACTTATTATCGATTAGTAAGAATCAAAAACTGACTATCGAGAAGTGAGTATGGAAACCTGAGTATTGAGTATGTCGAGTATAGAATATTTAATACAAAGCATCGAGAACTGAGTATGGAATAACGAGTAATTTGTATCTAATCGATTATTAAGTATCGAGTGCTGAGTGACAAGTACTGGATATTCATTATGGAATATAGAGCTCGAACTATCGAGCTGTGAGAATCAAAAACCAACAATTGAGAAGTAAGTAGCGAGTACTGAGTAGCGAGAACTGACTCGCGAGCATTGAGTAGCCAGCGCTGACTTGCGAGTACTGAGTAGCGAGTACTGCGTAGCGAGTACAGAGTAGCGAGTACTGCGTAGCGAGTACAGAGTAGCGAGTACAGAGTAGCGAGTACAGAGTAGGGAGCACTGAGTATCAAATATGCCGAGTACTGAGTACCGAGAACTGAGTGTAAAATACTAAGTAGTGAGTAATAAGTGTCGAATAGTGAGTATCGAGTACTGCGTATCTAGTCGAGTTCTTTAGCACCGGGTATGTCAAGTACTGCGCATGAAAATAGGTATGGAGTACTTAGTACTTAAAAGTGAGTATCAAAACATGAGTATTAAGTAGTATATTTCAATTTGACCATCGAGAACTGAGTATAGAATAACGAGTAATGAGTACTAAGTGTCGCTCAAAGAGAACCGAGTGCTTAGTATCGAGTACTGAGTGACGAGTAATGGCTATATATTGTGCAATATCTCTAAGTATCACACTGACTATGTAGAAGTGGGATACCGAGTACTGAGGATCGAGGGGTATATTACTGAATATTGAATACAGAGTATGCAGAACTTAGTGTAAAATACTAAGGCTAAGACAGCAAGAGTACTGCGAATCGATTATTGATTACCAATTACTGAGAATCGAGTACTAAGTACCAAGTACTTAGTATTTAGTAGAGTACCAAGTGACAAGTACAGCTTATCGAGTAAAGAGTATTGAGTTCTGAGTATCGAGTACCATATCTAGCGATATCCATATCTCTAAGTAGCGTGTATCAAACACTGACTATCAAGAAGTGAACATCGAGTAGTTTGAGTATTGAGTATTGAATACTAAGCATGGAAAATTGAGTATATAATAAAGATTCTTGAGTACTTAGCATTGAGCACTGAGAATCGAGAACTGAGTATAGAAAAACGGGCACTTAGTTTCGCGAACTGTGTATAGATTACTGAGTAATGAGTGCTGAGTATAGAATACTAATTACTCAGTATTCAGTCGTGTACTGAGTGACAAGTGCTGATTATAAAGTACGTAATATCAAGATCTATGCATCGAGTATTGAGTATCGATTAAAGAGAATCGAATACTTACCACCGAATAGTGTGTAGCGAGTGCTGAGTAGCGAGTTCTAAGTATTGAATACTAAGCATTGAATGCTGAGCTTTTAATACCGAGTAAGATAAGAATTCGAGCAAAAGAATTCTCAATTAGAACTTTTCCACGTCGAAAATTGACATAAAACACTTAAAGCAGTACCCAAAACAAGGCAGCAGCAGCTCAGCAGCAGGTGTTAAGGGGATATATTTTGAACAAATCGGAAGGTTAATACTACACAATGCTTATATAGATAATATCTAATAACAAAACAAGAGATTGACCTTTTCAGCAACAACTACTGAGTAAGTTTATGCTAAAAGCTATCAAACTTGCAAGTGAAACTATCTTATCAAGGCTGGTCACACTTGATATCAGGGATGCAAACCGGTTCTGAACCGAACCGAACCGCTTATTCCAGCCGGTGAACCGAACCGCAAACCGAACCGGCTTCCTTTCAGAATTGCTGAACCGAACCGAAAACCACAAATAAAAACTGTTCGGTTCGGTTCAGTTCTCTGACTGAAATCATGCCTAAAATCAACTAAGGTCATGACGTAGTAGGACATGTCAGAGTAAAATCCATGGCCCAAATTCTCAAAAAATGATGTCATGAATTCAGGACCAGCCCTTTCATTTCTGAGCTGATTCAGCTATGATTCAGTTCTGAGCCTAACTTAAGGGATATGATAAATATAATAATTACGATGCATAGTACGTATTCTTTTCTAGCAAACATTCTCAATTGTCGAGAGTATTCATCTAGGAACTTATAGACGACTCCTGGAAATCCGACATAATAAATATTTTAATGGATTATAAGAATTAAATTTCAAAAGTGTTCGACAAGTCACATTACTACCAACAATCATAATATCTCATAATGTGCCTTTGTGAACCACTGAACCGAACCGAAACCGCGGTTCAGCTAGCTCAAAAAACCATGTAATGAACCGAACCGGCGGTTCAGAAACTGTATGAACCACTGAACCGAACCAGTCCTTATTTTCGAGTGGTTTGCATCCCTGTTTGAAATAGTATGTTGTTTGCTTCAAACTTCTCAAGCCCCCCCCACCCCACCACAAAATGGATTTACAATCCAATCCCTGAGCTGGCTTCATCCTCGCTTTCAATGGGTCCCAAAGTATCTCTTGATGTTGCTGCTGTGTCTATTGTTGCCGTCGGTTTTGCTGTTGCTGTTGCCGTTGCTGTTGCCGTTTGCCGTTGTCATGGCATATTATTATTATTATTTTTGTTGTTGTTGCGCATGAGCAACCGCCTCAAGTCCGGCTGTGTCCATTCCCATTCCCATTTCCATTTGCTTGTGTTATGGGCTGGCTTAGGCCAGGAATTTAGAATTCAAGAGAATTGTTTGCCAAGGCGCAAGTGCAGCTGCTGTGGCACGCAAAACCAAACTGCCAACAGATGTTGTTTGCTATTTTTAATACAAATTTATTAGCAAAAACAAAAATGATTTAATAGATTCCACGAATAATCCCCGACTCGAGTCTCATCCCGGGGCCAGTGTTGACATTTTGGAGTTGGGCTCTGCCATTGACAGCTTATTAAAAATTTATCTAACAGCGCCATGAAGTATGCAACATGGAGAAAGGAGGAGCCCAAGCCCCTGATCCAATTAACTGCTTACACAAAACACAAATGGCCAGACAAATGGAGAAGGAGGAAGGGATTGGTCAGCATGCATAGACATACATATGCCAGGGACTCAGTGCTCCCCTCAAATAATAACAGTTAAAATCAACGCATGGCATTCGTCCTCGCATATCCTGGCCTGGCCGGTGGCAACACTCCAGCAGACAGCAGCAAAAAAAAACCCGGGCAGCCGGAGGACGCTTAGCTCAATCTCCTGTTGGCCTTGCCTACCTTTTTCACAGGGTTGGAACTTGGACATGTTGGCTATTTAAAGAAAATTAACACAGCTCTGCACACATCAAAGACAGCAAGTGGCAGGGTATAGCCCGATTCGTTAAGCTGCCTGCCTGGGTTTCACTTGATGTGGGTTGGTGTTGTTGTTTCTGTGTGTGTCCTGCCGGTTTGCCTTTGGCTTTTGATGAGCCTCGTCTCGACGCGTCTCTTGCCCTTTTTGGCTTTTGGGGGGGTTGCACATGTGTGTGTGCGTGTGTGTGTGTGTGTGTAACGCTATGTGCATAAAAAATAAACATAATCACTTGAAAGCCAAAGCCAAAGCCAAGCCAAAGGGTCGTCCTTCTTCGCCGGGACTTGGCGCTGCGAGCGCTTTCCGCACTTCACACAATAAATAAAACATAAATTGCAACAAAATGTTTGGATTCTCACTTTTTGCATTTTGTTTGTCCACGTTTCAGGACTTTTGTTTTCCAGGGGCTTATTAAAAGTATGGTTAAGTGAATTTTCGGCAACATGGCAAAAAAAAAGTGAACTGTTTAAAATTCATAAAGCAGGCAGGACGAAGGTGGGGCGAGTGTGTGCGTATCCTGGCCAGTAAATCAGAGTCGAGCGTATGGCCCTGACAGGCCTCGTCACATACAGCGGCCGCCATGACGAATGGTTCCAGGTATCCAATGGCCATGCCCCATGCCCCATCCCCTGCCCCTGCCCACTTGACAATCCCAGTAAACAACAATTAAAATGACAACACGAAAGATAGAAAGGCGAAAAAAGGGATGCTGTTTTCTTTTTCTCGTTTCGCTCTTGCTGAAAAAATGTAACTGATGAAAACTGACACAAGGCCTGGCCAACGTATGCTCTGTGCGAAATTATAGCCACAGGACAAAGCCCAGCTAAATCACAGCCACACGATGGATTCCTCTAACAGGAATGGAGCAAAAACCAAAACCCCGTTACAAAGGAGACAACAGCAAAACAAAACTATTCCTTGGGGACATGCCAATGCAATTTCCCTTCAATGTTGTCCAATGGAAAAGTCAATGAAAATGACTCGAAAAGAAAATTGTGTATTTGATAGGCAAATCAGGTATTCAAGTAAACAGAACTTCTTAATTTAAGGGACTAGTTGCCTGGAGAGGCAATTGACACAACAACACCTGAAGCGGTTTATTTGGTGGCGAATCCTTGCGAATTGCGAGCCATTTAAAAATCAAGAATTTTGAGCTTAAATCAAAGAGAAATGGAAAGGAAAGTATGAAATTCCAAAGAATACTAGATTCCAGCACAACAATTCTCATTTCAGTTACTAAATACTGGATTGTAGAATGTTAGATACTCTTTGGGTAACATTTAAGCTAACTATCATTGACTCTTTAAACAAGAATTTGTGTATTTAAACCAAACACTAAATATTCTTTGTTGGTTATAGGAATTTTGTACTTAAAATACTAGATTATAGTACATAATACTCATATCAATTCCTAAATGTAAGCCGCTTCGGAACATTTCAACGGTTATATACCAAATCCTACCAATGCTTAAGTCTAGAACTGGCATATTGTAACAACATTTATATAGTTCGAAATCGGCTTCCCATTTAAACTGAAGACTAGAAATTGTCAATTCTTCGTTCAAGTAGGGAAACTTCTTAAAGTTTTTTGAGCAGACAACTCAATCATTTAGTTCTAATAATTTTTTCCTAGAATTCCGGCTTCTTGAAGTTGTCTTATGGTGTAGGTCCCCCATGTAAGTCTTCAGCTTTGAATATGACACCATATTTGTAACACAATCGATTTGTGATGTGGGCTCTAAACATATTTGGTAAAACTTACACACTGTCACGGTCGCCACGTCATGCCGATAACTTAGTAGTGGCTTCGGAAGGGCTTTATAATGATTAAACCAAAGTAGTATGGGAAATTTCATTACATTACAAATCAATTTCATACATTTTTGGTATGACACTCAGTTGAATTCAACACTGTCACGGTCGCCACGTCATACCAATAACCTAGTAGTGGCTTAGGAAGGGCTTTATAATGATTAAACCAAAGTAGTATGGGAAATTTCATTACATTATAAATCAATTTCATACATTTTTGGTATGACTTAATGTTGAATTCAACACTGTCACGGTCGCCACGTCATGCCGATAACCTGGCAGTGGCTTCTAGAGGGTTACAAAGCGATTGTACCAAAGGTGCATTAGAAATTGCATTATTTCTTCATTTTATGAAATTTATAAAACAATTTAATACAGTTTTGGTACGACTTACAGTTGATTTTGGAAGTCTTTCTCAAAAGTACAGTTTCCAATGTTAATTGAAAATGTCTCGTTCGTTGTTTCACATCAAACTGTCTTCAATTATGGCGTTGCCCTTTTTAAAAATCCAAACCACAAATTAAAAGAAAATCGCAATTTCTCAATCCTCTGCAAATAAGTACAGTCGCGTTTTGTCTACCAGCTACAAGAAAGTACAGCAGAAATTATGCGTCACCAAGATCCGGCTTGAAGGGGAGTCAACATATCTAACTTTATTTTCCAGCGGGATGTTTATTTTTTAGGTTGTTTTTTTTAAGAAAAGTTACATCTAAGGATATTAAAACTATGAAACTATACATATTTAGATCATTTTTGGATTCAAAAGGTTTTCAGAGTTGAAGCTTATGCCAGTTTCTAGTTTGGTTTGTTCAAAATATTGAAAATTTCGCTAGGACTTCGCAGTTCTTACCACTTTGCTTCTCCACCGGCTTGCAGCAATAGTTTCCGATTTGGAACTTGGCCCTGACTTCAACAACTTGAACAACGTTTCCCAACTCACCAAGTGTAAAAAGCACAGAGTCGCGCACCCTCCTGCCATAAATTGTCCCCCCTAGATTCTGGCTCTTTAAAATCAACACATAAATTAATGATATTTATGGGGTGACAACAAACCGTTTTTGCCCCTTCCCTTCTCCTCTTTTTGCCACTTAATTTTCTGTTGCCGTAACCTTTGAGTGTCTCATTAGCACCAACACCGACTCTCTGACCCCTGACCTTTTGGCAGAAATCATAAATGGGGCCGCTTCCCCAGCAATCACCGATCCCCAATCAATGTTTTGCAGTTAAAAACACACATTAAAAAAGAAGAAACACATCGCACTTCATCATAATTAAGTGGCAAGTGCCTTGACGACTCCACTTCTATTTTGTGGCAACATCCACACCATACCGAGAGACAGACAGAGAGAGTCGGAGAAAGAGCGAGGGAGAAAACAACAACAAAAAAAACCAAATCAAGACACGTCTAAAATTAACGCAAAAGCACACACAAATAAATAAATTTCAATTCGTAAGCCGTTTGGCAAATCAAGACATTACTCATACGCCGTGTGGTTTGTGCATCCCAAAAATAGTTTGTGCGGATTCTGAAGGCATCTGAGATGGACGGATGACGGGGTCTACAAAATGCTTAGGCGTCATGATAAATGTGTTTGGGGCTTAGGCAAAATGCCGCGCAAATTAACCAAACAATTTGTCGAAATGGAATCAAGGGGGGGGTTGGGGAGGAGCCAAACGATTGTGTGTCACAGCTAATAGTACAGATATTTATCAAGGTTATCCCAAGATATTTATCCAAAATATATATATATATAGTATATATATATAAATAGATAAGAGATGTGACTCAGTTTTAAACAAAATTAAGCGAAATTATGGATAAAGAGATACACGCAGAGAAATAAAGCATGAAGGTAACACCACCAAGATATATAACATATTCTCGATATTTGAAAGTCAATGAAAATATCTATGAATCGATGTGTAAACCTCGCTCTTAGACTCCTTAAGTTTAGCAGGACTTGAAGAGGGTTCAGTTGATAGCTTATACCTGAGCTTTTTATACTCTGTACCGAAGGTACATAGAGTATTATAAGTTTGTGCAAAAGTATGTAAAATCCACAAGGAAGCATCTCCGACCCCATAAAGTATATATATTCTTGATTAGCATCAACAGCCGAGTCGATATAGCCATGTCCGTCTGTCCGTCTGTCGTCCGTCGGTCTGTCTGTCCGTACGAACGCACAGATCTCAGAGATGGTAAAAGATAGAGGTTTGACATGTATGGCACATATGCTTCTTATGTCTGCAGGCAGATCAAGTTTATTTTCAATTTTGGCCACGCCCCCTGCCGCCCCCGCAATTTAGAAAAAACGTCATATCTCCTACAGTTTCAAAGATAAGTGGGTTGTTCCTTCTAAATATATTTAGCAATAAGGGTAACTTATCGATCAGCCAAAGGAATGGTGAAGATTGGATCAACGGTTTTCGAGTTATGATCAAAAGACAAATTTTCTTGGTACAGAGTATGTTATAGTCGGGCTTGACCGACTTTCTTTCTTGTTATACCCTGGCAAAGAGTATTATAATTTTGACAAGAAGCTTGCAACGCATGGAAATATTCATGTCCAACCCCATAAACAACTATATATATTCTGGATCAGGGTGACGAGCTGAGTCGATTGAGCTTTGTCCGTCCGTCTGTCTGTCTGTCTGTCTCTTTCCACACTAACTAGTCTCTCAGTTTTAAAGCTATCGAGCTGAAATTTTGCACAGAGTCGTGTTTTTGCTGCACACAACTAATATGTAGGAACCGACTGGATCAGATGACTATATGTCATAGCTCCCATAGGAACAATCGGTCGGAAAACTAGTTTTAGTATGAAAAACTTTTTTCTTTTCAGCGGAAACGTCTTCAAACTTTGTATTCATAAGTTTTCTATGTTTTCTTATAATTCTACCAAGTTTAATGAAAATCGAACAACTATATGATATAGCTGCCATACAAAAGATAGGTCTGAAAAACAGTTTTAGTTAGAAAAACTTTTTTGTTTTTAATGATAGCATCCCGAAATGTTGTATTTGTTAGTTTCACCTGCTTTCACATAATTTTACAAATTTTTGGCCAAATCGGATGACTATATCATATAGCTGCCATACGAAAGATTGGTCGGAAAATGGGAAAAAGAGTTTTTTTTTGGATAATATTTAAGCTAGCACTTGCAAGGGTATAAAAACTTTGACACAGTATTATAAGTTGGTGCAAAAGTATACAACAGCCAGAAGAAAGCATCTCCAACCCCATAAAGTATATATATTCTTGATCAGCATCAACAGTTGAGTCGATATAGTCATGTTACGTCTGTCTAATCTCAGAGATGGTAAGAGATAGAGGTTTGACATGTATGGAACATATGCTTCTTATGTCTGCAGGCAGTTTAAGTTAATTTTCAATTATGGCCACGCCCTCTGCCGCCCCCGCAATTTGAAAAAAACCTCATATCTCCCACAATTTTAAAGATAGATGGTTCATACCTTCTAGACATATTTAGTAATCGGGATAACTTATCGATCTGCCAAAGGAATGATGGATGAACGGTTGTCGAGTTATGATCAAAGAAAGCTTTAAAATTTATGCTAAGCGTTAATTTCGTGGGCACAGAGTATGTTATGGTCGGACTTTTTGTCATTTTTCACATAGATTTTCCAACAAATGTGAATTCCCTACAAGAAAACCCATACCACCCCTCTGTGATCCCATCTCTCCTTGCCCATCTGTTTTGTGTGGTTCATCAAATGGATGACAATTAACCAAAATGCAGTTGCTCACTCCCAAGCCACATTTGAGGATATGTGTTGTTATAATCTTGTGAATATTCTTTGCTTTCCTTTTTTTCTCTGTCCATAATTCTCACATGTTCGACGAGCACAGAAATGTTTCCAATTTTCTGTGGTTTTTCTCTCTTTTCACGCCGTTTTTGGACGGTTTCGTCCTTTGTTCCCGTTGCCCGTTTCCCGTTCGCCGTTTGTTTTGGGCTGTAATTGTTGCCTGTTGTTGAGGTCACATTTGAACGTCAAAAGCGGCGGCAATGGCAATGTTAATTTCGTTTGCCCATAAACATGCAACATATGTGCAAGGGAGGAGGGCGGCGAAGGACGAGGAGGCGGAGGACCCTTGGGCAAGGGTCGATGCTGGCCTGCAATGCATTTTGCAACCCTAATAAAGACCAAAAAAAAAGAAAAAAAGGGGGCGGAGGCGTAGAGTCTGGCACACGTGCCTGGGCTCTGATAACAGCCAGTCGTCCTTTGTGCTGTTGTGTGCCTGCATGTGTGTGTGTGTGTGCGTGTGTGCGTGTGTGCCTGGTGTGACTCTGATTTATGCACTAAACACAACATAAACAAACAACAAAAAAGAAGCTGCAATGCAATTCTGTTTGCGTTTTTTTGTTGATGTTATGGCACGTGGTCAACATGAAGAGGATACTTTCATCAAGTGATGAACTGAATGGAGCACAAGATCTAACAAACCTCCAACCCTTCAACACAGCATACCCTCATGTTGGCTAAAAACCTTCCCTGCTCTCATTTTGTCATGTTTTCGGTTCGATTCTCAAATTGTATTCTTCTATATTTTCATATTTTTATGTTGTGTGTGTTGAAAATGCTTATCAAATTAATTTCGCTTAAATTCGTGTTTATTGTTCGAGCTCAGCGGGTTTTCAGAGGGTTAATTGCGAGGGTTTATCCCCCCCACCCCTCCCGATTGATTGTTTGTTTGGCCTTGCCAAAAAAAAAGAAAAAAGGTAAAGTCTCGATTTCATTTCATTTGCAGCGAGCGAGGGTTGTGCCAAGAGTTGCGTGCTCTACACGTGCCCAGAGTTGTTCAATTATGGCTAAGCCAAATCCGCAGCACAAACAACATTTTCACCCGGGAAAAGAGCAAAAAGCCCTTAGCAAAGTGAAGGCTTATGAAGTGAGTCGCCGCCCCCATTTCCACCAGGTTTTTTTCCTTCTGTTGTTGTTTTTGTAGCCACCCTTCGGTTCTGTGGATCGAATGGCCAATTTAAGATGAAAACTAAACACACGCGACTCGGCATTGAAATTGAGTTGTCGTTTTCTATAAACAACAAAGTAATACACAAAGAAAAACTCTCCCCCAAAAGTTTTAACAACTTGAAAAGTCAAGCAAAAGGGGAAGATTTGGCTAGGTAGGTAGGTATACCTGAAGCCTCAATGCGAATATGCTTAGTTTAGGTGGCAGATATGCTCAAAAAATATTTATTGAAATTCAGAAATTCACTGGGACATACTTCAACATGTAAGGCGGCATCTTAGCGCACACGACCATCTCCTCATTCGCGTGAGACACATTAAAGAATGCTGTCAAATGTTAAGCACTCAGCTAGACGAATGTTTATACTCTGAATGCAGAGAATTGGTACTTTCGTATTATAAGTATAGTCTCTTTTATATTTTTTTGAATTTCAGGAAGATTTTCTGAATGAAATTTTGAATATTTTAGAAAGAGTTTCTTAAACTGTTCTTCTAAATTTAAGAAATGTGCTCTGTTCTTATTTAAAGACACTCTGTATGTATTACTTTGCTTAATTCAAGGGTAAATGTGCCATAAATTTAAAAAAGTTCTTAGAAAACTGAACCTAAATTTTAGAAAAAAATCTCTTAGATTCCAAAATGAAGAAATTATCAAAAATTTCGATATTTTTGGGCGCATGCTGCTTTGGAATTCTCAAACAGTTATGCCACCGCGCAGGCATGAAGAGAGTGTTGAGTTATGTTCAGTTGAAAGGCATTTGATCGCTAATAAAAGAGGGTGGTTCCTCTTCAAACAGTTGTACGATCTACCTACATTGTGGTGTTGTGTGTCACTGTTTAGATTAGCGTAACATGACCACGAGTCGGCTAAAAACTGTAGGTTTACTTAGCAGAAAGTTCCTAAAACCCAGTCGCATGAAATTATTCTGTATTGAAACATATTTTCGGGTTGTACTTGCTAAGTTTAAGAAGAAACTGTCTCAAATCAAGAATTTTCCTTTAAATTAAGAAAAACAAAAGAGGATTTAGAGCAGATGGCATAGAGGAGATTCGTATATCCGTTTTTCTAACTAAAATTTTGTTTTTGTAGCTTACTTTTCTATGACAGCTATACTATATAGAAGACCGATTTCCATCAAACTTGGTGGAATCATGCCAAAACCTAACAAACCAACATGTAAACAATTTGGAGTCGATTCCATGAAAAACAAAAAAGTTTTTCTCAATAGAACTGCTTTTTCGACCCATCCTTCCTATGACAGCCATATGCTATAGTCATCCGATTTTGACCAAACTTTGTAGAATTGTGTAAAAACATGTGAAATATATAAGTGCCAATTTTGAAAACATTTCCATTGAAAACAAAAAAGTTTTTCTCACCAAGACTACTTTTTAGACTCTATATTTGTATGACAGCTATGCTTTATAGATGTTCGATCTGGACCAAAATTGTTGAAATTATAAAAAAGCAAAGCAAACCAAGAAATAAAAGTTTTTCTCACTAAAACTACTTTTCAGACTCTACTTTTCCATGACAGCTATATTATAAAGATGTCCGATTTCGATCAAACTTTTTTTAATAATGAAAAACCATAGCAAACTGAGAAATACAAAGATTGTAGGCGTTTCCATTGAAAACAAAAAAGTTTTTCTCACTAAAACTACTTTTCAGATTCTACTTTTCTATGACAGCTATATTATAAAGATGTCCGATTTCGATCAAACTTTTTTTAATAATGAAAAACCATAACAAACTGAGAAATACAAAGTTTCGAGGCGTTTCCATTGTAAACATAAAAGTTTTTCTCACTAAAACTAGTTTTTTGACTTGCTGATTACGAATATATATACCTTCCGTGGTTGGAGATGCTTTCTTTTAAGGGTTACCAACCTCCGGACAATTTTATAATACCCGCTGCAGGGGTATAAAAAGGTTACCATACCAAATTTTCCGGGAATTTTCCAATCAAACCAAGTTTGCAGTCATTTGGAACAGAAATTTTTGAGTGGGTGCAGAATTTTTAGTACTTTTCCCCATCCAAACCCATATTATAGCCTAGAGTTAAGGTTTGACAGTGTAAAACCATTAAAAATTGCCTTGAATTCAACATTCAAGGCAATGTTTTTACCTAAACGAACAGATTTTGAGCTTTTTTTTTGTTGAGGAATTGGTTACCTGAATATAAGATCACTTTTCCTGAATGTTAGTTCAGGCAGTCTCTGTTTAAGTATTCAAATGGAGAGGAAAGTGACTAAGATGTTAGGAGGGTTTCCTTAGAGGCACCGAATTTCAACTCAAACGTATGAAAATAAAGGGTAGAGCATTTGGAATTCTCCGGGCCTTTCCATCCACTGGCAATGAATATGTTCACCCTTTCAACACAAAATCGTACTCACTTTTGCATTCATTGGCGTCGCGTGCCGTGGCCCGTCCCCAGGGACGATCAAAGTGAAAGGGTTTGCATCTCTCACAGTCCCTGCCCACCGTATTGTGTCGACAATCGCAGCTCAGTTGACCATTTTCGTCCTGTGAACATTTGGAGGCGTGTCCGTTGCACTTGCAGCGACCGCCCACCGAGAAATCGGACACCGCATAGTGCAAGCCTCCTCCTCCTCCTCCTCCTCCCGCTCCCAGTGTCTGCTCAATCTTATTATGATGCACACTGTATTTGCCACTCTTGACATCCGCCTGATTCGTCTCAATGGCCATCAGAGCCTGTTGATCTATGGGCTGTTGCAGTCGATGGAACACCACACGTATATCGGTGGCCGTCACCCAATCCTGCAGCACTGGCGACGAGTCCAAATCCCTGGCCGAGGGTCTACCCTCCAGTGTGCTAAACGCAATCCGTGAGGCCAAACCCGACTCATGTCGATGGGCATCGCTGCAGCGGGCCTCCTGCTCGTTGTGCTTGGTCACCGAGGTGCGACTGTTCTTGCCAAAGAGGCGGCGACACTGGGAACTGTAGTACTGGAAGGGTTGCCAGCTGTGGCCATAATCCGAGCTCTTGTAGATGACCAGGGAGTCGGGACGTGGTGCCTTGGGACAGAACTGTAGACTCACATAGGTCAGTTCGTATTTCTTGCCCAGGGAGAGAGTTAGGGTGACATTATCGCCGCCACTTGGGGGCGGTGAGTGGGGGGCAATGGGAGCCGATCGCCAGCAGGTGACATTGTTGGAGTTATTCAAATCGGTTAGAAAACGCGCGGGAAAACTGCGAGCAGGAGTCTGCGAATCGCAGGTCTGACAGCTGAGTTCACCCGAACGTCCGTTCGCCTCCTGATACTCGCAGTATCTCTGGGGATGTTCGGCTCCGCAAGTGCTGCTGGCCTCCACCGGAGCATCGTAGGCGGCATTGACAAAGTCTGGGATGCACATGCGAGCCTTGTCATCGAAGCAGGGATCCTCGGCCGGTGGCAGGGCCAACATTTTCAGATACAAGTCCTGGGGTATGGCCTGCACCAGAGCCAGGGCCAGGGCCAAGAGTGGCCACCAATGCAGCATAGTCAAAGAATCACTTTTCACCACCAACAAAAAAAAAAAAACTATGTGAATCACTTGGAAACGCTCTGTTCCTGTTCCTTAGAGCGGCACGCGCAGGCGTTTTTTGGTCACTCGGCACTTTTCGGGCGTTTTAAATCGCGCGCGCGTATCGCGTCGTGTGTTCTCGTTACGTCAAGTCGGCCTGCTTGTTCACAGTCGACTGTGCTTCGGCATTGAGGTCGGCCAACCAGCATCCACGAAGTCGCAGCCCAGTGTGCGTGTGTGTGTGTGTGTGTGTGTGTGTGTGTGTGCGCCTTTGATCGCGTCTCTGCATTTAACGTTGGCAACAAATGTTGCCAGAGCCAGTTCTGCAGCATCCCAACTGCAACTCACCAAAGTCAACACTCTCGCGCTCTCTCTCTCTCTCTGTCAACACACTTACTCTCTCTCCACCCGCGAGTTGCGCAGTTTGGTTGGCAACATTTGTTGCTGGCGACACGGCACACACTTTGGAATCAAAAACAGGCGATGGCTATCGCATAATGAAGTTGGCCCCAAGTTATTAACTTGTCGTTAATGAAAAATCATCAATTTCCGAAGAGAGCCGCGTAATTATGTGATGGCTTCATTATGCTGCTGCAGAGGCCTGCACCTTGCCGATAAGCGTGTTTCACTTTCACCCCCCCCCTCCCCTCTCTTGACCAACCGACCGACCGGCCGGGCCACGCATCGTCAAATTATAATTTGCGGCCACGCGCTTTTGTTTGTTTTGGTTTTCAAGGCGCGCGAACCTAATTAGCTCCACTGTGGCCGCCAGAGAGTGGGCGTCGGCGGGCGTGCCCAGATGTGTTGACCAAAAGAAGATGCACACACACGCACACATATCCAATGCCACTTTAATTGTACAACTCCTCACGGCTTTAAACAGGTAGGCGCCCCGGCAAAAAGTCACAAATTTCCCCCCTGATTTCAATTCTGTGTAAAAATGCGAAAATTTTAGAGATGTAAGTTAAAGCTGGAGAACTATCGATGCTCCATCCATACTATCGATAGTTAGTTACAGAGAGAAGGTATTATTTGTCCAGATGTTAGCTTTTCCGACCACATAAAGTATATATATGCTTGATCAGCACGATGATCTGAGTTGATTTATCCGCCATGTCTGTCTGTTTCGCCCTCAATTTGAAAGCTATCTTCACCAAACTTTGCAGAAAGTCTTTTAATACAAATACGCTAAACATTTGTCGGCACTGGCCGGATCGGTTGACTATAGCATATAGCTGTCATAGAAACGATCGGTCGAAAAACTAGTTTTAGTAAGAAAAACTTTTTTGTTTTTAATGAAAACGCCTCCAAATCTTGTATTTCTTAGATTGCTATGCTTTACCATGATTCTACTAAGTTGGGTCAAAATCGGGCAGCTATATATTATGGCTTTCATAGAAATATAAGGTTCGAAAAGTAGTCTTAGTGAGAACAACTTTTTTGTTGTCAATCGAAATGCCTCCAAACTTTGTATATCTGAGTTTGCTTTGATTTTCCATAATCTTACCAAGTTTGGTCAAAATCGAACAGCTTTATAGTATAGCTCCCATAGAAAAGTAAGGTTCGAAAAGTAGTTTTAGTTAGAAAAACGTGCTATAAAGATACACAAGCGGAATAAGTTTCCTCTTATTGCATTTTAATCAAATTCGAAAGCTTTTAAAAAAAATTACCCCTTAAAAATCATACAATTAATGTAATTCACTCGTCGCATCTGTGATAACCCTTACAATTCTGGGTAGCTAAGCATTTTCATGGTTTCCATAATCATTTTCATCAATTTTGATGCATCAACCATTGCAACTTCCACTGCTAGAAACTGTAGTGCAAATCAATTGTAGTTCAAAAACTCTGTACATCTTTTACTTAACAGACTGTAACGGTATCGATAGTTGCATTCAAGATGGTGGCTCTGCATGTTAAGTCAAGTGTGACCAACCTCTGTGTGACCAAAAAACGCCGAAACTCGGCAGGCTTTGAAGAAGACAGCTGAACGGAAATGATGATTTAGGAAATCAGTCGTGGACAACTGGTCCAAGCGACAACATCTACTTTCTTATTATCAATTATTTTCTTTGCTTTTTTTTTTTGTTCTTTCCTTATTTCAAATTCGATAGGGAGTTTAAAGATGGACATCCATCGGTGTCGTTTTTGGTCACTAAAAACGTTTAACTATTATTTTGTTACGATTTTATTTGAAAGTTTCTATCTTCAGTGCCAATATTTTTGTTTCGGTAATAATTGTCATCCATCAAATCTTCATAGAAATGGTTTATTTTTGCAACAATTTTTTTTGTATTATATTTTGTTAACGTTTAAAATGTCACGCTTAAGTCAATAAAGTGGCACGGCTCTACTAATTTTGATAGTGTGGTAATAGAATATATATGTCAAACCAATAATTGATTTTATAAATTTGAAATTCCCATGACCACTCTTATAAACTGCGTTTTTCAACACAAAAAAGGCGCAACGCCATCTGTCATTCAACAAGTCTTTTTCGGCCCTCGAACAAATGAAGCAACAAACAGGCGAATTAGTGGAGAGAAACAAACTAAGAAATTCCACCAAATACTAAGTTAAAATATGTTTAAGATAACATTCAAAGAGCTGACAAAATATACTTTTAAACAACCCCCAAAATCCATGATGTACCTGGACATTTTTGGACCTTTTAATGTGTGTTTTAGATCAATTACAAATACAATATTATAAAAATTATTTAAATTTAAAAAATTTTTACCTCTATGCGGGACCTTGGAATTCCTTTTAGACCTAGGGTTTCTTGGGGAAATTTTCTTAGAATTTTAGGTAGATCTCTGGTTCTCTGTAGGTTCTGGTTTTTATACTCTGTACCGTAGGTACATAGAGTATTATAAGTTTGTGCAAAAGTATGTAACATCCAGAAGGAAGCATCTCCGACCCCATAAAGTATATATATTCTTGATCAGCATCAACAGCCGAGTCGATATAGCCATGTCCGTCTGTCCGTCTGTCTGTCTGTCTGTCTGTCCGTCTGTCCGTCTGTCTGTCCGTATGAACGCACAGATCTCAGAGATGTTAAGAGATAGAGGTTTGACATGTATGGGACATATGCTTCTTATGTCTGCAGGCAGATCAAGTTTATTTTCAATTTTGGCCACGCCCCCTCCCGCCCCCGCAATTTAGAAAAAACGTCATATCTCCCACAGTTTTGAAGATAGATGGCTTGTTCCTTCTGGACATATTTAGTTTTTAGGATAACTTATCGATCCGCCAAAGGAATGAAGAAGATGGGATGAACGGTTTTCGAGTTATGATCAAAAGACAAATTTTCTTGGTACAGAGTATGTTATAGTCGGGCTTGACCGACTTTCTTTTTTGTTCTTCTAGGTTTCTGTAATGCGAATTGGTAAAGTTTTCTCATCCGAACCCAATTTGGCCCGCCCTAAAGCAGAAGCCATTTTTATACCCCTTTTTATGCCAAAAGGGTATTATAATTTTGCCCAGAAGTTTGCAACGCATAGAAATATTCATTTCCGAACCCATAAACTATATATATTCTTGATCAGGGTGACGAGCTAAGTCGATTGAGCTTCGTCCGTCTGTTTCTACGCGAACTAGTCTCTCAGTTTTGAAGCTTTCGAGCTGAAATTTTGCACAGAGTCTTCTTTTTGCTGCACAACTAATCAACTAATATGTTGGAGCCGACCGGATCGGATGACTATATCCCATAGCTCCCATAGGAATAATCGGTCGCTAAACTAGTTTTAGTAAAAAAAACTTTTTTCTTTTCAATGGAAATGTCTTCAAACTTTGTATTCCTGAATTTTCTATGCCTTTTGATAATTTTGCCAAGTTTGATGAAAATCGGACAATTATATGGTATAGCTGCCGTACAAAAGATAGGTCTGAAAAACAGTCTTAGTTGGAAAAACTTTTTTGTTTTTAGCGGTAGCTTACTGCAATTTTGTATTTGTTAGTTTCACCTGCTTTCACATAATTTTAAAAATTTTTGGCCAAATCGGATGACTATATCATATAGCTCCCATAGGAACAATCGGTCGGAAAACTAGTTTTAGTATAAAAAACTTTTTTCTTTTCAATGGAAACGTCTTCAAACTTTGTATTCATAAGTTTTCTATGTTTTTGTATGATTCTACCAAGTTTAAAGAAAATCGGACAATTATATGGTATAGCTGCCATACAAAAGATAGGTCTGAAAAACAGTTTTAGTTAGAAAAACTTTTTTGTTTTTAATGGTAGCATCCTGCAATTTTGTATTCGATTGTTTCACATGCTTTCACATAATTTTACAAATTTTTGACCAAATCGGATGACTATATCATATAGCTCCCATACGAACGATCGGTCGGAAAATGGGAAAGAGTTTTTTTGTGGAAAATATTTAAGCGAGCACCTGCAAGGGTATAAAAACTTTGGCACAGACGAAGTTAGCTTAGCTTTCTCGTTTCTATTCCTTTATGTATAGACTAGGCTCATAAGAATATTCATGTCTCTGCCAGCAACGTTCAATCTGCCATTGAGTTATGTTTCTTTACAAATTAATGAATGGCCATAATTTGTTTAGGGTTTTGTTTGATCATTCCTAGATCTACTTGAAAATTCCAGTCAATTTGCTTACCTGAAAGTAATAAAAATAGTACTTAAGCAGACGGAGACTTCTTTATATTAAAGATACGTTTTCTGTGTGTTCCAAAAGCTTTAAATGGCAAAGGAAATTTAAGAAATTAGGCCTTCATGCTGTTTTACACAAGATACATGATGGTCCAGTAGGTCTAATTCATAGGATAAACAAGAAAGAAAGTCGGTCAAGCCCGACTATAACATACTCTGTACCAAGAAAATTGTCTTTTGATCATAACTCGAAAGCCGTTCATCCAATCTTCTTCATTTCTTTGGCGGATCGATAAGTTATCCTAATAACTAAATATGTTCAGAAGGCAGAAGCCATTTATCTTCAAAACTGTGGGAGATATGATGTTTTTTCTAAATTGCGGGTGCGGCAGGGGGCGTGGCCAAAATTGAAAATAAACTTGATTTGCCTGCAGACATAAGAAGCATATGTCCCATACATGTCAAACCTCTATCTCTTACCATTTTTGAGATGTGTGCGGTCATACGGACAGACAGACGGACTTGGCTATATCGACTCGGCTGTTGATGCTGATCAAGAATATATATATACTTTATGGGGTCGGAGATGCTTCCTTCTGCCTGTTACATACTTTTGCACAAACTTATAATACTCTGTGTACCTACGGTACTGAGTATAAAAAGATGACATACAGGACTAGCGTAAAATTAGCCTTACTTCTTCCAAGCGACTTCAGACAAACACTCATCTATCATTTCTAAGTTAACCGCCTGCCTGAAATCCTTGCCAATGTTGAAAATCTTGAGCTACCAGCAATTTCGGCCATTCTCCATAAGAATGCAGCACATACCTAAAAATCCCCCAAAAATTTCTGCACCGCAGTTGATTCCTCCCCCTCCATACATAAGTTCTGCGTGGCTAATTTCATCCTTTTATATACAGGTTACGTTTATTTGTGTAATGTGTGTAATGTGTGTAATGTACATTTTGAAAGAAGGCCACCTCTTCAAGATGTTAACTTAAAACAGTAGGATTCCCAATTACAAGGCCAAAAGTATTGAAATCTTGAATTGAAGATGATACATTTGTTTCCAGCTCAGCTCGCATTCGCCATCGCCAGTTGGCTACTTTCACCCTTAAAATAGTGCACCAGCCATCGCATTCTGTCCGCCAGCTGATCTGAAAAAAAAAACAAACAAAAAATTAAATTAACCTTCAATTTCTTCCATATTTTTTTTGGTTGGGTTTGGATACTTACCAACTTGTAACTCCGACAAAACAAGAAGAAAAATAAGTTTGTGCCAAAATTTGGTTGGCTATTTACAAATTAAATGTTGATCTACTGCAATTTGGTAGATGTGTTCACTCGAGAATTTAGTTTGGGAATGAAAAATTGTGTGTATGAACCGAGGGACCTAAACAACAAATGAAATTTCGATGACAGTTTTGTCAGAGAAAACTAGATGGCCGGGGAATGTGATTGAATTGAAGTTGTAATTGTAATTGTTTATAGATTGGTAAATTTCCTACTTAACTGGAAAATGGTTAACAATTAAATAATCAAAATTGTGGCCAGGTCATTAGATCTAAACTGATTTGTATGACTATTAACAGGGCAATGCCACACAGACTGTTGCATATGTATACAACACCCACACACCCACACACACACACACAGTTCAGAGACAGCTTGGGCCGGCTCATTTCCGCTTCCTCTGCTGTTCCACTTCATCCTTTCTGCTCTCAGCGTCATCATCATCCTCATCATCATCATCATCCTCATCATCATCATCATCGGCTGTGTTCGGCAGCTCTTGCACAGTTTGTTGTTTTGGGGCTCATGTGTTATCAGAACTTTTGCTTTATTACCTTGGCAGTGGGCGTGGCCAAAGCAGCCACTAAACCCACGACCACAACATGACGAAGTGTGTGTGTGTGTGTGTGATGTGTGTGTGTGTTCCGACACAGTCTGGCTTAATATTGGCAAGTGCGTAATGAAAATTGCATTGTCGTTATTCCAGGGGGAGTGGGGTGGAGGGGGGGTCAGCAGCGAGTGAGGGGAAGAGCTGGACAAGTCTTTGTCCTTTGTGTTACTTTTGGTTTGAGGACTACAAACGGTTTTTGGTTTTTGGTTTTCGGTTTTCGGTTTGTTTGTTTGTTTGTTTGTTTGCATGGCCGGCGGCAAGATTTTTAGATTATGACGGCTCTACAATCCTCTCCAGCTTCAGTCCATGTGTGAGTGTGTGTGCGGGATGGTGGGGCAGACAAAACATTTGTGCACTGACAAAAAATATGTATATTTTAGTTATCTACGACCACATTAAGTATATGTATTCCTGATCAGTACGACGAGCTGAGCTGATTTCGCCTTGTTCGTCTGTTTCTAAGCCATCTCCTCCCTCAGTTTGAAAGCTATCCTCACCAAACTTGTCACAAAGTCTTCTGGTACAAATACACTAAACATATGTCGCAACCAAACGGATCGGTTGACCATAGCATAGAGCTGTCATAGGAAGGATTGTTCCAAAAATCAGTTTTAGTGAGAAACTTTATTTTTTTCATGGAAATGTCCTTAAAGTTTTCAATTATTTATTTGATATGCTTTCACACAATTCTACAAACTTTTGTCAAAGTCGGATGACTATAGCATATGGCTGCAATACCAATAAGGGGTCGAAAAATATGTTTTAAAGAGAAAAACTTTTTTGTTTTAAATGAAATCGACTTCAAATAACTTTTATGTTCGTTTGTTAGGCTTTTGCATGATTCCACAAAGTTTGCTCGAAATCGTACATCTACATCATATAGCTGTCATAGAAAACAAGAGCCTGAAAAGTGGTCCAAGTGAGAAAAACTTTATGGTTTTCAATGGAAACGCCTTCAAACTTTGTATTTCTTAGTTTGCTATGCTTTCTCATGCTTGAACTAATTTTGGTTGAAATCGGTCATCTATATTGTATAGCTGTCATTGAAAAGTTGAGTCTAAAGAGTAGTTTGACTAGGATAAACTTTTTATTTTCCATGAAAACGTCTCCAAACTTTATATTTCCTAGTTTGTTGTGCATTTCCATATTACCACCAAGTTTGATCGAAATCGTACATCTATATAGCATAGCTGTCATACAAAAGTAAAGTCTGAAAAGTAGTCTTAGTGAGAAAAACTATTTTGTTTTTAAAGGAATCGGCTTGCAACTTGTTAATTTCTAGTTTGCAATGCTTTTTCATGATTTCTATCAAGTTTGGTCGAAATCTGACATCTATAAAGTGGGCTGTCAGAGAAAAGTAGAGTCCGAAAAGTAGTCTTAGTGAGAAAAACTTTTTTGTTTTCCATGGAAACGTCTCCAAACTTTGTATTTCTTAGTTTTTAATGTTTTTCTATGATTTTACCAAGTTTGTTTGATATCGGACAACTATATAGTATAGCTGTCATACAAAAGTAGAGTCCAAAAAGTAGTTTTAGTGAGAGAAACTTTTTTGTTTTCAAGAGAAACGCCTCCAAATTTTATATTTCTTAGTTTGCAATGCTTTATCATGATTTTACAAACTTTGGTCCAAATCGAACAATTATATAGTATAGCTGTCATGGAAAAGGAGTGTCTAAAAAGTAGTCTTAGTGGGCAAAACTTTTTTGTTTTCAATGGAAACGCCTTCAAACTTTTTATAAATTAGTTTGCAATGCTTTTTCATGATTTTACCAAGTTTGATCGAAATCGGACATCTATATAGTATAGCTGTCATATAAAAGTAGTGTCAGAAAAGTAGTTTTAGTAAGAAAAACTTTTCTGTTTTCAAAGGAAATGCCTTCAAACTTTGTATATCTTAGTTTTTAATGTTTTTCTATGATTTTACCTAGTTTGGTCGAAATCGGACAACTATATCATATAGCTGTCATACAAAAGTAGAGGCCGAAATGCAGTTTTGGTGAAAAAAAAAACCTGCATATTCTGCCTAATTTCTTCATGTGTGTGGCACTTAATGTAGCCTAAATTCAAGTGTACGGGTAACTTCTTTACTCAAGTGGCCAATAATTTTGACAACTTTCTTTCAGTGTAAACAAACAGACATTTACCGCAGACTCGTTGTATTTATTTGTGTTTTGTTTCTGCTCTCTTTCACTTTATTGGCGACATCAATGGAAGTGAACTAAGTCCACTTCAGCCTCCTCCTGCCGCTCCTCATTGTAGATTCACACGCCTGCAGAATGCATCATGCCTGCTCGTCCAGCTTTTGTGGTCACTTTTTTGGTTCATGTTTATCTCCACATTTTGTTTGTCTTTCGCTCGCTCTCCCTCTCTCCTGTCTCTCTCTCTCTCTCTGTCTCTGCATCTTGATTTTATTGCTAGAAACTGCAAACATGCAAAAGACTACAACAAAAAATAATCACAAATCCCTCCGCTCCGCCCCCATTTTGGGGGCGTTCCTTTGTGGGAAGAAACGGCACAAACGCACAGATAGATGACTAGATTCCTATCAGCGTCAATAAATAAAGTTTTTAAATGGAACAAGAAAATAAATATGTGTCTCCCAGTGTCTCCTTGTTGTCACAGGCCAGCAGACAACGTCGACAACATTGAGGAGCAAAAGGAGGCAGCAGCTTGGGGCAAATGGGATGGTGGATGGTGGCTGGGCATCTACAATGGGCAACAATTTTAGTCTGAAGCTTCAATTAGCAACCCATTAAACACTCAATGGGGTTTACACAGAGACCAGGCGGAATGTGGCTCTCCCCAGTCCGAAGGATCAACATGTACTTTGGATATTAAAGCCTACTTTAGCTGTTTCTTTTTCAATTTTCAATTCAATCTTGGCAGTTTTACTCCACAGTGCCAACCACCTCTGACTTCCGCACTAACCCCGCCTACGTCTCCGCCCTCCGCCCTCCGTCCGCCGTCCTCCTTCCTGCCGTTGCCATTTGGCCCGTTTTGGTGCTCATATTGAAAAACTTTTTCGAGTATCTATCGCTGTGTCTTGGCCCGTCTGTTGCCTGTCTATTTGTTTGTGCGCTTTGTCTCTTGTCTAGTGCAATATGCAACGTGTCTTGGGAGGCAGCAGGCCGGAGGGTGGAGGGGGTGCTATATAGATGCTACCTACATGCAGCTACTTACATTGATTTTATAATTAGCCGTGTCAGCAGTGGGGAGCCGTCGGAAGGAAGCCGAAAAAGGCAAAGAAAAGCTGATGGTGGGAGGAAGGAAGGAAGCAGAGTTTGAAGTCAACTCGTGGCCATTAAAAACAGCCAATTACCTTCAAGACTCATTAAGTTCTACAAGCGCTCGGGAGACGGGGCGGGGGGGATGCCAAAGGGCTGGCTGGCTGCTGACCGTTACAATCGAATTAGGCGCCGTTCGCAACGCTAAATGCAATTAAAACTACAAGATGTTGATTACATTAGAAGTGCCAGGACACGGCCAACACGAAGGACTAGAATTCCAAACATTTTCCACAGCCCCGGACAAAAACTTGTGGCTGCCTGCCTGCCTGCCTGCCGATTGGTTGTCCTGGTTGCTGCTCCTTTTCTTGTTTTTTTTTCATATAATTTATCCCCTTTTTTTGCTGCTGGCACGTTTCTCTTCCGCAAAAATTGTTGCGGTTGACCAAAATTATTTTTTATCCCAGGGAAAACTTTGTCAACGGTCGTTGTCAAAGGGTAACCCATCGCTCATGTGGCATAGATCCCAAATCCTAACGCTAATTTGTGCATGATAAATTATTTATGTTAAAAAGGGAAGCTGCCAGCAGCAGCAGCAGCAGCAGCAGCTACAACGGACCCACATAAGCCGGCTAAGCGCAAATTACAATCCAAAGTTGGCCAACAAAACTTGGTCCCCATCCAAAATATGTACTCGACCCAGGCGACAACCGTCAACAGGCTAATCCCTCAAAGTTTGCAGCCAACACGAATCATTCATAAAACAAATTTTACTTTCATTGAATTGAAGTTCTCGATTTGATTCTCTCCTTCCCTCTCTCCTTCTCTCGGTGGGGGAATTGGCTTCGTTGGCTTGGATAAACAGCTTAGAGGAATGAACGGAAAATGAAGAATTGAAAGTGCAGGAATTTCCAAGTAGAAATCAACATTATCACATTTCTATTGGATTGAGGCAATATTTTCATAGAAACATGGCTACAGTGTAGCAATTGCAGCTTAATGCAGCTTACAGCTAAGCCGCATCGAAACTGTGGCGACCGTGACAATCGAAAAGGAAGATTGAAGGGCAAAGATATTTGAATGGGCCTGGGTTGGGAGTGAAGATTAACTTGTACCTTAAAAGATTCAGCTGATTTGTATACATACTAATTTAATTTCTAGACCGCTTGAGGAATCCCTTAGGGTCCTTCGAGCCGGATATGCAGCAGAAATATTTAAGTAGCTATTCCATGTAAACTTACAAGTAAACTACATAAATACCGTCTATCTTTTTCTGATTTGTGTATATTTTTATATAAAAGCTATATTCGCTGGGATTTCTATAGCAGTTGTAGAATCCTGTATGGTCCTTCGAGCCGGATATTCAGCGAAAATATTTTAATAGCTACTCCAAGTAAAATACATAAATACCGTCTTTCTTCTTCTGATTTGAGTATATTTTTATATAATAATTATATTCGTTCTGTTCATATATCGTCCATATGGCCGGATATTCCAAAAAAATACAAAATTTGTATAGCAACTTTATATAAACAAGTAAAATACTTTAAATCCATCTTCTCTTTTGTAGGTGAGACAGCAATTATCAAATGATCCTTCGAGCCGGATATACGGAAAACTGGTATAAAATTGCCCCAAAATAGTGAGCTGATGTGGAAGACAGACTTGCAATTGGCAGTCCTAGCCATCTGTCATCATTCTCGCCTCCAGCAAAATGGCTGCTCCAGTTACAAATCTCACAAAAGTAAGTAATTAAGTAAATCTGTCTGTTATGACTATGAATCGAGCTAGAAAATGTCAGCCTTTAGTTGGTTTTATTGAAGTAAATGAGTTTCTAACAGGGCAAGTTGTCTCCAACATCAGTTTTCCCCAAAATTCGCCTTTCTCCTTGATTGAAAACGAGCCAAATATTTGTTTAATAAGACTAAGAAAGAGGAAGAACTTCAGGTTTAGGAAAGGAAAGCTTAAAATGTTGGTCAAAGAAACACTATAGATGAAAGAATGTGAGTTGAATCAAACCGTGACTAAAGAATCATTAAATTGTGATAAGAAATCAAGTAAGAAAACATTTTAACTCTAGTTATTAGCTGAGGGTACCAAAAACGCCAAATATATTACCTAAGAAACATCTTTTGAAGGTCTCAAATGAGCACCACAAACCGGACTGACCAAATTCATATATATATATATATATATATACTATATGTAAGTCTCTTGGTCCGTCTGACTGACTGACTGATTATTCACCCACAGCCCAAACCTTTTACTCTAAAGAACTAAGAAATGGAAGAGAAAGAACTATTTACCAAAGTGGGTGAAAGTACCCGGAAAAGTTTGTATGTTTTATACTTCGATTTACTTGAAACTCGTTTAGAATCGATGGTATCTCTGAGTTCTTATGCTGATCAGGCATATATAATATATACACTTTAAGAGGACAGAGTTGCCTACCCTAACCCTTACACTCTACGAGTAACAGGTATAACAAGTTCTTAAAAAACCAAACAGACTTTTGGGTCTCAGGTATTAAGTATAATGAATCCCAATTACCATTCCTCTCCATTTCCCCCCCCACCACCCCCCATTATTTGTTCGTCGGCGGGGCGACGAAGCGTGCTCCAATTTCCATTTGGTTAAAAGGAGACTACAAAATTGGCGGACGACCACCGCAACTGCAAGTGCTGCTAATGAGTGGCCACACCAAGTTCGAATGCAGGTGTACCCTGTAGCAACCGCCGCCCCGCACCCACCGACCGCATTGCACTAATTGAAACAATGTGCCACACCTAAGCAGCAGGGCAACAGGGACAGAGCGAGCGAGGAAGTTAGGCGAAAACAGTTGCAAAGTGGCCATCGGGAGGTCGGCAGTCATTTGATGAGCTCCCCCAGCTGCCCAGAGCCCCCCCCCCCCCCCCCCCCCCCCCCCCCCTCCTCCCCTTGCCGCACCATTCATTGCTCCATTCAAATGATGAAGGCAGCAGCAAAAGCAAAAGCAACAGCAACAGCAGCTGGCGGCAAGTGTTTGCCAAAGCAATGAAATGGCCAGCAGACAGAGCAGAGGCGAGGTGGCGGTGGCGGTGAGGCGGTGAGGCGGCAGCTGGAGGATAAGGCAAATGACTTTGAGTGCATCAACAGAAGCAGCATCAGCAGCAGCAGCCGATTATGCTTAAGGATTGTGTCTGCCGCTGCAGGTAAATGGGTTTTCCTTGGTGCAGGCCCAGGCAGAATCTTAAATCAATTAGCTGATGGTTTCAAGTGAATTGATGATTTGCTGATGAAAGAGTTGCACAAGGCCTGTTAAATAGCAAAATAACTAATCCAATTAGGTGAACTGAAGTGAATTAAAGTCTCAAAATGCATCATTGACATCTAGTTAAGTGGCAGCCAATCGAAATTTGGGTAAAGTTACCAAAAAATGCATAAAAACATCAATTAAACTTCAAACATCAAACGGAAACATCATAAAGTGTGACTTGAGATGAAATGTGTATGGAAAGTCAGGGGAAACTTAACTTAAAAGTAAAACAAAAAGCCTCAGTAAAACATGAAAAGTTACTGCCAACATGACAAAGGTAAGTTAAGATAGAAGTAGAAGAAGAAATACGTGGAAATCTTCAATATGGCGACCGTGACTCAAGTTGAAAGTAAGACAAAATGTCTGGGAAAACTTAAGAAGTTACTAAAAATAGGACGAATGTGAACTAGAACTAGAAGTATAAATACCTGGGAAACTTAAACATGGCGACCGTGACTTTGGTAAAAAGTAAGACTGAAAAGGACCTAGGGTGAAATATTAGTAGAAATACCTAGGAAACGTAATCTTGGGGACCGTGACTTTGGTAAAAAGTAAGACAAAAGGTGGCTTTTTGGTGAAATATTAGTAGAAATGTCAGGAAAACTTAAACATGGCGACCGTTAAATTGAAAGTGGGACAAAAAGTGACCTAGGGTGAAATATTAGTAGGAATACCTGAAAAACTTAAACATGGCGACCGTGACTTTAGTTGAAAGTAGGACAAAAAGTGACTTTAGGTGAAATATTAGTAGAAAAACATGAGAAATTTCAACATGGTAAACGTGACTTTAGCAAAGAGTAAGACAAAATGACTCGAAAAACTCGAAAAGATACTAGAAACATGTCTCTTACCTCCGTAGTATCAAATTTGGGAGGCAGTTTGGTATTCTGGTTGCATAGTCCGTGCCAAAAGATACTGAAAAATAAGTTTTTCTCCTGTTAGCAGGCCTTTGTAACATACTTCAGAGACATTCTGAATACATCTGTATAATTTTCTCTCTTTCATAAGAAACTCTCAGATAATTGCATAACGTAGAAATAAATAAATATTTTCCAAGTCTGGTATTTTCTGGTCTTTGGTACCTATTACTACCTATCATCTAGACTTATTTCTGGTAAAGACAACAACATGAGCAACGTAAATAAGACGAAGAAAAGTGGAAAGAAAAGCCGGAATACGCCTGGCAGGACTATGCTTACCCGATCACGGGCCAGTCGAATACTAACAGAGGAAGCGGCATCTCTGCAAGATGAAGTTGTACCGAATGATGTGCAGCTGCCACAATCTTCAAGTAACAGAATTTTGGAAGCGCCCCCAGGCGATCAAGAAACTTCCACTCGTGATAATCCATATGGAAGATTACCGAGTGATGATATTCCCTCAACCTCTACACAGTCATTTGTGGCCGATGGAGGTGCATTTCGTAATAGCCAAGTTAATCAGCAATTGTGGTCTTCAGATTCAGAGGAAGAACAAGTTGAAGAACTACGTGCAGGAGCGATAGCTATTCGTTTTAGCGAACAAAGAAACGATTCAGCCCCAGTAGAATTGGCTGGCAAAGGCAAAAGGAAATATGTTGAAGTCAACCAAACCCCGGATGATGGTGATCTAGCAGCAGAAACGACCAGATTACGGTCTGATACTCTTGTACTCCAAACAAGCCCAGAGAGTGTGGGGGAGGAGAGACCCTTCAGTTTGACTGAAAATGCTGAAAACTTGGACATACCCAATACAACAGATGATCCGAGCACGCCAAACACCTCATACACTACTGACACTACCCACACTACTGACACTACAAACACTACAAACACCACTAGCACTACAAACACTACAAACACTACAAACACTCTGAACACGCCAAACACTCGCAACACTCCACACAGTCCAAACACATCAGACTCTTCAAACACTTCAAACATACCAAATACATCAAACACTCTGAGCTCTACGAACACTCCCACCAATACTTCAGACACACCAAACCCTGCGAATACTCAAGACACTCCGAACAATCTGTACACCCCAGACACTGCAAACCCTGCAGACACTCCAAACACTGCCAATACACCAGACACTACAAGCTCCTCAGATACTCCAAACACTGCAAACACTCTCAATACCCCAGACATTCCAAGCCCTCAAGACACTTCCGATACACCACGAGTTCCTAAAAGACAAAAAAATTTCGGCTGTATCTTCTTGTAATAGTTTTTTTGGTTCAAAATTTTGCTAAATTTCAGTTTTTTGTTTTTTTTTTTGTTTATTAATTTAGTTTTTGAAGTTACCAACACAACATCAACATACAATTCAACTCACGTTTCTTTTCTTTTTGACGTTGGCGTTAAATGGTAACTGATTTGTTGTATACTTTTACCCAAGGATAATGGTTTCTCCTTCCCACAGCTGGATCAGATGTATTCAGGGATTCAATTGCTGTGATGTGTGGCTGTGCTGTAGATCATTGCCTTACCTTTTGAGAAGGTGTCTTGTTAATAATAAATCAAGCCACGTTTTGGCATTCGTCAACTTTGCATGTTCCAACCAAAATATGGTGTACATTTTGTGATTATTTTAGTTGGTTTACTATGCTTAAAAGCGTTGAGCAAGAGGGGGGAGGTAGAAAGGAGGGAAGTAGAAGTTTTAATATGGAGATTGGAAAGTTTGAAACGGTGAAAGGCGAACCTTGACCCACCATTGCCTGCTTAAGCAATCTAAACAGGTGTGACTGTAAATGCTCATTCTGCAGTGGAACAAGAAAACAACACATTTGCTGAATGATGTTCTATGTTTGCTAGTGGATTAAGAGTATAAGACTCTAGATAGGTGGTGCCCAGCAGTGCCTGGTGCCCTAATGCTCCCGCAGTGACTGTGGCTGTCTAATACACACAACAATAACAAAATCAACGCTGCAGAAAGCACTCAAAACGCCTAGTTGGGGTCTACAACTGCGCAAGAGGCTTGTTAGAGAAAGAGAAGAGACACACCTACAAAGTTGTTGCGTCAATTTCCTGATTATGACAACAACGAATGCGCCTGTAGCGCATATAGCGTGGGCCCCCCCTGACTCCTCATAGGCATCTTGCTTTACCATTTCAATCAATAAACTTTCGTAAGCATTTCCAAAAATGAATAGGCTTAGCAAATGTTGAAGTGAAAAGTAGGCCTGGCGAATATAATTCAGACACATTCTACCCAATTCACTTCACAAATTTTTCTCACTTTCACACACAACGTCCAACAAATCGGTAAGAAAAATTATATTATTTTTATTTTTTTTTCTTTAATTTTTTTTTTTTTTTTTTTTTTTTTTACCTTTCAGCACATAAAATGAGTAACAAGGAAACCAAGAAGAAGGGGCGAACTGTTGTTCCATTGGTGACGGTGCCTGCACGCCGAATTATCACCAGATCGATGACTCTTGCGCGGCGTACAGCAGAGCAGACGGATACGGGTGCCGGTACAGAAGTGGCTAACAATCAGCCAAAGAGTACAAGAACTCCGAGACGAACACCGGCGAACACACCGCGGTCATCAGGGGAGGGAGAAGGTAGAAGGAAAGGCACAAGCAGGTCTCCACGGGCTGCGGGTGAGGGAGCCGCTTCTTGCAATTGAAGAAGTAAACTCATTTTCCCCCCTTCCTCCCCACAGAGACGCGTCCCACAGAAGCCGTGGTGGAAGCTACCAGCAGTGTTAGGTCTCCCAGAGGAAGACGAGCACCCAAACGCAAAGCCGCCGACGATGGCCCACAAAGGAAACGTGGCAAGAGTAATTCTGCCGGCTCCAATGCTTCTGTATTGGAATCAGTAGCCACCCAGACTCCAGCTGTGGACATAAGAGAAACCCCCAACAACTTGAACACTACAGCAGATGCTGCAACGGACACTTCACAAGACACATCAGAGGACACGGTTACAGAAGACACAACAGAAGACACAACAGAAGACACTACTGAAGACACAACAGAAGACACAACAGAAGACACTACCGAGGACACTACTGAAGACACTACAGAAAACAATGCAGAGGACGCTGCAGAAGACAATGCAGAGGATGCTGCAGAGGACACTATAGTAGACACTGAAGACCGAAAGGAAAGATCTTTCGGATGTTTGATTGGCTGAAGAAGACTCGCTACAAATTTTTGCAAAATTTTAGTTCTTGTTTCGTTCATTTTCAGTGGAAGTTCAAATTTTAGTTTTTTTTAGTTCACTTTTTCGTCGGTTTTGTTGGGTAAGTGGGGCAGCTGGCTTTAAGAAAGGTTAACGCATACTTATCTACTCTCTTCTTTTCACAGCTATCAACAGAAATATTGGTGCGTCGGCGTTCTCATCCTGTTTATTGCTCTTGCTCTTGCTCTTCGATGAAGCTTGAAAGCTGCTGAATTCTCATCCCTGTGCAAGGCGACTGTTTGAAGGGTAAGTTTGTACTCCCTCTCTCATATATCTGCCATTTTTTTGATCTTGTAAGCAGTAGTTGCTTCACTTTGAACCCGCATTTGGGCCTACTTATTATAGAATGAAGCTGTGACCTAAGGTAGATGCCTTGAGCAGTCTTAGGACTCATGTCTCATCTTCTTAATCGCTGCCATGTGTCATTTAAACTTGGATATTGTGGGTTTATGAGACAGTTAGCCCTAGGTAGAAGATTAGAAAACGGCCCTAAGACTATAGAAAAGTGCCCAAAAGTGTTTCTAGGTTCAGCTCCAGCTACAAACTGCTGATTGCAGCTTCAAGTTCGAGTTTGGTGTGGGTTACATTCTTTGATACTTTTCCTGGTGATGGCCCTCTCTAGAGAGAATCACAGAATGTTGAGAGATCACAGAATGTTGCTGTGATCTCAGGTATTCCTGGTGATACCAATGTATACTTTTTGGACACCAAATGGTCTTCTGTTGACCAGAGCAAACTTCAAATGCTCGCTTTAACTTCTACTTCAAGTCTAGAAGAAGTTCTTTGAACCGCAGCTTACTAGAGTGTTACCTATAGGAAGTAAGGATATGACACCTCCTTGTGGAATGCTTCTTCCTACTTCAGAGTTAGTCACTGAACTGCTAAGCAACTGTGTGGGATCTTCGGTTGTGATCTTACTTTAACCAGACAAAGCTTTCCAGGCAAACTCTTTTTGCTACTTCAAATCCTTCAGCAGTCATCAGCTGCTTTTGGTTACTTGACAACCCTAATCAGCTTCTCTTTGGTAATGCTTTTGGCAATCAGCTAATCCGTCTCCTGATACTCTTCTGATTGTTAGTTCAGTAGTCTCGATCTCTGAGTCAGCGTTTAAGCAATCAGATAAGTGTGTCTTCATTGGCGGTTTCAAAGATTCTAGGCTGTTCTACAGTATATCTCTGACTAGCATCGTTAGACAGGAACCGGCGTTAGAGGAGGCGACTGTAGACATTCAAGTCCTCTAGATTCAAGCTTCTTTCCCTGCCAACACACAATGTAGTCGCCGAATGCACAGTATATGAAAAGGCTCTACTTCTCTAGCACTTCTGTGGCTATACGGGATCTCATAAAAAGTTCGTCATCCATCAGTATTCCAGAGATTCCAGAGATTCTTGGCTAATCTACAGCTAAGCTTCGACTAGCAGAACTTGTTAGCCAGCAACCGGCGTTGGAAGAGGCGACTGTAGACTGTGTAGTCCTAGAGTTTACTTCTTTAGCACTTCTGTGTCTTTAAGGGATCTCATAGAGAGTTCGTTTCTCTGTAAACCATTGGTCTTCAATCAGTATTCCAAAGATTCTTGGAACCACAGACACTTGTGTGGTCTTCAGCATACTGTCGAGTGGAGACGTTGTAGTGCTCGAGCTCCAAGAATTTCTTCCAGTGTAGCTGGGTGGGCTGGCCAACCTTCCTGTTGGCCATTATCAAATGTTTAATTATTTGCCATTTCTTTTCTGCCATTTGTGTAGCATATTTCTGGGCAAGTTCCATTCAAATTGCTTTGCTCTGGCCATTTCCCATCGCCGTCGTCGTCGTCGTCGTCGCCGTCGCCGCCGGCTCCTGCTTTGTGCATTTATAATCATTTTTCATAAATGTCTGACCATTGGCCACCAGATACAGGGTGGAGCGGGGCGGGGGCGGAGACACACAGTCGTCCAGGAGTCGGCCGCCGCATTTACTGTGACAGCTCTCAAAGGATTAGACGTGTTTCACATTTTAAATTGTTCCAAGTCGGGAGTTGAGGAGGATGATGATGATGACAACGTCCAGCAGCTGGCTTTTGTCTCTAAACGGTCTAGGCGCCGATTGCTCAACTCGTTAGAGCGGCACACACACACGAGTCCGTCCACTCCACTCCACTTCCCTGCCACATCCCTTCCCTTACCTACTTTAACATCCAATTGCCATTTGTTGCTCGCTTATTTTTTTACTCTCTCTCGCTCGCTCGCTCGCTCCTACTCTGCGTTGTTGCTGCTGCTTTTTGACTTTTGCGTTGCGGCAAAACTGATTTAAGCCGCTTACTCTTCCCCTTTCTGCCTCCACCCGCTTACACTTCCCCCCCCCCCCCTTCACAACCCCAACCCCAACCCCAACCCCAACCCCATTCCTGCCCATAAGCTGGACGCTCTCAAATGCCAATTCTGCGTGTTGGTTCGGTTGCCTTTGGGCTCCTTCTCCATGTGGTTTGGGTAATTGACGTTGATGGAGATTATGCAGACGTCGACTTCGCAGTCAGCGTTGCTGGCAGCGCGAAGTTGTGTTTCTTTTTTTTGCCATCGCGTCATGGATATCACCCATTGATAGCACCCGGGCACCCAGAAGTTATGGCCATAACTTTAAGGCCGAAAGAGTTGTTAAAATGGTTCAATGCTTGCAAACTTTTCAATGTCAAAGTCAGTTGATTTGATGTACGAGCCTTGATGGGTGCCCTAATTACTCACGGCGGAGAAGGGTCTTACAATTGGAACTGAATTGGGAATGCTTATCTTGTGAATAGTTACCTCTTTGGAAGGGTTCTAGTTTCAGGGTTTAGTTCTAACTGAAGTAAGTCCTCATCTAATCCAGCTTTCTATTTCCAGGTGCATCTTACTTCTACACCCCCACCTAAACTCGACTTTGTGCGAGGCGTTCAGCTGAGCTGCCTATCCATTCATCAGTTTCCCCCCCCAAGGAGTCGCCCCCACTAAAGCAGCAGCAAGTCCAGAATAACAGCATCGAGTAAATCTGCTCCATCACGCCTTACATCACCATCTCCAGAGCCTGCTGTGGTTGGTCGACCCACTGTTGTCACTTGGTAGGACTACACCAAGACTCGCATTCCTACAGTGAAAGGTCCCTGGGTATGCCAATTGAAGGCGGACTCTGGACTCAAATGACCGTAGCACTGTTCCCTTTGTGATCCAGGGATTATATATGGAAGTTGTCATACTTGTTGAAGGCGAATGGGGAATTGCACGAGGCTATCCATGCAGAAAGCAGACATTGACAGCTCTGGAGCGTACATAAGGTAGGTTCAACTAGATATAAGACACGGAACTTAAAGGCGCGCCTCAGTACTTATCAGAACTACTGGCTTATCCTTTTGCAACCTTCAAATTCATGGCGCAAGCTTTGAACCAATCTTCCTACAATAGCCTAGACTAGACTAGAGGCCCTCTTCCATAAAAAGTTGAGGTTAGCCTCAGTTAGGTAGCCCCCAGTCTTGGTAGAGGTATTAGATAGTTACTGCCTGTGTTCAGCTTCGATCTTTAGTAGCCACCATGAACACAGATGAGGATTTTATATCCTTCCTTGTTGAGTTCTGGCTCTAACGTATACGCTAGACGTAGATACCATTCGGTGATCTGAGTAAATGGAAGAAATGAGCTTAACAACGAAATGAAGGACATGATGAGGACTTGCTTTAACCTCTTCTCCTTTGAATAAGTGTCTTCTTGGCAAGTTTCACGCCATTGTGTTAGGATGGAGGTATCTGGAGGCCTGCTTGTTTATTACATTTCCAACCAGGGGAACTCCGAAGGTTCTTTTCAATATATGTGGTGCTTAGGCACCAAAGATGCAACAATAAAGGTGGGGCGGAGTAAGAGTGTACGTTAGGTTAGGTTAGGTCAGGTTAGGTTAGATTGCGATGGCTGAGAGCGATAAGTCGCCCTCCCACTTAGGACCCTTTGCGATGCCAAATGTGTGCCCTGTGCACCCTTTTTCATACACTGTTCCCATTGAAAATGGGAAAAGGGAGATCATGCAGTTGTGCCAATGTATGTAACAGGGAGAAGGAAACATTTCCGACCCCATAAACTATATATATTCTTGATCAGCATGAACAGTCGAGTCGATATAGCCATGTGCGTCCGTCTGTCTGTATGAACGCTTCAATCTCAGCGACTATAAGAGATAGAGCCACAAGTTTTTGCAAGAAGGTAGACTTATGCTGTACGCAGATCAAGTTTGTTTCACATTTTGAAAATTCCATCCCCGTCCCCTTTTTATTCCCAAAAAAACAAGACCTCCTCTAGACATCCTATAGCTAAATAACCGTCAGATCCACAATTTTTAAGTTAGAGCCTCATGGTTTAGTATACATTAAGCTAGGCCCATTATCTATCTGTTCTAATGGGACAAAAAACACCGGAGTTATAAGCAAAACAGTTGAGCTAATATGAGCACCCCCCCTCCAGTTGTTGGTCAGGACTAGAAAAAAGTGTTGCCTACATTTAGGATGAAAATTTTGTTACTAAAACAAATGAACAGAGTATTTTGTAATCGGGAAACTCGACTGCATCGCAGTTACTTGTTTCGGTTTGTGAAGGGGAGGGGGTCCTCCTTACTGAACCGATGTGTGAACAGAACGTACACTCTCAGTGGGGCTGGGTTCTGTAGTTCGAGAGATTGAGTAGCAGAGGTTGACCTGGAGTTCTAAGTCTCCGCCCACTCTAGTTCGGATGTCTCCGAAAGATTGAGTAGGAGACGTTGATCTAGTATCCTACTCAATTCGTGGCAATGGCAGAGAGTAGGTGTTGCTTTCAAGTAAGTCTCTCAAGCTCCTGACTAAAGGAATCTTAAGACAATTTTGTGACTAGATTTGCCACGGTGAAATGAGCATAGAATCTTCTATCTATATCCAAAGCTTTGCTCAAACCAATTTGGCTATTTCCAATCCTCTCCCAACTCACCCCCCTTGTGCTTCACTCCACAAATTCCATTTAATTTTCAATTTGCTTTTCGCGAATCGAATTCCTCGGTAATTGTTTGCATTCCTGCGTTAGCCCGAAACCCATTTTGTTGCTCCTCAATTAAAAGTCATTTGGAAATGGTCCATAAACGACACGCCCCCCGCCCTGCTCCTCAACAGTCGTGTCTAATGAAGCGGCAAGCAATTCGACTTTTTGGCCGCATCATCAAATGAGGCGTCATTAAGTAATAAGTCTTTTGGTTCCGACTCAAAGTCGGAAGTGCAAAAAACAAACCAAACCAAAATAAAATAAAATCCCGAAAATGAAGAAGTGAAAAAGTTGAGGCGAAAGCTATTAAAAACGCCCAAAGCGAAACCGCTTAACGACTTCATTAAGCGTGGGATGAGCAGGCGTTGTCTGTCGGAAGGGGGGGGGGGGGGGGGGATACCCAACTGCAACTGCCAGTCAATCAGTCGGACAGTCCAGTCCCAACTCCCAGTCCGAGTCGCCGTCTCAAGACGTGGTGGCGCTTCCGTTTCCGCTGCGAGGAAAAGTAAGTGGAAAATGCGAACTGCGCCAAACTGACAACACTTTTTCTGTTTTCTGTTTTCTGTTTTCAGTTTTCTCCTTTTCTGGTTTCCTTTTTCCTCAACACTTTCAAGTGTTTCAGCTGCGCTTTTCTGTGAATGGCGCGAAAAGTGGTTTCTATTTATTTATTTATATTCCCATTGTGCACAGTTGAAAGGGGGGTTGGGGGAGGGGACGAGGGGATGGTAGGGGCGCTGAGAGTTCGATACAAAGACGATTTGCTGGCTAAGCGTTGGAGATTAGCCAGCGGGGAAGCCTTCTCTCATTCTCTCTCAAGCTCTTTAAGCCTGTACGCCTTAAAGTATGCTCCACGAGGCGAAGACGGAGACGGAGACGTTATGCATTTTGTGAATTTGCTAAGCGCACAAGTTTTGCCATTCCCCTCTTTTGGGTTGGCAGAGAAAGTTTATAATCCTTTACGGAGCTGAGAACTAATTGCAATGTAAATAAATTACAGGCGACACTAGCAGAGCTCCTCCTGCTCCTCCTCTTCCTCCCAGCCATATTTCACTCAATATTCAAAGGCAACGCCCCTCAGCTGTGTCGCAAAAACGCATTCAACTCGACTTAACTAACTATTAAGGACTACTCTACAAGTTTTACACAGGATATATGCATGTATTTTGCACTAGCCTGAATGACTTTCATATTCTACACAAGGACTAGAAAGTAGAAGGGGTGGGGGGGCAGGTGGAAGAGTATGTTGATAATCTTGGCAACAAGTCGAACTATAATTGAAAACTTGTTAGTTTAGTTTGAAAAGAAATGCCTGTCTTTGAACCAAATCATAAACGGTTCAACTGAACCTTCTTTTTGGGGTACAAAATCTCATTTGTTGCCTCTTCCCTTAGGTTCCTGACCAACGAAGCCTGGACTTTGTACCATGATGAGAATCGAGAGATGTTCAAGGTGAGGAACCTCCAGCTGTACCACTTTTTAATGGGTTTGAGGAGGTTTGGGTAAGTTTAGCCTAAGAACTAACCAATTTTGGAATTTCCAAGTGTGCAAATTTACAAAATTACCCGAAATTTAATGCATTTCTCTCACTTTCAGACTGTGAAAGCTTATCGAATTCGGGTAGCATCTGGCCAGGGTTCAGTTGGACAACCGTTGACCCATGTCAATAAGCTGTTTATAAGGTCTGCAGCTAAGTCAGGGTAAGTTGGTACATAAATCCTCTTAAATAACTTTTAACATTGACTTTTCTTTGTCCAGGCATCGATGACTCGCCTGAAATGAGGCTTAAACATCACAGAGATGTGCCAATGTTATCACCTGATGGTACATTCTTGAAGTTGGTTCAATGGCAACCTCAAACGAAAGCTAGAGCAGCGCAAGACACAGAAGAGATGTTGTTTCTCACGCACCATTTTACAGTTACACTTTCACTTCAATCCACACTTTTGACTGGTTGAACCCAACTATGTCGTATACAGAAGAGATTAGCTACAGTTACCATGGACCCCCGATCTATGAGCTGCTTCAGCAGGAGCATCTACATGCGAAAGGGCTAGTAACCCATCCAAAACTACAATCCAGGCAGGGATAACTAAGACAGCAGTGAGTCCGAAGAGCTGTTACGGAAAGGCTCTTGCTACAGACAGCTGTCCTACAACATGAAGCAAAACGATCTCAAGTACTTCCAAGCCATCTAAAGAACCGGCTGCAAGTAGGGATGTTCAAGGAAACGGTGTGCCTGGACCTTGGCCGACTTAGCGTATACATCTTTTGTTCAAAGCCACCCCCCTGGAGTTTCGTTTCAAGGAGAATTACATCAAACATATTTGTGATGAATGGCTGCTGGTTGATGGACAATGTAAGCATCGTCAGAGAATATACTCATACCACATTCACGGAAGGACTTAGTTTATAACGTTTATTTTGGTTTATTCTTGAAAACTCTGTGGCGCAAGGATCGTTAAATTCATCTCAGTGTACAAACACAGGAGTTGCTTAAACATTTGGGGTAAGTCAACCAATTCTTATATCTAAAAAAAAGCTTTTCAAACATGGCCGTTCGGATGCGGCTTTACACAGTAGGTTCCTTTTCTTCCTTTTTCCTTTTTTTTGTACGAAAGTTGGTTACATTCTAGCCAAGAGATTGACAGAAGCTGTGGGCTTAGTCTAGTATTATTTATATGGTAAACGAATACCCATAATCATTCCGGTGCCATCTCGAACCAGGTTATGTGGGTAGCTAATGAAAGCACCCTTCGAACTCTGCTTTCGAAGCGTTTCACTTTACTCTTTACTCGAAAACAAGAGAGATAATATACTCTGTTTCTATTGAGTTGTTTAAAGTGCTGCCCATCGTAGTTAAGCCCAGCAAAATTGCGTATATTCCATGCCTTTTGTTCGACTCAAAACCTGAATCAGCCCTGAAATGAAAGGTACTGCTACTGGCATCCTTCATAATAGTTTCTACCCATGCATTTCACACATACACGCTCTACTACATCATGAACTTGGCTGATTTCAGGCATGATATCATCAGTACTGAGCTCTTGGGTGAGTTTTATGGGAAGAACTGTCATGAATTCAGTTATTCCTACCGCTTAGCTTTCAATCAGAACTGACAAATGAAGTGCTGAAACGTAGAACTGCAGCGATATAACTTGATTATCGTTCCTTGAAAGTATCTATAAGTAAACCGGACTGGAAATCTTGCAGGTTCGAAACATCTTCTCACCTCCATTTGAAGTGACTCACGTCCTTGACGTTCTAATGCAACAGTCTCTTCACTAGGCTTCAAAGCTTATTGGCCATCTAAGAGCTAATTAAACTCCGCTTAGCGCTTGTGGCTGCTTTCTTTAGTATGATTGTTGACCTATTACACGCGAGAGCTTGATGGTCGTGTGCACTAAGATGCAGACGTGTGTGTGTTAAGCCTACTGTTATCCTGACGCTTTTGTACTACACCATGACATCACCCACCTTACTTTTCTAGGCTGTGATGTGATGGTGTCGTACCAAACCATTAGGATAAGAGAAGAGAAAGTCTCTAGGCAGTGTAGGTCGGTCAGAACCGAACAAACATTTATGGGTTCGAAATAGTTCAAGGGCAAGCTTTTATACCTTAAGAGGTTCGGTTCACAGTAAAATAGAAGCTGGATTATCAGGGTAAAATGGGTTTGGTATAAAACCAGTTCGCAATCGTGTGTTTTTCTTAAAGTAAACCTACACACTCGGTCCACTTCACTAGCTTTGGCGCCAGCTTCACTTTAATAGCTATTCAGGTTCGTTTTGGTTTGCAAACCAGTTTGCAACCTGTTCTAGATGTAGAAACCACAAATAAGGGACATTTTTTCAAGCAAATTAAGGCAAACATGGATGCTTTGCTGCATAACTTCAAGGGTAATTCGTGAACCATTAGGATCCCTAGCAGAGGCGACAGTTCTCTGCTATACTTCATGCAACTGGTACTCTGCTCCAGCTCCGAAGGTGGTAAGTCTTGTTTATTGCTAAGGTTCTTGGGATGCTGTTGAATGCAGAGATATCCTTTCATTCCTCAGATTTCTGTTGCTATAGTGCATTCTCAATCTTGGCCACTTGGTGGAATGCCGAGCTACCCTTTCTTTATATGAAAGTCCAATGGGTTATTCATCTTCATCTTTAGTCAACTTCTTCTTTGATTTCATTAGGGTATTCCCACTGACCTTTATGGTTTTTGCAGCCTTTCGTTCCATTTGCCTTTAGCCTCCTGTGTCATTGTGACTTCCTTGCGTGTGCCTGGACGGGTCTGGACATCCTGGACGGGCCTGGCTTGTGTCCTCTTGTCGATTTACATGAGTTGCAATTAGTGCGCCGCTCTCCAGCCGAATCCCTGGGTACACTTGTGTAGCTTTGGCAACACCCATTTTTGGGGTTTTTGGACCATTGTTTGCGGTATGCTTTTGTGTGGCTCAAAAGTGTGTGTGTGTGTGTGTCCCCTCCCCTCACCACACCCCCGTCTTGCATGTGTAACTCATGCCTATCAACTGCATCCGGCCGGCACATCCGTTTGGTAACAGCTTTCGGCTTTTATGGCTTTTAAATAGTTGCAGCCAGCAGGTTCCCTTTTTTGACAGGATCTCTTGGCAGGCGCCAAATTTATGACTGTATTAAAGAGTTTTGCTCTGGCCCTGTCGCCCCCTGTGTGGGCGTGGCTCGAGCATCTTTTGAGGGAAAACTGCTTCAAATTGAGCTTAAAAACTTGCTCCTCATCAATTCTAAGCGGGGGGTGGGTAAGGTGTGACAGCCCTTGGCTGTCCAACTGCAGCTTTGCGGTGCCCCCACACACACACACACACACACGCACACACGTGCAAAAGTTTGCTCAGCTGTGGATGAGGTTGCTGCCGTCTCGTCCTTGCTCTGCCACAGCGGCAACACATTACAATTGTGGGCGCAGGCGGGTGGGCCAACTATTTAAATGTTGTTTTAAGCTTTATTGTGGACCATCTCCTTCTCGGACAGAGTTTGTCCTGCATGTTGCTGATTTCCTCTTGCAGGATGTGTCGAAGGATACGGGCGAGAGTGGTGCCACAGTTTGCCCTGCCACTGAATGTTGTACATTGTGTTTGCTATGTTGCATCTCCTGATTGCCGCAATGATACTTGATGTCCGTCCATTCCCCCCGCCTCACCCCGTGGCATGCTCGCACTTCATTTGCCTCTTGAAGAGCGCTGATAATGCACGCACATTATGTTGCTTGCTTTTTGTAGTTGTTGTTGTTGTTGTTGTTGTTGTCGTTCTGTTCTTACAGCCAGCAACAGCAACAAACTTTGTTGTATTTTTAGTGTACAACATTAAGGACATGCCATCCGCTTCCCCCCCGCCCACAACCAACACTCATCCGTTGAGGCATTGTGTTGTTGAAGCTTAGTCAACTTCAAGTCGAGAGTTAGTTTATGGCCAGCAGCTCATCGTTGTTGTTGTTGTTGCTGCTGTTGCTGGTGTTGCTGTTGCTGCTGCGGTGTTGCCGTTGTCGTCTCAAGTTCTTATGTGAAGTGCACTCTTTATGTTAATAGTTGACACTAATTAGGTATGTTTGCACAACAAAGCGCTACACACACACACGCACACACGAGGCATTAGCATGCATATTAGTGTGTGCTGTGTAAATGTGAGCCTGACTGGGGTCGGGTATTCGAGTTGAATCTACAAAAACATCACACAAAAGACTTTGTTAGTGGCGCCTTTATGGTCCTGCCTTAAACTACAGGTGTCGCTCGCCAAGTGAGCTGACTAAAATAGTTTCTTAAGAGGGGAAAATTGCCAAAAGTTGATTCTAAAACTTACGTCTCATCTCAGTTTTGCTTTTCTTCAAGTAGAGTCTCCACTTGCGAGCATTTTGCGAACCTTTAGCGATAGTTTATGCAGTTTTTGTAGAGAAGAAGGTTTTATAGAGGGCGAAATCTGTCCATAATCTATGCAAAAACTAAGAATTCATCATAGTTTTGCTATTTATGGAGTAAATTTAGGGGTAAAACCCGCTAGTGAACATTTAGCGAACGTTTAGCGAAACTTCTTCAATTTACTGGAGTATATAAGTTTCTAAAAATGACAAATCTGCCTAAAATCGATCTAAAAACTGAGGATTCATCAAAGTTTTGTATTCATTGGGTAAAGCTAGCTGTATTTTCACAGATTGCGAACATTTAGCGATAGTTTATACACTTCTCTAAGAAAAAAAGTTCTCATAAAGGCTTAATCTGTCCATAATCTATTCAAAAACTGACGATTCATCTAAGTTTTGCTATTCTACAGGTAAAGCTAGTTGTATATTCACAGATTGCGAACATTTAGCGATAGTTTATACATTTCTCGTGGAAAATACGTTTTTATAGAGGGGAAATCTGTCATTAATCTATTCAAAAACTAAGGATTCATCTAAGTTTTGCGATTCATTAAGTAAAGTTCGTGGTAAAGTCCGCTTGCGAGCATTTAGCGAACATTCAGCGATAGTTTTTACAGTTCTCGTCAAAGAAAAGTTATTTTAAAACTTAAATAGGTACCCTTATCTATTCAAAAACTAACGATTCTTCAAAGATTTGCTATTTCCTAAGAAAAATTAGTTGTAAAGCCCGCTTTCAAACATTAAGCGAACTTTTAGCGATAGTTTATACACTCCTCAAACAAAATATGTTTTTATTGATAGGAAATCTGTGGAGAATCAATTCAAAAACTAACAATTCAACTAAGTTTAGCTAAGTAAAGCTCGATTGTGAACATTTAGCGAGCATTTAGCAAATATTTCGCGAAACTTTATCCATTTTCTGATATTAATAAGTTTCTTAAAGGGGCAAATCTGCCAAAAATCTATCCATTAATACTCAAATCAAGTATGAGAACTTGCATTTCATCATATTAAATTATACCATGTACTTGTTTTTAGCAGTGTACACAATGCTGATTAGCTAGCTAGTGCTGCCTCTTAGAATATCAAACCGGTTTTCATACTTGACTGCAATAGTAATGCTTGTCTTTCTCCTTTCACAGCCCCAATTTGAATCTGTTTTATGCGGTTTTTCCTTGGTCCACACAATTCATGATGTTACATTGATGTTACATCATAAGCAATCTAGCCGTAGGTCGCCTCGATTTGGTGACTACTAGTTGGAAGCTGAGCATACTGATGAGTGCTACTTTCTGTATGATCATGATATGGACACATACTACATCGTTTCACCGTGGCATTGGCTTAAGGCGAGTCTTACCTGTCGCTCAGCTGTTGGCAATTAATGTATATTTTTCATAAGGAATGTATCCAATGGATATATGCAATCATTTTACACCATCTCTAACATATCAATTGGGTTGTTCCCGGCCGACGCTTTGGCCAGAGGAAGTACTTCAGATGCGGCAGCAGTGCAGCGCTGTGCAGATGCTCTCTCAGATGGATTCACTCCAGGTAAGTTTAACCAAACGGGAGTGCTTATTCCCTTCAAGCTGTTGTCAAGCCTTGCTTTCACCACGTAGAGCTTCTTTGATAGCTATATTTGACGTGGCGACCGTGACGATGAAATCAAAACATTGTTTTTCTATGCTTTTTTGATGTTATAGTGCCAAACTTTCTATTGCACATATAAAATGTATGTTAATTTGACTAAGATTGAGTAGACTTATCAACGTTTCCGCTTACCCAGTGTGCCCTGTACCTTCTTGGGTATGATTCACATTTACATCCTTGTTTCTGTTATTGTTGCTCCACATAATACGGTGTTAAGCAGAGGGCACAACTATTACTTAATCATTTTAACCTGTTTAAGCGGCTTAATGTGTGTGTGTGTGTTTGAGTATAGGTTTCCAGTCCCGTCCTCAAGTGCCACACGAGCATCTTAAAAGTCACTCGAAACTTTATCCTCCGTCCCGCCCCTGCAGTCATTTGTAGTAGTTGTTCCACAAAGTGTAAAACTAGCCGTGGCTTTGTGACAGCTGCTGCTCCTTCTGCTCCTGCTCCTCCATTGTCTACCAAAAATGAACGCTGCTTCCGTGGCGCCCGCTCTCCCCCCCGGCTTGCCGTAGACCAAGCTCTAAGCCCCAGCTCCTCATAGTAGTTATGCATATATATATACATTTAAGTATGTGTGTGTGTGTGTGTGTGTGTGTGTGTATGTAGGTAGTTGTGGACGCCCACCAATCATGCATCCGTTTTTGTTGCTTTTAATGAAATTTTAATTTGCTGCGGATATGCGCAGTCAGTGTATTTGCGAACTTCGTCAGACGCCGCTGCGTCAGCAATGGGAACATATCGAGTACTGAACAGTGCTCCAGGGGAGTGGGGAGGAGGTAGAGGAGGGAGGGGGTCTAGGTATGCGGGGAGCGAGGTGGACACACTCAGTTCAGCCAGCTGGCCGGCCAGCAGCGCAGAGCTCTCCTCTATGCGCCACACACAATTACTTAGACTTATGTATGATTTATGTCTATGGCTCTTTGGCTTTGAGTGCACTGAGAGAAAAAAATGTTCCATAAATATGCAGGAATATGGAGATACTTAGTATCTACTACTCCATCGTTGCACTTAGGAGCTTATGGAGCAGTGATCGGCAATGTGAGCAGACACTTTGGCAGAGACTTCAGGCTCAAATGGAGAGGAAAGAGTGGGCCTTCACTTTAGTTGAGCTCTTGTCAGTGTAAATTCGAGTCACTTTCCCTACTTTCTGCCATGGCAGCCAATTATAGCAATCTTAGAAGTCTTAAAAACTGTAAGAAGAAGCTTTTAAGAGCCTCACTCTTATAACTCGACAATCTCCAGTAATAAGAGTGTACCACTCAGCTTCAGGCCTTCTATCACAGCTTGGTATATAGTTTTGATCCCAAAAGGCTTAAGTGTTTATCGATATCATGTCGAGTTTAGGTCAGCCTTGTTTCATTATTCTGAAGAAAACTCTTCTTCTAAATGCGATTCCATACAAGTTTGTAGAGAGATAGAAAGAGAGAGGAGCTAGATGAGAGAAGCTTTTAGTCTTTCAAGGGGATTGACCATGATACAACAATACAGGTAAAGCGGAGTCAGTGTAAGTTCTCTGCAATGTACCTTCACGTTCAGACGCTTAAGCTTTGGGCAAAAGTACTCATCACACTGACGCCGCCTTACCTATATTGTTGTATCATGGGTTTGACCCAGCGATGTTCATGCCTGGCCCCCACGAACTGCACAAACTTCGTAATTCACACAGACTTAAGGCGAGTGCAAGCCAAGGTTTGTCCCAAGAGAGCAAACAGCACTCTCTTTGCTTTCAATTGCAGGCCAGCAGTCGATGAGGGCAGATCAGAGCTAGTCTGCTGTATATTCTCACCTTTTGGCCTCGCTTATTACAAAAAAAAACCCGAGTTAAAAGGGCTGGTTTTTCTAATATATTGAACAAATTTCAATTCTTCTTCTCTCTTCCCTGCTAGGCGTTGACCTGTTTGACGTTAACATTTTGGTGGAACATACTCGGAGGATCATATACCACCTACTGGTCTTTCTGATCAAACATATTAAGGTAAGAGATTGCTAATTATGTTAAAAATCTTTATCTGATTGCCTTTTTCTTACTTAGTGACACATCATTTACGAGTTGATCTTGATTTGCCGATTTTCTGGTTCCTCTCGTTGATGGCGAGTTAAATACAAGACAACGTGTTGATCCCTTGGTCTAAGTGTTACCAAATGTATCGAATTTACTGCATCGGGTTCGCTGAAACATCATTATTCCCATCGCATACTGTTTTACTATGGATGTTTTATACGATGTTACATATTTTACGGAATGGATTGCTGATCTTTTGGTGAGTAACCTAAAATGTAGCTCCTAAGTTTGGTTCTATTGTGGTAGCAAGGGTACACAGCGTATATTAAGTTTGTGTGAAAGTGTGTAACATCCAGAAGGAAGCTGCTCCCCGATCCCATTACATCCTTGATCAGCAACAACAGCCGAGGCTTTGCCGAGTTTGCACAAACCCAGATTAGAGCTAGTAAGAGTTAAAAGTTTGTCATGTATGGGACATATGCTTCTTATACTCAAACAGGCAGATTTTGTATATTTTCAAATTTTGCCACGCCCCCTCAATTTGGAAAAAACGTTATATCTCTGTCAGTTTTATAGATAGAAGGTTCGTACCTTCTGCACATATTTAGTGATCAGGATTATTTATAGATTCGCCATAGAATTGGTAAAGATTGCATCAACGGTTGTCGAGTTATGAGTAAAAGAATGTTTGCTATAGCAGTGCAATAGCAGCACTGCTGCCAGCAGCATCAAAATTTAAGCTGTGCTTACACTTTTGTTGGCTTGGAGTACAATACAGTCAGGTTAGACCAACTTTCTTGCTTGTGTTGCTCTAATTTATGTCGAGTTTTACACGCTGAAGCAAGCTAGGTATGGTTTTCTCAGTAGGCGAGAGTATAACATAAGACTCTACCTATATATCTTACGATCATCTGTTGTATTTTTATACTCTGTACCGAAGGTACATAGAGTATTATAAGTTTGTGCAAAAGCATGTAACATACAGAAGGAAGCATCTCCGACCCCATAAAGTATATATATTCTTGATCAGCATCAACAGCCGAGTCGATATAGCCATGTCCGTCTGTCCGTCTGTCCGTCCGTCCGTCTGTCTGTCCGTATGAACGCACAGATCTCAGAGATGGTAAGAGATAGAGGTTTGACATGTATGGGACATATGTTTCTTATGTCTGCAGGCAGTTCAAGTTTATTTTCAATTTTGGCCACGCCCCCTCCCGCCCCCGCAATTTAGAAAAAACGTCATATCTCCCACAGTTTTGAAGATAGATGGCTTGTTCCTTCTGGACATATTTAGTTATTCGGATAACTTATCGATCCGCCAAAGGAATGAAGAAGATCGGATGAACGGTTTTCGAGTTATAATCAAATTTTCTTGGTACAGAGTATGTTATAGTCGGGCTTGACCGACTTTCTTTCTTGTTATTTCCCCAAATTTCCCGCCTAATCAAGTTCAAGTTTTTTAAACTACTACATAGAGCTATCTGTCACATAAACCTACAAATAACAGAACAAACAAATAACTACAAATAACAGAACTGAGTTTATCTAACACATAGCAGCTATGTAGAAGATGAGAAATCGTCCCTAAATCCCGATAAGTTGAAACCTAGTAGTTTCAATTGATGTCTTATACACTCTTGAGAATCATTGAAGTGACATGTATGCTTGGTGAAAGCCACAAGCCCTCAAATCCGTGAAATATGGAGTTCGTCCAAATCCATTGCGCAATCGAGTCTCGTATCTTCTAAGTTGAATAGCAGCAAAACAATTGCGAGTACTAGGTATATACTGATAATGGACGGCTGTTCACACTGCCCACCGCTGATTGAATACTAATTCTTCCAGTGTATTCAAATATGCTGATGTTCTGTGCCATTGGCACACACACTCACACATGCACACACACACACACTCCAGACTACATGTTGAGCATCATCAAGTCGTGCATTGGACTCGCCGCATTTGGTGGAAATATAGTGTGTCCGTTTTTGTGTCCGTTCGCTCTTATTTGTATATTTCAGTTTCTGTTGAACGTTGAAAATCTCGCGCTGCATGTGGACAACAACAATGGAGTGCTTGTCGATATTTAGCCTAATTTGTAGTGCTTCCACATGGCAGAAGTGGAACTGGAGCCAGCGATATGTGGGTGGAGGAGGGAGGCACATGAAGTTCTTCTGCTTTTTGGCAGCGTAATTTTTTAACTCGCAGGCGGCTTTGATGTGTTGCTACCGTGTTGATTGATGGCCTGTGCAAAGTTTGATTGAAAACTGTAGGAGCGGGGAGAGGGGATGGAGGGAGGAGGGAGGAGAACGGTAAATCATTGAGGAAATTGAATTTTGAAAGTTCCTGATGGGTTGGCTAATGTGAGAAGTGTGGGTAGGAATGGGAATGGGAATGGGAATGGGAATGGGAATGGGAATGGCAGCTCGCTTACAATTCCACAAATTCAGTTTAGTTTTGTTTTTTTTTTTGCTCCTTCGAATATGAATTTTTTATCGCTCTTCTTTTTGTGCCACGTCATGGCAAATGGTAAAATGGCAAATGAAATACATAAACAATTTATAAACGTGAATTATCACAAAAACGTAAAAATGATAAGGCAAAAATGCCATCACTCAGGACAGCACCAGGACAGGAGCTGGCGGCAAACCATGACAGACTGACATGACGAGGTGGTGGAGGAGTGGAGGAGGGGGGGAGCGAGAGCGATTTGTATAAAGTTTTTCCCCATCTTTTCTCTTTTGCTGTTGCTGTGGCGGGGGCGGGGGCGGGTGGGTTTGGGGGGGCGTGTGCGTTACAAGACAATAATTGTGGCTAGAAGCGAATTCTCTGTCGCAAGTCGCAAGTCTCGAGTGTCGCAAATAAATGTGATTACATTGCCTGCAGAGGGTGGCATTTCATTCAGGCCTGGATTCGGTAGAGTAACCACCAAATCTGTTAGCAGTGATTTGTCACTTTGAGGACTCATCCTCTTTGCTGTCGCTGTTGTTGTTGTTGTTGTTGTTGGATTGTTCTAGTATCTCTGCAGTTGAAATTGTGTATAGGCCAAGTCAAGTGGTTTAGTGGATGGATCTCAGGTAAGCTGGTTTCCATCCACACTGGACACGAAACAAGATTGGGAGCCACTGAATCAAGTTTGTAGCAAGTCGAATTGTGAATGCTTTAACTGAATGCAGTTGGAAACTTATGAAATTGATTGAAATTGAACATAAAAAGGGTATTTCTTGTTGGGAAGATTGTGTATGAAATAAGAATTTTGTACTTAAATCAAGTATTTTGATACCAAGCGTTTATTTTACAACATTTGTGCTTGATACATGTATTTTTTTTCCCCCCTGGCAGAGGGTATATTGAAATTGTTCAGAAGTTTGTTACATATATAAAATCCGACCACATTAAGTATATATATTCCTGATCAGCATGACGAGCTGAGTCGATATAGCCATGTCCGTCTGTTTCCATGCCATCTCCTTGGTCAGTTTTAAAGCTAACGCCACCAAACTTTGCTCGAATTCTTCTGGTACAAATACGCTACACATTTATCGGAACCGGCCGGATCGGATAACTATAACATATAGCTGCCATAGGAACAATCGGCCGAAAAACTAGTTCTAGTGAGAACAACTTTTCTGTTTTTAATGCAAACGTCTCCAAACTTCGTATTTACTAGGTTTGAATGCTTCATGATTTTGCAAAATTTGGTCGAAATCGGACATCTATATAGTATAGCTGCCATAGGAAAATAAGGTTAGAAAAAGAGTCTTAGTATGAAAACCTTTTTTGTTTTTAATGCAAACGTCTCCAAACTTCGTATTTACTAGATTTGAATGCTTCTCCATGATTTTGCAAAATTTGGTCGAAATCTGACATCTATATAGTATAGCTGCCATACAAAAGATAGGTCTGAAAAACAGTCTTAGTTAGAAAAACATGTTTAGTTTCAATGTAAACCTCTTTAAAATTGGCATATATGTATTTTTAAAGCTTTCACACAATTCTTTAATGTTTTGTCAAAATCAGCTGACTATAGGTTATAGCTGCCATATGAATGATCGGTCGAGAAACTAGTTTTAGAGAGAAAAACCTTTTTGTTTTCAATGGAAACGCCTGCAAACTTTTTATTTCTTAGTTTGCTATGCTTTCCCATGGTTCCACCAAGTTTGGTCGAAATCGTACATCTATATAGTATAGCTGTCATACAAAAGTAGAGTCAGAAAAGTAGTCTCGGTGAGAAAAACTTGATTGTTTTCAATGGAAACGCCTCCAAATTTTGTTTATCTTAGTTTGCTGTGCTTTTTTTTATGATATTACCAAGTTTGGTCGAAATCGGACAACTATATAGTATAGCTGTCACACATGAATAGAGTCAGAAAAGTAGTTTACGCCAGCATAGCGCTCCCCAGATATGATTTACTTACTCCAAGAAAGAGTCAGTACTTGCATCAGTGGTATTAGAGGTATGAGTAGCGAATTCACTAGCCCCAAGTAGTTAGCGAATTCGCCATACCCAACTAAAGACTTGATTTCACACCAATACAAGTTGTATTTATATAAGAGGTATAGGTAGCGAATTCGCTATCAGCAAACAGATATCGAATTTGCCACCTACTTGGGGATAGCTTATTCGTTAACTGTACCAATAGTACGTCTAGTACAAAATATACTTGATTTAGCACCTTTAAAAGTACTACATATAGAGGAGGTAGATAAGTAGCGAATTCACCAACCCCAAGTAGCTAGCGAATTCGCCAATTACGAATAGTACCTAAAGTACAAAAAATACTTGACTTAATATAAAAATATAAAATTAATAGGGAAGAAGAGGTAGATAAGTAGCTAATTCGCCATACCCAAAGTACCTAGCTAATTCGCTATCCCTACCAAAAGTACCCGAAGTACAAATATACTTGATTTAGCATCCATACAAGTAGGTCCCCATATAAGAGGGATGTGTAGCGAATTCGCTAGCCCCAAGTAGATGGCTAAATCGCTAGCCCCAAGTAGATAGCAAATTCTCCACCTACCAATAGAGCGTCAAGTACGAAAATTACTTGATTTAGTACCAATATAACAAGATTTCTAAATACGAGGTGTAGCTAGCGAATTCGCTAGCCCCAAATAGATAGCTAATTCGTTACCCACTTAAAAAAAAAAATCGAAAAAAACGTAGCAACAATTCGTTTAACCACTTCTCCAAACGCTTCCCACAGATGCAGTTAAACATGGCCTAAACGTAAACTTTATGTAATTGGGCCTCCCTGTCCAAACTGTCCGAAAACCTTTTAAAAAGAATTTGATTTGTTTTTTCTCTCCAGCAACTTTTCAAAAGTTGTTAGGAATTCATTTCAAAAACATAAAAAAAAATAAAAAAACTGTCCCATCTTCTTCATCGCGGCAACAACTTCATCATAAGTTGATTATGCCTCCAAATTCCCTGCCAGCGTCGTGTCCTGCGGCTGAAATATAACTGTTCATAAATTTGACGCCCATGGAAATCTGTAATATAAAAATTGTCTATTATCTGCTTTACGTCTGCTGTGCAAAGGTTTTTATGTTCTTTTTCTTCTTTTTGTTGCTGCTTAATACAACAAATATTGAAACAACCCCCACCCCCACCCCCACCCCCCAACACCCCCTCCCCCGACAGACGGACGGACGGACGGACGGGGGATGGTTGGTTTCATCTGCTTCGCGTTGGGTAATGGGCATTTCATAGACCATTGACCACTGACCAAACGGTAGCCACCAGCTGATTAATTGGGTTTCATTCCGAAACGGTGTACAGACGGTCACGTTCCCGTCCATGTCCATGTCCTGGCCATGTCCTGTCCATATCCTGTGTACGGCGGCTGCTCACTTGCTGCATATGCGTGTTTAATACGTTTATTAATTACATTCTGGGGGGGGGGGCTGCAAAAAATCGGTTTTGCAAGAGGTTCAGCAAAGTGTAAGTAATTGTGTGAGAGAGTTCGGTAGGGAGTTGGTTGGGGCATGGAATGGGGATTACCTCGGTGACAATTCTGCTCCTTACCCGTGTCCTTCCACTCGCGTATTTGCGCCAATTAATTTGTTAAATAAACGCATTTGTCCTGCATGCATGCGTGTACGTCCTTCGGCCGATTGTTGTGTCCTGGAATTCATGTTAGTTACGGTTACGGCGGCGTAATTGCATAACAGCGTACTGTTCCATATATCAGCGGCTTTGGGCCAGGACATTTTCTTATTAATTGATTGTCCATTGTGCGCAGGCTGGCGCTGATCCTGCCGCTGCCGCGGCGGCTACTTCTTTTTAATTGAATTCCATTCTGCATTTTTCATAAATCAATTTTAATTGTAGGTAATTATTGGCATTTTTTCCCTCTCGGCCTCTCCAATTTGTTTGGCATCATTAATTATGCTGAAATTATTATCATAATCGCTTTATTTCCAGTTTGCTGCTCTTTTCATGCAGCCCCTGTCCGGGGGTAGCATGATTTTCATGGCCCGTTTGCCGACTAAAGCATAGTTTTCTTAAAAAAACCCACATATTTCATGCTTCCAGGCTCTTTGGGCTGCTAGCATCACGCATCATGCGTAACTTTTTGCTGATTTGAGAGCAAATGTCACTTTGAAATCACTTAACCAGCCCTAGCATACCTTCTTTTTTGGGTATTCTATTTGAGTTCTGTACGTCACGCATCATGCGTAACTAAACCACTGGTAATAGTGTTGTTACTTACGAATTTGGTTTAAAAATCACTTCAGCTTGGTCAATTTTATGCTGCTCTTCAATTTGACCCCATTTCAAGGCGCTTTTGCAACTAGCGTAACGCATCATGCGTAATTAAAGCACTTATAGAAGTGTTTTTCTAGTAAATTTTGACTTAAAAATCACTAAGCAGACTAAGAAGAAGCATCTTGCATTAATATACAACATGTATGGGTGTTTTTTACACAAATTTTAGAAATTTTTGGTGCTTTAGCCTCTTTGTTACGCATCATGCGTAACTAAACAAGTCAGTTCAAGTTCCCTTTGGGCTTAGACCACCACATAAGACACCACATAAGCCACCACCACATGCGTGACGATAGCAGCAAACAAACCTAGAGTTTGCTGCTAATGTCACGCATCATGCGTAACTCTCACCCACTTCTGAAGGTGAATTTTGAATAGCTTTGGCTCTTAAACTCAAAATTTAATCCAGTAATCATATGAATATGGCATATTTGGTGCTTATCCTTAAGCTAAGTCCACTTTTAGATTATAGTCACGCATCAGGCGTAACTTACTAACTTCTAAAAGTGCATATCGACTAACTTTGGCTTCCAAACTCAAAATTTAATGTAGAAATTAATGAATTGGGTGATAATTTGGAGCTTTTCCTTAAGCTAAGCCCACTTTTAGATTATCATCACGCATCATGCGTAACATACCTACTTCTTAGGTTGTGTGTGGCGTGCCAAATTAACTTAAATCACTTTCGCCTAAGAAATAAAACGTCTTTTATACGTTTTGCATCTTTCATCTTTGATTTTGTTTAGATTCTTTGCTTTTTGGTGCTACTTTTTCTGAAATTTCTATACGTCACCACAAAAGATCCTGCAGGCATGTTTCTTATAAGAATTTAGCTGAGGTTTAGCCTTTTTTATGCTCCTCTGCAGGCTAAGCCTACTTTGAGGACTTATAGATCCTTACGTCACGCATCATGCGTAACTTAAACATGTTTTTTAGTGTTTTTTTGAGTTAATTTTGTATGAATGTCACACAAGTTGATGAAATGCTGTACTAACTTGAAAACTACTAGGCACTTTTATAAGCTTTTTAGATCCTTTCGTCACGCATCATGTGTAACTTTTTACTTTCTAAATGTATTTTACTTATAATACTTCCATTCTTAAAGTAGTTAATAGATAATGTCACACTTTGTTGCACCACTACACGCATATGCCGCTCGTGTGGTGAAAATGTGGACTAGGGTATCAGATTTACGTATTTCCTTTTCCAAAAAAATGTATGGGGTTCTTAAATTTGGCAGCTATAGTGCATTTGGCAGTCGGCTTTTATGGGTAATTACGTGGAGAAACTATTTTGGGAGAGACCAGACTTGTCATATAACAGTTCTGTTAATCTTAACATGCTGTTAATGCTCTGCTTATTGATTTTAGACAATTCTATTATCATAATCCCTCCTTTCTGCCCACAAACTGCTCCAATAGCTCACTTTGCATCACTTCAACATCATTCTATATTCATGGTTGATGCCCGATCACTTACTTGGTATTACTCTTCGTCCAGCTCTCAACTATCCCAGTCATTCATTAAACTGAATGGCCACTTGTGTGGTGTTTCAGTTTCCCACTTAAGTACAAACACACGCGCACACACACACACACGCACACACCTCTTTCATATATACATATAATGTATGTGGGGGTGGGGGGATTGTTGGCCAACCCAAGGACCCAAGTTGGGTCCTCGCACATTTCACATTTCATATTTTGCGGCAATTTGCCAACGCAGTTTTTTATGCCATTTCTTCGACTTGGTGGTGTTTTCTTTCTATTTTTACTGTTGTTTCCCCTTTCCCCCTTTCCCCCACTCATAACCGGATGAAATACAAATGGCCAAGTTTATGGCCTGACCATTTCAATTTCATGCAGCTTGACCACATTTACAAAATACTTGGACGGGGGAGGGGGAAGCCAAGCCAAGGGATACTTGAGCTCTCTCGAACGTTTTTGCTTCTTACTTTCTCAATTTCCAAAAGACACTTGAACACTTTCATCAGTATACTTCGACTAGTAGTCCTGCTTCTCCTGCTCCTCCTGGTTAGTTGTGGGAGTTGTTCAAACTATAAGTATCATTGACCTTTTCTGTAGGGGCGGGGCGAGGGGCGCGGGGCAGGGGGCGGGGTTAGAGGTTCGAATAGGCGCAACAGTTGCCAGAAAATTACCTTAAAACATAAACAAGGGAGAGAGGAGGTGTATGGTGGAGGGGGGAGCGTCGTGTGAAAATAATGAGCAGGCATGCTTAACACAAAAGGCTGTTGCCAGAGAGAGAGAGAGAGAAAGAGAGAGGGGTATATGGGGCGGCGAGGAGGGGGGGTAGAGGAAGAGGTTTAGAGGCAACACAAACAAAAAACCAAAAAACGAAATAATTTTTCAGTTGAGAGAAAAATGCAACCGAAATCCCTGGAAAGTCATTTTCAAAACTCTTTTGCCACTGTGCGTGTGTGTGTGTGTGTGTGTGCGACTGTGTGTGTGTGTGTGCGAGTGTGATCCATCATTCAGTTGCTAAACAAACAAAACCAGAGCTCCAGAGCGCAGCCTCCACGTTAATTTGTGGACGGCCGAGGCTGAAAATAAAAATTAATATATGCCGCAACACGTTTCAACTTCCCAGCCAGCTTGGCTGGTGGGAGGGGAGAGAAGGGGTGAGGTGTGGGGAGGGAGTGGAGGGGCAGCATTGCTAGAAGTGTTTGTTGATTTTAAGCCAAAGCAAAAGTTGAAAATAGTTTCCATTGAAAAATCACACCGATAGAGAGAATAGAAGAGAGACCATGTCCGGCTCCAGCTGCGTTTAATTGGGTGCGAGGCCTTAAATGAGTGCAACCCCCCCCCCCCCCCCACCCCCCAACCCCACCCACCACTCTCCCATCCCCCCCAAAAAACAGTGAGAAAAACAGTTGCCCCAATCCTGCCCTCTGCCTGCCTAATGAACCGCATTGACTCGACTGCTGCAACTGTCGAACTCGCGTAATTAGACAGCAGCCAAACGCAATTTGATTTGTATTCCAACCATTTGCAGACTGCATTAAGGCCACCAACCACCACCCACCACCACCCACCACCCACTCTCCACTCCATTCCATCCACTCCACCCCCCCTCAGACATGACAGGACAAAGCTGTAAACAATGCGCAAACAACTCCTCAAGGAGTGTCGCTCGGAATGAGCTGTAAAAATTGCACAAGAGAAAAAGGATATTTAGACGCGGCTTACCAAAAGCTCAGCCAAGGAAAACAAAGATGCCAGGCAGCAAGATGACTAGACCAGACCAGACCAGACTACCGGAGCGATGCCGGGCGCAGGGGCAACTGCCGGTTGCAAAACTAGACAGAGAGGTTCTGTAGTACGTACAGCAGGCAGACAATGTGTAAACTATACACAATTCCAGTGCATTGAGTTGGCATTTTCATCTACTGCTGCAGTCACTGACAATTTTGTATTAGGGAAATGTTTAGCTCGAATGAAAAATGAAGGAGGAACGCACGGAATGTGCCAGCCAAAGTATTTCAGTTGAGTTTTATTGTTCGAGAGTGCGAAGTGGGAGCGAGAGCCGAACCGGAATAGCAGCCGGGGTGGGGGAATCATCAAAACGCAACAAATATCGATAGATGCAGAAATTCTGTTGAAAATATAGGAAATTTGAACAATTTCGATAAAAGATTTATCGAAAATCCACTAAATATCGATATATCGATTAATAAATTGTAGAACTGTTAAGCAAAGTCTATTTTAAGTACTTAAATCTAGAAAATACCCAAAATCTTCATTCTCAAGATCAATATTTCATATATCGAGTGCATGAATTATCGATACATTAATCGAAAGAAAGTTTTTTTAAGCTAACCTATAACACAAATCGTGTTCTAGATCATTTTTAAGTGACATACTGGGCTCACAAAATATCGATAAATCGATAACTACATTGTAGAAATATTTTGGAAGCGTTTTTCACCTTAAGCCGGGTATCCAGCACAGCGGAAACTAAAAATTCCTGCCAAACTTCATATAAAAAAAACTGTGCCAGGAATTTTTAGTTTGCTTTTTCGTTTGTTGTGTATCCAGCAACACGAACGAAATCCACACTCTATAGATAGCGGCGTATCAATAGCGGCGTTTCGGAAGCGTTTGTGGAACGAGAAACAGCTGTCATTCAGGCCAGGAATATATTGTTTACAATTATTTCGGAAGTGATTTGTCACAAGATGGAGGCAAAAACTGTGAGAAGAAGATTGATTTAATATAAGCAGTTGAAGCAAGACCATGTCTTTCACGAGCCACAGAGAAAAAGCATTTTGACAACATTTCTGTGAAAAGTGCTTGATATAGTGTTGCAGCACAAATTAATGAAGAAGGTGGAATACTTGTAATTGTGTTTAAAGTTCTTAAATTCATTAATGTTATATATGCTTGCCAGCGAATGACAGTAAGAACGCTTGGAGAGCGGGAGACAGAGACTAGAGAGAGAGACAGAGAACGCTCTGAACGACAGTTTGTTTTAGTTGGGTTCCACACACTCAAAATAATTAGCAAATTCCTGGCAGGAATTTTCCGCAGTGCTGGATACAGGCCTTTAAGAAATATTAAAATCAAATATTTACTGATTCGATATCGAGTTCACAAAATATCGATATATCGATAACAAGATTTTGGACAATATTTTACCGCTTGAAACAAGCGTTGACTATAGTTTCCAAAAAAGAAATAGAAATGATTTATCGAACTCAAATAATATCGATATATCGATAAATTGTTGTTTAAATATCTCTGATATTGGTAAATGGTAAAATCACCAATTACAAATTCAATATTTGTTACATCGATTATACAAAATATCGATATATCGATAGCAACATATCGGAAAATATTTGACCACTTAGAGAAAAAGCGTTGACTGTATTTTTCAAAATAAATTTCTTACAAATTCAAGATTTTGATATTTCCAGTACACAAGTTTTCGGTTCGGTATGATTCCAAACTTATACCTAAGCCTTCAGATAATCTAGGTATTACCAATAGCTTATGTCAAATCAAAGCTCTATAGATCTATAACTTTATTTCTATTGACAGTTTGATGCACACGAAACACTGCATGATGAGCTGATGTATATGGGATTTACTTGTTGATGATTAATATAGACACACATGACAACTGGCGATCTGGGTGTATCAATGGCGCATCAATGACCATCCAGCAGAGGTACATATTGTGGGTAAGTTTTTGTGTCCATTGTTATTCCTCCAATCCTTTAGCTAACCCTTTTATTTTGTAATTAGACCGTACAATTTGTCCGATTTCGTTGAATTTATGTTGTACCATCAGTTGGTGGTAGCATTCCCCTCTGGGGATGTCATTGATGCCCACGTTGGTTGTGTTGTTGAGCAAATCCTTTATCATTATGTTTGGCTGGTCGATGCTTGTTTTGTTTCATGGGTAAGTTCTGATTTGATAAGGTTAGGATTTTGATTAGCTAATTTTCCTTATAGGTAATGCATTCTCAAGTATGCTTTCTCCATGCGTTTATTATGTACATTGAGCGGAAACTTTTAGTGTGAGGGTCTGCGGGATATATTTTGTTATTAACTTCATTATGATGGAAAATTGTTGGCCCTTCTAGTCGAACTAGAAAACGATGCCTTACACAATTTTCCGAATACCTGGAATATTGTGGATATATATTGGCTGGGAGTTATGCCTGCTAGAGGATCGACTGGCATCAAATTCACAAAATTTATTGTCTATTAATCAAGTATTATGCGGATGACAGCTTTCATCGTGTGATTAAATTAAAAAATTCAAATTTTTAGTGTGACCAGTCAAGGAAAAGTGCTTCTTTTTTATTACCAGTCGGCAAAAGTTCTGTTAGTTGATTCACAAGGAATGCTTCATTACTTGGCTTATACAATTTGCCATTCACCCGAATCTCTTTAGAACTAACAATTTAAGTGTAACCAGCTTTAGTATATATAAAAATACTAGATTTCATGACTAACCGAGTTGCCTGAGAGTTTGGAGTTCCAGATGCAAGTCAGTGAGTTATAAGGCACAAAAAGTGGATTGGATAGAAGACTTAAGAGGGGGTTTCTCTTATGTGTTTTGAATGACAAAAGCCAAGTGTGACCAGTTTATATTATACAATGTCCTTAAATTGGGTTTTTATGTACTTAAAGTTACATTTACACAATTCTACTAAGTTTGATCAAAATCGGTCATAGCTGACATAAGAAAGATCGGTAGAAAAACTAGTTTTAGTGAGAAAACCCTGATTTTTTTCAATGGAAACTCTTTCAAACTTTGCATTTAATAGTTTTCTATGATTTTTCAAGATTCTAACAACTTTGAACCATATCGGACTACTATATTATGGAAAAAAAAGGTTTGAAGACAAGTCTAGTATGAGAAACTTCTATGTTTTTCAAGTAAACTTCGTTAAATTTGGCTCTCGTTTATTTAAGGTAAACTTACACAATTCCACAAAGTTTGATCCACATCGGTTGACTATAGCATATAGCTGCCATGGGAATATTGAGTTAAAAAACTAGTTTTATTAAGAAAAACAAGGTTTTTTCCCATGGAAACGTTTTCAAACTTTGTATTTATTAGTTTTCTTTGCTTGACCATGGTTAAAACAAGTTTGGTGATAGTAGGACAACTATATGGTATAGCTGTCATAGAAAAGATAGGTCTGCAGCTAAGTCTAGTAAGAGAAACTTTTACATTTTCCAAGTAAACTGCTTTAAGTTTGGTTCTTATGTATTTATAGTACATTCACACAACTCTACAAAGTTTAATCCACATGGGTTGACTATAGCAATTAGCTGCCATAGGAATGTTGGGTTTAAAAACTAGTTTTAGTAAGAAAATCAAGGTTTTTTCAATGGAAACCTTCTCAAACTTGGTATTTATTAGTTTGCTATGATTTTTTATAGATCCATAAAGCTTTGGTGAAAATCGGACAACTATATAAGATAGCTGGCATAGAAAAGATAGTTCTGAAGCAAAGTTTGGTAAGAAAAACTTTTACATTTTTCAAGTAAACTTTTTCAAATTTGGTTCTTGTGTATTTAAGGCAAATTCTCACAATTCTACAAAGTTTGATCCACAACGGATGACTATGGCATATGGCTGCCATGGGAATGATGGGTAGAAAACCAAGTTTTACCACGGAAAACACTCAAAATATTAGCTGCTTCAGCTGAATTTGGCAGTGTTTGATAGCTGAAGGTTCATCTTGGATATCAAGGATAGGTTCATCACCAGCGCCCACCCAACTTCCCCTCTAAGAAAGAGTATGGCCGCGTGACACTGAGCCGCTTAGCCCACTTCCTGCTGCTGAGTCATTTCGAAATCAAAATAGATCTAAATCACTGGGACTTCATCTTCTTGCTCGCTTTGCCACTTCCAGTTGCCCAGCCACTCCGTCTCCATTTCCACTTCCATTTCCAACTCGCCCGCCCGCCTGCTGCAATGAATTGCATTACGTTTGTACGTTTTACTCCTGGCGCATTCGTAATGAAGACAGTGTAATACTTCCGAAAAAGAATATGCATTGTGCATACACATCCTCCGCAAGGACATGGCCTAACCCGGTCGTCAGTGTCCCCGGCCAAGTTGGCTGTTTTGTTGTTGTTTGTTTGCCAACTGTCTGCCCAGGCAAACAGCAGCGGCAATAAAATAAGCAACGAAATGAAATGGCTGCTGCAGACGTTGGCATCTTGGAACGAAAGGGGAGAGGAGGCGAGATGTATGGGGCTAGTTGAAGATGTTGGGTTATCCCGAAGGGAAGTAAAAATATTTACCAATAGATGTCGATGTGCTGGCCCCGCTCCTCCATCTCCAACTCCTCCTCTCAACTCTGGCGCGCGCGGCGCCTGCTAACGAGTGGCCTTTGAGCGGCACGTTCGTGTTTCGACTCTTAACACATTTTTCGGTTCGCTTTGCCTGAAGACTGAAGTGCAATCAGCAGCAGAAGCAGTAAAAGAAGTCCCCAGTACACTGGGAGAAAAGCTCTCGGAATAGTTGTACAGGATTTCAATTGGTTGAGTGGACTCGTTTCTCACTGTTTTTTGCCCAGTGTGCGGGCTGAGGGAAGGCGACGGAGGATGACACGTACGTACGAGCGTACAACGTTGTCTCGCCCAGACAGTTTGCAAACACAACGCCCCATAATCCTACTCCTCCTGCTGTTGCCTCATTGTTTCGCTTTCTAAGCAACGAAAGCCAAAAAGCTTTCCCAGTCCGACGTCCTCCGTCCGCCGTCCTCCGTCCGGTCTTAAAGATAAAAACTAGTGGATCAGCAGCACTTAATTACATGAAACGAATTGACTTGGTCGGATGGTGGCGGGTGGGGGGGAAACACTTAAGTGGTCGACCCATTGTTCCGGCCATGTGACAAGATAATCATGATCCGTGTATCAAAGCGAAATGTCAATGGTTTGGGCGAAGGACGTTCCGGCTGTTAATTGACCTAATTGTGGGTGGATGCACAACCTCATAAATATTCCACAAATCCAAGTGACCCACAAAACGAAAACACACATCGAGTATAGAATAGGAGGCGGGGTATAATCCGTGGAAGGGGTGCGGAGGGTGAGGCTGTGCCCCTCTTTTGAAAAATGCAACAGCAGCCGCGGCTGCCGCAGGAGCCATAAAAGGAGCTAAAGTACAAATCGTTGTCACATGTGAGCCGCATTTTTATGGCCGCCGGCTTGGGAATTTGTGCAACATGGCCAAGAGAGTCGCGCATGAAGAATTTTATTTATTGCTGCTGCCCGGCTGTAAATGGTCAAAACGGGCAGACATTTGGTCAGCTCAGCCAGCTCTACCACCCCGCCCCGCCCCGCCCCGCTCCTGCTCCCATTCAAATGTGCAACAGGTCGAACTCGCCATGCCCATCTACAGGCGATGCAATTTTTATTGCTTTCACAAGAATCGCTACATTGGGGAGAGGAGAAGGCCCTTAAAAGGACATCGGAGGAGCAACGCGGAGCACCCAGGCCGAAGCAGAAGCAGAGGCAAAGATGATTCAATTGATTGATTGATTGATTGATCGTCCGCTGGCCGGTCGGCTCGCTGGGCCAAAACAGCCAGACCCAACGGGAAGAGCCACCTTATCAGTTCAGTTCAGTTGGGCGGTGGTTGGGTTGGGTTGGCCGGGCTGACGTCAAAGTGGTGGACAAGGGCTGTCGCTGGAGTTGTGGCAGGGACATCAGCGGAACTGAGGGATAAAGGAAGATATCTTACTGTCAAAATGGGCGATCCAGTAATCCTGTGAGTATCAAATTGTATCATGATTCATCAGCTTTCATCAATAGTGTCAATAGGGGGTTACTCTTACAGTTCAAGTTCAAGTTTCTATGACCTAGGGTGCTTTTAGACACACTGGCAGGCTGTCAGCTAACTGACAGTCTGTTCAGACTGCAACTTGAAAGGAATCAAAGGTAGTGTCAGTTAGCTGGCAATCGAGGAGGCTCAGACTGAGTAGAATACCTCATAATATTGACAGATTTCCCTAAACACACATGACACCAGTCAGCTGGCACTGCTCTAGCAAGTGTTCACACTTGAATGCCAGCAACTGGCATCTAAAAATATGGCAATCTGCCTAAATCTTCTGAATACACCTATAGTCCACATAACCCTACAAATAACACAGCAAAATCTAAGCTTATGTGACACATAAAAGCTTTTAAGAAGACGAGAAATCGGTGCTTAGTTGTTTATGCTTAGATTTCATTCTGGAAACTTTTTCAATAATACAATTAAGTCCAATGAAAAACGGACCTACAGTCTGCACCATCGAGCATTTTTCAGGCTGCACTGCACACTTAGCACAGAATGGAGCGTCGTTGTCTTCTTTTTCACTTACTGTGTAGGCGGTGCGTAGATTTCGAATCAATTAATCAGTCAGTCAGTGAGGTACATATGAAAAATCTAATCAAAAGGGGTATCGTTTTATAGGTTTTCGGCCACTCTGTTTTAATTTCTGGCACTATTTTTTCGATTGGTTGAGAGGGGGTTCACTTAGGCAAGGGGAGAGGGGTACAACTTGTCAAAAAATGAAATGGGGTATCATTTGTTAAGTTTTTCGGTGCAACGATTTCATTTCTGGCCATATTTTTCCGATCGGTGCGTAGAGGGCAAACTTATGGAAAAGGGAGAGGGGTACAACTAACCAAAAAATCAAATGGGGTCTAGTTTAATAGGTTTCCGAGTGCTCCGATTTCATTTCCACCTTTTTTTATTCGATCGGTGGGGAGGGGGCTTACTTATGCAGGAGAGAAGGGGTACAAAATCAAATGGGGTATCGTTTAATGGGTTTTTGGGTGCTCTGATAACATTTCTGACACTAGGTTTCCGATGGGTGAGAAGGGGGCTGACTTCTGGAGGGGGTAAAGGGGTAATGTTCCACAAAAAATCAAATGGGGTATCGTTTTATAGGTTTTTGGGTGCTCAAAATTCATTTCTGTTCATGTTTTTACGATCCGATTAGAGGGGGCTGACTTATAAAGGGGGAAAGGGGTAAAATCTATCAAATATATCAAATGGGGTAACGTTTTATGGGTTTTTGGGTGCTCCGTGCTCATTTCTGGCACTATGTTTCCGATTGGCGGAGAGGGGGCAGACTTCTAGAGGGGTAAAATTCAACAAAAATCAAAATAGTAATAGGTTTTGTATGGTTTTCGGTGCTCTAATCTCATTTTTATGAATATATTTCCGTGAAAAAGATCGTTCCGTACAATTTCCCACACAAAAAAAAGGTTACATATGTAGGATACTTCTAGAACTAGTCCGATTTTTATAGTTTTTGGTATAGGTGACCGGTTGTGGTGCAACGGGTAGTGTGTGTGCCTGTTATGCTATAGGTTATGGGTTCAATCCGACTAATTGGACAGCCCAATGCTGTGTAAAGCCCAGCAAATTTGATTTATAAACTTGGGAAAAGGTAACTAAAGCACCAAAGCAAAGAAGATTGGTATTTTGCTTACAGACAGTATGACAACACATTTGAATACTTCCAACTCGTCACTCACATTAGCTTTAGACCAGCGCACTGGCATTCCAATGCTGTGGATTCACTTGTCATATACGATATATTTCACAGACTCCCCCCGCACGTGTCTAACTGAACGCTACTCTTTGGTTGGTGGAACTAGTTCAGTGATACAGCAGCAACAACAACAACAACAATCAACCATCAAAAACAACAACAACTGTCGTCTCTGCCATTTGTTTACAATGAGCTGGCAGGCAAAGTTCAATCCGCGTCGATCGATTTTGCTGATTATTCAAGCGGCCGCCGCCTCCAAACCAGCTGACAACTGTTTCATCATCAGCTTCAATTTCACTTTCTCGATTCTCGAATCACAGTTCCCATTCGGCGGTCATTGGTTGCGGAACAACGTGTCGGACATTCTCATGTGGATGCAGAGATTGGGTCGTGCCCTGGCCGAGGTGCCCCGGCTGTGTCGCCGGCTGAGTGGACGCATCGTGAATGGCACGCAAATTGAGTTGCAATCGGAGGCGGACTCCCCCGCTCTAATCTTTCCCGGCATTTGGCTGCGCGATAATTGTCTCTGCTCCAGCTGTTTCCATGGCAGTTCGCAGTCTCGCCGCCTCAACTGGAATCATTTCGATACCCGAGTGCATCCCGTGGCCATCAGCACGGATAAGCAACGCCAGGAGGTACACATCAGCTGGAGCGACAAACACCAGAGTAGCTACACCTGGCAGTGGCTCAAGCAACGCAGTTTTGACGCCACAAGGCAAAGTTCCTATCTGGAGGATTTCTATAGACCACGACCCCAACACTGGGCAGGAGCAGAGTTCGCGAGGATTGCACAGCAGTTCAACTATGAGGAAGTGATGACACAGGATGTGGTGCTCCAGGATTGGCTACAGGCATTGGCTGTCCATGGTGTGGCAGTGGTTAAAGGTGCTCCGCCGGATGAGCGGGTGGTGAGACATTTGGCCGAACGAGTGGGCTTTATACGGCGAACCACCTACGGTGAGGAGTTTGTGGTGCAAGCCAAGCCGGGAGCCAAGAATTTTGCCTATTTATCGGATCCGTTGCCCCTGCACACGGATCTGCCCTATTACGAGTACAAGCCAAGTGTGAATATCTTACATTGCATGGTGCAAACTGAATCCCAGGGTGGTAGCAATCTGCTTGTGGATGCCTTTCACATAGCAGATCGTTTAAGGGAAGAATATCCGGAGGATTTTGCTAGGTTGAGTCAAACGTTGGTCGATTGGAATGATATTGGCAGCGAGGATGGGCGAGAGTTTCATAACATATGGCGAGCGCCGGTGATTTGGTGAGTGAATGGGGAGAATGAGGCATAACGTACTTTTGTACTTCAATCAAGTATTTAGGGATTTGGAAAAAAGTACTTCAAATAAGAGTTTTTTTTTACTTAAATCAAGTATTTTCGTACTGAGCCTACTCTTGTCACAATATGTGCTTAAATCAAGTGTTAAGGGATTGAAGAAAAAGGCACTGGAGATGAGAATTAAGTGCTTGATTTAAGTATTTTCGTACTTAACGTACTCTTTTCACCGTTCAAGTACTTTGAGACTAAAAAAAGTCGTACTTTAAGTAAGAATTTCTTACTGGAATCAAGTATTTGTGTACTAAGCGTACTCTTGTCACCGTTTTCACTTAAATCAAGTGTTGATGCATTGAAAAAACGTATTTGAAATATGAATTTTGTGCTTGATTCAAGTATTTTCGTACTTGGCTTACTCTTTTCACTGTTCCAGTACTTTGGGACTAAAAAAAATCGTACTTCAAGTAAGAATTTGTTACTGGAATCAAGTATTTATGTACTTAGCGTACTCTTGTCAGCTTTTGTGCCTAAATTAAGTATTTCGGGATGGAAAAAACGTACTTGAAATAAGAATTTGGTACTTGAATCAAGTATTTGTGTACTAAGCGTACTCTTGTCAGCTTTTGTGCCTAAATGAAGTATTTCGAGATGGAAAAAACGTACTTGAAATAACAATTTTGTGCTTAAAACAAGTTTTTTCGTACTAAGCGTTCTCTTGTTACCGTTTGTACTTAAATCAAGTGTTAAGGGATTGAAAAACGCACTGGAAATGAGAATTATGTGCTTGATTCAAATCTTTTCATTGTTCAAGCACTTTGGGACTGGGAAAATCGTACTTGAAATAAGAATTTGGTACTTGAAACAAGTTTTTTCATACTAAGCGTATTCTTGTCATCGTTCAAGTAATTCGGGACTTCAAAAAAATCGAACTTCAAGTAAGAATTTGTTACTTGAATCAAGTATTTATGTACTAAGCGTACTCTTGTCACCGTTTGTACTTATATATCAAGTATTTCGGGATTGAAAATCCCTTTTCAGACGTGTCAGGGCACAAATTTCTCCGTAAACTTACAGTGAAGTCGGAAAGAGACTTTTAATTCATTTTTTATTACCCATCCGGCTCGAAGGATCAGTGCAAAAGTGGTTGGGGTAAGCGTTAAAACATCTTTACACAGCTCCCAGTTTTAGTTTCCAAGTGTACAGTTTGGCAGCCACTGTGAAGCCACAGAGTCTGTTGTTTGTACTTCAAATTTGACTCCTTTTTTGTTTTTTTTTTTTTGGTTATTCTTCCCCTGCAGCCTGGACCCGGCTGGCCAATATGTGCGCATCAATCACAGTGTACCGCAACGCGACAGCCATTTCAATGTGCCGCTCGACGAGGTCCTACCCTGGTATCAGTCCTACGAGCGTTTTGTACGCCTCGCCATGTCGGATGCGTGCGCCTTCAAGACGCAACCCGGTGATGTGCTGACCTTCAACAACATTCGCCTGCTCCATGGACGCACCGGCTACGATGATACGGAACAGAATTCCCGCTACATTGTGGGCGCCTATCTTGACTGGGATATCATCTATTCGCGTTTGCGAGTGCTAAAAACGAAACACAATGCCATTTAGTCAACATATTTTCCAAGCCATTAAATGCCAAGCTGCTGCTCATTTGAATAGTTAGCCAGCCGCACCCCTAATCCTGGCCGGGTTCGCGTCTTCGTCTTTTTTGTTGGCAGTTAAACCAGCTGAAGCGCAAAAATGAAAAGTTGTAAAAAATCATGATGGGGGGAGGGGGCTGGGGAGAAGTCGCGATGTCGAGGCTTATTTTGGTTTATTTTTTCCAGCGCTGACAAATCGCTTGTGAAAATGATTGACAGGCGGTTGGGGTGGGGCATGGGGGATGGAAATTGGCCAACGGAAGGAAGCCGCTGCTCGCACTTACCTCAAGTTAGTCGCCCAGTTTTCGTTGGAGTGCATTAACCTTCGCCCACACCGTCGTTTTGCTAATCGCTCAACACGAACGGCGCCTCGAGTGCTCCGGCGGGGTGGTGCTCCGAGGTGCTCATGTGAATGGGGCCCAACTTTCTATGCCAATTTCTTTTGAATATTTTATGGCAGCTCCATTATGCCTACTTATGTCTTGTTATAGTAATAAAATGAAATTTAAAAAGTCTACGCCTCGTGGCGGAGGCGGTGGAGGGGGCGGCCGACCACGAAGAAGTCTGTGGCAAAACATTTCTGAACAACAGTTACAAGTACGAAGGAACCCCAAGGAGCGAGCACCGGAAGCGGAGGCTGGGAGTTTTTTGTGGTTAACATATTCGGCTGGCTGGCTGAGTGGAGAGCCTTGCGGAGGCTCTGCAGTTCGCGGCGCCCGCCGAAAAGTATGCAATGGATGCGAGGGCACAGCCCAAAAGCTGCTGCCTACTTTTGGCTTAGACACTTTGCCACACATACTCCACCAGCACCCCCCTTCATACAGGGACGTACGGGTAGCGCATCCAACTTGTGCCCTCGTATTCCCTTAACACGCATCATGACGCCCAGACGAAAAGCGTAAAACTTGATTTGGCTTTTTTTTTTTTGCAGCGAGAGAAAATGAAAAGTCTATAAAAAGTTTACTTTTTTAATACTTTCGCATTTATATGTAATAAAAATCTTGTAAAATGCGCCCTTTTTTTTTGTAGCACTTCACAATGCGCCCCATGTGAATGGAGAGGTCCCAACACCCACACCCCACCCCCACCCACCCCTCTGGCAAGAACACACGTTTAGGGTTCAGTGCAAAATTCTGTTATACCCGGCTGCCTGTCAAGCCGCCGGGCAAAACTTGCAACTATGGGACACAGTTCGGTTGTTACATGAGGAATACAGGAGCGCAGTTCGACCGAAGGGGGGTAAGTTTTCAAAATGTTCCATCCACAAGTTTTCAACCAAAAAGAGTTCAGCTTTATTCACATCGAATCTTTGTATATGGACAGCTTCCGATTGGAACCACTTTATTATTCTGCAATGAGAGTATCCGGATCGCCTTGTAGTATACCAATACCAAGAAGTTTTCCTTGACTTAAGGCCACATTCACGAAGGATTACTCTGGGACGATGTTATTAATAAGCAGGAAACTATATGAAAGAAAAGTAGAAAAGAAAAGGGTGAATCCTTGATCCTTGAATCCTTCGGTATCGAAAACAAAGCTATCGATATACAAATACAGCTGTTGGGTGCAGTATCACAGAAAGGGAGTGTGCTATGCATTTCCTCCATACATTTTACATCAAATTGCCTAGCAGGATACTGTTTCACTGGAAATCAGCAGAAAGGTGAGTGAACATGTGTGATTAATCAGGAAGCAATGTCCTTCTGCTGAGCCTTATTCAAATGAGTTCATTGAGCCTATTTGCTCTGTCTTTTAAATGAAATTCCCTGTTAACTTTATTCTGGATGCAGGACACAGTTGAGTTTCACAGGAGTTATAGGAGTGACCCAAGTATCTTACTTGAAATTTCAAAGATTTTATAATGATTTTTTTATTGTGTCTCTTCTCTTTGTTTTGCAGTGTAAGCAGAAGAGGCCACAGGACACAGGACACCGCAAATACAAAGATAGGCCCGGATATAGCCTGCAGATGGATGTGACTGTCGGAGGCACACGAAATAGTTCATCGCACAAGCAACACATCCTTTCCCGAAGACAAGGCTAGATCAAAATAATAAGAGAAAGGTAAGATAAACAATCCAAGGATCATCATTTTGTTAGAAACAAAACATTTATTCCTTTTTAATAACAGTTTTTATGTTTGTTTCTTAATTTCAGTTTATCGATACGGCAGCAGCATGCAGTCAGTCGGCAATCACCACTCTCCTCTCGCAGGATGCCAAGCGATCCTTTTTCAGTGAAGGTCCTGGATATCAGCAGCAGCAGCAGCCTTGTTAAATTAAGTTAAATTACTGTTAAAAATGTTAAAGTACAGTTAAATGTTTAATTGAAATGTGTAAAAATGTTTGAAATAAAATAAATTTTTAATTAAACCAATCGGCAGTGCTTTTCAAACCTTGTGTGCACAGTTTTTTCACTTTGCAATGCTTTCCAAACCGCGAACTCCAAAATGGTACAGTTTGACAGCCACTGATGCACTCGCCAAAACACAGTTTTAGAAGCACTGGTCCAATTTATTTTAAAAATTGAACTTACAGTTTGACAGCCACTGCTGCGCTCGCCAAAATACAGTTTTAGAGCCTACAGTTTTGGAAGCATTGTGCCAATTTATTTTAAAAATTGAACTTACAGTTTGACAGCCATTACAGCACTCGCCAAAATACAGTTTTAGAGCCTGCAGTTTTGAAAGCACTGTGCCAATTTATTTTGAAAAATCAAATTACAGTTCGACAGCCACTGCTGCACTCGCCAAAAATACAGTTTTAGAGCCTAAAGTTCTGGAAGCGCTGATTAATTAAAGTTGATGCGGAAACTTACAGTCCGACAGCCACTGCTGTGCTCGCCAAAAAATACAGTTTTAGAGCCAAGAGTACTGGAAGCCTGTTTACAAATAGTTGATGCAAAAGCTTACACTGCAACAGCCACTGCTGCACTCGCCCCAAAAATACAGTTTTAGAGTCTACAGCTCTATTAAAGTTGATGCGGAAACTTACAGTTCGACCGCCACTGCTGCACTCGCCAAAACATACAGCTTTAGAGCCTACAGTTCTGTGAGCACTGCTCTATTAAAGTTGATGCGAAAACTTACAGTTCGACAGCCACTACAACACTCGCCAAAAAATGCAGTTTTAGAGTCCTCCTTTTGGAAAAACACTCCATCTAAACATTGATCGACGCAAACTAACAGTTTTACAGCCATTACGGCACCCGCCAAAGTACAGTTTTAGAGCCTGCCGTTGCTGAAGCACTGTTCTTTCAAACCTTACTCACCATTTTGATATAAGACCAGGGAATAAGCCACATAGCCACCCCAATAAACAGTGCTTTTCAAACTGTATTTCAGACTTTTTATTCAAAACTCTTTAGGTATTAACATATTTTCACCTTGCTTATTAAAATTCACTATAATCTATGATAAAATAAATGTCCTGGCTGCAAGGATGTGTCCTTAGTTAGATGATTTGAGTGCTTAGAGCTGCAATTGTCACAGTAAACGATGATGCGGCCTTTGGTCTACGAAAGACTTCAAATGGTGGTGTTCTGTACCACGTTGATCTTACAAAGAATACGATTACCGAAAAACTAACTAGATTCATGGACGAACCACTTATGGGCTCCAAACCTTCTACGACGACTGTCCTTAAGCAACAGTTCCTTCTTCGGCTGTAGAGAATCGATTGACCAGTTTCTACCATAACCAGAAACAGTGTAGCTGCACAGTGCAAAAGGAACCCCATACATTTGCAGAATATGGCCAAATTAATGAGTTTGGAAACGTCCGCGACGCACAGTGACTTCCAACATGTAAGAGGTTAACATGAAACACACTAGAGGTATGTCCTTTGATGGCAAGTACCTGGAGATCTGCTGGCCTAGAAATGGTAAACAAATAGTACATTATTCTACAAATTGTTAAACATGAGCTTTCTTTTCAGTTATAAGTTATAAAAGAGATCTGTTTAAAAAAGGGGTGCATTCAGCAGGGCAGCTTGATGCATTCTCAATGATATATTTGAAGGTATTTAGCTCAGCTTCCTTAAACTAAACTAAGTTTGTACTTTAAGGCCCATTCTAAAGGTGGCTTTATCAAATCTGATCACTGATCAACTGGCCACTGCTGAATGCGCCCAGTTTACCCTGGTCATAAGTGTAATTGTCTTAAGTACAAACTAAAGTAAGTACATGAGTTTTGTTTAGCAGAAGTGCCGCTACATTCCCTTGGGGTAGGCTCTGCGCCTGGCCACGCTGGTGTTTGGATGCGCCCTGCATGATTTCCGCAACGATCCCTCCCTGCTCCTAGTTTCGAGTGTGTGTGTGTGTGTGTGTGTGTGTGTGTTGCTTTTGCTGCACCAACAACGGCAACAACAACAAGTGGCAGCACTTGAAATCCAAGCAGCGTAATTCCAGCAGACGACGACGACGACCAGAACGAGAATGCTTCTTAGCCGGGCTAAGCATCTCCTAGGGGGCCAAATGAAAAAAAGCTGAGCAAAAAAATCCTTTGAGCTGGGAGAAGCAGGCAGCAGGCAGCAGGCAGCTGGGACGACTGGCGGTCAGAAGGGAAGGTATGCGGTTACAGACTTACGTAGTATAACAAAAACAACATTATTGAAGGGAAAAGGTTTAATGCGGCCTAAGCTCCCCCCTGCCCCCCGACCCTGCCCCCGACCGACCGCCGCACTCTTTCATCATCCTCAATCGGCATTCGGCATTTCTAGCCATGGCAACCATTTGGCACAAGGAGTATGAGGATGCTGATGATGGCGATGTGCAGCAGGCCACAAAATCCCAGCACCCGGCCTCGACTGATTGGCCAGCTAATCCCACCCGTATCCTTCTCCTGCTCTCCCGGCATGGCAAATTGCGGATTCGCCGTAGCAGTGAAAAGTGAAAGCGGCAGCGAAAGGAAAAGCTTTTTTCAATTTTTCACTTTAATCAAATTAAAATTCATTCGTTGCGCTTATGAAGCGTGCGCCGGACAGGGGATGGGGGTGGGGATGTGGGGGTGGGGGTGTTGCCTGCCGCTGACAGACAACGCGTCGCGGCTTTGTCGCTCCTGCATTGCCCTGGCAACCGGGGGGCCAGCCAGCCTATAAGCCAGCCTTAAACCCACCACCCAACCGACTTGCCTGTGTGTGATTTTTTTTTCCTTGTTCCTTCTGCTGCCGCTGCTCCTGCTCCTGGCTCAGCTTCTTCTTCTTCTTTGGCCAAGTTTGCCAGACCAAAACTTTGTCCGCCGCTTTGCATTGCGGTCTGCTTCCTGCCGCCCCTTCTCCGCTCCGCTCCGTTCCCCCTTCCTTCCGTCCTACCGTTTTTTTTGGGCAAAACTCGAACGCTGCAAGGCATTCCTGGGCCACTACAATGAATGTACATTTGGGACCCCGGATGCAGTAGCTCTTTTTGCAACCCTCCGGGCGTTGAAATTTGATAAATATGCGTATTAGTTTCAGTTGCCCCGTCGCCCCAGACTCCCAGCACTAAGATCAAAAACTAAAAAACCCGCCCGGGGGCAGGAATTTTTACTCAAATTGCGCTTTAAATTAATTTGCTACTCCTGCTGCTGGAATGGAGAGAAGGAGGAAGGAGTGAGGAGGTAAGGAAGAGCAGGCTGTGATTGGTCAACTGGCAAGCACAAAAATGGAGTTGCATAACAAAGTTTTCCATGTAAATGCAACATCAATCGGAGCAAGTGAACTTTAAGTGATTGTACAGAAATAACAAGGGCAGACAATGGACAGAAAGAAAGTAAGAAAGAAGGTAAGCTAAAGGGTTAAGGGTCAACAAAGGTGCTTACAGCTGTTTTCACTCACCTCCTGATGATCCCCTGGCTTTAGTTGGCGAATTTTCCGAACTTGAGACCACTCTCCGGCCGTCCATTGGAGCCTGATGAGCATCTTCCACTGGCTATGATGCATAATGGTGGCTTTAAGAAAGAAAAGCTTTAGTAAACAGAGATGATCACAAGAAGGCGTCTTTACAAGTCTTATTCGAGTCCTTGTTCTGATTCAAATAGTCAACAGAAACTTAACTTTTGTCGGGAGAAAATGGTTACCTAAACTTCTTCTGTTAAGTTTCGACTCATTTTCGAGTCATGTGTCAGTCTCTTTACAGTCACATTTCAATGAATCACATTTTAAGCACTTGCATGAGCCACTTTGGAGTCTTCTTTCAATTGCACATGCTAGTAAACTCTTTTTAAAACACTAAAAGTGATCGAAAAAGGCTTACCAAGGTGGTTTTGATCAAAGTTAACACACCAAATGTCTAGCTGGAGCAATAAAACAGACTTCTAGAGCATCCCCCCCATCATATTTGGAAGATTCATTTCATAAAAATCACCTTGATGAATCATTTGCAACCCCTTTTGTTGTTTAGAAAGAGATTTCTAAGATGTGCGACTAACAGAGAGTCGAAATTGACTCATAAATACGCTAAAAATGTGACTTAGTGAAATCCGCCTAAAAAAAAGACTCTCAAATGATTCGAAACTGGTTCGAAGAACGTTTTGAAAACGACTCTACTAGAAGAGTCGCGGCTAGTATACAATTTTCTCCCCACAAAAGTATCAGTTACGATCATAAAACGAGCTCATTAAAGAGCTCTAATTAAACTAAGATAGAGGACTCGAAAAAGTCTCGTATATGAACAAGATTAATAGAAAATGTTAGCTGGAAAATTGGGAGCCCTTTTAGTTCCCAGACTTAAGAAAAATAATAGAGGAAAGTTAACTTCAGCAGCACAGTTTTTAACTAATTTGAACGACATTTCCACTGAAAACAAACAAGTTTTTCTCACTGAGACTACTTTTCTGACTCTACTTTTGCATGACAGCCATACTATATAGATGTCCGATTTCGACCAAACTTGGCAAAATCATGGAAAAGCATAGCAAACTAAGAAATACAAAGTTTGGAGACATTTGCATTAAAAACAAACAAGTTTTTCTCACTAAAACTACTTTTCTGAGTCTACTTTTGTATGACAGCTATACTATATAGACACCCGACTTAAACCAAACTAGGTAGAATCATAAAAAAGCTAAGCAAACGAAGAAAAACAAAGTTTGGAGGCGTTTTCTTTGAAAACAAAAAAGTTTTTCTCACTAAAACTAGTTTCTCGACCAAATGTTCCCATGCCAGCTATATGCTATAGTCATCCGATTATGACAAAACTTTGAAGAATTGTGTGAAAGCCTATAAAATAAATATATGCCAATTTTCAAGAGGTTTCCATTGAAAACAAATAAGTTTTTCCTACTAAGACTTTGTTTCTACCCTTACTTTTCTATGGCAGCTATACTATATAGATGCCCGATTTCGATCAAACTTGGTGGAATCATGGAAAAGCATAGCAAACGAAGAAATACAAAGTTTGGAGGCATTTTCTTTGAAAACAAAATAGTTTTTCTCACTAAAACTAGTTTTTTGATCGATTGTTCGTATGGCAGCTATATGTTATAGTCATCCGATTCGGCCGGTGCCGACAAATGTACAGCGTATTTGTACCAAAAGACTTTGTGCAAAGTTTGGTGGCGTTAGCTTTAAAACTGGCGGAGGAGATGGCATAGAAACAGACGGACAGACGGACATGGCTATATCGACTCAGCTTGTCATGCTGATCAGGAATATATATACATACTTTGTGTGCTCGGAAATGCTTACTTCTATGCGTTACAAACATCTGTATCAATATACCCTCTGCAAGGGTATGCAAATCAACTCTTAACACTTCTTCTTTCATGGCATAAGTGGACATTATTGATAACTGAGCAATAATTATGAAAATTTATTAGCAAAAAAAAAGTGTTTCATCTTAAGTAAATAGAAAATATTACACATGCAAGTCAACTTACCTCCTTTTGCATGAAAGCCGCCATCCACTGCCTCCGCAAGGACATTTCGTTCAGCACTCAGGGAACATCCTTACACGCGTCACGTGTGCCGCCAGCCCATTTCCCCCCCCCCCCATTTTGAATGGAAAACACTTTGCGGGGCACTAATTTGATTTCGTTATTATTATTATTAGCAATTTTCTTCACTTAAGTCGATTAAACTGCATCATTTCATTCTGAAATAACGTTTCGTTTTTCTTTGCTTTTGCTTTTGCTTTTATTTTTTACTCTGTCGAGTACACATAAATGATATACATACATACATACATACATACATACATACATATATATATATATATATATATATATATATATACTATAACTTGTATTGTTGTCTTTGATATAGTAGTTCATTTGCTTTTCAGAAAAAATTGCATTCGCATATATCCTTCGCCTGTGCGCGTGTGTATGCGTGTGCGTGTGTGTGTGTGTTAATATTATGATATATATAAATATAATTATATAAATACCAACTACAATACTTTAATATCAGACAATGTGAATTCTTCGTCTTGTTTTGTGTTTTAACATATTAAATTAGCAATAATAAATTGGATACTTCTGGGTGTTTCATTTTTTCTTTTTGAGTATTTACAAAAATTCTAAGACAAGAAAAAAAAAAAAAATTGCCTCCACTTTTACGCTCTCTTTCCATTCCGTTACTCGATTATATATGCATATATATATATATATATATATATAGAGAGATTTTTATAGTTTTATATATGAATAATTTGTTTTAATTACTTTTATTACACGCACAATTCATATATATTATATGTAAGTACTCGCACTCGCACTCGCACGCGTATGCACGTTTTAGTTAGATAAAAAAAAAAACATTGCCTCGCTTGTGTCCTCTCTTGTGTGTCTCTCTCTGTGTGTGTGTGTGTGTGTGTGTATAGGATATGTGATTAGTACAGTATGCATAAGGCATAACTATATGGAAAACCAAGTTTACCCCCATCTAAAATGAAAATGTTGTGTGAGAAACTCTAGAAACATTTGATCAGTGTTTTACCTTTAAGAATTTGCAGTGATATGTTATTTTTATCATAGGTGGCAACCCTATAAAACATGCTTGCAGTGCAGCAATCAACTACTTAAACAAGAAAGGAAGCTCAAAACAGTCAAAAAGTGTTTTCTATGCTGTCTGCTCAACAAAACGACAGGTACAAATTAACAAAAAGACTTGCCTCACCCCGACTGTTACTTATCTGCCCCATCAAACAGAGAATTTTGGGTATAGTTGGGCGGACTTGGACTAGAAGCAAACCCAAACCGATACCCTCAATTGAAAGGGGTTTCGGGTTCGGTTGATCATTTCGGAAAAAAACGAAGTAAATGTTAAAATTTGTATCAAAAACGATGAAAAATGCAGCATTCCCCACTGTTAAAATCAGTTCTTAAGCTGTGTTCCAAACCAAACCGATGGCTGTAAGCCTATATGCAACACTAATCCCAGTTGTACTATCTTTATACCCTATATTCAGGGCTTCGACAGCGGAAATCTCATAAGACTTTCTTCTAGAGAGTGGCACTTGAAACAGCTGTTTTAGATGGCATTTGTGAGGTTAAACTGGCATTATTGGTGGTCAAGTTCTTAAAAAACGACATCACTGATCACGAATTAGGTTTGCTGAACGTGTCCATTGTGTTTTCTAGAGTAAAATATCAAGTTTTACACTCAAATTTCACTCTCAAGCTTCGTTTGGCATACCTTAAGTGGTCACCTCTGGCACCATTCCTGGCACTTATCACAAGTGGCTACGTTCAGCAGCATGGCAAGTGATCAGTCAACAATTTTACTCAAATTGTGACCTCACTGATTCCATGTCTCTTAAGTGGCCTACCATATATCTTCAAGTTAGTTTTAGCTACTTTTGGAAATCCTGGGGGAGTTATATAAACTGTTTCTACGATTTTCATTTCGAAAAAGTGGAAATAAATGTTAAAATTTGTATGTAAAGCTGGCTAAATGAAAGTGAGCCACTGAAGCGAACTGAAACCGCTATGTAGTTTGATCCACAAGCTGTGTGGTAAGCCAAACCTGATGGATTTAAGACTATGATTAGCTGCTGTAGTATGTTTAGTCCCTAAAATGAGGATTTGGCTAGCGCTAGATGATCTCAAACATTTCAAACACCTTGTTTAGACCTCTTTTTTGGTGGTTTAATTCCCAAAAGGTCATCACTAATCACTAATTAAGTTTGCTGAACGTGTCCATTTTGTTTTGTAGAGTAAAATACTCATATTTCACTCTCAAGCCACCTCTGGAATACCTTAAGTGGTCACCTCTAGCACCATTTCTAGCACTTATCACAAGTGGCTACGTTCAGCAGCATGGCAAGTGATCAGTCAACAGTTTAACTCAAATTGTGACCCTTTTGTTAACATTTTTAGAAACAGTTCAGTAAGTAATGAACCCTGATCAATTGTTGTTCCCTCATCTACATTTTCCCCACCCTTAAAAAAACAATTTCCATGTGTGTGTGTGTGTGTATCTGTGTCTCTGTCTGTGTGACCCTCTCCCTAACACCTTCAAATCAAGTTGCGTACGTGTACACCCAGCATACATACATATATAGAGATATAGATACATACAATTTGCCTTGTTAGTTAATTAATTAATAGTTAATATTTAGTTTTTTTTAAAAAAAAAAATAAAAGAAAGAACATTAAATAAATAAATTGCTTGACATATCAACTAATGACTAATTTGGTTATGTTGGCTTCTCTCTAAAAATTTGTGTGTTTAAGTACTTTTTTCAAAGAGTTTTTCTTTTTTTTTTTGTGGTTTTTTGTTGTTGTTATGTTTTGTTGTTTTTGCGGAAACGGAAGTCAATTTGTCAGCTTGGGTTGGTTTTTTGTTTTTTTAGGTGGGCAGTGGGAAGAGTCTTTTGGTTTTTTTGTGAATTGTATTAAGGCCAAATGCTTGCTTACAGTTACGGGGGGATAACCCCTCACTCCCACCCCTCAAACCCCCTCCACCCACCTTACTCTCAAGTGGGCTCAACTGGCGCAGCATCAATTTATATGCTAATGGAGGCTGCAACTTATTTAAAATACATATGCGACAGCACGCCCCCTCCCCACCCCCCCTTGGCGCCTCCACCCCCCCCCCCGTTAAATGAAAATGAAGCAGAAACAGCCAGAGAGAGAGAGAGAGAGAGAGAGAGAGAGAGGGGAAAAAATTGCAATTTATTTTTGTTGCTGTTTTTATGTTAAATATATATAAATGTTTCCTCTTTTTGTTGTTGTTGTTGTTATATATATAAAAATTAATATGTTTTTTTTTTCATGGCCATACGCCCACATGCGGTTGGCCACGCCCCCCCCCCCCCCCCCCCCCCTAACGTCATATATACGTTGACAAAATTCAGTTAACACAAAATCTCATTTAAATATGCATGAAGCCACAGTCGACCAGACCAAACCAAACCAGAACCAGAACCGAACCAGACCCGGCCAGGCCAGACCAGACCGAGGCCGCAATTGAATTTCTCATTTCTGTTGGATTCGTTTCTTTTTGTTGTTTTACATACGAATTTCCACTCTTTTTTTGTAGGGACTTTTTATAGTAAATACCTGGCAGTTGATGGGGAGAATTAGTGATTTGCATTCAGTTGATCCACTTGATGCAGTTGATCAGCGATCGAAGTTGGTTGTGGGGGGAAGAGAGAAGCAGCAGCAGCAGCAACCTTTAACTAGAATTTTCGTAGCAAAATTCTGCCTATTAAACCAGATCTTGCCACAATTTATACCCCTTAGTTAACCAAAAAGTTAACACCAGTTAGGAACTGAGTTCAGAGAACTAAAAGCGAGCTTTCTACTTTCAACTGGAATGTTCGTAGCAGAGCTGCTCCAGCACAAACCATCACATAGAGAAAGAAAAGTTGATTAGAAATGATCCATTGCATGATTTCCCATATCCATTTGCCCTAAATATACTTTGAATCATTGAAAGCAGCTAAAGATCATCCAAAGTATGTGATAAATGATCTTTCTTTGCATGATTTTGAACAACTTTGAATGATTTGAAAGGACATCAAAAGCATATTCAGTTCAAATGGTTCTCTTTCTTCTGTGTAGCCCTTACTCTACTCAAGTCTTCTTGGATTTCATACGATCAAGCAGTGCTTGCAATATCGATAAACATTTTATGAAATTTTTGATTAGACATTCCACCCAACATTTGGAAGATTATTATTATAAAAATCGCCTTGATGAGTCTTTTCCGACTTCTTTTGAAGATCAAAAAGAGATGCCAATCATATGATTTTAATTGAGACTCGAAAATGTCTCATGAATATGCTCAAAATGTGGTTTAGTGAAATACGGCTAAAACAAAAGACCCAAGTGTCTCGAACATGAGTCTAAAGTGATCAGAAAAACGGGGTGAAAAACAACTCTTCAAGAAGTGTCGCTGCTAGGGTACCATTTTCTCCCGACAACAGTATCATTTACGATCAGAAAACGAGCCCATTTTTGACTATTTTACTCCGATCGAGGATTCCAAATAGGCTCAAATGTGATCAAAAATATGACAAAATGTTTGCTGGGATCCCACCCAACATTTGGAAGATCAAAGATTGACAAAAAATCACCTTGATGAGTCTTTTTCGACCCCATTTTGATGATGAAAAAGAAATACGCATCATGTGCGATTAAAAGAAACTCGAAAATGATTCAAGAAAAGGCTCAAAATTTGACTTAATGAAGTACGACTAAAAAGAGACTCTCAAATGACTCGAAATTGATTTGAAACTGTTCAGAAAAAGCAGTACAAAACGACTCTTTAAGAAGAGTCGCTGTTAGGGTACCATTTTCGCACGATTATAGCATTATTTATGATCAGAAAATGTGCTCACTATTTTAATCAGATTGAGGACTCGAAAATGACTCGATTGTGATCAATAATTTCGAAAAGTCTAGTTCTTTTTCGAATCCTCGATCTGATTAAAATAGTCATAAATGTGCTCGTTTTCTGATCATAAATGATACGTTTGCCGGGAGAAAATGGTAACCTGGCCGCGAATCTTCATAAAGAGTCGTTTTTAACGCGTTCTTCTGCACAGTTTCGAATCATTTGAGAGTCTTATTTTAGTCTCACTTCATCAATAAAAAGTTGGAGCCTTTTTATGCATCATTTTCGAGTCTCGTTTAATCGCACATAATGGGTATTTCTTTTCAATCATCAAAAGTGTTCGAAAACGACTCATCAAGATGATTTTTGTGAAAATGATCTTCCAAATGTTGGGTGGGACTTACACTGTAAGTGTTGAGTTCATCATGGGAAGATAAGAATGCGATATCGCCATTCTTATCTGCTTACGGAATGAAATTTGACACTGTGCGATAACTTGCGGGCGATGGGAGATAAGTAAGCGATGCTTCTGGGAGATAGGAAACGTCACTTCTGAGCAATAGAAAATCAATTCTTTCTGAAGATAAGCTATACGAATAAAAACTATATTGAATTCTGTTATGTAACAGTACAATTTCGCAACCTCAGGTGAATTAAGCGTTGCCAAAGTATATTTCTTTGCTTATATTGTAAAATGCCGTTCAACTCTTTCCAAGAAGAATCGAGTGTTAAGCGAAGTATGGCCAATTCTCAGATGTTCAACAACAAAGCATTGCAATGTTGCCCTCAAGGCGGTTTTTAAGGGGTCAAGGCGCAACTATAATATACTCTGTAGCAGTGAAATTATGCGCTCAGCATAAATTTTGCAGCTGAAAGCAGCGCTGCTACTGCACCGCAGCAGCGAACCCTTTTTTGATCATAACTCAACAACCGTTCATGCAATCTTTAACATTCCTTTGGCTGATCGATAAGTTATTCGAATTACTAAATATGTTTAGAAGGTACGAACCATTTATCTTTAAAACTGTGGGAGCTATGAGGTTTTTTCTAAATTACGGGGGCGGCAGGGGGCGTGGCCAAAATTGAAAATATACTTAAACTGCCTGCAGACATAAGAAGCATTTGTTTCATACATGTACAACTTCTATCTCTTACCATTTTTGAGATCGGTGAGTTCAAACGGACAAACAGATGGACATGACGGACAGACAGGCAGACGTACAGACGGAGATGGCTATATCAACTCGGCTTTTGTTGCTGTTCAAGAATATATACGCTTTATGGGGTCGCAGAAGCTTCCTTCCGCCTGTTACATACATTTGCACAAACTTACAATACTTAAGCCTCATGATGTTCCTGCCAAATGGAAGTGGGTTGCCACCAGAATACCACTAAAAAATCATCTAAAACTTATTTGAATTGGTTTGGCATGACTTTATGTGAAACTAATTGAAGTATTACCTGAAGTAATGAACTAAGAAAAGCACAGGAGAATATTTCTTTCAATACGTTTCTTTCTCTCTAACCGAAAGTCAAGCAGATTGTTTTCTAGAATATCGATGCAAATTCCCCATATTGGGAGCAACATTGTGTGAAGGTACCTGGTGTTTATGTTTAGTTCTCTTATAAGTTCTTTGACTGAGGTATTTGTACACTCAACTCATGGGTGAACCCACCGCATCAACATTGCAGCATACTTTTGGGCATTTAGGTAATTCCACAGTCGATTCTGGCATCAGCAACTAAATGCGTGCCTCTCTCCCCCTCCCCTTCTTCTTTCTGTTGTTGTGGCATAAAATGTTGCCAGTTAAAATTGCATATTACAGTTGACAATTTTGCATTTAACTTGGCCCAAGGACACTTTCCCCCATTGGACGTGCCAATGCTCCACGTATGACTCACCGGTGGGCTAATTATGCCATCGACCCTGGCCACACTGCCACAAATCTGGGCTTAAATGCCACAGCATGTTAACTGTCCAACTGTTCCGTTGTCCCTGCATATGTTGCCCCCATTTTGATTTATCATACATCACGACGGTCATGGCCAGAGAGCTGGGAGAGGCGGGAGAGGCGGGCGACTGGGCATTTAACAACAAAAGGCCCATAAAACACAGCGTCGGAGATCTCGTTTGGGGCGCAACACGAAAATAAATTCATTAAAACATTTATCAAGTTCGACACTTGGCTGTCATATATCATGTTACGTTTCTCAGTCGGAACATGTTTAATCCGCGCACACCGGTTCGGTTCGGCCCACGAGAAGTTTGTCTGTTTGTCTGTTTGTCAGTTTGTCTGTTTAATTTGTGTAACGTGTTCCACAATGTTTGTTCGCATCGCCTGTCACAGCCAGAATGTCCATTGATCAACGCATAGAGTCGTCGTCACCCACTCACAGAACTCACTGTGTTCAGTCTCCACTTCGATTGAATTAATTATGAAAATGCATTGTTGATTTCACTTTTCATACAAACATTTTGTATTCAACAAATTGTTATGCAAAAGCGCGTGAAAATCATCTAACAAATTGTCACAAAAATGTGCATAATTAACTGGCCAAAAAACAGTTTGCATAAATTTCAGAAAAAACAAAAAAAAAACCCGAATTGATGACTGTCTACACAGCATGGAGACAACAACAAACACACACACACGGGAGGGGGGTGGGGCGATAGCCACAAACGTTCAATATTGAAAAAGCAATTCTATGAATTTGTATTTCTTGTTGTCAGATGAATGAGAGATACTATTGTGTGTGTGTGTGTGTAAAAATAAATAAAAATACTGCAAACTGCAGCAAAGTTGTGCAGTTGTTAGCAGCATTAGGGGTGGTCAGGCGAACCAATTGGAGGGCAACCAGTGGAGAAATAAACCCCAATTAGCAGGTACATTTTTCCCCATTTCGAACCCACAGGGAATGGGTTTTGGTGGACAGCATCCTTCAGTGGGAATTGAACTTTAATACGAAACTTGGCAAATGTTGAAAGATTTTTGGGTATTTCTTGATTTCACTTCAGTGATAAGCCAATGCCACGGATTTTATATATATTTTTAAAGTAGCTAAAAGGTTCAGTTACAAAATTCGTTTCTAAAGTAGTTCTAGCCTTTCCTAAAGCTGGTTCTATAGTTGTTCGATGCAAAAGACTGGCATTACTTTTACATTTTCATTCCTAAAAGTTTGTCCATTTCATTGACAAAGTGTCATTTTATTGCCAGAGTGTGAATCGCTACTTTAAAACTTAAGCCGACATATGCACTACACACAATCCACCTAAATAGCATTTAGAATCAACAATTTGGGACTTTGCCTTGAAAGTGCAGACACTTTTGTTTGAAACCAACAAGTTCTGCTGTTGATTTGGCATTAAAAACTAAATGTTTGACATTTTGAGACAAAAAACTACTCTCCTACTGAAAGATTTGGATAAGGTAAATCCACAAGCTAACAAAATTTGTACACAAACACGCAAACTAAAGCTATGGCAAATAATTTGCACAAATATCGACGAAAACTTGAACAAATGGCTCTAAATAGAAAAAATACGCTACATATCTGGGCAAATGGTTTCCTGTGTCACCCAAGCTTAAGTTTCGATCTGCAATCAAGGCTTAGCTTAAGACTAAGGTTACACAGGCAAATAGTTTGCCCAATTTCATTAAAAATTTGGCCAAATGGCTCTTAATCAGAAAAATATGGTTAATATCTGAGGTATTTATTTCTCTGCAGGCACAAAAGCTTAAGTTTCGATCTGCAATAAAGGCTTAGCTTAGGGCTAAGTTTTTACCAACAAATAATTTGTGCAAATTTCGTTGAAAATTTGACCAAATGTCTCTCAATCAGAAATATATGGTTAATATCTGAGCAATTTATTTCCCTGTGGCACCCAAGCTTAAGGTTTCGATTTGCAATCAAGGCTTAGCTTAAGGCTTAGGTTTCTACAAACAAATAATTTGCTCAAATTTCGTTGAAAACTTGGCCAAATGTCTCTTAATCAGAAATAAAAGCTTTATATCTGAGCAAATTATTTGCCTTTGAAACCGTAGCTTAGGCAAATCTGCCAACAAGGGTATTAAGCCAATTTTTAAAGCAAAATTTGTGCAAATTATTTGCCTGTGGAACCTTAGCTTATGACTTGAACTGTAAATGTGGGCTCAAAACAAATTTGATGTTCCTTCTTAGCGCAAATATTGGGTTTTTTTAACATGTTTGCCCTCGGCTAACTATTTGAGTTTGTATTTTAAAACACATTTCTTGGACTAATCTGTTAAATTGACAACTTAGAGCAAACAAATTTGCGCAAAACCAATTTGCTAACATATTTCAACCAGTAACCTAGCCAAAGGTTTTCTGTCTAATGTTTGCAAGCAAACTTTTTTATATTTCCACTTAAGATAAACAAATTTATTTGGCTGTTTGTCCACATTTTCTTTATATTAGCGCAAACTTGTTGACTGAGCCACCTTAGCTTTAGCATTGAAATGGAACTGTTGGACTCAAACAAAATTGGTGTTGCCGCCAGCGCAAATAGTACTTTTTTTTCTGAATTTGTCCAAATTTTTGGCCTTGGCTAACTATGTGAGCTGGTAGTTTATAGACCATTTCTTTGACCCATCTGTTCAATCGACCAATCAAAATATACCAGCCTATGACAAAGGCTACTTGACTTATTTTTGATATTTGCACTCAAGGCAAACAAATTTACACAAATTTTCCAAAAATTTGCCCCAATTTTGTGGCTTGTCTTCAAATGTAAATGTTTGCGGGAAAACCACAATTGCCCAATTATTTGCTTAATAAAATTTGCGCAAATTTTATTACACATTTTTATGTTTGCCAAATCTTGTAAATTGACACAAACAGTCTCTGTGAGGAAAAACTTTGCTCAAGTTTGGCAAACATGCAAATAAATTTGGGCACAAACTTTTGTAAATTCGCTTGCTTTTTGCACCTTTCATTCAATTTGTACAGTGAATACCCCTAGCAAAGTGTGCCATCTGTCTGGTGTGGAGGCCTGGTCATGTTTGTTGGTTTATGACTGCACTTATGTGTTGACTCTGCCCCTCCCCCCTCTCTCCCCCTCTCTCCCCGTCACTCGGCAACCTATTTCTGTTTGTCTGGTCTCGCGACACGCGACGTTTAATGTTTAACACTTTTTCGCACTTGTTTTCAATTTATAACTGTATTTTATAGCCCCCTCCCCCGGTCGGTCGGTCGGTCGGTCCACATCCGACTCACTCGCACGTAACTGTAATTAGCATTTGGTTTTTGTTTAAGGATTTGATTATTTTACTTCGTCTAGAAGCGGGAAAAGGGGAAGGTACGGGGGAATTGGTTGAATGGGACTCCGCTGTGTTTTGTTTTCTGTTTTCTGTTTTTTTGTTGAGGTGTTTAGAGCATGATGCCGAAGAAGGTCAGAAACTTGAGTAAACTGTACAATTTATACAAAAACCGATACCTAGCCAAGTGTATGAAATTGAAATCCGCTCTGACATATTCCGTTTCCGGTTCGATTCAACTGCATTTGCGGGCGCGCCGCTGGAAGCGCTTCATGCGCAGCGACCACTCATCCTTCCACTCCAAGACAACTGAGCTGGGACCGATGGCCAGATAGCCGGGCGCCGCCTCCGAGTCGCGTCCAAGTATGAGATACGATCTGATTGTGGGATGAATGTTTAGAGGGACATGTGGCCTACCTATCGATGGGTTCTCGGGAAGGGGGTGGGTGGGGTTGGTTTGTCTACTCACTTGTTCAGCTTGATTTTGGGACACTGGCACTCGATGCTCTTGCGCGGCACCAATAGCATCATATTGCCACGACCCAGCAGGGAGCTGGTGGTGCCCGACATGGGATTCCGCTTGAAGATCGTCTGGATGTTGATCTCATACTTGTAGATTTCATTCTGTCGCTCTATGGAGAACTTTTCGGTGCTGATGTCCTGGGAGGCGCGATCATGGCCAATCACTTTGGCCAGTATGGCTGCCAAGAGAGGGGGAAGTTGGGGTTTAGAAGGATGGGTTGGCATTAGTGGATATAGCAAAATACTCACCATAATCCTCCATGCAAAACTTGTTCAGATTCAGCTTCTTGGGACTCGCCTTGCACTTGCCGCAATCTGTGAGGAAGGGATGCAACCATCAATACTTTCAACACTGCCGCAATTTCTCCTCCCCCTTTGACACTTACACTTTTTCATCTCCTCCGCCTGGGAGCCACCGCCATCCTTGTAGTCACCGTTGCCTGCACCACCACCACCACCACCACCACCGCCGCCGCCTCCTCCAGCACTCTCGGCCTGTATCATGTTCGCATTGGTGGGCACTTCTGTTAATTAAACCAAAGGTTAAGAAATGAGACAACCCGGGCCGGGGCACACTTACTGATGCAGGGCGCCACATGGGAGCGCGTCTGTTGATAGCCGCGCGCACACCGATTGCAGGTCAGCCCGGTGACACCTTCCTTGCAGGGACACTGTCCACTCAGATGATTGCATGTCTTGCCGGTGGAGCCAACCGGATGACAGTCACAGCCTTTGGGAGGGGGGCAGAGAAAAAAAGAGATGACAGAGATGATAGCCTGGAGATGGCTGATTGATGGGATCCCTCGATACTTACGCTTGCACACTTTCCGATGATTTGGCGGCTTGGTGGCATCTCGATAGTAGCCCTCGCGACAATAATGACAATAGCGGCCCGTCGTATCGTGTTGACAATTATAGCAAACGCCGCCAGAAACGCGTCCGGAGAGTTTATACAATTCCAGATTGAAGCGGCAGCGTCTGGCATGTCCATTGCATTGGCACACTTAAAGAGGGGAGAGAAGATTGGGGGGGGGGGAGCGGGGTTAAACGATTTGTAATAAAAAAAAAGGGAAAAGATTGATATTGATAACTTATAGTCAAAAAAACAGATATTAGTATCAATTTGATACAAGTTGTCTCAAATTATAACTAAAAACGCAGATCCATTTGGATTGGAGGTGCTTTTGATAGAATTTTAATCATCCAAAGGTTACGAAATTTAAGACTTATGCAGTCCAAATGGTTCCGGGAAATCATTTAATGCTTATTTTTTAATATTCATTATTTTTGAAGTACAGTTTCGTTTACTTTGGTATCAATTTTACCCCAAAGAGTATCATTTTGATCTTTTGGGTATAAATTTGATCCTTAAAACACTTATTTGATATGCCAAGGTATTAATTTGAAACAGAGAATTCAATTGGAGAATTTGGAAAGTCATATTCTTCATCATCAAGACAAACTGAGTCGACATAGCCCATTTCCGTCTGTTTCTATGCTCTCTCCACCCTCAGTTTGAAAGTTATCTTAACCAAACTTTGCACCAAGTCTCTTAGTACAAATACTCAGCACATTTGTTGGAAATGGCCGAATCGGCTGACTATAGCATATGACTGTCATGGGAACAATCAGTCAAAAAACTAGTTTTAGTAAGAAAAACTTTTTTGTTTTTAATGGAAACGCCTCCAAACTTTGTATTTCTTAGATTGCTACGCTTTTCTATGATTCCAGCAAGTTTGGTCGAGATCGGACATCTATAAAGTATAGCTGTCACAGAAAAGTAGAGTCTGAAAAGTAGTCTCAGTGAGAAAAACTTTTTTGTTTTCAATGGTAATGCCTCCAAACTTTTTATATCTAAATTTGCTATGCTTTCCCATGTTTTTATCAAGTTTGGTCGAAATCGGACTTCAATATAGTATGGCTGTCATACAAAAGTAGAGTCTGAAAAGTAGTTTTAGTGAGAAAAACTTTTTTGTTTTCTTTGGAAATGCTCTTTAAATTGGCATTTATTTATCTTAGACGCTTTTTACCAATTCTACAAAATCGGACGACTTTAGCATATAGCTGTCATAGGAACGATCGGTCGAAAAACTAGTTTTAGTGAGAAAAACTTTTTTGTTTTCTATGGAAACGCCTTCAAACTTTATATTTCTCAGTTTGCTATGCTTTTTCTTTGTTCCACCAAGTTTGGTTGAGATCGGACATCTAAATAGTATAGCTGTCATACAAAAGTAGAGTCAGAAAAGTAGTCTTAGTAAGAAAAACTTTTTTGTTTTCCAGCAAAATGTTGTATAAATTGCCTTTTGGTTATTTGTAATCCATCTCGCCAAAGTTTTGTCCAAATCGAATGACTTTAGCATATAGCTGCAGTACAAATGAACGGTCGAAAAACTAATTTCAGTGAGCAAAACTTTTTTGTTTTCAATGGTATCCACTTCAAACTTTGTATATCTTAGTTTCAGATGCTTTTCCATGATTTTACTAAGTTTGTTTGAAATCGTACGTCTATATAGTATAGCTGCCATAGAAAAGTATGGTGCGAAAAGCAGTCTTAGTTTGAAAAACGTGCTGCAAGGGTATAACTTTGCTCTATTTCTTCGCTTTGCTGATTTTCCCATACCATAAATCTCATTTGAGATCCCTGCTAAAAAGTCTCAGCCTGATACAAGTTGGTTGGGGTTATTCTTAGACGCATTCCAAAATATGCGAAGCAATTACCTAGGGTCAAATAAACTTGTCTCCATATCTTTGAATAGGATTTGTGTATAGTACAGATTCCGTACCAGTATCAAACTGTGGTTCAGAGTCATATCTCAGTTATAAAGAGGGCTATGAAGTGGAAACTTAAGGTGAAGACTGGCTTAATGAAGCTAGATCAGCCGTCTAAACTACTTTAAAAGCTGCGATCTTTAGGAAAGTTCTTGTCAGCATCAACCTAATAAGTTTTTTGCCTTCAAATGACACACGTTTGGGGGGAATTTTGCTTTAAAAAAGAGAGAGCAAAGAGTCACTGAACCAAAGAGAACAGCTGAGTGAGCAGTGACTAAGCTGAGACTAAGTGAACAATAAATCAGTAAACAAAACAAAAACCATTCATATACTCTTACTTGTTCACTTACCCATCAACTAGTTCACACACCGCTCACAGTAAACCTTCTGCTCCTGTCAAGAAAGCTGCCAGAATCCACCCAAAAAAGAGTATACCTCCCATGGACATACACATGGCACTTCCAGTTCCCAATCGTGTACATAAAGTTCAAGTTCAAATTCAATAAACCAACACCTCAACTTTTGTATCACAGCAAAACGAATCATCAGCACTCCACTCTCTGCTCCCTCCTCCCGTGTACGGTTCACCTTTTCGACACCTTCCTTTCCTTTCCAGCACTATCCTTGGTCAGTCCCTCTAATCATTTAATTGACAGCTTCCCCTTCCTGTTTCACACACACACACACACACAGTTTCATAATAAATAATTAATAATCATAGAAATTTTTACGTGAGTTTTCTCTCCTCCGGTTGGACAGGTCGGTGGCTACTCCGTTTTGCGGGCTATGATTGATGGTTTGGTTGGGTGGAAGCCAGCCCGAGGCTGTTGATTGATGAAAATGCCGGCATCTTGGGCAGAGTTTTGGACGGTTCTATCGATTTTGGGACCGCCCATTCTGCGTCCTCCCCCCACCCCCCTAACAGTCGTTTAATTAGTTGCTTCCCGATATCATAAAATAATTTTAGCAACTAATTGGCAGCACTTGACTGCAATTTATGTGGCTCCTCCTTTGGCATTAAGCGTGATTTATATGGCACAAGGATGGCCCACGCAGGCGATGTACATACGCATGAGTGCCCGGCGGGGGGTGGGGTGGGGTGGGGTGGGGAGTGGCACGTGAAGCTGTTGTCCCTTGGACGGGTGCGACTATTGTGATTGCTGTTGCTTCATATTTTTCATATCTTATGTCTGCATCATCGAACGGCGACGACGACGCTGACAACAATGGTTGAGGATTGCGGGGGTGGGGGGCTGGTGGGGTGCTGGTGGCTGAGCGGGGGCGACAACGCGGATGGCCGTTCGCTTATTTGGCAAATAACAACAATGACAATGACAATGGCCAGACAGAAGACAGCAGGCAGGCAGGGGCAGGCAGGGCCATACTTATTGACGAAGGATAAGGCGCATAACATGTGACCCCCCCCCCAGGCTTCTGCAGTCCGTCCTTGGCGCACCCCCCCGCGCACTCCGGGCGACGCTGTGGTCGTTGCACAAATTAAAATGAATTTTATTTTTACTTGACACTTCGAGTCCCCGAAAAAGGGAAGTCAAGCGAGGCAAGCAGGGTATATGGACTATAAGATTGCAAATTGTGAAGAGAAATGGAAAGATTAAAGAAAGTAAAAAAAAAATGTCAGGGAAAATATCTTTGCAGTGCAGCCAAGTCAAGGCTGACAGTCAAAAGGCGTTTCCCTAGGGGTGGGTTTCCAACTCCCCCCATATTTCTGTAGTTTTTCAAAACCTCAGAAGTAAGCATTTTGTTTAAGAGGTGTTCGAGTACTTAGTTTCTTGGCGGTGTTATGGTACCTTACTTAATCATTTCCACTTGTTGTGTGATTGATTTAAGATGTTGGTCTAGAAACTGGTATCTCCATGATCCTAGGTTCAGCGGTGTCACACTTGTTAATGTGTCACAACTTTAAGGCTGATTTTTGGTAACTTTTCATAGATTTTTAGATAAGAAAATGATTCTGCTCCAATTAATTCCCAGGCGGTGTTGCGTTACTTCTGTTATAAGGTATTACTATACCTCTTCTCTAACTTTCTGATTAAACTTCTTTGCTTATTTCTTGAACTTTTCATATGTTTTTAGGAAAGAAATAGAATTTGGTCAGTTGGATGTGAAAAATTTATGAGCGGTGTTAGATAACAATACACTTAAGCATTTAGGCGGTGTTACGGTACTTTTGTCACCAATTATACATAAGTCAAAGTCTTGCTTGAGTCAAATTTCTTGAAGAATAGTATCAATAGTGACAGTGGTTACATATAAAATGTAACTTACAGTTTTATCTGCAATAAGTTACTAAGCGGTGTTAAGATGTTGTGTTCTTGTATCAGACATATCTGATATTACTTGGATTTTGAGCCTTGATATGTTATATGAAGCATGTAAAGGGCTCTTCAACCCAACTTGCCAGTTTTTGTGAGCGGTGCAACTTTCGCAGAGCAACTTCCACAGTGAATTTGGCTTATAACACACATTTTGCACCTTTAAAGTGTAAACTGTAGTAACCCAAGGTACACATGAAAGTAAGCGGTGTTACGCTACCTATACAAACATGTAAAGAATTTCCCCACAAGTTTTTTAGTTATATTTGTTTGTAATTAAGATTTTTAATCTATAAAATGTGCCATAAAAACGCTAAGGGGCTCTTAAAACCAAGCTGCACCTATTTCCCAGCGGTGTTACGGTACCTATCTGGGCAAATATACTATTTTCAAGTATTTCTTATTCAAAATTGTGTGAAATAGGGATTTTGAGTCATGAGAATGTTATATAAAGATACTTTGCCGAGTAGCAACATTTTGGCCAGCGGTGTTTAGGTACCTAATTAGGAAAATTTAGTGATTTTATAAAGTTTGCGAGTTAACTTGGTAGGTAGTTAAGATTTTAAACCATTGGAATGTAATGTAAACACACTGAGGGGGTCTAAAACATAAGGTGCACATTTTTGTTAGCGGTGTTACGGTACCTATTTAAGCAAATTGCCATTTTTAAGTACTTTTCCATTCCAAATTGTTTGTATTTTAGTTTAGAAGCCATTGGAATGTAATATAAAGACACTGAGGGGTCTACAATCCTAGATGTACGTTTTTTTTGCGGTGCTACGGTACCTATTTAGGCAAATTTACCATTTGAAGTACTTCTCCATTCAAAATTGTTTATAATTTAGATTAGCAGGCATTGGAGTGTGATATAAAAACACTGAGAGGGTTTGAAACACTAGATGTACGTTTTTGTTAGCGGTGTTACGGTACCTGTTCTAGCAAATGGAGATATTTCAAAGAGTTCTTGAGTCAAATTGGTGTTTAATAAGAGGTGGAACCATAATAATGTATTAGCAAGACACGTAGGTGCAAATTTTAAGCGGTGTTTGGGTACCCATTCAAGGGTTTCAATAGTCTAGTGGAACTTAAGCCAAATAACCAACATTTTGTTGTAACTCACCTCACTTCAAACCACATTTTCTCTTCACCCAAATCCTTTTTCTTTGTCCTAGAGCATTGCCACTTCGTTCTACTCCCATGCCCGGTGACCTCGCTCCTTCAACTTCACTGTCATCCCCATTGTCAGCATCAATATATCAATCTATTTGATGTCCTTTCACTGTCTCCTCGTATCGTTTTAATGATAACAATAATGTTAATAAGATTGTTCGACTGCCCAGCTCCGCCCGCCCCTCCCCCTTCATTACGACTGTCATCGTCCGCCCTTCCATTCGATTCACACGCATCGCAAATGAGTTGATATTGCGGGTTGTCGATAAGCTCAGTTGAGCTGCCGTTTGCCTCATAAATAGATTTGTGATGAAAAGCAGCAGCAGCGAAAAAAAAAACACACACACACAAAACCAGAAAATGCTTTGCCCACATAAATTCCATTGGCAGATAATTAGAAAAAACCCACAAAAATGCGACGCTCTCAACGATTAGCCAAAGTAGCACATAAATTTCGGGGTTGGGTCTTCGCCCGGCCGATGTGTGTGGGATTAACTGAAGCATGTCGACGCATCAGAAGAATCGAATCGAACGGAACCGAACGGAACGGAGGCGCTGCACTCCATCAGTCTAATTGGAAACAATAAAACGCACTTTTATGCGAATCTTCTTGGCAGCACATCTCTCCACACGCTGTCCCATTACTCATCCGCCTCACCTCGATCAGTGATTTGGCCAGCCGGCTGGCCAGCCGGCTGACCGGGCCGTGATATATGACCCAAAACAAACAAATTTGCAGGCGGACGAGAAAGAAAAGTTCATAATTTAGCAGCCTTTTTAATTAAAAGTGAGGAAACTCGAAATGGGAAATGGGAAACACAAAGCACAAAAACCAAAAGTGGCGAAACACATGCAACAAAAGTGCGAAAAAGATGCAGATCCAGCAACGGCAAAGAAAACATGTGAAAATCATTTTACACCCAGGCAACCGATAAGCCGGGACCGGACCGGCCCGGACCGGGCCCGGGAACCCAGAGCCGACAAGTCCACGAGTTATGTGCCCGTTTGTTGTAAAACGGCACAAAAATTATGGCCAAAAACCAAACAGGCCTCAATTGATGATGCTTGGCAAGTGTGGGCCCGGGCCCGGGTGAAGGGGTGTGTGTGTGTGTGTGGAGTGGAGTGGAGTGGAGTGGGCCGTGTGTGTCGGAGAGGAGGCCAGACCATCTATAAACTGGCTACAAAATGTCTAAACTTTTTGTGTTTCTTTTCCTTTCCGATATATGCAAAAAGAGAAAAGATAGTTTTTTTTTGTTGTTGTTTCGTCTTTGGGGCGGTTACAGCCAAATGTTGCGGAGGAAGAGAAGATACAAAAGTGGGAGGAGCAGGGGAATGTGATATGATCTTGAGGATTGTGCTGGGAAAATGGTACTGAAGAGGCGCCAACATAGAGTTGAAGTTTTTGCACATAATTTGTGTGGTGCGAAGAGAGTTGTGTTGAGGGGGAGGGGCTGGAAATGTGAATCCAATGGGTTGGGTGCAGGCCGCCAGAAAAACACTAGAGCCTCTTCCATTTGTGGGTTAAATGACACAAAGATGGAACAATTGTTAAGATTTTCTTAGCTTTATCATTAAGCAGAAGGACCAAAATGTTGCAGCTGTCTCTTACCCGCAACGCAGAGAGCCCTTTGGACGTGGCAGATCGATAGTAAAGGCTACTAATTACTTCGCTCTAGCACTCTTCTTCTCTCGCAGATCATTGCTAAGACAACAGATCCATAATCAGGGCTGCAAACCGGCTTTGCATCGAACCGGTTCGAGCCCGGAACTCCGACTTTTACATTACTCTGAACTGAACCTTGAACCGAACCGCTTTACAATTAAATGTTGGACTGTATTTACTGCACCGGCTCACTAAAAATGGTAGACATTAGAAATTTTGGACCCTTCTTAGCATAGGAATAGCATTTAGAACTACCAACTACCAAATCCCCGCCCACAATAGCCTCTGTTTTTTGAGATCGTCGACTCTAAAGCAGTTTCAATGATTGCCAAAAGCAAGAGCCAATTCCCACGTGTTCCACAAACCGTTTTCGGCTCAAAACCGAACCGATTCCCATACGATTTGAGTTGTTTTTCTTTTAGGTGGAAAGCGATTTTCAGATCACATAGGATTAAAGTTACTACGTAGCTGAATGAAAGTATTACTTTTTATACCCTTGCAGAGGGTATATTGAAATTGTTCAGATGTTTGTATATCATAGAAGGAAGCATTTCCGACCACATAAAGTATATATATTCTTGAGAAGCATGACAAGCTGAGTCGATATAGCCATGTCCGTCTGTCTGTCTGTCTGTTTCTATGTCATCTCCTCCGTCACTTTTAAAGCTATCTTGACCCAACTTTGCCCGCAGTCTTCTGCTACAAATACGCTGCACATTTGTTGGAGCCGGCCGGATCGAATGACTATAACATATAGCTGCCATATGAATGATCGGTCAAGAAACTAGTTTTAATGAGAAAAACTTGTTTGTTTTCAATGTAAACCTCTTTAAAATTGGAATATATTTATTGTATAAGCTTTCACACAATTCTTTAAAGTTTTGTCAAAATCGGATGACCATATCATATAGCTGCCATAGAAACGATCAGTTGAAAAACTAGTTTTAGTGAGAAAAACTTTTTTGTTTTCAAAGCAAACGCCTTCAAACTTTGTATTTCTTAGTTTGCTATGCTTTCCCATGATTCCACTAAGTTTGGTCGAAATCGTACATCTATATGGTATAGCTGTCATACAAAAGTAGAGTCAGAAAAGATGTCTTATTGGGAAAAAATTGTTTGTTTTCAGTGGATATGTTCTTCAAATTGGTAAGAAAACGTGCTGCAAGGGTATACAAACTTTGGCCGAGCCGAAGTTAAATTTCCTCTATTTTTTTCACTCAGTTTCTTTCGCTCTTTAGCTTGGACATGGCACAACTGTACTTACTTCAATTTTAAGTCAGGATTAAATGACTTTCAAGTACGGATTCGTGATTGATATTGAATTTCGATACTTTCGAGATGGTATCGGGATTGATCTAGTACGGCTTTAACTATCAATCTGAAGTTTGAGATAAGAACAATCTTTTTGAGCTTTAGCTCGCCTTGCACACTCTACGTAGTCACCAGACTTCTAAAGACTCAATGTTATAACCTCCAAGGACAAGAACCCCCATAGTTTTCACCCAAAGAGTGGAGGTTCATTCAACTAAAAAGCTTTCGATTGCCTGTCCGTTCGTCCAGCCTGACCTCAAATAGGTCATTAGGCATCCAACTCAATAAAATGGACAAAAAAATGAAACTAACTAATTTCTTGCCATTTTCAACTTGAACACACAAAGCCAGAGAGTGGCGAGAAATGGGTGGAAAACCTTTGTCTAATCATAACTTTTCACACACACACAAAACATGGAAATAAAGTGGGTGTGTGTCCGCCCCCTCCCCTCCCTAGTACCCACCCTTCCTGCCCACACTTAAAATAGCAAAATGTTGGCCCTGTTGGCTTTGTCCTGGCAGATTTTAGTAATTTTCTTGGCCGTTGACAAGAAAATGTTGGCTGTTTTTTATTATTATTATTATTATTATTTTGATGTAGTCGCATTTCTATGCGAGTGTGCGTGCGTGTGTGCGTGTGTGTGTGTGTGCGTGTGCGTGCGTGTGTTGGGTTGAACAGCGATTTGTGTGGTTTGTGTATTTTAGAATTTGATGTGATTTGAATTTTCAATGAGTTGCCCATTCCCAAACGTGGAAGTAAATTTCTTTGGGCCAAAATGGGAAAAGCAAGTGAAGCGTGCAGCAGCGACATCGTCTCGAGATGTGCGCCGCCCCCAGTCGCCCCTCCCTCCACCCAACCACCATTCGATATTTCTTCTTTTTGGCAAAATGATTTCGAATGTGCTGCGACGCATAATTTTATTTATTTTTCAATTTTCCTGCCCCCGTGTTGAGTTGTTGAGTTGTCTACATCCTTAAGCACTTTGCTTTGCTTATAAGCTAAGACTGTTATGATATGGCCCAATGTGTTGACAATCCACACCCCCCGCCCCGCCCCGTCTTGGGCATATTTTTGTTTTGCCAAAATATTTGTCGCTCGAATGGCATCTGCATTTTTTTGTTTTTTTGTTTATATATTTAGCCCCAGAGTGGAGAGCTCTCTGGGAAGGGAGGAGGGGGGCGGACTGACTTTCTTTATTTAGTTTCACTCGGGTGGGTGGAGTGACACCATCGATGATGATGATGATGATGACGCCGACGCCAACACACCAAATTGGCCAAACAAATTATACCCAAAATGCAGTTTGCAACACAGTAATATCCCCCCCGCTATTCACCACTCCCTCCCCCGTACTGGAGCGGCTGGGGCGTTGATAATTGAATTGAAGGAGAGGAACAAAAAAATGAAAAGACAAACACAAATCCGTTAAGGCGGCATAATTTGCAGATTGTGTGCAACTCTTGGGCCCAGAAGGAGAGTGCGAGCGCAGTTGTTGGGGACTGGTAAATGCCAAATGGCAAATGGAAATTGGAAAAGCTCTGGCAAATTAATGGCAAAAGGCAGCTGAACGAAAATAATGCATAATAATGGGGCTGGCAGACAAAGGCCGGACCAAAGTTGGAGACGAAGGACGTTATAATAAATGAAATAAATCAGTTTTAGCCTGGTCTAACCCAAAATGTTGCACTGCAGTGGGAGCGATTGAGTGTGTCAGTTAGCTAAGTGTTATAGTTGGGCTGAAAGTAGTTCTGTGGTCATTATTTTTTGGAGACTTCCAGGATGGCAGGGAAGTTTGACTAGAATTTGGCGACCGTGATATATCATAAATGTATTTATAGTTTGTTCAAAACATCAAAGAGTCGCCTGGGTCGCTGAAATTAAGCTTGTTGGCGACCGTGACACCTTTAAAAACAATCCACCAGCCTTCTTTGTGATGTTGTGTGTCTGTTTAAAGTTGTATGAAAGCATAACATGACCTCTAGAAGGCTAAAACTACAACTTTACTTTGCATAAAGGTAGTAAATCCACTAACGTGTATAGAAAAACACAAATCTTTTGGTTTGTAGTGGATCAGGCAAGCTGTAAGGCAGTTTTGTGGGAACTAATGTGTTTTGACTTTAATATTAACCTGAAACAAGGCTTTAAGAAACCGAAAACTGAGATAGATTCTGCATTATTTGAGAAAAATTTAAGTCCAAACATCAAAGCGACACTTGGTTCTACCAAACTAAGCATTTTTTCCAAAGTTTGGCGACCGTGACACCTACTAAAAACTATACATAGTTTGGTTTGTCAGGGTGAATGCAAGCTGTGAGGCAGTTTTGTGAGTTTTTATTATATAATTAACCAAAAACTGGCTTTTAGAAATGGGAAATCAACACCCCATAATGGCCTTTGTCAAGGGTTATGCATTTTGTAGCATTATTTGTATACATTTTGAGGTTTAAAGACTTAACACTCACCTGGGTCAGTCACCTTAGGCTTTTTTCTAAAAGTTGGCGACCGTGACACATATAAATTTTGCGGAAAAGAGGTTTGCAGGGCCGCCCTGTTGGCACCAGTATGGTTTATGCGTATTATGAAGAATACTTGGCTATAGAAATAGCAAATTAAGATCCAATAATGCTCTACTTTGGGGATTACGGATTATCTGGCACTGTTTAAGAACACTTTCGGTACATATTGAAGAGTCTATGGTGGTATTTTATATAATTACTAGAATGGATCAGTACTTACTGGTGTTAGGCCTGCCGCACACAGACAGCTAAGCGGTTCGGAGAATTTCGTATGCTCCTCTAGCTCTGCTCTGCTCTGCACCGCATTCTGTTCCCCTCGTTAGCTCTCTCTCGCGCAATCAGTGCTGCTGCCATTCAAACTAAATTTGTGACACTGCTTGCCTAACTCTTGCACTTTCTGCTAAAAAAAAAAACTTCATCAACTGCAGTTTTCGCCTACTTTAAGCATGGGAAATGCAACAAGTATTTGTTGCACTGCTTTCTCAACTGACTCTCTCGCTCTCAGCGCTGCTTCCATTCAAACTGAAGTAGCACTGCTTGCCTAACTCTCGCACTTTATGCTAACTCTCGCTCTTTTTGCAAAAAAAAACTTCATCAACTGAGATTTTCTTTAAATTTGCCTCTTCAAAGTGCGGTCACGGTCTCCACTTTTCGTCTACTTTAAGCATCGAAAGTGCAGCAACTATTTCTTGCACTGCTTTCTCAACTCACTCTCTCGCGCTCTTGGTCACACCTCTCCATCTACCTATTGTTTCACACTCACACTACAAAATCCACCACAATGTACCATCACGGTCGCCAGCTGACGACTATTTTCGTTCTTAAGAGTATGCCAGCTTCGTTTCTGGACTTCAAGACCTAGAGTCTGCTTCATTTTTGTGGCCTCATACATTAGCATTGCCTCTTTTTTTTTTTTTATTTGCCAATGTCACTCGGCTTGAAGCTTTGTGGGCTCTCTGGCCGGGGCTTGACTCGAGCATTTTCATAAGACATAAATTCTGCGATTTAGCTAAATGTGCTGTACGGACTTGGCTGGGTAATTTGTGGCATGCCGGCGACGCGGAGAAGGTGGCGGGCGGGGGGGAGGGGGGAGAGTCGGAGCATGCAAAAAAGAACTGCAGCAGCATTAAATTACACTCTCACATGAAACCGGCGGACAGACCAAAGGACAGACCCAGACAAGGCGACGCTGTGACTGCGACAAGCTCATATTGCTTTATGTATATATATAATATCTTTATATATCTCTTTGTCCCCACTTCCCCGACGGCCTTCAGTGCCTGGTTATGCGCTTTTAATGGCACATTTTGTAAGTAAATTGCATTAATTTCACATCTTAGGCCCAAAAAGCAGTGGATGGCACTGCATATGACACACCGCCAGCCAAGTGGCAGCCAAATCGCGCCAGAATGGCGTTGTCAATGTGCCATTGATGATTGAACGATTTATGAGACTGCGATTGTGGTGCAAAACCGGATAGCGAGTTCCATTTGGCTGCTGCGGCGGCTCATATCGAAATGCAATTAAATGCCAAAGAAAATACGAAATAAGAATCAGAGAGGCAATAGCTTTTGCCAATGACTTTTCCCAATTGAAACTGTCAAATGAATAGGAAAATTGAGTTGAAAGCTGACGGGGGGGCAGACAGGGGAGCGTAGCAGTCGGAGTGGCAAGAAAGAAGCGGCGAGTGTTTTGATTTGGCATGGATTGGATTATACCAGAAATATTCTCGCATATCTGTGCAACTCTCTTATCGACACTAGCCATTCTCCGCATTGAACTCCAACCGATTACCCGATTTGCTGGCATTAACCTTTACCGAGATTGATGCCCAGCCTGGCCATCACTTTTAATGTCCTAAACGCGTACAAATCTTTTATGGATGTTCGGCTGGTTTTTCGGGTTTTTTTCGGGGATGCCATTGTCAGCTCATAAACCCGCAAAATGTGTGGCAATTGCTTCGCCTACCTTCCGTCGCCCATTAACCCCTAACGTGTTACCTGGCACATGAATAAATCAAAGTGTGATTCACAACCCTCCCACGGAGCAACCGCTCCGCTCCACTCCGCACCGCTCCGTCCTTCCCAGCGCAGCTCCGTTCCAACTGCCAGATGATAAATGTGCTGGGGCTTTTATTTGATTTTCTTCTTTTTTTTTTTTTTGGCTGCTTTTGCTGCTTGGTTTGGCTTGGTTTGGTTTGGTTTCTTCGTCTTCGATTTGCTTAACAAATTTGCAAGATTCTTAACACATTTGCATATTGCGTAAGCGCCTCTCCACTGCATGCTGCCGCCTCCCTTCCGCCCCCTCCTCCGACGTGGTGTCAAGTGTACAAAATGTTGCGAGTCTCTCGTCTACCAATAAGTTGCACAGTAATGACGACATTTCCTTCCGACATGGCGGGTGCCCCAGAGTTCCGCTGTCGTTTGCGCTTTTTATTGCCATCGTCAGGCGACGGGGGTTTTTCAAAAGGATTTCTGGATTCTGTATTGAGTTTATTTAGCTGCTTCACACGATGACAAGATTTGGGAATGGGCACATCGCTCAATCGAAGTTTGCTCAATAAAAAAAAGAAGAAATTTGCTGGAATTTCGTCGACATTTTCGCCAACTTCCCTCCCCCTTTTGATTTGGCATTTTGACTTAAGACACTTTTGGGTTTTTTGCTTCACCCTCTCCCCTTCAGCGTCGTAAAACGTTTGGAATTTTGTATTGTCTGACACTTGGAGCAGGGAAAATTGACCTGCATTTGTTTAAAGGATATAGAGAGAAGTAGGTGTATGTTTATAATGCCAAGAGAGAAGAAAAAAAAGGTCAGAGAATTTTGTTAAGAACAAACAAAACCGTCGCAATGACACTTCGAAATGATATAAACTTTGACTTGAGTGAAGGTAGAATGTGATTCTAAACCAAATTAGGATTAGAGTAAGAACAACCACCTAAGAGGATATGCGCCAGTCAAAGAGCAAAAAAAGAAGAAGAAATATGGTATATGGGGGAGTGTAGAATGTTTATACAACAACAATTGTGCACCTGGAGCAACCTGGTTTTACACTAAAAAGAGGAATAGATAGTTTTTAGTACCCTTGGTATTATATAACTGTCCAGATGTTTATAACGCCTTGAAGCAAGCATCTCTGACCACATGAAGTATATATACGCTTAATCAAGCGAAAAAACTGAGCTGATTTAGCCATGTCCATCTATTTCTAAGCTATCTGCTCCCTCAGTTTGAGAGCTATCTTCATGAAACTTTGCAGGAAGTCTTTTAGTACTAAAACGCTGCACATTTATCAAAACCAGCCGAATCGGATAACCACAGCGCATAGCTGTCATGGGAATGATCGGTTGAAAAGCTAGTTTTAGTGAGAAAAACTTTTTTGTTTTCCATGGAATCGCCTCCAAACTTTGTATTTCATAGTTTGCTATGTTTTCCCATGATTCCACCAAGTTTGGTCGAAATCGGACAGCTATATAGTATAGTTGTCATAGAAAAGTAGAGTTAAGAACTAGTTTTAGTGAGCAAAACTTTTTTCTTTTCAATGGAAACGCCTCCAAACTTTGTATTTCTTAGTGTGCTATGCTTTTCCATGATTCCACAAGTTTAAACGAAATCGGACTTTGATATAGTATAGCTGTCATAGAAAAGTAGAGTCTGAAAAGTAGTTTTAGTGAGAAAAACTTTTTTTTTTTTAATGGAAATGTTCTTAAAATCAGCATTAAGTTTTTTGCTATGGTTTCACACAATTCTACTAAGTTTTGTTCAAATCGGATGACTATAGCATATAGCTGCAGTACGAATGATGGGTCGAAAATCTGGTTTTAGTGAGAAAAACTTTTTTGTTTCAAATGGTATCGACTCAAAATTTCGTACATGTTCGTTTGTAAAGCTTTTGCACGATTCCACCAAGTTTGGTTCAAATCGGTCCTCTATATAGTATAGCTCCCGTAGACAATTAAGGTTCCAAAAGTAGTCTTCGATGGAAAAACGTTATGCAAGTTATACAACGTTTAACTTACCTCAATTTTTCTTTTATATTAAGCCATGCCCTTGATGTCAAAACTGCTTGGGAATTTCAGAGCAGCATAAGTGCAAAAATCGATGGGGCTCTCTACTCGATAGTTTCTATACACACCACTCTGGCATAAGAAACTAAACCAGGGTTCCCCCACAATTGAGGCTATCTGTCGCTCTTCGTCTCTTTGTGACACTCACTGATGCATTACTTCGGCAAGCATTCGGTGTGAATTGCGGAAAATGTGTGGCAAGGCTGGGGCGCACTGAACTAAACTGTGAGAGCTGGTCTTTCACTTTCTGTACCTTACTCTTACCTTTAAAATCACTCAACTGAGCACAAATTTAGCTCGTTTCTAAGAGTAAAATTATGGAAAATTCAGAAAAGAATCCATTTTGGTTTTCAAGAGCATTCGCACTTAAATTATTCGTTCGTTTTTTGTTCTGGATGTACATAAAATGGGTGCCACATGTTTTCCAATCAGTTTTAAAGCCATTAAGCTGTACTTCCACTTGTCTGATATCATATAAAAGTCTCTCAAATGAGTTATCGAGCTTAAGCAAAGTGTTAGAAACGGTTGGAAATTTTAAGAGCAGATTCCATGTAAAATAGTATGCAGTTTCACTAGCATACTTCTTGGGGTTTGAATTCAAAACGCCATATTTTGTGCACGGCTGACTTTAAGTACGAAAAGTTGTGGAATCAAGAACGTGTGTTCTTATTTCAATCATTTTAAGTCTTTTTTTTAGAGATTGTACTTAATTTAAGTACATTCAAGTACTAAAAGTTATCGTTTCTGTGTTTTCTGATATGACTAAAGGCTGCCACAACCAAAAAGGGGAGATTCACCAAGCTGTTCACCTCTTTTCTGTGCCGCTTTTGCTCTACTCCAAACGATTTGGTTCCATGGTCAACTTGAAAGAAGCCCAAAAACCGATGACAACAGACAAAAGGATTGAAAACTGCAGCCTTTTTAGGCCAAAACCAAACCGACCAGCTTCATATATCAACAGTGTCACGTCCAGCTGTAGCATTTTGTTACAGTTTCTTCTTCAAAATTTGTTCATTGATTGATATTATCGCCTGGGACTTTGCCTTAAGTTTTCTGCACTGCAGCAAGTTCTGTTGAACCCGGCCAAAAGTAAAAAAAAAAAAAAGAAGAAGTTGTCCCTTCACTCCCTGCCCCCGTCTGGCACCGTTTCGCTCGTTTGCTGTTTATTGCCTTGGCGCATTTTTCGATTAAAATTTATTTGCCCAACTTATGAAAACTTAAATGCCCATAACGGCCAGCCAGGACCTGGACCCGGAGCCCGATGCCCGCTGCCCGATGCCCCCTGCCCGCTGCCAGTGGCTGCAAATGGCGCCTTGGCTGCCGCATTCTTGGCTAAAAAGTTTCAAATATTTCATAATTTGCCACATATTTTATGGAGGCGCAGGGCAAGGCGGCATATTGCATTCGCCTCCTCGGGCCATAAAATTGTGAGTGTGGGAGTGTGCAGACACTTTGAAATTGGTGCGTTCCTTTACCTTGAATAATTCAAATGACTTCCGACTGAGACTTTGACATTGACGCCCATTTTCTTTATTCTTTGGAAGCAAATGAAGCGCAACGTTTGATGCGGTCCTCGGATGCGGCGCTGCTTCTTTTCAGGTACGCGGCGCACTTAAAAAGTAATTTTATTACACAGCTACTTACAGCCAACTGTCAAGAAAGTGTGCGGCGGTGGGGGAGTGGGGGACACACCTCAAACGGAAACGGAAAAGTAAAGCGCAAAATTGTTGCTTGTTTGTTTGCCACGCCCCCCCATCCCTCACTCTGTGTGCTCTTTTAGCGCCCATTGTCACACTATTGCAAGAAGTTGTTCTTCGCGTCTCTCTCTCTCTCTCTCTTATTGTTTATTGTTTTTTTTCTCCCTCTCCCCCTCCCCCTCTCTCCCTCCTCTACTCTTTCTTCCCTGTGAACTTATTTCTTTATGTTTTTGCTTACAAATTTTTCTCATTACACTTTTGGCTTCGTCTTTTGCCCGTTGACTTTTCACTGGTTGCCCTCAAGAGACACACACGGCGAGAGAGGGTGAGTGGAGGGGCGGTAGGAGGACACAAAAGCTGACAAACTTTCGAGTTTGGCTTTCTTTTGGCATCCTTTCTTCTGCCAGTGCCAACTTCCATGTCTTTTGCCTAGGTAATTTAATGACTCCAGTTTCAAACTAAAACTCTAAACTTGTCTTGGGGTAGTCCAACTACTTGGGGAGGGATGTCGTATGTTAGCTGACTGACTGATTCATTAGGGCACAGCATCAACGACTGAAGTTTAGACGTGACGTTTGTTTAAGCTTCAGTAAGAAGGTCAAACTTAAGTTAACACAGCTCACATAAGCTCCTCTCTTTAAAACGGATCAAGTGCCTGTTGGTAAGGGTGAGAAATAAAGCTGTGGGTTTAAAGTTGTATCCAGAAAATGGTGAAAACTAATCTGAATGGTTAATATTGAGCTTTACTATCAAAACTTTCAGGGTCATGCATAAGTGTGGTGTATATTTTATGCTTTTCTTGGAATTGACGATGCTTCTATATAATCTAGGAATTAAGTTGGAGGAATTCTTCTTCTTGAGACAGAAATCCTCAGAAATTCTTTAAAAAAAATATGTTCCAGGGGTTCGATCCCATCGTTAAGTCTTGCTAAGTCTAACCCATGTGTTCTAAAAAACGCTCTCGATCTTAAAACTACCCACTCGGTCCGAGTCGACTGGGTGCGATTCTAAGCCGATTTTAAACCTTGATAGGAATATATCAAAATATATGATATAAATTGCAAATGAGAATTATTAAGTAATTACTTCAATAATTGTGCCTGCAAATGAGAATTATTTAGTAATTACTTCAATAATTGTGCCTGCAAATGAGAATTATTAAGAAATTACTTCAATAATTGTGCCTGCAAATGAGAATTATTAAGTAATTACCTAAATAACTGTGCCTCCAAATGAGAATTATTAAGTAATTAATTAAATAATTGTGCCTGCAAATGAGAATTATTAAGTAATTGCCTAAATAACTGTGCCTCCAAATAAGAATTATTAAGTAATTACTCAAATAATTGTGCCTGCAATGGAAATTGTTTAGTAATTGTGCGTGAAAAGGCGAATTACTTATATAATTGCAGCTAAAAATGCGAGTTTTTTAACAATCTACATTGAAAAAAAGGCAATTGAGTAGTAAATAATGGCACTTTCCACCTGATATACGAATAATTTACCATCTTAATTCACAATTACTCTATAATTACCTTTTACTGGTTCAAGTAATTCAAGTAATTGTAAAAGTAATTGCATTTTGTAACAAACTCTGAGTAAACGTAATCCCAAGGATCAAGCAAAAACGGAACTAAAACTCACAAAGATAAGATAATGGCCTTACAAGTTAATGGCAAGGTTAAATTTCCATGTATACCTTAGATATTGCAAAGTCTGCAGCATACATGTTGGCACACACACAGCATATAAATGTAAAATCAAGGGTCCACTTTGCTAAATTCACTTCAAATTCGTTTCTACGTTCCTTACGCATCTTTATGAGTACCGGCAATGAAGTTAGTGTTAAAATAAATATTCTTTTGTCAATTTCAGTTTGTCGTTTCGACAAACGATAAACTTTATGTCCTAAAAACAGGTAACAGGGTAAAAGGTTTAAAGCCAATTTTAGTATTTTTTTTCTCTTTAGAGAATTAATGCGTCTACCTCTTGGCCTTTCTTGGCTCTGCCATTTGGACTCCCCCCCCCCCCCCCCGCCCCCTTTGGCACAGAAAGTCATTGTCGCTGGTATTATCAAATTTGTGATGGTATTTTCGTTTTCTTTTTTGGCCACGGCATTGTCAGTGACATGGTCCTGTTGGCTGTTGGCTGTTGTTGGCATTTCATTTAATTACTTTTGACATCAGGTAAAAATTTTCGCTGCCTCGTTTTGCAACCCCTTTTTTCCGACTGCTGTTGCTGCTGCTGCTGTTGAGAAGGGTTGTCTGTCAGTGAGCGAGGCAGCGGTTGTGGGGGGGTTGGGCGTTTAAAGTGTGCCAAATATTTGTTTAGGCATATTTGCCAATGGCCATTGGCCCACTCATATCCACATCCTTCATGCGCTCGCTCGTATCTTTTGCATATTTGCATACGCTTTTATTTTGATGTATTTCCCTTTAAGTTTCAGTTTTTCCAGTTTTTCATTAGCAGATAGTTTAGTGAAAGCAAATACGATTTGGTGTAGCCCCTCCTTCGCTCATTAGTTGTACACTTTTTTTTTGTTGGGAGAGTAAATCAAACGGATGAAATTGTGGAAAAATCTGGCTGGCACTCCACCTCCTCCTCCACCAGAGCGAGGTGGCTCAAACAACAAGGCAGAAGTTTGTTGTATTCGAAACTCGGTGGGAGCAAGGAAGCGTGTATGCTTTTAATCATATAATCTACATATGTGCATATTAATGAATTTGCAGCCACCCCCTCCCCCCCCCCGCACTCCACTCACTTGTTGGCCACTTTTCCATTTCCTTCTCGCTACAGTTGATGTTTTGCCTCTGTGTGTGTTTGTGTTTGTTGGTTTTTTGTTGCTTTCCGAAAGTTTTGTTTGTTGTTTGTGTTTTGGTTTCGCTTGTTTCGGTTTGTTTTCCTCTTTTTTTCTGTTACTTTTAAAAGCTTTTTTAAGTTACTTGAACTAAATTAAGTTAAACACATTTCATGTGCACTTCGCACTTAACTCACACACAGAGAGAAAGAGAGAGAGTGAGAGAGAGAGCAACAAGGGAGGGGGCCAGCAGCCATGGAGTTGCGGACCTGGCTAAATGGCCATTATTAGCGATTTGGGTGGAAACTCAGTGCAACTTTTCCAATGACAATTTTATGCCAAAAGTTGCCTTCATTTGCTCAACTCTGACCTTTGGCAAATGCTTAACTGCTTAGCCAACTTGTAGCAGTTTTGCTGCCCCCCCTCAGGGTTTTTGCATACATATATGATGAGCATTCAATGAAGACTACGGCTGCATCCTTTGCATCCTTCTGCTGCAACGTAAAAGCTTTTAGAGCCAAGGGAGTTGGGCTCCGACGCATTTATGCATTTGGCCCCAGTTGCCGCGTCGCTGTTCCACATAACATTGCACACATACAAACAGACCGAACCAGTGTGTGTGTGGGTGTGTGTGGGTGTGTGTGTGTGCTCCGGTCCCTTTCAGCTCCTTTGTGTGGGCGATGTGTTGACTCGCATTTTGCATTTTGCACCGTTTCGCGCAATAAATTTCAATATTTATGTTTCTGGGTTAAAAAACTGCAGTGTGACAATTTAAAGGCGCCTCGCCCTAAGGGAGGTCGCTGCATAGGGGCAGAGGGGGGGCTGCAGGTCTCCTTGTTGTCAGCTGATTTGCTGACGATTTTTGCTTTGTCAATATGCAGATGCAGATATTTGAGGAGTCCTTCTCCGGCTGCACTTTGTTTCGCAAAAGGATTTTCTATGTTTTCCCACAGCTTTTGTTTGCCGCTTAGAATACACACACACACACACACACACACACACGCACTCACACCACCACACAGAGAGAGAGACAGAGACAGAGTGCGAGCTTTTAGTTTTGCATTTTAAGCGTCTGGCTTTGCATTTTGCGTACAAAATAGAAAAATACACAAAATCATTCAACAAAAATGCCAAATCGCTTGTGTGTGGGTTTTTTTTTTTTTTTGCTTCAAAGACAACAAAGCACAGAGGAAGAACCAACACCAACACTGCAGCTATCCCCAGAAGATTAGTTGGCTGTGAACTACTTTACCACATCAAAGTGTGCATTGAGTGGCAAATCCCAGTTTTTGCAAAATCCTTCAATTAGGCGAGAAAATGAGATAAATGCTGGGATTTAACAGTTCTGGTGTGTTCGTTTGACGTTCGAGATGGGCACGAAGTGGCCCTAAGTTTAAGTATTTACTCAAAATTGTTGAACCAAAGATCGCCATCGAACAGGCTTTACCATTTCTAGTCATCTCTCCATATGAAGTAAGGGTCGGACATTCATAGTTCTTCATTTCGACTACCCAAAACAGAGGAAAATTCAAAAAGGAACCTCACTTTTCTATGACAGCTATACCATATAGTTGTGCGATCTCGACCCAACTTGGTAAAATCATTTGAAAGCATTACAAACTCACATATAAGAAACTTGGCGTCGATACCATTCAAAACAAAAAAGTTTTTCTCACAAAAACTAGTTTTTTGACCCATCATTCCTACTGCAACTATATGCTGTAGTCTTCCGATTTGGACCAAACTTTGTAGAATTGTGTGAAAGCATATCAAATAAATAAATGCCAATTTTAAAAACATTTCCATAGAAAACAAAAAAGTTTTTCTCACTAAGACTACTTTTCCGACTCTACTTTTGTATGACAGCTATACTATATAGTTGTACGATTTCGACCAAACTTGGTAGAATCATGGGAAAGCATATCAAACTAAGAAATACAAATTGTGGAAACGTTTTCATGGCATGCAAAAAAGTTTTTCTCACTAGAAAGCTTCTTAAAATCAAAATTATATTAACAAAATCTGGGATATATTGTTCCACATTTTGCATAAATTATTTTAACAAAATTTGGCATACTTTTAAGAAACTAAAGTTCAACAAAATGATGACACTTTCAAAATTGTTTGGTAAAATAAACAGCTAACTTTCAGGGCTTGGGTCAAACTTTTGGGTAGGGACTTTAAATTAAGTTAAAAAAAAAAATAGTGCCGACGGATGAGATTGATCATTGTAACCTTTGTAATTTTCCATATTATGTTGAACGTTCTGCATTGGCTGTTGTGCAGAAGAATGATTAAGCGCGATTTCAGTCAAGTATGGCTAAAAGAAGTCAGCAAACGATTCAAAAAGAGTTGAGCAGAAAAAAAAAAAGAATAATAAATATAGAAAATAAATGCTGGGAGAGGTTGTTGCCAGCGAAAGCGCTGGCTGGTCTCTGATAAAATTGTGTGATGTTTGCCAGTTGACAAACTTTTTGAAACAACTGAAAGCCTACTAAGATGACCAGAACTGTTGCCAAGAACTGCAAGGCCTGCTGGCTGGATTTGGTTTAAATACAATAAATCAGTTTGGTAGAACTTTCAGCGCATTCAACAGCAGAGCTCGTCTATCTAAAGTTACTTTTCCTTGCCATTAAAAAAAACAATATTTTTTGGACATTTCTCATTAAAAAGTTGTTGAACTTGGTTTTTAGACTCGGATGGCTTAAAAAGATAAAGGGAGATCATATAACTGAGGACTGTTCAGTTAATTACCTTAACCAGTTAAAATCGATAATGGAATTTCTACTAATTGACCTAAAACCGCCCTTAACATTGACAAATTTGAACATATGTTGATGAAAATGGGAGTTTTAGATCATTTTTAAGCTGTATTACACTCTGTTTAGCCTATTTTACCAAGAATTGTCAAGTTAGCTACCATTTTCTGGCATTGAGAGGGAGTAACATCCAAAATCGAACATTAAATTTAATTTAAATGGCCTAAATCTGCCCTTAACATGAACAAATCTGAACATATGTTAATGAGAACGGGATTTCTGGATGTGTTTAAGCCTGAATTAAACTCTTCTAAGCCTACTTTTTCAAGAATTGTCAAGTTAGCTACCATTTTCTGGCCTTGAGAGGGTGTATTAATCAATATCGAAATCAAATCAATTTGTATTCTTGATGTGTTGAGACTTCGTACAAAGATTGTTCAACGATGGTTTAAAACTAAAGCAGTAGATGGTAAACTGCAGATATACAGATATATGAAGCTAAGCTCATTTGGCTGATCAGACATCTATATAGTTTATGGGAAATGTTTCCAATAGTATTACATTGCAAGTTCTCCACCCCGATGTCCATAAATAAAGAACTCAGTTTTAAGTTTTGACTCACTGTACTTTTTATACCCTGCAAAGGGTATTATAATTTTGTCCAGAAGTTTGCAACGCATTGAAATATTCATTTCCGAGCCCATACACTATATATATTCTTGAACAGGGTGACGAGCTGAGTCGATTGAGCTTTGTCCGTCCGTCTGTCCGTCTGTTTCTACTCGTTTTAAGCTAAAATTTTGCACAGAGACATCATTTTTGCTACACACTACTAATATGTCGGAACCGACCGGATCGGATGACTATATCATATAGCTCCCATTGGAACTATCGGTCGGAAAACTAGTTTTGGTATGAAAAACTTTTTTGTTTTCAATGGAAACGTCTCTAAACTTTGTAATCGTAGGTTTTCTATACTTATTTATAATTCTACCAAGTTTTATCAAAATCGGACAACTATATGGCATAGCTGCCATACAAAAGATGGGTCTGAAAAACAGTTTTAGTTAGAAAAACTTTTTTGTTTTTAATGGTAGCATGGTGCAATTTTGTTTTTGTTCATTTCACATGCTTTCACATAATTTTGTAAATTTTTGTCCAAATCGGATGACTATATCTCATAGCTCCCATACGAACGAACGGTCAGAAAATGTTTCGTTGTGGGAAAAATGATTATTATTGAAAATATTTAAGCGAGCACTTGCAATATATCACACATATATGGAACATGGAATGGAACTCCATAATCCAATATATTTCTTGTAATATTCCACCCTTAAGTTAAGTTGGGTTAGGTTGCTATCGTATTTGCCTATGATGTGGCCTGTTCTTTTACTTCCATCATACCCAAAATGCCTTGGTTTTGGCCCTAGACCATTGCCATTTAGTTTCTCCATTAATCACGCATATGAAACATGAAATGGAACACTATAAGCAGTGACTAATCCAACAGATTTCTGGCAATATTCCACCTTTAGTTAAGATAGTTCAACCCTTAACAAAGCCTGATACGTAACTCACATCTTCCAACTGTTTTGTGCCACATTTACCATTAAAAACCACCCATCTTTTCAATGCCGAGTCCGAATCTAAAGTAGATATTTACTAAATTTGCAGTGCATAAAAGCAGCTTTCTGCGGGGTCCAGTTCCCCTTGGACACTTGGGCCACTTGGCAACCTTGTAAATTGTAAGAGAGAGAGAGAGACAACGAGAAAGCCAAGCTAACTTCGTCTGTGCCGAAGTTTTTATACCCTTGCAAGTGCTCTCTTAAATATTTTCAACAAAAATACTCGTTTTTTTCCATTTTCCAACCGATCGTTCGTATGGGAGCTATACGATATAGTCATCCGATTTGGCCAAAAATTTGTAAAATTATGTGAAAGCATGTCAAGCAAACATATACAAAATTGCAGGACTTTAACATTAAAAACAAAAAAGTTTTTCTAACTAAGACTGTTTTTCAGACCCATCTTTTGTATGGCAGCTATATCATATAGTTGTCCGATTTTGATAAAACTTGGTAGAATTATAAAAAATCATAGAAAATCTATGAATACAAAGTTTGGAGACGTTTCCGTTGAAAAGAAAAAAGTTTTTCTTACTAAAACTAGTTTTCCGACTCATAGTTCCTATGGGAGCTATGGGATATAGTCATACGATCCGCTTGGTTTCGACATATTAGTAGTGTGTGGTAAAAAGTAGACTCTGTGCAAAATTTCAGCTGGAAAGCTTAAAAACTGAGAGACTAGTAAGCGTAGAAACAGACAGACGGACATAGCTCAATCGACTCAACTCTGCACCCTGATCAAGAATATATATAGAGTTCAAGGCGTGGGAAATGAATATTTCAACTTCTGGGCAAAATTAAAATACCCTTTGCAAGGGTATAAAAATTGGGAGGGAAAATTCGTTTCAAGAAAAGAAAAGTTTGCACTGCTTAAATTTGTACATTTCTTTGCCCGACGCCGCCTCCTCCTCCTCCTCCTCCTCCTCCTTCTCCTTCTGACCTGGTGTTGGCAGCTCATTTGGGCTTAGGCTGGCCCCTGTTTATAATTTTTTTTTGCCTTTGCTTTCGCATTCATAAGACTTACAGCTGGGAAATCCTTTTCGGTCTTCCTGCTGCCGCCGCCGCTGCCGCCGCTTGGTAGCCAGGCGAGCGGACATAAAATTTAATTAAGTGCAGCAACAACAGGAGCATCAGCAGCATCAGCAGCAGCAGCAGCAGCATCGGGGTTCTCTCTGGCGATAGCAACAGCAACAACAGCAACAACAACAACGTTTATAAAATTCACATAATAACAATAAATTTTAAAATGCGCCTTGGCAAGGTTCTCTTTCGCCTGTTGTTCCCAGACGACGAGGACGTCGTCTTTGCCTTGGCTAGGTATTAAAATTTATCGCTCAGTTTTGCGTAGCACGCGCAGAAAAACGCCAGCCGGGGGGGGGGGCCAGGAGTGGAAGGAAATTTGCATGCCTTGGGGGTATCATGAAATTGTGTAAATGAAAAGTTATAGAAATTTACTTTATTTAGCAGCAGGAGAAAGCACCAACTACTTGGAAATCCCCAGCAGGGACACACACATCAGCGGCTGCAGTTTGACATATGAAATCATTTGTCTAGTTTGTCTCAGTTGGCCCCCTTTTTGGGTTTGCCTTAATTACACGACATCATTTATTATACAACAAAAAAAAAGAAAAAAGGAAGAAGGCCTCAGCAAAAGGACTCCGCCTTGTACCGACTTGCTGTGTCCTTATGCGCATAATTTCAGGCTGGCCAAATTCTGCTTACATGACAGCAAAAGGCAGAAACTGGCGGCTGCTTCCAACTGCTGCTGGTGCTCGTCCTCGTTCTCGTCCTCGTCAACACAAATGACTGTCTCATGTTATCTGCTAAGCTGTCTTATCTGTTTGCCCTTCCCCACCCCACCCCCCCCCTTACCGAAGGAAGGAACAGCTCCTGGTCGCATCTGCTTGTGATTTCGACTTTGTTACTTATTTAATTTGTTGCTTATTTGCTCCATGGAGCAACAAGCTCAACCTCCTCGGAATATACAAATATATATATGTATACATATATCTGTATATATCCTTGTATATCTCTGTGTGTGTGTGTGTGTGCCTGCCTTTCCCCTCAGTTTGTTTGCATATGTTTAACATGTTCTCTAACAGCTCTGGCACTGTGTTTGTTTGTTTGTTTGTTTGCTGGGCTGGCTGTATTGTCCTGATGTTTGCTAATGATTTTGCCTGGGTGCTAATCAAATTGCCTGTTCCCGGGAGCAGCTAATGCCATTAACAGAAGGGAGGTGGAGGAGGAGGAGGAGGAGGTGTGGGCAGGTTAGCAGGGCAGCAGTTAATAAAGCCGATGGACTTGAAGAAGATTTGGCAATATAAATTTTACAATTAAGTAAGTTAACAGCATGTGCTGAAGGTCCTGGATTGGCAAGTACTTAGTATAAGTGCTAGCATGGAGTAGCGAGTAGTGAGTATCAAGCTATGACACATCGAGTAGCAAGTAACGAGCATGGAGTATTCCAGACCGAGTGGCATGTACCTAGTTATGAGTACTGAGTATTGGGAATATAGTAAAGCCAATTGAGTACTCAATACCGGGCAAAGACAATCAAGAACTGAGTATCGAGTATAGAGTAAGATTTGATATCAAGCCACGAGCATTGAGTATCGAGCATCGAGTATCTTATATGTACCTTTGGTACAGAGTATAATGATGTATTTTGATACTTGAATCCAGAATTTTCGTATTCAAAAGTTCAATAATACTGAAAACTCTTTTTGAAGTACAAATTTCTAGATTGAAAGGTGTTTTTGTTAAGCTCTTATAGTCCCGATATAAATGATTTCAAGATAGGGTTAGTAATGCTCCCGAAAACTCTAACAGAACAATGCTTTTTCAGGTTAAATTGAGTGCTTTTTGATTCATTTGATACTTTTTGTGAGCTTATTTGTGAAGTGTACTTTAGCTAAGAGCTAGTTTTTCTTTTAAGAGCCATAAAATCAAAATTTCATGCAAAATTTGCTTGTTTTAAGAATTGTATGCTTCTTTTTAAACTTTTAAAGGATAACTCTTGTAGTTCTTTAGATCATCTTTTGAAGAATTCTACAGATAAAACCAATTTCAGCTTAGAATTGTGCTCGTCAAACTTTATTTTTTGCCTAAACACTTTTCGTCAGTTAAATCGTTAGCTACAGGTAGCTGGTACCTGAGAGAAATGTTGCCACAGCAAAACCTTTAAAATTGCTTTCCCTTTCAATTTGTGATTTAGTGCTATTGATCATGTCTTCCCCGCCCTGCTTCACCCGTCTCAATCTCAGCCACAAAACAACAGCCACGCCTATAAAATATATGTTTTGTTCCCTTCTTCATTTCCATTTCTGGCAATTTGCTACGTTATTTTTTGGGCCCACAAGAAGGCCGCCTCACATAAATCTTTGAGGTGGCGCTAATTTCTTTGAACGCACGAATAAATAAAAATAATTTGGCAGCCTCCTTCTCAACCCCCCCCCAACCTCATCCGCAACCGGCAAAACAAACACTTCAAACAGTTTTTTTTTTTGTTTGTTTGTTTGGCTACCACCTGGGTTGGATGAGGACGAAGGGGGTGGCTAGATCTCGGGGGCGCTCGGCCATGTAATGTGCGCCCGGGTTTAAATTTGATTTGAAGTAAACAAAAAGTTGCCTTTGCCTGCATGCAAATTAAATTTGTATGCCCTTCAATGAGCAGGTTTTGGGCAGGTTTTTGCGCTTATCAATGACGGAAGACAAATGGCTGGGAGTTGGACGCGCGCGTTGTTCGCGCGACTGCACTAAGCAGCGATTATCCTGCCACGAGTCCCGCCTCCCGCCTCCCACCTCCCGCCTTGCGCACAACGACTCCAGCGCTAGGAGAACCGGCAAATACATAATATATTCATACTCCATAAGCCAGCTAGTAGAAATTTATGCTAATGTCGGCCCCGCCGCACGTTGCTTCCCATAATCAAAAAGTGTGCAAAGTTCCCCGAAAAAACTTCTGTTTAAATGCCAACCCATGCGGGTGCACTGGTGGAGGGGGGAGGGGGGGGGGGGAAACTAACTGCTGTCGACGCAGGTGATAAATGTCAGCGCATCCTGTTGCCACACATAATTCTTGCTTCTCCTTTTTTTTGTGCATTTTGTGCTTGCCATCCTTTTGGGATGTTTGCTGGAGGGGAGGAGCAGAACGATTGGATGCACTTGACTGCGAATGGCATGCACAGGTGTACAGAATTAAGCGGTTGTTGTTTTTCTGGCTACTGGTGGTCGGCAATGGGAGCAGAAATGTTGTTAATGGCAAGCATTTTGATAAAGGCAGAGGCCGAAATGTGACAGCAGAGAAGTCATTGGTGGAAACATTGAGCAGAGTTACAGAACTCTGACACTCAGTGGTCGGCATTGTAAGCAGAAGAGTTGCCAATGGCAAGAACTGCACCAAAAATACAGTTTTTTTTGACACTCAGTGGTAGGAAAGATGCCACTGTCAGCAGAGAAGTCATTGGTAGCAACATTAATCAGAGGCCGACAACTTTGACACTCAGTGGTCGGCAATGCAAGCAGAAATGTGACAGCAGAGAAGTCATTGGTAGCAACATTGAGTAGAGGTAGAAAATAATGACACTCAATGGTCGGCAATGTAAGCAGAAAAGTTGTCAATTGCAAGAGTTTTAGTAGACTCACAGTGTTTTGACACTCAGTGGTCGGTAAAATCAGCAGAAAAGTTGCCACTGGCAGCTGAAATTTCATTTGTAGAGAATTCTGATACTCAGTGGTCGGCAATGTAAGCAGAAAAGTTGCAACTGGCTGCAGGGAAATAGTTGGTAGATACATTAAGCTGAGACAGAGAACATTTTGACATTCAGTGGTCGGCAATGTAAGCAGAAAAGTTGCAATTGGCTGCAGGGAAATAGTTGGTAGATACATTAAGCTGAGACAGAGAACATTTTGACATTCAGTGGTCGGCAAGATGAGCAGAAAAGTTGCCAATGGCAAGAATTTTAGTAGAAGCAGAGATTTTTGACACTCAGTGGTCGGCAATGAAAGCAGAGAAGTCATTGGTAGAAACATTAAGCAGAGGCCGAGAACTTTGACACTCAGAGGTCGGCAGTGTTAGCAGAAAAGTTGCCAATGGCAAGAATTTTGACACTCAGTGGTCGGCAATGTAAGCAGAAATGTTATTAATGGCAAGAATTTTGGTAGAGGCAGAGAATTCTAGATCTCAGTGGTCGGCAATGAGAGCAGAAAAGTTGCCACTGGCCGCAGAGAAGTGATATGTAGAAATACTAAGCACAGGCAGAGAATTCCGAGACTTAGTGAATGGCAATGTCAGCAGTAAAGTTGCCACCGGTAGCAGAGGCTTCATTTGTAGAAACTTTAAGCAGAGGCAACGAATTCCGAGACTCAGTGGTCGGCAATGTGAGCAGAAAAGTTGCCACTGACAGCAGAGAAGTTATTTTTAGAAATATGAAGTAGAGAATATTGACACTCGGAGGTCGGCAATGTCAGCAGAAAAGTTGCCACTGTCAGCAGAGAAGTCATTTGAAGAAGAGTAGCTTGAGTTTCCAAACTATTTGTTTGAATTTGCTCAACTCTTTGACTCAGTCTGCTGCTGCAATATCTCTGACTACAAGGTTAAATGTGCCATCCATTTTCTCCTGCCCAAAAGCTGTTTAGAATCCAAACGTTTTCACCTCCTGCCCATCGAGTGGTCGGTCTCCCTGGGCATAAATTGGCCACGAGTTGACACTTGCGCAATTATTATTATGAATGTTAAATGTCTTCATTACAATTCATGCGCTTTCAGCGTATTCAGCTGTGGACACGCCCCCCCCCCCCCCCCCTTCCCCACACTTTTTGCTGGACAGCGACCAAAAAACCGACCATAAATTAAAATGTACCAAACAGGAGGCGTTTAAAAACGCGCCTAAGTCGCACACAAATCGCGCATAAATCGCTGGGCCATAAATTATGTCTACGATTTGTGAAATCAATACGGAGCGGAGCGAAGGGGGTCTCTCGGGAGGCGGGCGGGAGTGTTGCCATTGACTTAAATCGTCCAGGTATGGTTTTAAGGGGAGTGACACAAGTGGGCGTAACGCCAGGACGAAAGCGAGCCCTCCGGCTGAGTGACTGAAAATGATACTTTAATGTGACAGGCGGAGGCGGAGGCTGACGCTGACAGCATGCTGATGATTTTTGCACCTTTTTGTGTGTGCTGCTCCTGCTGCTGCCTGTGGTTTCCTCCTCTATTCCTGTCATAAAAAAACGAAGCAGAAAACTATCGCATCCCATTCTCTGCCATCCAGTTCTATTTTTTTCCTTTTCCCCTTTTTTTGTTGTTGTTGTTGCACTCCTTTTTTTCTCTCTTATTTTTTCCGTTTTAATTCCCGGGGCGCGCTTTCAACGCTTGTCATCTTACCGCTAATGGCGGCTACATGTCAACCACTCATCTCACAGCTCCAGCTCCAGCTCCAAAAATAAAAAAAAACCAGGAGCCAACTGAGGCCTGACTCCTCTTTCGTTCTGGCTGCTCGTTTTCCAGCCATTCATTCATTCATTCGTTCGTTCGTTCGCTCGCCCGTTCGCTCGCCCGTTCGTGCCCATGTCATCAGCAGAGGCTCGGAGCAGGCTGCAGGTGGAACGGGCCGCTAGGTGGCGCCACTGCAACGTCAAGCGTGAAATCGCTTTGCCAGAGCTGACAACCACCAACCTGTCGTCATAAAAATTTTTATACACATACAGGAACGCAACCAACAACCAACAACAACAACAGCAAATACCAATGCAAAGAGAACCAGAAGAAGCTGCAGAAGAGGCAGAACAAAGCAATGTTGCTGAAAGGAACAAACTTGTATATGGCTAAGGGAATACCCTTACCTTCAAATTGAACTAAAATCCTACTTAAGTCACTTTACTTCTTTCAACTAAAACTAACTCTTAGAGTTTCCACCTTTTTTTGGCGAAAACTTCCGCAAAATTCAAGCGGAAGGGTATAAATCACTTTTTATCGATTTAAAAGGTCAACAAAAGTGTGTAAAAATACTTCGAAACACATATTTCAGTATTTTTTAGAACTTTAGTGAAAAATTTTCGCATAAATTTTGCGTAAGTGAAACTTAACTTTTCGTAGGTAAAAATATAACAATTACATGAGAATTTGAAGCAGACTTTTTGATGTTTAAAGAGTCTGACTTTATATGAAAATGATCTCTCAAAAATGTTAGGTGAGAACAAACAAAGTCTATAACATACCGTCTTTTGATCATAACTCGAGAACCGTTCAACTAATCTTCATCATTTCTTCAAACGATCGATAAATAATCCTCATAACTAAATATATCTAGAAGGTATGAGCCAGCTATCTTGAAAACTGTGGGAGATATGAGGTTTTTTTTTAAATTGCGGGGGCGGAAGAAGGCGTGGCCAAAATTGAAAATATAGTTTAAATGCCTATAAGTATTAGAATTCTTTGTTCCATATACATCAAAGCTCTATCTCGTACCATCTCTGAGAACTGTGCTTTCATACGGACGTACATGGGTATATCAACTCGCTGATCCAGCGTATATATACTTAATGGGGTTGGAGATGCTACCTTCTGGCTGTTACTTACTTTTTGCACAAACTAAATATACTTTGAGTAGCTCTGGTACAGAGTATACAAATGCCAATTTACTTTTAAGTAGGTTCAATAGGTAAACTTGGGGATACCGACGGGGACTTGAACCCACTAGCTCGACTTTCTAGTGTGAAAGAGTTCTACTGAGCTACTGAGCTTCTTGTTCCAAGAGGTAAGAGCTATTTTCGCTGTTGCTGTATCTCGCGAGTGTTTGCTAGTCATGTGCACTAAGATGCAGCCGTCCGTGAGTATAGTCTTTGAGGTCCTCAGCTCAAATTTTAAGTGTAGTAAGAAAAACTAGCATTAAAGTCTTTGAATTTAGACTCGACTGGACCTCTCGTACCCCCCAATTTCAAATGCACAGCAAATAAAGATCCAAAAAAGATCCATTTGGGAAGGATATGTCTTATTCATTCAAAGGAGCTGCAATATCATCCCAAAGATGATCCTATATCATATCCCTTGTATTCTTTTCAGCTTCGTTGGATGATTGAAAGAATATTTAAGACTTATTCTACCCAAATGGTTACAGGAAATCATCCAATGGATACTTTTTCATAACTTTTTTTCCAAGTGGGGTCTGCATGTGTTTTCCTTATAGCTCGACTATGGCTCAACCATTCTTCAACAAACCTTACGAACCACTCACAGATGTCTACTAGAAAGTGAGAATCACTTCTTTTCTTCACTTTGTAAAGGGTTCGAAACCCGGGAAAGGGGCTACAACAACATTTAAGTGCGATCTAACTCAAGACATAGCCTGAAACTCTTGATTTATAAACTCTGATTGATTCGGTTCCTCTCGGAAGAGAGTTGTGTGGTTCGCAGAACAAAATGATTCAAAAATTGTATGCCAATAGTTGACTTCAGTCGTTCTTCTCCCTAATCATCTCAAATGGAACTAACTTTAGCCCCATTTCCATACACCCTTCAACCAAAAAAGGGTAACTCCACACACAACAACACCAAGTGCAGGGAGAGAGAGAGAGAGCAAAAAAAAAAGGGAAAATAGAAAAAAAAAAAAAAGGCGGCTGTGCGAAAAACAAATTCCTAGCGCGTCATAACGATGTAACAGCCAGGTGACACAGCCGATGGTGGGCGGGGCGGTTGGGGTTAGGCTGCTGCCGTTGAAGACACAGTTCGCTAATGAGTTTCCGTCGACGGATCGCTATAGTCTGCCGGCTGAGCTGTTGTTGCCGCTGCATCTCATATCCGTCAGATGGGCCGAATGTCATTAGCGGTCCCATTAATTGGCCAGAGCCCCGCCGACTCGACGCTGACTTTTATATCCGTTTGCCCAAGTGGAGCGAACGAGCAAACAGTGTTTGTGTTTGTGTTTGTGTTGACAACATAAACACACGGCCAAACACAGCCAGCCCGAACAGTCAGTCAGTCAATCTATCAGTGAGTCATTCACGCGCTGACAACTCAAACAAGGATAAGGACGTCGCCCAGAATTGGGGAATGACAGCGACATGGCTCAAGTATCTTGAAATAATATTTACACTTTGCGCCCAGCGGAGGGAGAGGAGACGACGAGAGGAGGCAAAAGATGCTGCACAAATAAGTTAATCGCTTTGCCTGTGAGTTAAATTTGTGAACCGGTTGGATTTTGCAGGGGCATATTTTTAGCCACCGCTCCCGATCCCTTCGCACACGCAAAACTATTTTTAAATGACGCGCTGGGGCAGACACTGCGGCGCAGCAGACAAGCTGTTGCCGGTCGCCGCCCGGTTGCCGGCTGCCTGTTGCCTCAGATGCAGATGCCAGCGATGGACGCAGAACGAGGACAGCCAAGACAGCCAACACAACGACGACGACCTTTGGCCAAAGCCAGACCAAGAGACTGCGGTCAAATGCGATTGCTTCGCTGGGATTCGCGCCGACGCCGCAATTGAAATTGCATTTCCATTTGAATTTAATTGAATTGCATTGTTTTTGCTTGGACAGCACCGGCACCGGCACCGGCACCGGCACCGGCACCGGCACCGGCAAATGGATTCTCAAGAAGCCGCCGCGGCGCTGCACTTGGGGAAATAATCAATGATTGACCAAGCACACGAGTTTCTCATTTCAGAGCAGAAAGAAGCCGGCTGCTGATGCTGAAAGGTTTATATGGATTTTTGAATCGTTTGCTTTACAAAATCAAACGCTTTTCTGAGCAAGCCGGTTTTGTTATTATAAATTCTGTAAGCCTTCCTTCTGTCTTGCAATATTTAGCGAATTCTTAAAGAGTTTAGTTCATGTTGAACCATTTGCACAATTTAGGTTCGGAACAGGTTCAGGTTCAGCATTACTAAGCGCGTGTCGGTTTCGGTTTCGGTTCGCAGTAAGCAAAGCGTGGAGATTTCGGGTTTGAACCGGTTCGGTTCAAGTAACCCATGACAGATTAGGAGACTTTTTAAGACCTTTTCATGAAACTGATTTATGGGTTGTGTACTGAAATCGATGCTTATGCAATCAAGCGAGCTAGTAGCTTGGCCCAATATTTGGATAAATAGTTCATGTTAGATATGTCAAAAGTAGGGCAAGAATGAAATTTTTTGATCAGAGAATGAAATTTCTTGATCAGAGAATGAAAATTCTTGATCAAAGCTTGCAAATTCTTGATGCAAGAGCGAGTTTATTGATTCAAGAATGAATTTCTTGATACTATAATGAAAATTCTTGATCCCAGAATACATATTCTTAATCCAAGAATGTATCATCTTGATCCAGGAACGAATTTCTTGACCAAAGAGCAAATTTTTGATTCAAGCATCAAAATTCTTGATCCAAATATGATAGTTCTTAATTCAAGAATGATGCTTCTTGGCCCAGTAGCTAATTTCTTGATCCTGAAAAGAAAATTCCCGATATAAGAATGAAAATACTTGTCCCAAGGGCGAATTTTTTAATTCAAGAATGTATTTCTTGATCCTAGAATGGAAGTTATTTTTCCAAGAATGAAAATTCTTGACACAAGAGCAAATTTCGTGATTCTGGAATGAACATTTTTCTTCTCAGTATTAAATTTCTTGACTGAAGAGCTAAGTTTTTGATCCTAGAATGAAAATTCTTAAAATAAGAATGAAGATGCTTGACGCAAAAGCGAATTTCTTGATTCAATAATATAATTCTTGGTCCTAGATTAAAGATTCTTGATTCAAGAATGAAAATTCTTGACCCAAGCGCAAATTTCTTAATCCTAGCATGCAAATTTTTGATCTTAGAATGAAAATTCTTAACCCAACAGCAAAATTCTTGATCTAAAAATAAAAATCCTTAACCCAAGAGTGAATTTCTTGATGCAAGAATGTAGTTTTGTTTTAAGAGTTTCGAAAGATGATTCAGAGACGCAAAATATTCAAATCAAGTAGAAGAATTCTAGAATTCTTTAGAAGAGCTTAGCATAGCCAACACCAAGATTTTACATTCTTAAATCACGAATTGCATATCCTCGCACTTCTATTTCATAAAATCAAAACTGTGAGAGAGGATATAAAGCTATTCGCTCAAAGTTGTCTTAGTTCCCTCGCCCATAAAAACCAAATTGAGAACAAAAATCTTGTCTGTACCGCCCGCTTTGAGACGTTTGAGCTGTGTGTTATTCAATCAGTCAGTCAGTAAGTTGGCTCATAGAGAAAAGAATACAATAGAGAAATTGGAATGAATAGAGAAACTCATCTACAGTGGAGCTCATTGGTTCTAAAGCCAGGCCCTGTTTCTGGCTGCCTTCCGAAACGGACAACCAATGGCCACAGCTGACTGGAAACTGATCGAGTACTTAACTGTTCATGGACAGCTCGATGGCTTCATTAATTTCATTTCAATTCGTGAGCCATAACCCCGCGGTGGCTGGGTGGCAGTGACAAAATGTCATCCGCAACAACAGCAGCATCAGAGGCAGCAGCAACTGGGCGGCATAAATCATAATTTGTCAGTGGGAAATTTTGTTTGTTTGGTTGACATTTGCCGCTGTTGCTTTTGTTCTGGCTACTTCTTTGCCACTCCTTTGTTTTGTTTCCATTTCTCCCCCCCCCCCTTTTTGTTCGAGTGTACATTTTTCTTCATTTAATTTGCATTCTTCTTTGGGGATTGTTTGTTTGTTGTTGCTGTTGTTGGCGTCGCTCGTTTTTAATTAGCCGAAAATGCGCTTAACAACAAATGACAACATCAACAAAGAGAAATTATAATTTATATGCTTTCCCAGTGGCCGAGAGTGAAGTGGGTCAACATGTCGTATGCGCAATGCGAAAAAGAGATGCTCGCAATTAGCGGAGCGGCACGCTTCGCTTGCCGCGTGAGTCACGCGTGTCCCTCGCCGAGATTCTTGGATGCAGCACCCACACTTTGGCAGACGGCAACAACATTGTGTGTAAATACAATAAAGAACTAAATGCATTTGCCCAGCTGCAAATCGGACGCTTCAATTACACACACACACACACACACACACACACAATGGTGGCAGAGTGAGAGAAAGGAGCAGGAGCAGGAGCAGGGCGAAGGAAAGGGGCGACAGACTTGGCCCACGGCGATCGTTAAACTCTAACAAGCATTCCAAGTCCACACTCGCCGTTCGAATGTCTGGACCAACTCCAACTCCAACTCCTGCCGCCTGCCTCCTGCCGCCTGCCTCCTGCCTGCCTGCCTGCCTGCTGAGAGTTGACAACTGTGCACTTGCATGGCCTATGGCTAGGAACCGGAGCATCAAATATCTTCCAACGTATGCGCGCTGCCTCCTGCAGGTTGTCATGTGAAATCACCAGACAATTCCTTTACTTCTGCCTTTACCCTGGGGTGAGAGCTTGGTCGAACGTTGCTCAGTTTTGGCCTGCCATTTGCATTTGCTGTACCATTTCTCATAGTGGCAAATCTCCTGCCAGTGATGCCCCGGCACTTAAATCACGGTGACTGCAGCTCTTGATAGTGAATCGCTGCTGTTTCGGTTTAAGTTTTCGATTTTAAAGCCATGGTTTTTGGGTAGTTCAAGGGGAAGAACTCGGTGAAGTGCTATCCTTTGATGCTGAGAGTGAAGGGGAACTGTTTGAAGTGCTACCCTTTGATGCTGAGGCTATCGAAGTACTACTCTTCGATACAGTGGAGCCAGGAGAACTGTGTGAGGTACTACCTATCGATGTGAAGTTCTACATGATTTAAAACTACGCAGTCTGAATTCTCATTAGCTTTTAATAGCTTTAAGAAGAGTTTTCTGATAACAATTACTTTAATAATTACTTCAAATAATTCAATTATTTGATAATTGAAATAATTGTAGTAATTTCGATCCTTTTGGTATAGTTACTTAAGTAAAATTTGCAACCGAAACTACTTAAATTATTTCAATTACCAAATAATTGAATTATTATTTGAATTAATTATTAAAATAATTGTAATTATATTGTTAAGTATCCCAATAATTGTAATTGTAATGGTAATTGTAATAGATATTGCAGTGGTAGTTGTAATGGCAACTGTAATGGTAATTGTAATGGTAATTGTAATGGTAATTGTAATGGTAATTGTAATGGTAATTGTAATGGTACTTGTAATGGTAATTGCAATGCTTATTGATATGGTAAATGTAGTTTAGAGCTCTAAACACAAATATATAGAACAATTTCATGAATAATAAACCAAACAGTATCAAAAAACAGTGCTTAAATATATCAACCGCATCGGACCGGACTATCCTTATGGTTGAAAGTCAAACAGAGCCATTGCCTCTTATCAAAAAATATCAAAAACAACTTTGCAATCTTAAGTAAGGAGAAAAACTAAGTCTACTTTTAGATAAACTTAAAGAAATCTGTGCAAATTCCAAGATTCGGAATTGCTCTTTGCTCGCAGCTCTCGAGTGCCAGCTCTTGCTCTCAGCTCAAAGTACTCGGCTCTGAGCTGAGAGCCCTCCGTTGAGAGCCGTGAGCCAACTACCGGCTCTCGGCTCGTGAGTCACAGCACTCGGCTCTGAGCTGTGAGCCACTGCTCGGGAGCCGTGAGCCAACTACTAGCACTCACCGTTCTCTGCCATCCCCCTACCATCTAATCACTGTTTATGCTCATCACTATTAACGATTGTTAACTCATCCCCTGCTCTGCTACCAAATCAAACTTCTCATCCTGCCACTTAGCTGGGGAAACTCAAACACACTTTTCGGTCTAGCGCTGATTGTGAAATCTTGTTTGTTTGTTGCCTCCACCTTCCACCCACTCGCACTCAATCACAGAACATTTTGGCCATTGTCCATTGGCCGCTCTTCTTTCACGTTTCTGGTTCTGTTTTTTTTTGGGTTTTTTTCTGAAAACTTTAGCACAAGTTTATTAGAAGAATTTCCATGGAAAATTGAAATTCAATCACCGCCAGGTGTCGCTGGTCACACGCGATCGCGTGTGGTTGTTTAGTGTCGAAGAGAGGAGAGTCTCTCAACACAAAAATAAAAAAAAAACTAATTAAATAACCCGTTTGTTTTTCGATGCTCAGGCTCTCCCTTGGCCATGTTCAGCTGTCGAAAGCAATTAATTTTCAATTATCTCTCAAGAAATTACAACAGATTCAAGTCGGACTTTGGCGGTTGAAATGGAAATGCGTCATGCGTCAAGCGTCAAGCCCTTCCCTTTTAGTCGAAACGGTGTCAAAGTAAACACAACAGAAATACAGAAAATTGGCCAATTAAAGGGCCAAAAAGACCACAAAACCACAAAAAGCTCACAAACGATGCGGGGCAGGAGGGGTTGGAGGCCAGCGTAAGATTTTAAACATGAAGCCACATCAAAGCGAAAATGCATAATTATAAATGTATTTTGAAGGGTCTTCCCCATCCACGAAAACAGTTTAAGCGATAGAGAAACTTGAAATGTTGCTACGAAAACTAAAAAGGAGGAGGGGGGGAAAAAACAGAGTCGGTATAAAGCATACCAGAAATATAGTCAAATTTACTAAAAACAAACCTTCACTTGAAGGTTTGGTTACATTTTTAATGATAAATTCTCTAAATACTCGCTAAATGTTCGAAAAACGCTTGCTATATGTTCGCTGTGGGCTGGCTTAACCCATATTTATGGTCAAATATGCTAAAATCTAAAAATTGGTTTTATTTTTAGTTAAATATTCGCTAAATGTTCACTTAATGTTCGCTAAATGTTCGCTGAGTGCTCGATTCTCACTTAAATATTGTCAAATGTACTGAAAACAAGTTTACACATGCAGATTCATATTTGACGAATCAAATATTTGCTATGAGTTCGATAAAAGCTCGCTAAATGTTCACTTGATGTTCGCTAAATGTTCGCTGAGTGCTCGATTCTCTCTTAATTCTTGTCATATGTACTGAAATCAAGTTAACACATGCAGATTCGTATTTACCGTATTAAATATTTTCTAATAGTTCGATAAAAGCTCGCTAAATATTCGCCCATATCTTGTTGCCCCCAAAATACTGTCGAACATACTAAAAACCAACCTAGCTGTAGGATTTTTTACATTTTGAATGAAATATTCGCCAAATGTACAATAAATGTGCGCTAGATGTATGCTAATTGGTTGCCAAAGACTTGATTCTCCCATAACAAACCTACACTTGAAGATTTCTTACATTTTGAATGAAATATTCGCTCAATGTTCGAAAAATTTTCGAAAAATGTTCGATAAATGTTCGCTGAGGGATTGTTTCATACATATTCATTGTCATTGCTGATTCGTATTAAGCGCACAAAATATTCGCTAAAAGTTCAATAAATACTCGCTAGATGTTCGCTAAATGTTCGCCGATGTCCAGTTACTCACAAAATATAGTCAAAGACTTAATTTTACTCATATTTTGAATCAAATTTACGATAAATGCTTGCTTAATGTCAGCTGAGGGTTTTAATCTCTTATATATATAATATATACCCAACTGTACTGCAAACCAATCTAACTACAGACTAGAAACAAACCTAAATACTAAAGATTTCTCACATTTTGAATCAAATGTAAGATAAATGCTTGCTTAATGTCAGCTGAGGGTTTCTATTCTCTCATTTATATATAGACAACTGTACTGAAAACCAATCTACACTTACTAATTCATAAAATTTTCATTCTAATATTCGCTAAAGGTTCGCTGGAGTTTGGATTTCCTCAAAATATGGTCAAATATACTAAATACAAAGCTGAACCTGAACATTTTTTAACAAATATTCGCTTAATGTTCGCTAAATGTTCGCCCAGGACTCGTTTCTCCCTAAATGATTGACTGATGAGTGAATTCTTCAATTGAAAAGCTTAAAATGTAATGCAAAATCTTTAGCTTTAAATTCTTGCCTGCTCCCTCCCTCTCCCGTTAAACACAATTTCAATCGCTGTTCAATAGACTTGAACCAACCCACTGGGACCATTGGCAACTTCTTTTGGTCTCGGTCTGGGCCTTTTTAGCAGCTAAATTGCTGGCTTCCGTTAAGTTGCCCAGCGGGCTTTAACTGCAGAGGAAATAAAAAAAAAGAAACTTTTTGCTACCTGTGAACCGTTGAACGTTGAGGTTCAGAGACAAAAGCTCAGCCTATTATCTGTGTGTGTGTGTGTGTGTGTTTATTGAATGCTCCACAATGTCCGATGGGCCCCAAGGGGGACGAGTCGATTCACATTCATGGAGAAACGGGGGAAACTCCCCACGGGCAATTGCTTTTGTTTCGCTTAGGACACACACACATACCCAACCACACACACACACACACACATCCAGCGCATAGTCCAGTTGCCAGTTCCGAGTCCCTGGCCGTGTAATTGCGTTTGTGATATTAGCCTGAAGTGCACTTGCTGATTTTTTTTTTCCCGTTGTGGCCCATTCAAGTGTTTTCTGCCTGTGTTGCAGTTTTTGAAGCACCATCAACCCCCCACCCTACCCCATCCCATCCCCTCCACCCTCTCGTGCCATGTTTAATTTGAATTGTTTTCATTTACAGTTGCCATTTATTCATTCATTGACTCAACCAGCACCAGCGCCCAGTTGGCTGATTGGCAAAATACAAAAAAAAAAAACCGAACTGTGGGGACGGCGGCAGGGAAGTCGAGTTGCTTTTTAATATGATTTTTGTTTATCTTCTCTTTCATTTAAATTGATTTTCCATCCACAAGTGGACAAAGAATGCGGCTTTTTATGGGATTGAAGGACCATAAGTTGGTAATTTTGTCAATGTACTTTGTACATTTGGTTAATAACTGAACCTGACGGGTTCAATGTGTATTAAGGGTGTTAAGAGAGCCAAAATGGTAGCCAAAGTCAACTGTGGTCGTACGACTAGAGCCGTTAAATAACCCTTAAAAGGAAGTGCAGGAGTTGAAAAAGGCGGTTGAGACTGCCCAGAATTGTAGCAGCATAACTCAGTTGTTCAAGTAATGCCAAGCCATAGCTTCCGCTTGTAATGTGGACTTCAATCTTGATAGTCCTAAGTTCTCTAAACTGATATTAGAAAACTTTCTATACGTCCTGTATCTCAACTGAACCACTGCCTTGAAACTGACCTAAAAAACTTTCAAAATCCTACCGATTTCCACTATATACCGCCCTCGATGTGAATGATAAAACTCCATTCATGGCTGCCTGACTGAATAACGAAATCTGGGAGCTGAAGTGCCCTTTCTTTTATCCAATGAATACCTTTACCTTTAGCCAATAAATGCCCACCCGATCGATAGAGTACCCTTTTTTTTCTAAGTGTGTCTTGCGAAATTGGTGAATTCATACTTGAGAATTACAAGCGATGTCTTTTTATATTTTTCTACATTTTAGAGAGATTTTCTACTTAAATTTTCTATATTTTAGGGCGAGTTTCTAAATTGGTTTTCCAAATTCTAGAAATATTCTTTCCTTAATCAACATTAATGGTTTAAGAATTTCAGCTTTTTTTTACTAACACTACTTTTCTATGACAGCTATACCATATAGATGCACGATTTCAACCAAACTTAGTGGAATCATGGTAAAACATAAAAAACTAAGAAATACCAAGTTTGGAGGCGTTTCCATTGAAAACAAAAAAGTTTGTCTCATTAAAACTAATTTTTCAACTGATTGTTCCGATGACAGCTATATGCTATAGTCATCCGATTTTGACGAAACCTTGTAGAGTTGTGTGAAAGCATCTCAAATCAATAACTGTCAATTTTAAGGACATTTCCATTGAAAACAAAAGAGATTTTCTCATTAACACTACTTTTCACACCTTACTTTTCCATGACAGCTGCACTATATAGATGAGCGATTTCGTCCAAACTTAGTGGAATCATGGTAAAACATAGCAAACTAAGAAATACCAAGTTTGAAGGCGTTTTTTTTGGAAACAAAAAAGTTTTTCTCACTAAAACTAGTTTCTCGACCGATCATTCCTACGGCAGCTATAACCTATAGTCATCCGATTTGGACAAAACTTTAAAGAATTGTGTAAAAACTTATAAAATAAATATGTGGCAATTTTAAAGAGGTTTACATAGAAAACAAAAAAGTTGTTTTTACTAAGGCTACTTTTCTAACCTTACTTTTCTATGGTAGCTATACTATATAGATGTGCGATTTCGAATAAACTTGACAAAATCTTGGAGAAGCATTTAAAACTGATAAATACGAAGTTTGGAGACGATTGCAGTGAAATCAAAAAAGTTTTTCTCACTAAAACTAGTTTTTTGACCGATCGTTCCCATGACAGCTATATGCTATTGTCATCCTCAAATGTGTAGCGTTTTAGTACTAAAATACTTGAAGCAAAGTTTGGTGAAGATAGATTTGAAAGCTCGTCGTGCTGATCAGGAATATATATATATATAGTACTTTATGTGTTCGGAGATGTTTTCTTCTATGCATTACAAACATCCGGACAATTTTATAATAGGGAGGGAGGAAGGGAGGGAGGGAGGGTATACCAAAGATTAATATCATGTTCAAAGGGCTCAAAGTGTTATTTCTTGCAATATGATTTGAAAAAGACTTGCAGATGAGTCGAAAATGAATCGAAACTGTTCAGAACAATGGGCTAAAACCGACTCTTTATGTAGAGTTAAGGGTAGGGTAGCATTTTGTCATCAGAAATGATACTTATGACGGTATAAAATAGTACCCTAGCCCTCATTATTTTTTAAGAATTTTCATTCAGAGCTTGAAAAATGAGATTGAATACCCTTAAGGGTTAAACAAACTATAGTTTTCTTTATGTTTTTTGACAATTTTCCGCCCATTTACTGTCTAAAGTATTGGATTTTCATATAATTTGAAGACAATTTAGTTCGTTTTATGATGAGTTTGGAACTAACCTCTCGTCCTGAACAACCCAAGGTAAGGTTTTCAAGCAGAATTAATTTTTAAGCAGATCTTTGAAAAAGAGTTGAAAAACATTGGCCCAAAGCTGAGCAGCTTTGCAAAAGTGACTCCAATACACTGCCATGCCCCCAATGACAAGGCCAACTTCGTTGCCAATCACTGACACATCTAGCCCAGCTAAAAGCGGCAGCTTCTCTTTCTCTCTCAAATCGTAATTTGCGCGCTTTGTTTTAATTAAAATTCAAATGCGTTGCAATTTCATTAATTACCAGACATGCCGACACACACACACACACACACACACAGCCATACACATCAGGGGCAGGTCCTGGCCACTTGCAGCCATTTTGCAGTTTGGAAAATGGCGCTGACGTGACTCGACTCTGGCTGCTGTTGGCCAGGGCCATTGCATGCCAGCAGCGTAGCGAAGCATGAAAGTAAAACGCATTCCCGCTCCGCCCCGCCCCACCCCATTCAACTAAGTTCAGCCATAAGCGGTGCACCGCATTCGCACGTCCTCCCGTCCACCCCTCACGCCGCACCGGAGTCCTCCTGTGTGTCAGTCAACAATTCAATTAACGTGTTGATGATTTTGTGGCATGCGAACGAGTCCGAAAAACATGAAGCGAGCTTTTGTGCAATTTTCAGTTACAGCATTTTAATGAGCAATTGATTGCACTCGCCTACTTGGCCGCCTCAATTTGTCAATTAGTTTGCCAATTGTTTGGCTTTCCACCTGCAGCGGCAAATCAGTCTTCCCCCTCCCCAGCCCCTCCCCAGGCCCCCCAACGGCACAAATACTTAACACTTTCAATTAATGGCATTAATTTTATGGGATTATGCTCGAGGGCCGAAAAAAGGGGGCGTGCCGCATCGCATATCAAATTTAATTTGCTCATTTGCCCTAAAAGCTTTTAATGTGTCTTGGGTGGCCAGGAATGTTCGTGGCGTTGCGTTGCGTTTCGTTCCGTTCGCCTTACCTAGCAAAAATGCGCCCCTAATTAAATTCAATATTAAATTGAGCAAAACGCAATTAACTCAAAAGGCGCACACACAGCACTCTCCGAGCGCAGACACAGAGGCCGATGCCGACCGACGATAGACAAGCAGACGACGGTGGGACGAGGACTGGCAAAGCGGCCAGTGAGGCAGGGAGCCAAGTATAGCCAGCCAGCTAGAGAGTAAGTATACGCAACGTGTTCAGCTGACTGTGATTTAACAGTGAGAAAAGGGGAGGAGAACGAAATGGGGGAGGGGAAGAGAGGAAAGTGAAACTTTAGAGCAGGCTACTCATTTGGTTCAGTTGTTCACTTGGCTTACTCATTTGTGGTTTATTGTTCAGTTACTCACTGGGTGGTTCTTTTTTTCTACTCAAACTGTGATATAACAGTGAGAAAAGGGGACAAGAACGAAATGGTATGGGCAGGGCAGGGGAAGGAAAGTGAAACAGGTTACTCATTTGGTTCAGTTGTTCACTTTGGTTACTCATTTGTGGTTTATTGTTCAGTTACTCACTGGGTGGATCTTTTTATAATCTGTACCGAAGGTACATAGAGTATTATAAGTTTGTGCAAAAGTATGTAACATCCAGAAGGAAGCATCTCCCACCCCATAAAGTATATATATTCTTAATCAGCATCAACAGCCGAGTCGATATAGCCAAGTCCGTCTGTCTGTCCGTATGAACGCACAGATCTCAGAGATGGTAAGAGATAGAGGTTTGACATGTATGGGACATATGCTTCTTATGTCTTCAAGCAGATCAAGTTTATTTTCAATTTTGGCCACGCCCCCTCCCGCCCCCGCAATTTAGAAAAAACGTCATATCTCCCACAGTTTTGAAGATAGATGGCTTGTTCCTTTTGGACATATTTAGTTATTAGAATAACTTATCGATCCGCCAAAGGAATGAAGTAGATCGGATGAACGGTTTTCGAGTTATGATCAAAAGACAAATTTTCTTGGTACAGAGTATGTTATAGTCGGGCTTGACCGACTTTCTGTCTTGTTTCTACTTCAATTGTGATATAACAATGAGAAAAGGGGACGAAAACTAAATGAGATGGCCAGGGCAGGGGAAGGAAAGTGAAACAGGTTACTCATTTGGTTCAGTTGTTCACTTTGGTTACTCATTTGTGGTTTATTGTTCAGTTACTCACTGGGTGGATCTTTTTTCCTACTTAAATTGTGATATACAAGTGAGAAAAGGAGACGAGAATGAAATGATATGGGCAGGGCAGGGGAAGGAAAGTGAAACAGGTTACTCATTTGGTTCAGTTGTTCACTTTGCTTAGCTACAGTCAAATGAGCCGTCGAGAATTCAGCAAGCAAAGTCTAAAAATATCCTTTGCTTAGGTTAATTAATATGCCAACATTTTAACATTATGTAAGCGGACAGTGCATAATGACCGAAAATGTATAACAAAGCGCAGAAACATATGCAACGATTTCTGGTAAGTCCCATTTATATATAACAAAAGGTGATGTTCCTTGAGCTCTTTTACTTCTAACATGATCTTAAAGAAGATTTCAGAGATTATAGATATTGGGGGTATATCAATGTGAGTATGATATATACCAAACATTTACAAATTTTAAAATTTCTTAAATTTTCTTTTGACTTGTGAATCGAAAGAAAGTTCCTCATGTTATTCGAAAAAAGCTAAGAGACATTTAGAAATCTTCTAAAACTATTATATAAGTAGTTGTCTAGCAACATTCTCTGAAACGGTAGAAACGGTTCCGTAAAGAACCTTTCATTACCTTTCACAGATAATTTGAATACATTTGACATCAAATTGCTGCTCTTTCAAGCACTGATCGACTGATTATAGTGAGTAGGTATAAAAGATTCAAGTCAATATATTTATAATTAAAAACTCACGCATTTTGAAACCGTTTACCAAAAGTTTATAATCAAATGGGAAAGCTTACCTGTAAGAAAAAAGATGGAAAGAATAGAGTTATTAGTTTATTGCTGTTGAAGATCCATAAAATTAAACAAAAACGAGAAAGCTAAGCTGGCTTCAGCATGTAAATACTGTCTTATGAATACTAAAGCAACGATTGTTGCTCTGTTGTCTCTGCTCTCTTTGCCGACCCCTGCTCTGAAATCTTATAATATCCAAAACCTTTCAGAGAGCCTTAAAGTGAAGAAAGTTGCGTTATTTTCCAGCTAAGATGGACATGAAATTGTGTATTCAAATTGGTTTTAGAGGCGGCATACCTTCCCCGAATTGAAATGGGTTTTTAAAAAGATTGAACCAGCTTAAAATTTGTACAAAATGGTTGACAAAAACCCACCAAAAACGTTTGCATAATATGTATATTCTGTACCACTGTGCCAAAGTGTCGTTTATGAGCCGCTGACTAACTCCGCAGGCCGTTAACAGTTGCCGCCTGTTGTGTTTGAGCTTCTGTGTGTGTGTGTGTGTGTGTGGGCGTAGAAACAATGCGAAGGACAACGCCAGGCAGTTACATAGATAACAATTAACAACGTTGCCTTCCCCCCCCCCCCCCCCCCCCCCCCAAAAAAAAACACTCCACACCAAGGCACAGCACCCATCTGGGTAGTCGCTGCCTTGTGTAACCCGCTGGCTACATTTTGGCAATCTAAGATGTCGGGCAAACATTTTGTGTGCGTGTTGACGTTGCCACCAAAAACAGCAGCAGCAGCAGCAGCAGCACCGGCAACACCGGCAGCACCGGCACCAGCCTCCTCTGACTTGGCTCTGGTTCTGTGAATCTCTGGCCTGATGTGTGCCAGCCGATAACAATGCACCCCAGAGGCACAAAAACTACGAAGACCTCCAACACATGCAAGCAAAATTAATGTCTGCTAATGATTTGTGCCGACATGCCCCCTTCCACCACCCCACCCACACCCGCCCATGCAAAGTGTTTAATGTTTCATAACACACAACGAGAGCAAAACTCCCACACTTTGACAGTGAGGAGAGGTAGGTGGAGGCGGTGGAGCAGCACAAAGTCAAGCCATAACAACTAGCCCAGTTGACCATGCCAGGTCGGAGGCAGGTAGCAGCCACTTTCAGTGATTACTGAGAGTTGATGGCAAGCACATCTAAAGAGCAGAAGCTCTGAACCAATCTGTGGACCAAAATCGTTTGAGAATTTCAGGACTGAAATCTGGAACTCCTGTCTTCAGTTGTCACTCCGAGTTGATGGCATCCCGAAGACTCTCTCCTCTACTCTCTCTTCGAAATGAACACAACCGAATTTATGAGCTATGAATCAATGAAGGAACATATCAGTGTACCCCTGATACAGAGTATCAAAACTAAAGGTTTTCCCAAGATTTCACGGACTGGCGATATACCTCATCACTAGTCGTTAGAAAATTCGCCAGCTAAATGTAACTATACGCTTGCAGAGGGGGTATATTGAAATTGTTCAGATGTTTGTAAAGCAAAGAAGGAAGCATTTTTGACCACATAAAGTATATATATTCTTGATCAGCACAAAGAGCTGAGTTGATTTAGCCATGTCTCTCTGTTTCTATGCCATCTCCTCCGTCAGTTTGAAAGCTATCTTCGCTAAACTTTGCACAAAGTCTTTTAGTACCAATACGCTGCACATTTGTCGAAACCGGCCGGATCGGATGACTATAACATATAGCTGCCATAGGAACGATCGGTCGAATAACTAGTTTTAGTGAGAGAAACTTTTTTGTTTTTAAAGAAAACGCCTTCAAACTTTGTATTTCTTAGTTTGATATGTTTAACAATAACCTAACTAAGTTTGGTCAAAATCTGACATCTATATAGTATAGCTGTCATACAAAAGTAGAGTCAGAAAAGTAGTCTTGGTAAGAAAAACTTTTTTGGTTTCAATGGAAACGTCCTTTAAATTGTTGTTTATTTATTTGAGATGCTCTTACACAATTCTACAAAGTTTCGTCAAAATCAGATGACTATAGGTTATAGCTGCCATATGAAAGATCGGTCGAGAAACTAGTTTTAGTGAGAAAAACTTTTTTGTTTTTAAAGAAAACGCCTTCAAACTTTGTATTTCTTAGTTTGAAATGTTTTACCATGATTTCACTAAGTTTGGTCGAAATCGGACATCTAAATAGTATAGCTGTCATACAAAAGTAGAATCAGAAAAGTGTCGTATTGAGAAAAACTTGGAAATACTCAGTGAAAATGTCCTTAAAAATAGTTAGAAATACGTGCTGCAAGCGTATACAACTTACTTACTTTCCTCTATTTTTTAGTTAAAGTTTTTCTGGTTTTTGTAGACTTTTGACACAGTTTTGTTTGACTTAAGGTAGCTTTTGCTTCTTAGAGTATAAACATATGAATAACAATCAGTTTTGGTAGTATCCCTGGTAATGGGTAATAGATTTTACTTAATTAAATTTGAAGATAGTAAAACTAAAGGGCCATTGACTGCCCACTCCTTTCTGTTTTTCCCCCCCCCCCCCCCCCCCCCCGAAAGCTAAACAGTCTTAGGCTTGACTTGATTGGATATGCAATAGATACACACAGATAACATCGCCTTTCGTAATCATCATTCCCATCATCTAACAAAACCCACCGCCCAGGTGGAAGCAGTTAAGCTCATGCATATTCATTGACCACACACACACACACACACACACCGATTGGAGCCACTCCCCCTACTAACCCACCCAAGCGACAGGTGGGTGAAGAAAATGTGGAAAAAAAAAAGAAAAAGATAAACTGCTCAACTCAATTGCAATTACATGAAATTTTAGCTTATAATTTGATTAAACTTTTCAATTACAATATGCAATGAAGTTGCTTAAGGTACCAGGAGAAGCAGCAGCAGCAGCAGTGGGAGGGGGATGGGTGGAGGAGGGGGAGTGGCGACAAGGCGACTGCCTGGACTGCTAATTCCCACAATTACAATTTGCTGGCAAGCAATCAAGAGCAAGTTTGTGCACAGTTCCCCAGTTGCCAGACCTCCCAAGCGCACAGGCTCGGGCTGGGGCACGGGCACGGGCACGGCACCTGTTTTGGCCAGGGGAGCGGTGATGGTAGCGGTAGCTTGGCCATGCGCCAGCAGCCAGCAGCCAGCATATGCCGAGGCTTCGGCCTAGACCTGGCTCTAGGCTTGGTTTCATTTTCTTCTGTATTTTGTGCCTTTTTTTTTTGTTGTTTTTCTGTTGTCTGCGTGTGGTTCATAATCTTAAATTGCCAGGCCGGGTTCAGGTTGGTTGGCTGGTCGGTTTGAAGTTGGATGTCTGCCATGTACGTGCTCATGTGTGCAATGCGATAGAATGTGTTTCTTCTCCTTCTTTTTTTTCCGCTGCAGGTTAATCTAAATTAGTAAAATATACACGTTGGCCCCGGCATTGAGTTTAACTAACTCAAAGGTAAATAGACAACGTCACCGGCGCAGCATCCCAGCCATCCAGCGGTGGCAGCCACCGCAACGACATCGTCAAGCGTCGACAACTCTTCAGTCTGTTTGTTGTTGCTGTTGTCTGTCTGTCTGTCTGTGGATGCGGATGGGATGCCTTGATGCTTGACGTCTCGCATGCAAACCGAAGTAAACTTTAAACAAAACTTGGCACAAAGCTTCCTACTGACGTCGCACAGTCGCGACGTTGGGTTGCTTGGCAGAGATGACAGCGAAACTGTGACTTTTGAACATGGTGAAGGTGTGGAGTGGTGGGGCAAACATCTTGATTTGTACTTAGTTTGAGTAAAGTTGCGGTTAGTTTACATTTGCCTAGGCATTGCCACTGTCCACTGTTCATTGCTGTAGTCTTTGGGCATGAAATGGCAGGTTTTTTCAGGAATTCACTGGTGATTTGACTCACCACTGTTCGTTAGGGGTTTCGCTACCCAAAGTTTAGGCCACAAAGAACTAAAAGATTGAAAACCGACTGCTAGAGCATATATTTAGAACTAAGGCACTGTCTATATACCTCACCACTATTCGTTAGAGAATTCGCTAGCTAATAAATATGCAGAGAAGTGCCACAATAGTAAATAAAAAGCAAAGAGATGTCAAACAGACTGCAACAGAATACATTTATAGTTTAGGGACTGTCTATATACCTCTCCACTATTCGTTAGAGAATTCGCTAGCTAAAAAATATGTAGAGAAGTGCCACATTAGTAAATAAAAAGCTAAGAGATGTCAAACAGACTGCAACAGAATACATTTATAGTTTAGGGAAAGTCTATATACCTCACCACTATTCGTTAGAGAATTCTCTAGCTAATAAATATGCAGAGAAGTGCCACAATAGTAAATAAAAAGCTAAGAGATGTCAAACAGACTGCAACAGAATACATTTATAGTTTAGGTACTGTCTGTATACCTCACCACTATTCGTTAGGACTTTCGCTAGCGAAAACTTATGCCACAAATAGCAATTAAAAGCTAAGAAATTTCAAGCTGACTGCTGGAGAATAGATTCCCAATTAAGAGACTGGCTATATACCTCACCACTACTCGCTAGGACTTCGCTAGCGAAAGGTAAAGCAGGGGTAAAGGTTAAGCCGACAACATCTAAAGTATGAAAAATCAACTTTTTAGGATCTTTAAGACCTTTTAAAAATAGTAGAAAGTGAAAGCTATAAGTCAATGTCTAGACCTCGTTGCAGTCTCCAACTTGAGATGGAACCATTATACCACCATTCTCTCCGGTTCCAATCTCTGCCTGTCAGTTATTTCTTCTAGTCACCGTTTCCTGTTCACCAATCACGATTCCCCCCTTTCTCACAAATTTATGCAACATTCCTTCATACAAATCGCGTTATACCAACAATCCCAGCCTCAGCTCGTGACTTTTCTGCACAAAGTTTCCTTTCCCCTGCCGCCCCCCCCCCCAGCGTTGGCTCCCTCTCTCCCCCCATCCCCATCAGCAGCATCGCCCATTCATCTCGTATTTCTCATCTCTATTCCGTTTTTCGTGAGTTTTTTCTTTCATTTTGCAACAAACATAAGAGGATTTTCATTAAAGCGCATAAAAATGTGCCCCCTGTTGTTGTTGTTGTTGTTGCTGTTGTTGTGGTGCTATTCTTCTTATATTTCTGATTGTGGGTATCTCTGCATGCCGATACAGAGCACCGAGGACAGACCGAGTTTGGAGTCAGGCAAGAGGCGAACAGCCGGAAATGCGCAGGCAAATACAACAAATCGCGCGTGGCCCAACAACAGCAACTGCCTTGGCCTTTGCCCTACCCTCTCCTCTCCTCTACCAACCCTCCCCTTCCCTCCCCACCACAGACACGGCATCATTCCCGTGCCGTATCGTTCACCTTCCGCTTAGTTGTTGCCCCAAAAACGCAGCCAAAGGTAAACACAGCTTTAAGAACTGAAAGAAGACGCTCCCTTTTTCTACTTTTATATGGATAGGAAGATGCAGGAGCGGACTTGGGGGTGGTACGGAAGGGGAGGCGGCCCAAACGGTAAAAAACTTTAATCCTTTTGATGTGTGAATCCAAAGAGAGATTGAAAATTTAGAAACAAACTTTGGTTTCATAGTTCAACTGGCTAGCTTTTCAATTGAAGTAAACGAGTTATTATCTCGTGAGTGTAATGCATATTTTGAATACTCAAATCTTTCCTGAGAGTTTAGAAAAGTGTTAAATTTAGCACTACCAGACTTGAAAGAGGACGCTAGCATACACTTGGGACTGTTTCCTGACTCCAATTGCACAGATTTCCTATATTTCCTATATTTTTTTAAATTATTTTAAGTCAAACCCACCCAAATAATTAACCTATTCGAAAAAGAAGATGATTTTCTTGTTGAAAAACATAATTTGAGCCACAAAAATCACTTCCTTGAATTCAAACTACAACATAAAACACTTCCTATCATTTAACCCCAACTTATTTACAATTTTTAAACACTTTCTTACAACTATCAAGAAGCATGAGTTCTATTTTTGCCCCGGCACGAAGTGTGCACGATTGCATTACACGAACAACTATTGGTTTATGAAAAAACTTTGCTCAGAGGTTTGATTAAATACAGTTTTCTGCTTCATTTTCTAGGTATAGAAATGTTGCATAGCAAAATTTTGCTAAATTTTTAGATTTCGTGCCATTTCGTGTCAAATTTGCTGCTCACGAGTAAGCACGATTGTTTGTTTTGCAACAGGCACTTGCTACATACTAAATTTGTATATATATTTGGTTTGAAAAATGAAGAAGCTTTACTTAGGAGTGTAAATAAAGAGTGCGAATGGTTTCTCCATTCGGGAACATGCCACATATGGCTTGAAATTTCTACATTTTTGCCGCACAGTTCCAGAAAATGTGACTCGAGAGTTATTTTAGGTCATGGCAAATGTAAAATTTTACTGGGAACTGAATATGTTTGAAGTGGCACCATAAAATGTGTTAAGTACAAGGGGGCTAGTAGAATTAGGCATTCTGAGAACTAAATACGATTGAAATGGAACTGTAAAATGGGGTAGGGAAAGGGGGACTGGTAGAATAAGGCACTCTTACCCCTTTAAAGGCTCTTTCCAAGTGCTGGCAACTGTCATATGGGTCATTAGCTAAGTCACAATCGTTAAAGATTACGCAGCTGATCATGAGGCGGCATGTCAGGCAAATCCAAAGAGTTTGAAACTTCGCTGAAGACAGCTTTTCGATGATTTGCAGGTTTAACAGAAGCTTTAACAAGGCAGCAACTTCTTTAGATGCGAAAGCTCATGCAAAATTCTTTTAAATAACAGTTCAGCATGTGGCGCAGTAGGCGATCATTCTATTTAACAGCTCTGCATACAAACTTTCAGGTTTTTTAGGTTACTTTTCAGTTTTTTTACATTTTTCAATTGCATTTCATTAGATGCGAAAGCTCATTCTATGCTCTTTTAGCAGTTCAGCATGTGGCGCAGTAGGCGATCATTCTATTTAACAGCTCTGCATACAAACTTTCAGGTTTTTTTAGGTTACTTTTCAGTTTTTTTTACAATTTTCAATTGCATTTGCTTTGGTTCGGTAGTTATTGATGGTGGGATTTATGCGAGTTGATGAACATTTACAGTGGGTAGCGACGTCTAGAAGAGGTCAGGGTAAACACACAGCTCTTAGCTCCCCTCATTGCGCTCCTGCCTCGTTTACTTTTGACTTGCTGCTGCTGTTGCTGCTGTCATTGAACGTGTAATAAATACAACGTACCGCAGCAACATGCAACTGCAACAGCAGCAGCAGCAGCAGCATCAGCTCCGGCAACAACAAGTCAAGTACATCGTACGCTGTAGTATCATTTGCACGTACTTGTCACTCGAGTCGACGTCGACTCCACTCCGGCTGGTCTCGACATGGCTTGCCCTTTGGGCTGTATGTGTAGCTCTTGCTTTTGTCTATTGCCGGGGCCGGAGTTGGAGTTGGAGCTGGAGCCAAGTTGGCCTGTCAGTCAATAAACCAACCGAAAAGCATTCTACTTGACCTACGCTCGCGCTTTATGTCCACTCGGCTGGCTACGCGGGACACTTTGCATAAAATTAATATCGAGATGCTGCCCCCGTCCACCACCCCCCCCCCCACCATTCCAACTTGATGTTTCCGACAGTTCATTGCGAGTGTTTTAACGGTCGCCACATCCGCCGCTGGGCAGCAGCAGAATCTTTTTCCGCTCTCTGGCATAATTCGCTTTTTATGTTAACTTTGCCATTTCAAATATTTAATTTTGAAAAATAATTTATTCATTTCCGGCCTGGACCTGGACCCGGAGAGCTACGCTCCTCCCCCTCTTGGCTTTCCAGTTGATGATTTTCTTGCCGCAATTTCATTTGCTTTTGTTTTCTTTTTTTTTCTCTTTCCTTCCTTCATTTCCTTCCTCCCTGCCTGCGGGGGATGAGGTGGTAAATTGAAACTGAACTGTAATCAAAGCCCGGCTATTGATGTCATCTCATCTCATCAGCCTCATCTGTGCATCTGTGTGGGTGGGAAATGTCAATCAATTCCCCGTCTATTGACAATATGAATTTCAATTTGTTTTAATATCCAAGTGGACTGATAAGTGGGACTCTCCCAGCCCCATCCGCGCCACCTGTTTGTTACCCCAAGTGGTCGGGTCTCCGTTTTGTGTATCGAAATTTATGAAAAGTATTTAATGTGGTCGTTTGCCACATATTTATGGCCGTAAATCATTTTCAATGGCCACTCGAAAAGTTGTTTAAGGAAAATGTCCAAGAGAGCGGGAGCGACAGAGTCTATCGACAATTTAACCATATTAATATTAAATTATTTGTCATTGCCCGGCGGCTGGTCAAACAATGGAAAATTAATTGACGAGTTCATTAACTTTCAAATGAATATGTTAACAAGAAAAACACTCACGCACACACGCACACCACACACACACACACACACTCATGCACAGCACAACAAAAGGTTGGGCAATTAAAATTTAAACTGTCACTAATAACTTTTAACCCAACAGTTGCCAATGGCCGATAAACTAATGAAGGCTTAAATGATGTATTGTTGTGGCCGCCACACGCATAATGAGTGTCACAAAAAAAGAGGGGGCGTGGCCGCTGCTCCTGCCATAAAATGCAGACTAATTAAAAGCGAAAAAAAAAAAAACCAAAATATGAAAACATCGATGCATAAGCAGCTGTTTAGTGCGAGGGAAGTTTGCACAATAACTGGCCCACCAAAAGGTAAACTAAAGCTTAGTGCTAGTGTAGTACTAGAATCAAGTATGGCAGGGAACTTTAACTAGATTTCTATCAAGAGAACTTTTGACTTTGCTTCAAAAGTACAACCCAAGAAATCTGCTTTAGCATTTACATTCCCAAACCAAGTAAGATAGTTGGTCAAACCTGACTTATATATAATCTGTACTAACGAAAGTGTATGCTCTACATACATTTTGGTGGCGAACATGCTTTTGCCCACAACTTGACTATGGTTCATACGATGTTGGTCAATCCTTTGGCAATTAGATGAAAAATTCTGTTAACTAAATATTTTTAGAAGGTACCAAACTTCTATCTTAAAAACTGCGTTTGATATGACGTTTTTTTCAGTTACTGAAGGACGGAGGGGGCGTGGCAAATGTGATAAATATGCATAGAATGCCTGTAAGTTTAAGAAATTATTTAACCTCTATATCATACTATAAGGGACCTTGCAGCACGTTTTTCTAACTAAGTCCTCTTTACTAACCTTACTTTTCTATGAGAGCTATACTATATAGATGTGCGATTTCAAGCAAACTTAGTGAAATCATGGGAAAGCATAGCAAACTAAGAAATACGGAGATTGGAGGCGTTTTTATTTAAAACAAAAAAGTTTTTCTCATTAAAACTACTTTTTCGACCAATCATTCGTACTACAGCTATACGCTATAGTCAACAGATTTTGACCAAACTTTGTAGAATTGTGTAAGAGCATATACAATTGATAAATGACAATTTTAAAGACATTTCCAATGTAAACAAAAAAGTTTTTCTCACTGAGACTACTTTTCAGGCTCTACTTTTCTATGGCAGCTATACTATATAGTTGTACGATTTCCACCAAACTTAGTGAAATCATGGGAAAGCACAGAAAACTAAGAAATACGGTGTTTGGAGGTGTTTCCGAGTAAAACACAAAAGTTTTTCTCATTGAGACTACTTTTTAGACTCTCCTTTTCTATTACAGCTATACTATATAGATGTCCGATTATAACCAAACTTAGTGAAATCATGGGAAAGCATGGAAAACTAAGAAGTACACAGTTTGGAGGCGTTTCCATTGAAAACAAAAAAGTTTTTCTCACTAAAACTAGTTTTTTGACCAATCATTCGTACTACAGCTATATGCTATAGTTATTCGATCCGGCCAATTCCGACAAATGTGAAAAGTATGTGTACTTAAAGACTTGGTGCAAGGTTAGGCTAAGATAGCTTTCCAACTGAGAAAGAAGATGGCTTACAAACAGAGGGACGTGGCTGAATCAACTCAACCTGTCCTGCTGATCAAGAATATATATACTTTATGTGGTCGAAGATGCTTCTTTCTAGACGTTACAAACATCCGGACAATTTTATGGTACCCTCTTCTAGGATTTTCAATGCTCAAACCCACGCCTTCTTGAAACCCGAACTATTCTGGGATTGATGCTTATTTTACAGGGGACTCAAAACTCAATAAGACTGAACACTTTGAAGTCTGCATCTTAGCGCACACGACCAACAAGCTCTCGCGTGAGTCAGCCAACTATACATGAGCTTTTACTCACTAATCTAACGAGTTGAACTGTCGACCCACTTGCTGCTTTTCATTTTGCAATACCCACTCAAAGCATCTACGGCTCACGGCTTCAATTCCTCTGTCCACCCTCGCATTTGACACATACTTTCGCCATACAAAAATGGTTCATTTTGCGCAAAAAAAAACCAGAGCTTAACAAGTTATTTAGCTGCCATCCCTGGGCTCATTACGCATAATTTATGACCACAAAAAGGGCCAGCAAAACACTAAACTAAAAATGAAAGAAAACCAATAAAATGCACTAATAAAATCTCACGCATTTCTGACTTCATTAAAAATGTGGCACACACACACACAAAACTGGCACGGCAAAGTTATATTTTTGGAAAATTATTAAAAGCAAATTTGGCTTTTCCCTCTCAGGCAAATCAACAAATGTGCATTTAATTGTTTAAATAAAAGGGGGTATGGGGGTGGTGGGGGTGAAAAATGGAAAAGCCACAATGCCAAAAACGTGACCAGGTGTAGTTATTATTGTGGTGGAATTTCAGCTTAACAATCTCATCAGCATTAAAGCCATTCAACAAATGCACATTCAATGCGGCCAGGACCAAAAAGCCACACAATTAACTGCAGCAACAACGAGCTGAGGGGGGATAGGATGGGATGGGGGGGGGGGGGGGGGATGCCTGAAATTTATACGCGATAATTAAATCGAATGCATTTTTAAGCTGAGCACAAATGTGTGCAATCAATTTTGGGTGCACTGAAGTTAATTATGTGCATTTTTTCAAACAATGCGTCGAACCGGGCGTATGAGTGATTTTTTTTTGTTTGTGGGTGGATGAAGGAAAATGATTGGAGTGAAGTATTTTTAGCCCTGGTAGTTTTATGTGCAAATTAAATTGCAAAATGTGTCTAGCTTACTCACTCGCACTCACTCACTCACTCACCCATTCATTCATTCATTCATTCATTCATTCATTCACCCATTCTCTGCCCATTGAAGGCGTCTTTAAAAATCCTGCGCAAACGAAGCCGCCGTCAAGAGATTGAAAATGCCAGCGTGGTGTAGTTGCTGTTGTTTCTGGTTTGTATGTTATCCTTTTACTTATGCCTCTCCCTTTGGGCCCACCCCTCTCTGTGTGTGAATGCCTGCCTGTGCTTAGCTGCAAATTGCAATTAGTGTTGACTTATGTTGGCGATGTTGCTGCTGCTGCTCCCTTCACCCATCTCCCCACCCTTTGGTCGTGTGCCAGTTTCAGTTGCTCACTTTTCTCACTTGTAATTGCAATTGCAATTTTGAGGCTGCCCAAAAATAGATCACCGCTGGATTTCCCCCAAACCGTTGCACTTCCCCGGCACCTGGAAAACTGTCTGGCGGTATTTTAATTGCCTCAAAAGCTTTGTTCTTTGCCGCCACAACAAGGCAACTGCGATTGCTAAAATGGTTTCTGGTTGTGTTTTCTTTTTTTTCATGTTTTTTAGAACTTTATTTAAAAGCAATTTTCATTGCAATCGAAGTGGTAGAGGGCAGGGGGGGGGGGGCTGTCGCTAAAGCTCGTTAACAAAGTCCAATGCTGATGCCTTGAACAAATGGCTTTTCCATCTCTCTCTCCCTCTCTCAAAATCACATAAATTAAAGGCACGGAAAAACTATTAAAGCATTTTGTCGTGCTCAGGTGTGTGTGTGTGTGTTTGCTAATGAAGAAAAATAGTTGTAGTCAGAAGGGGGGCGCTGTAAAGTTCAGAAGCGCTTGGGGCCAACCAAAAATGTGTGTTTAACATTTTTCTATAAGTTACATTAGGGATGGGTTTGGGTCAAAGAAGTTCGTGCTATCGTGAAAAAAGGCAAACTAAATCCAGCATATAAAACTGCTTGCGTGAGTTTGCCTTTCAAAGCACAAGGAATTGTGCTAAAACGCGTTTCGTGCTCGTTTAAAGAGAGTAAGAATTCGTGCACACTAAACTTCTTAAGTGAGTCGTACTCGTGAAGAGGACAAACGAATGGTTGCATGTTAAGCTGCTCGTGTCGTGCTCGTGAAGAGAGCCTAAGAATTCGTGCTCACAAGACTTCTTGCGTGAGTCGTGCTCCTAAAAAGGACAAGCGAATTGTCGTGATTTAACTGCTTGTGTGAGTGGTGCTCGTGCACAAAAGCGTGTCGTGCTCGTAAAAAATGGCCTAAGAATTCGTACAAATTCAAATTAATCAAATATGTTTGCTTTGACATTTCAGACGCAGCAAGAAAATGTACTATTTTTAGTATATTGAGTCGTGAGTCTTGAAAAAGGCAGCAAAATTCATACTCCGTAAGCTGCTTGCGTGATTCGTGTTTGTGAAAATGGCAGGCGAATTTGTGCTATTTAAAATTAAGCACGAAAATTAACTATTCCCCATTTATTGACTCATGAGTCTTGAAAAAGGCAACATAATTCATGCTCTGTAAGCTACTTAAGTGATTCGTGCTCGTGATTAAGCACGAAATTTAACTATTTTCCATATATTAAGTCGTGAGTATGCATTTTACACTGCTAGCGTAAGTCGAGCTCATGAATAGAACAAGCGAGTTCGTGTAAATTGAAATTGATCATATACTTTTGCCTTGACTTCTGAAACGCATCACGAAAATTTGCTATTTTTTCATGTCATAAGTCGTGAGTCGTGAAAAGGGCACCCGAATTCACGCACTTTCAGCTTCTACCTTAAGTCGTGCTACTGAAAAGTGCAAACGAGCTCGTTTATATTGAAATTGATCATATATAATTGCTTTGACTACTTAGACCCAGCACGAAAATTAACTATTGAACCATATATTGAGTCGTGAGTCGTGAAAATGGCAGAATTCGTGCACTTTTAGCTCTCAGCGTGAGTTGTACTCGTGAAAAGGGCAAGACCATTTGTTTACTTAAAACTATAATCATCAATATATAATGAATCGAGAATAATTACCTTGAATTCTTGCAGCCAACTCGAAAATAAAGCTTTTACCATAATTTTCTCTTAGTTAACTCAACAAAAAGAACTGCCTAGTGTGAAGATCTAAAGGAAAATATAATCAAATCGGTGAAAAAGCTAGAAAACACAGCTTTGTTGACTTTTGTTCATTTTTACATTGTGGTACATTTAATGGTAGTCGAATCGACGAACGATGAGGGTCTAGGGTTGAACTATGTACTTGCTTTTTAATGGTACTCGAATCGACGAACAATGAATGTGCAGGGTTTAATTATGTATGTGCTTAATTCAATCGTTGTTTTGTGCCAAATATGGCGTCTTAACTAATGGATATCTTAGACCGATCTTCGAAAAATAGATTTAAAAGTGTAAGAAATGATCAAGGTTACCAAAAATATGCCCAAAAATGCTAAGGGTACTCAACTTTTCAGTGTCTAATACTAAAACTAAACTTCTGATCATCCATGCCCAAGTCAAACTATTAAAGCTATCGCCCTAATGTTAAGTCATTCAACTTATATGGTAATACGTACACTCCACAAGCACAGTACAGCTAGAATTAGGAAATTAGGGTGGACAAAGTTTGTATGAAACAAAAATAAATATTTCTCAACTTCTCAATTGTTTTTCAAATCTTCAAAATAAACATCAAAAAAGGGAAAAAATGCCCCAAAAAGGTCACAAAATTTATTACAAAAGTGTAAAGGATAACAGTACAAGTCTGGAAAGCCTTTTTAAGAACCTAATCCACTAGATTTTTAGGATTTTATTTTTGTAAAACTTCCCCTCACTTCAGATAAGGAATATATGTATTCCCGCAGCTCCTGTTTTTTCATTGCTCACCTCTAGTCACTGCACACTAAATTAGGTGTGAGTCAAAGTAGGTGTGTGTGTGAGTGAGTGAGTGAGTGTGAGTGTGTGTGTGTGCCTGTGTGTGTGTGCTTGTGCGTGCAGATGCTTCTAACCCAGCGGGAAATCTCTCGCATAGATTCACAAATTCATTTTCAAGCAAGTTTTTTGATGGCCTTTTCCCCCCGCTGAAGCAGGAAAATAGTGGGGGTTTGTTAATAAGTTGCAGCGATTTGTTGCCTGTCTGTTTTTGGTTTCCCTCCCCTCCCCCCCCCCCTGCGCTCGCGCGCCTTCCGTCGCCAGCGTTAGCCAAGTGAAAAGTGTTAATTACTTCCAATAGGAATTTGTTTTACGGTTTTAGTTTATAATAATTTAAACGGTAAATGGGGGGGATACATCCCCAATAAGTGGGCTACGAAACACTTAAGCCAAATGGGTGGTTGGTGTGGGATAGGGGTTGGGGGTGGGCGTTGTTGGCGCCGTTTAATGGCACTCACTTTGTATGCCTCAACTGCAATTTGAAGAACATTTTTGAATTGCATGTGGTCAAATGGGTCAGCTCTCAGAGAGCAGAGTGGTGGGGGGTGGTGGTGGGAGGGACGGAGTGGAGGGACGTAGGGTGAGTGGGTAAAAGGCAGTTAAAACTGTGGCACGTAAATGGGGAAAAAAGCGCGAAAGCGTAGCATTGACTGCAAAATGAAAAGCCAGGCAAATAAAAGCGTTGCAAAAAGGGCGCCTAAGGTGGTGACGCCGGCAGAGTGGGGGGGTGGGGGCGAGGTAGGTAGGTAGGGCAATGAAAGCACAGATTCGATTACAGCAGACAGGGGAGGGGAGGGGGGTGGGGTTGGGTTGGGTTGTTGGAGTAACCGCAGAGTCATGCGGCCTTCGGTTAGTTTGAATTGCTTCTACAGCAAAAGCATTTCTACAGTTGCCATTTCTTTCTACACACTTTGGTGTTTTGCTTTGACTTCGTCCCCGAGGGGTGGAGCGGGGTGCGGTGAGGGGTGAGGGGTGCGGGGAGGGGTGTGCGTCTCGTTGCACTTCATTGAGCCGTGCAAGTGTTAAAAGTGTAGCAAATTGCGTGGTTTTTATGCCAATGACTGAGCAAAAGGCAATGTGGGAAAAAGAAACGCCAAGCAAAAACATTGAAAAGGAGCGAGAGAGCGAGAGAGAGGGAGAGAGGGAGGGGGAGAGGGAGAGAGAGACGGCAGTAGTCTGTGAGCAATATCAAGCATCCAGTTTCTGTGACAATACTGTCATAATGATGAATAGTCGCCTGCTAAAGCTCCAAAGATTTAAAGCTCTTTTTTTTGGGGAAGTGATTTATGAAATTCTGAGAATTTTCTAAAGTCAAAGATTGACATTTAAGTTGGTTGTGCACTGATTTCATTTCACTGGAATGGAGATGGTTTTAATGGAATCTGAGAAGGTATAAGACATAATTTTCAGTCTGAAAAGTTACTACAATAAGTTAAAAGCACGAAATCCGTAAGCGAAATGCTAGAACCAGTTGGGAATTTCAAGTGTAGACTCGTTCTAAACTTTAAGGGCCGTTTTAAGATCTCCTGGTGTCAGATAATCTAGAAACTATTATTTGATAAGGTTAAATATGTCATAATTTGAACTCAATTCAAAAAATGGAGTATCTAAAGCAGTGGTGGGCAATAAATTTGAGTTTTGGGTGCAAGCCAGCAACAACAACCACAGAAAACAAGTAAGAAAGTCAGTCAAGCCCGACTATAACATACTCTGTACCTCCCAAGGTTTGTATATATACCACACAAAGTTAAGTTAAGGTGTGTAAAGTGCGCTTTCAACTTTAAAAAGAGCACAAAATACTTGAAATTTAAATTACAAAACTAGAGGAAAGCTAACTTAAGCTCAGCCGAAGTTCGTATACCCTTGCCGCATATTGTTCTAACTAACTTGAACATTTCCACTTAAAACAAAGAAGTTTTTCTCACCAAGACTACTTTTCTAACCTTACTTTTCTATGACAGCTATACTATATAGCTGTCCGATTTCGACCCAAATTAGTGGAATCATGGAAAAGCATAGCAAACTAAGAAATAAAAAGTTTGGTGGCATTTCCTTTGAAAACAAAAAAGTTTTTCCCACTAAAACTAGTTTTCGAGCGATCGTTCCTATGACAGCTATAACCTATAGTCATCCGATTTTGACAAAACTTCAAAGAATAGTGTAAAAGCTTATAAAATAAATGTATGTCCATTATTAAGAGGTTTACATTGAAAACAAAAAAGTTTTTCATACTAAGACTATGTTTCTAACCTTACTTTTCTATGGCAGCTATACTATATAGATGTCCGATTTCGACCAAACTTGGCAGAATCATGGAGAAGCATTGAAAACTAGTAAATACGGAGTTTGGAGACGTTTGCAATATAAACAAAAAAGTTTTTCTCACTAGAACTAGGTTTTCGACCGATCTTTCCTATGACAGCTATATGTTATAGTCATCCGATCCGGCCATTTGCGACAAATGTGCGGCATATTTGTATTTAAAGACTTTGTGCAAAGTTTGGTGAAGATGGCTTTCAAACTGACGTAGGAGATGGCATAGAAACAGAGAGATATGGCTAAATCAACTCAGCTCTTTGTGCTGATCAAGAATATATATAAACTTTATGTGGTCGGTAATGAGTTTTAAGTTTAAAGTGTATTTAGACTTGATCGTCATCAATAGCCGAGTCGATAAGGCCGTATCCGTTTGTCTGTGGCTAAAAGCATTTAAACTGTTTGCTAACATAATGTTGAAATGTTAAAGCTCTGTTATTTAACACAAATTCCCCGGAGTAAAGAGTAAATGTTTCTTGTTTAAAAGCTAATGCCATGAAGCTCATTTAAAGGCCATCATCCTGGAATATTTCTACCAAAGTTTTCTCTGACTTTTCAATTGCAATTTAAATTTAAGCTTCATACTTCCACAAGCATCAAACTTCTCCAACCATCGATTCCTTTTCGTGCCTCACTTTTACTTGCATTTAATTGCTCCCCAGAGCATTTCTTGGTCATCAGTTTTTGTAATACCAACAGCCGTTCCCAGAGCCAACCAACTGCAGTTGAACCATGGCAAACACTTGTGAGCACTGGGTGGGAGGGGGGCCAGAGTCATTGTCTAACTATACAAGACGGCTTCCTGACTTGGCTGAACAGAACAACAACAACAAGAACAACAATGAGTTGATGACTTTTTGGCTCTTTGGCTGGCAACTGGTAACCTTCAATCCCCCTACCCCAAACGAGGCATGCCACAGCCGCTGCATATTTTTTTTTTGACTTTTTCTCAAGCAATTACTTTTTAATTTGACGCCACTTGTCTGGGCTCAACTGTTGAGTAACCGTTAAGCTAACCAACTGCTGCGGTGAGTTCTGCTCTGCTGCTGTGGTGGCCGCTGTGGTTGTACGCCCACGACTCATGCAAATCATTGATTTGGCCCGGTCTATACCCATATGGAAGTGGTTGATCTGGTATCGAGTCATGTTTTATGACTCTGTTTTGTATAATTTGGCTGAGTGCTGCCGCCGCTGCAGCAGCTGCCTTGGACCAAGATTCCCCCCCCCACAAAAACAACAAAAAAAGCGAGACAACTTCAAAGTGATTTTGTTTATTTTGTTTCTCTGGGAGGTTGTTGCTCCAATTAGTTGCAAATGTGTTTTCGTTAGAAATATTTAAATTGTAATTTTATGACCCAATGGTTGGCCATTGCTGTTGTTCTTGTTCCTGTTCCTGTTTGTTGCCGTTGCCCAGCAGAGAAAACACTTTAGCTTCCATATTTAAATTACAATTTTCACTTTTCATTTGCCAACCGTAGAAATCTCCTTTACTGAACGTTTTTTTTTTCGGTTGTTGTTTTCCGTTTTCGGGTTTTGATTGTTTTCCATTTTTGCAAAGTGAAATTAAACATTTTTTTTTTTTTGGTATTGTTTTGTGGTCTCTTCTCTTGCCCTTTGTATGGCCATACAATGAATGTGGGGAGGAAAGAGAGAAAAGCTCAAGAGGGTTTTTGAAATTTTTAAGCTCAAAGTGAGACAATTTTTGTAATATCCTAAAGACTTAAATGGAACACATTGAAGAGAGATATAAGAACTTGGCTTGTTTCTGTATTTGGAAAGCTTTTTGGGCCATACAAACTGAGCAATTACAGACTGATTTACTGACTCAGTGACTGAACAGCTCAGTTTGGGAGAAGGTGTGAAAGATGTACTAAAAAATGAATAAAAATCGAATGACTCTGACATATAGTTTTGTCTTTTAATGGTAATGTTTTCTAAAGTCGTTTGATAATATTGTTTAAATAATAAATTGGACAGCTAATTGATTAAATAAGAGATGCCATTTATGGTTTGAGTTGGGGAAATCACGCACTTTAAAGTGGACTGAGATCTACCCTTTTTGGTTAATCACATGATTTTCGATAAGGTTTCAGCTTTATATTATATTTTCTAAATTCTAACAAGAATGAAAGTCGGTCAAGCATACTCTGTACCAAGGAAATTATACGCTCAGCATAAATTGCAATGCTGCAGTAGCAGCTGACAGCAGCGCTGCCGCAGCGAACAGTCTTTTGATCATAACTCGACAGCCGTTCATCCGATCTTCATCATTCCTTCGGCTGATCGATAAGTTATTTTTATTACTAAATATGTTCAGAAGGAACGAACCATCTATCTTTAAAACTGTGTGAGATATGCTGTTTTTTCCAAATTGCAGGGGCGGCAGGGAGCGTGGCCAAAATTGAAAATAAACTAGAACTGCCTGCAGACATAAGAAACATATGTCCCATACATGTCAAACCTCCATCTCTTACCATCTCTGAGATCTGTGCGTTCATACGGACAGACAGACGGACAGACGGACATGACTCGGCTGTTGATGCTGATCAAGAATATATACATACTTTATAAATGGAGGAAAGTTAGCTTCGGTTCGGCCGAAATTTGTATACCCTTGCAGCACGTTTTCTAACTAATTTGAAGGATATATCCACTGAAAACAAACAAGTTTTTCTCAATACGACACTTTTCTGACTCTACTTTTGTATGACAGCTATACTATATAGATGTCCGATTTCGACCAAAAATAGTGGAATCATGGATAAGCATAGCAAACTAAGAAATACAAAGTTTGAAGGCGTTGCCATTGAAAACAAAAAAGTTTTTCTCACTAAAACTAGTTTCTCGACCGATCGTTCCTATGGCAGCTATAAGCTATAGTCAGCCGATTTTGAAAAAACTTTGAAGAATTGTGTACAAGGTTCTTAAATAAATATATGCCAATTCTTAGCAAGTTTTTCTTACTAAGACTCTTTTTCAAACCTTATTTTCCTACGGCAGCTATACTATATAGATGTCCGATTTCGACCAAATTTTGCAGAATCATGGAGAAGCTTTAAAAACTAGTAAGTGCGAAGTTTGAAGACGTTTGACTTAAAAACAAAATAGTTCTTCTCACTAGAACTAGTTTTTCGACCTATCGTTCCTATGGCAGCTATATGTTATAGTGATTCGATCCGGCCGGTGCCGACAAATGTCATGACAAATGTGTGTAAAAGACTGCGTGCAAAATTTAGTTGCGATAGCTATAAAACTGACCGAGGAGATAGCATAGAAACAGACGGACATGGCTATATCAACTCAGCTCGTCCTGCTGATCAAGAATGTATATACATTATGTGGTCGGAAATGCTTCAATTACAATTACAATATTCCCCCTTGCAAGGGTATTAAAAGAGCTATGGTAGAGTTATTGGCAAAAGAATGTTGGGTGCTAAAAGCAGTTGTTATATTCAAAACACTTATACAAAATCTGATAATAGTAAGAGACGCTCAACTTGGGACTGTTATAGAGTATTTTGAAGTATTTTTTGTCACTTTTTAAGAATTTTCAGTACTTATTTATGCGTCATATTCGATAACAGTAAGAGAAGTTTGACTTAAGAATGTTATACAGTATTTTGAAAGGTTTTGTATACTTTTTCAAGTATTTTTTGTCACTTTTAAGCATTTTCAATACTTATTTATACGTCAATTTTGATAACAGTAAGATAAGTTTGACCTGGGAATGTTATGGAGTATTTGGAAAACTTTTTAATACACTTTGAAGTATTTTTTGTCACTTTTTAAGAATTTTCAGTACTTATTTATGCGTTAAATTCGATAATAGTAAGAGAAGTTTGACCTGAGAATGTTATGGAGTATTTTGAAAGGTTTTGTATACATTTCCAAGTATTTTTTGTCACTATTTTAAGAATTTTCAGTACTTATTTAATCGAATTTTAATTTCTAACTCAACTCTCATGTTTCCTTTTGGTAATTACCCGCTCAAGTTTGGTCTTTCCTAACAAATTATTTGAACACATAAGTCGTCATTGTTAAGCCTGATGGCTTAAATTTGAATTAGTTTGTAGCCCCTCCTCCTCCTACGCCTCCCACCCAGCCTCTGGGCCTTAATCCTTGGGTTCATTTGAAATGCAACGATATGGCGTAGCGCCGCTCCGCGTCGCTCCGCGCCGCTCTCGAGCTAAGCCAAGTGATAAAAATATTTATGTTGAGCAAAATTCCAAGCGACGGCTACCCCATTTCGCTGGGCTCCCACGGCCATCCATTATAGTCACTGACACAACCCGAATCCTTCCCTGACCAACTGTGTGCAGCCAGCTACCGGCTACTGGAAGTTTGGCAAGATTTACGTTTGTTCACAAAAAAAAAAAAAGAAAAGAGAAACAATAATAAAAAAAAAAAAAACAACCGAGTAAATATTGAAAGAGGAACGCGAAACGTTTGGACAATACGTATATATTCGTTTTGTTGTTGTTTTTGTTGTTATTTTTCCTGCTACCTGCTGTCGTGCGGCTTATCTGGAGGTCCCTGGACTCCACCGCGCGAGCAGCTCGCTTCCAACTCATTGAGTCGCACATTAATATTTAGATTTGCTTTATTCGACGGCAATTTGTTTCGATTTCGCCAACTGGAACAGGGAATCCCGTTCGATACAGTGGCGCGAGAGCAGGTAAATGGTTCGACAATGCTTGTTAAATGGCAGAATGGCGATTTGAATCACTGTGCCTCGACTACCTCATAGTCACCGTGGTTCGCCTTGCGGCTTTTTCGGTCTCTGGGGCCGAGTGAAGCGCATCTAATGTGCGCCATCTGTTAAAATTTTCAGCGGGGCGGCTGCAATCGAGCCAAAGGCCATTGTTGTAGTTGCTTGTTGTCTCCTGCCCACCGATGAACGGACACAACCCAATCCGCCCCCAAATTGAGAGAGTTTTATTTCTTTATTACATTTATTTTGTGTGTGATTTTCATATGTTTTCCTTTTGCTCGTTTGAGGGTTGTTCCCCCTTCCCGGCTGCGACTAATTCGTTGCGAATTCCGCCCGGTAATCCCGGACAGCTGTGCGCATTTAACATGCCACCGGGAGGAACTTACCACTCTGGCTGACTTGCAGCAAATTGTGCGAATGCGTGGCAACTATGGCTCAGAGTAGTTACAGTTTGGCGCCCGTTAAATTGTTGCACATGTGCAACAAGACAGGAATCAGTTTGTGGCAAAGGGATTCCGAAAATCAAACAAACAAAAAATTTAAAAAAAAAAAAACCCGAAGGAGAAAGGACAGCAAAAAGAGAATATATACACCACAAAAAACGGCTGCTGGCGCGCCTGAAAGTATGCAGCGGCAAAAAAGTTGGTTACCATGAGGAAAAAACTTGGCAAAAGCGGGCGGGGGGTAAATGAGTGCGCGGGAGTGCATAATGAGTGTCCTTTGTATAGTGCAAGGACTCGAGACTGTACTTAATTTGCATGCCGCCCCAAGGAATGCAACGGTCCTGCAGCGGGGGGGATGGGGAATGGGGGTTATGGATGTGATTTGTTTGTATTTTAGCGCGAACCGAAAGGAATTTAATCTGCGACTGGACGAACGATGGGAATCTTAATTAGGAAACAACAAAAAAATTACTATGTGCCCGGGACTGAGACTGGCATTGAAATGAAATTCCATGGAGCTGTATACGGAGCGATGACATGCGACTGATTTAAAGGAGGTCCTTTGAAGGGTTAAGTAAGTGCTCTCGCATGCTCTTAAATGTTTTAGGAGCGACCGTTTTTTGAGTTTCAAATCATTTTGAAGTGCCAAAAACTTTAAGTGTGACCTTGCTTGAAAAAGTTAGTCATTTTTTTAGCACTTTCTTGTGGAAAAACATATGGTCAGAAGGTCAATCTGTGTATTTTGCTAGATCTTCGGCTTTCTTAATTTCATATATATATTGAATTTTAACTAATTGCCGCTAAGTGTGACCTTAGTTTAAAAAGATTGTAATTTTTAAGCAATTTTGTGAGCGAAAACATATGATCATAAGGGGACTCTGTGTTTTGTGCCAGCTCTTGGTCTTTCGCCATGTCATATATATTAAATTTTAATAAATTGCTGTCAAGTGTGACCTTAGTTTAAAAAGCTTGTCATTTTTAAGCAATTTTGTGAGCGAATACATATGATCATAAGGGGACGCTGTGTTTTGTGCAAGCTCTTGGTCTTTCGCCATGTCATATATGTATTATATATCAAATTTTAGCAAATTGCTGTCAAGTGTGACCTTAGATTAAAAAGCTTGTCATTTTTTTGGCACTTTTTTGCGCGAAACATATGGTCGTAAGGGGTACAAGCTTTTTAGCTTTTTCTATGTCACAATTATGTAATTTCAATAAATTGCTGTTGAGTGTGACCTTCCATTTGTCTTTTCTATTACTTAAATCGTAGACTGAACCCACCGTTGTATGGTCACTCTGTGTAATACACTAGCTTTTTGGCTTTCTCAATGTCAGGTTCATTTAATATCAATAATATATTGTGAAACCTAAGGGCTTATCGAGGGCCACCTTGTATTTTTTATATTTAACTACTTTCAGTGTGACCTTTTTTTACCAGAACCTTCTGCAGAATGTTTTGTTGTACGGCCACTTCTTTTATGAATTATAAATGGCCTATTTCTAGCCTTAGCTGCTTTAAGTGTGACCTTTCATTCAAATTTTATGCTTTTTTCAGCTGTTTCTAAGTCAAAACATTTTGGAGTGCGACCACTCTGTCTATGGTACAAGATTTTTGGCATTTCTAATGGCACATTCATCCAATAACGTTGTAAGGTGTGAACCTTTCTTTAAAAAGTTTTTTTGTACGGTCAGTTTTGAATTGGGATTTTAAGTCAAGAATTTTATACACTGAGTAAAATAAGAATATTATAAGGTATTCATTGAATGATAAATTATTCCCCACAGAAAGCAAAAAAGATCTAAGAAACATCCATTTGGATATGGGTATGTTTTAAGTATCCTTTTAATCATTCAAAAGAGCTTAAAATCTTTCAAAAGATATGAAAAATGATAATCATTTGCTTGATTTTCAGCTCTGTTGAATGATTAAAAGCATATTAAAGACAATTCCTTATTGAAGTAAGAAATTTACGTCCAAATATTCACTCTCTTTAGGGCTAGTGAAGAATCTGAAAAGCGTTCAGAGTGCCTTACAAAAACAATAGTGCTCCCTGATTGCTGGCATCTCTATTATATTTTGTTATCAGCTTCACTTCTTTTGTCTCAACTGGGTCAATGTCTGCAGCAATTTGCGTATTTCTGCTTAATCAATCCTCGCCTCAAGTTCGAGAGTTCTTTTCATGGTCATGCCCATGCCCATTGCCATACGATTTTGGTCGGACGGACGGACGGAGGGATGGACGGACGGACGGACAGTTGTGTGCTCTGTTGCTGGCGCCCAACTCTCGAGTGTCGTATTCAATTGCGTGCATTGTGTGTGCCATTTCCCAACCCTCGACTCAACTCCCGCGCAATGAACTCGATTCAATGCATTGGCCATCGATTCCACATTCTTTTCGTTTTCTTTTTGCATTTTTGGTGTTTCCTCCGACTCCTTTTTGTGTTGCTGTTGTTGTTGTTGTCAAAGTCAGCGGGTCATTTATGCCATCATCAAGGCATACCGCATCCATATGGAGTACAATATCCATGGTTCATTCACATTGGGGTAGACAAACCAATTATTTGTCACACCACTCACCTAGCACCGCCTACTACTGCCACTCCTCCTCCTCCTCCACATCCGTGGAGAGTCATAAATTACTAACGATTAACTTTTTGTGGGCCAACGTACAGGATTAATCATAGAAACAAATGCAACCCCACACAATTGGTAGGAGTTGGTGTCAGCTTAGAGACTCAACGAGACGTCACTCGTTACTTATTCAAAGGAAATCCTCTTGGAAAATAAACATTGCTCAACTTTTAGCTAAACTTCCAACTGACTTGAATCTTAGAAATAACAAAAAAAAAAAACAAAAAAAAACCCCTTGGGTATTCTCGGTACTCACTTTTGCACTCGTTGGCCTCATTGTCCGTGGCACGTCCCCAGGGCCGGTCAAAGTAGAAGGGTTTGCAGCGTTCGCACTCGGGTCCGGCCGTGTTGTGCTTGCAGGCGCAGGTCATGGCCAGTTTGGCACTCAGCTGCTGTTGCAGCGCTCCGGGGCCGGAGGCCAGGCGTCCAAAGTGTCCGTGTATGGTGGCGGCTGCCGAGGGCATATCCTCATCCTGGCCATCGTCCGTATCGGTGTGCGAACTGGTGGCCACAGTGGCCACACACTCGGAGGCATGGCCATTGCACTTGCAGCGTCCGCCGACGGCAAAGTCCGAGACAGCATAGTGCTGCGACACGGTAAGTGAATCCTCGGTGGCCTTCAGGATGGTGGCCGGCGTGGTGGCTTTGCCGGGTACAGTGGTTTTGGCCGGCGGAGGAGCTGGGGTGCTGCCGGCTGCCAGTTTGCTTTGGAAATGCTTTTCATAGGTGCTGCCTTTGAGCTTCACGGTACGCTTCACCGATCCATCGTTGGCATAGTCCAAGTTTAGGTCATCGTCGAGTTCCAAGTGCTTTTTGGGCTCCTCGTACTCTTCATCATAGCCCCCGCTGTCGTTGTCCTGCAGATTGTAGTCATAGTCATCCTGCTCATCCAGCTCTAGCTCCTCCTCCTGGCTGGCGCTCAACTCATCGCTGTACTTATGCGCCTTCTGGGCCTTCTCGCGGCTGATGAGCAACTGGGGCGGCAACTCCAGGCGATGGAAGACCACACGTATGTCGGTGGCGGTGACCCAATCTTGCAGAACCAACGAAGAGTCCAGGTCATTGGCCGAGGGACGACCCTCTAGGGTATTGAAGGCAAACCGCTGAGCTGCTCCTCCCCCGCCGCTCACATCATGCTGGGAGTTCATGCAGCGGGCCTCCTGCTCATTGAACTTGCTTATCTTGGCCCTGTCCGGGCGTCCGTAGAACTTCTGGCACTGGGAGCTGTAGAACTGGAAGGGTTGCCAGGTCTGGCCAAAGTCCGAGCTCTTGTATATGGCCAGGGAGTCGGGGCGTGGGGATTTGGGGCAGAAGGAGAGCGAAATGTATGTCAACTCGTACTTCTTGCCCAGCGAGAGGGTCAGCGTGACATTGTCCGGTGGCGCTGTGTCCGGATCGTGGGGCACATTCACGCCGGCTGATCGCCAGCAGGTCACATTGCTGGGATTGTTGAGATCGGTGAGGGCGGAGGGCGAATAGCGGGGCTCCGACTTCCCACAGGTGCGACACTCGCCCATGGAGCCGTCTCGCTGCAGTTCGCAGTACCGCTCCGGCTGCTGAGCGCCGCACACGCTGGAGGCCTGGACGGGATTACCGTAGGCGGCGTTCACAAAACTGGGCAGACATTTGCGGGGCTTGCCCTCATAATAGCAGGGATCTTGGGAGCTGATGCCCGCCGAGCTGAGGAGCGGCCAGCTCAGCGAGAGCACGATTAGGTAGTACAGTTGTCCCAGCATTTTGCACTCTTTCTCACTCGCGAGGATCGACACTTTAAACAAAAACAACAAAAAAAACAACAACACTCGCGACTCGCTTCCGACGCGTCGGCGGCGGCGGCTGCGGCGTCTCAAAGTCTGCTACGGCATGCAACAGCTGCGCTTCAGTTTCAAAACTCTGGCTCGCTCTCTCACACACACACACACACCTGATGGGTCTCGGTCACAATTTTCTTCCGCTCTGCGTTGCAACTCGGTCAACGTCTAGCGTTGTTCTGTCGAGTCCTCGCTGTGCTGTGTGCTGTGTTATCCTGATGCCGCCTGATGTTGAGTTTCTCCCCGTTTCTATACACAATTCACCATGTTGCGGAGGCTGCACTCACACGCACGCACGCACGCACCACGAGAAAAAAATAAACGCAGCGACGAAGTCCACTTCGGTCGGGCGGCTCTCGTCTGTTTCGAATTTGTCGTCTGCTTGCGCCGCTGCTGTTGTTCACCTGGCAAACGTTTGTACGTTACTGACAACACACAGTGAGAGAGAGAGATGCTGGTGCTGGTGCTGATGCTGTTGCTTGGACGGCTGTGCATATGTTTGGCAACATTTGTTGCTGGAGCTGGCGCGCGCTCTTTCTCTCTCTCTCTCTGTGTGAAGACTGAAGGTGGGAGCATGTTGCTAACAAATGCTTTGTTGCTTAGGGCTTAAGTGACAAAGTTTCTGAAGTTGAGGCGACATTTTTGGTTGAAGGGACAAACTGATCTTATTACTTAAGGTATTTTGGTAATCGGAATGGCGTTTTTGCGCTTACAGGCGGAATGCAACTTAAATTTTAAATCTTTAAGAGAAAGAATACATAAAAATATTAATATTAACGTTGCAAATATATTTTTAAGAGATTTTGAGTTCAAAAGACGAGAATTTTTGTTCTCTTGCTTGGAAATTTCGAACTTCTGAGAAGTCAAGGAACTATTTTACCAGCAAAGCTCGGTACAAAGCAACAGTTAAGCCATCAAGCTGCCGAAACGTCACAACAGGCGTGCCATCGACGCCTGCAGTTTGCTATGCAGGCCAGGCTGGGATGTGTGGAAACGCCAGTGCAGGCAAGCAATCGACGGCAGCCATTTGTGGAACGTAGCGCATCGCAGCTTGTTTGTGAGCAGCTTTTAAAGTCAATTTTTATCATGAAGAATGACAGTTAAATGTTGAGAACGTATTAAATTATCTACAATTGCCACAAATAATCATTTAACATCAATTAGATATAATTTTTGTAAGGGAAATCCAATAAGTGTGGCTTGTATTATGTAAAAATTAACTTTGGTGGGTAGAAAATGATCACTGTGTAATGATAATTGCGGGTAATCGTGAGGCATCTCATTATGAACAATTTGTGATTTGAATCTAACTACCCACAAACTCATCCGATCTCGACCAAACCTTATACAATTGCGTGAAATCATATAAAATATTTAAATGCCAATTTTAAGAACACGTCTATTGAAAAAATTAAGGTTTTCTCCATAAGACTACTTTTCAGAATGTACTTTTCTATGACAGCTATACTATATAGATGTTCGATTTCGACCAAACTTAGTGGAATAATGGACAAGTTTAGGAAACTAAGAAATACAAAGTTTGGAAGCGATTCCTTGGAAAACAAAAAAGTTTTTCTCACTAAGACTAGTTTCTCGACCGATCATTCGTACTGAAGCTATGTGCTATAGTCATTTGATTTTGAACAAACTTTGTAGAATTGTGTAGAAGCATATTAAATTGAAAAATGACAATTTTAAGGATGTTTTTCACTAAAAACAAAAAAGTTTTTCTCACTAAAACTAGTTTTCAGACTATACTTTTCTATGACAGCTATACCATATACATGGCCGATTTCGACCAAACTTAGTAAAATCAGGGGAAATCATAGCAAACTAAGAATTACAAAGTTTGGAGGCGCTACCATTGAAAACAAAAAAGTTTTTCTCAGTAAAACTAGTTTTTCGACCGATTGTTCCTATGACAGCCATATGCTATAGTCAACTGAACCGTCCGGTTCTCACAAATAAGCAGCGTATTTGTACTAAAAGACTTTGTGCAAAGTTTGGTGAAAGTAGCTTTCAAACTGTGGGAGAAGATGGCATGGAACTGCTCGCAACTGGTCACACTTAAAGTATTTAAGGCTAGAACCAGAAAAGTAGTGGATCTTTGAGTTGACAGAAGGTAAAAAAGTCAGTCGAGCCAACGAAATTGTATGCTGAGCTTGAATTTTGTTGCTATATTAGCAGTTGAAGGCAGCGCTGCTTACTGCTTATCAGCAGAGTATTTTCTTATGCTCATAACTTAACTAAGGCTTATCCTAGCATTACCAGACCTTCGATGGATTGGTAAATAATACTGTATTGTATGCTGAGCATGATTTTTCTTGCTTTAGATGTAGCTAAAGGCAGCGCTGCCTACTGCACAGCAGCAGAGAGTGTTCTTTTGCTCATAACTTGACTAAGGCTAAACCTATTCTTACCACACCTTCGATAGATCTATAAATAATACTAATTACTAAATATGTGCAGAAGATACGAACCTTCTATGTATAAAACTGACAGAGATATGCTGTTTTTTTTTTCTTAATAAGGGGGGCGTGGCAAAAATTGAACTTGAGCCTGAACTGCCTACCTCTATCCCTTACCATCTGTCAGATTCAAGGCTCTATGATGTCGCTCTGCTGATCAAGTATGTACTATATATGTATATATATATATATAGATTTTTATAGGTTCAGACATGCTTCCCACCGCCTCGCACCTCCACTTACACCAATTACAGTGCATAAAAATATACAAAAACTAAGTGCAAACTGGCAACTGACTGGCTGATCAACTGGGAACTGATATGTGTCAAAGCCATTTCGTCCGGGGCCATCAAAATTAACACTATTTTTTATGATACGTCCAAACGGCATGGGCAACGCCTCCTTCTGGCAAATTTTCACTTTGAGGCGAACCGTTAGCTCCCATGCTTCCATGCTGTCCGCTGTCCGCGCCACGCCCACCCTCATCAGCCTCATCTAGCTGGCGTCATAATTAGACGTTTTGGCACGCTGCTCCCAATTGCACTCCACACTCTTTTTGTGGCCGCCAGCGAACGGAGCCGCGTCCGATAGCGTCTCCTGCTCTGGCAGGTTTCACTCAAAACTGAAAGTTTTTCTTTTGTTATTGCGACTTTGCCTAAGCAAAGAAATTAAAATTCCATTACGAGAAATTCATATCCCGCAGCAGGTCACAAACAGGAGAATCGGTTCGGGTGGAGGCATAAATATTTATAAACAAATCCGTTATAAATAAAACATAACGAGGCGACCCACTTGAAACGCAACTGAGAAGACAGAGAGGGCAAACAAAAAAAAATGTCAAAAACCATAAATCAAAGGGGCCCAAATACGGTGAATACGGCAGCGGTGGGAGGGAGGCGGTGGACCGGGGCAAGGTGAAACCACTGGGCAGTCAAACGGAAGCTTGACAGAGCAACAGCGGATCCGCGCGGGGTAATGCGGCCCTTACAAATTGCAGCTTGACAAAGGTTGAGGCTCTTGATATAAATTTCGTGTGTTTTTTTTGTAGTTTTTGTTGTCGTCCCTCTCCTCCGCTGGCTGGAAACATGCCGCTGGGCAAGCTGTGAGCATTAACCATACTGCAGGAAGACTCCGGCGGGCCAGGGAGGCCAGGGAGACGCCACTGAGCAAGCGTTGCGCAGGCGTCGCCACGTCTCTCCGTATCCGCATCTGTCTCTGTCTTGGCATATTTTGTCTGCGTTTTGCATTTGTGAATGGGGAAATCCAAATCGGAATCATGACAGCGGAAGTTTTGTTGTTTTTCTCAAAAAGATGAGCACAACAATGAGGTTAAGGCAAACACATATGGAGTGTCTCTTTGTCTTTGGACATCTTTTTTTTTTTTGGGCATTTGGGTGAGATACACAGACACAGATGCACATTTCCTGTGCCAAACTAGTGACTCGATATGGTAAGCTAATTGCCACACAAACTTTTTGGGTTGAATTTGCTTAGATGGCTGGTGGCTCTGTGTGAAACACGTCCAAGTGATAAAAGTTGTATTACTTCGAACAGCAAGTATCCTTGAACAGTTTTAAAGTCGCTCAAGGCCGACTATAACACTCGAAATTATACGCTAAGCATCAATTTTCAAGCTGCAGTAGCAGCTGAGCAAGCAGCGCTGCAGCAGCGAACAGTCTTTTGATCACAGCTCGACAACCGTTCATCCAATCTTCACCATTCCTTGGGCGGATCTATAAGTTAGCCTGACTACTAAATATGTCTAGAAGAAACAAACCATCTATGTTTGAAACTATGGGAGATATGAAGTTTTTTCTAAATTTCGAAGGCGGGAGGGGGCGTGGCCAAAATTGAAAATATACATAATTTGCCTGCAGACATAAGAAGCATAACTCCCATACATGTCAAACCTCTATCTCTTACCATCTCTGAGATCTGTCAGACATGGACCATATCGACTCGGCGGTGGATGCTGATCAAGTATATATATACTTTATGGGGTCGGAGATGTTTTCTTCTGGCTGTTACGTACTTTTGCACAAACTTATAATGCGGTACAGATTATACAAGTAGTTACTACGCTAAAAACCCACAAAGCTGCTGCAAAAAAACATTCTTTTGCTTATAACTCAACAACTTGTAATCCCATCATTATCAATGCTCTGACAAATCGTTGTATAATCTTGATTACTAAATATTTGTAGAACACAGGCACCTTCTATGTAGAAAACTGTGGTAGATATGGCGTTTCTTTCAATTTAAGGGGGCAGAAGTGGGCGTGGCTAAAGTTAAAATAAAACTAAAACTATCTGCAAGTGTAAAAGAAGCTAATGAATCGCACCTGTCGAACCTCTAGCTCTTACACTGAGTACCTCTGTTACGTTTAAGCTGAACATTAAAACAGAAACGGTCGGAGTACGCTTTGCAAGCGCGTAGTTCTAGTTGTATTCGTCGCATCGGTTCACGCTAGAGCTTTTTGGAAAGCTCTTTTCACGCGCTAACACGTGTTTGATTGATTGTTGTTTGTTTTTAGTCGTTCGTGAGTTATAGCGTCGCAAACATGGAGCAAAATAAAGAGAAAATACGGCATATTTTACAGTACTACTACGATAAAGGCAAAAATGCATCTCATGCTGCCAATAAAATTTGTGCAGTTTATGGACCCGATACAGTTTCCATTTCCACCGCACAACGATGGTTTCAACGTTTTCGTTCTGGTGCCGAGGTGATCGAAGATGCGCCACGGTCCGGAAGGCCTGTCGTCGAAAATTGCGATAAAATCGCTGAATTGATCGAAAGAAAGCCGTAGCATCGGCCAAGAGCTGGGCATGAGTCATCAAACCGTTATAAACCATTTGAAGAAGCTTGGATTCAAATAGAAGCTCGATGTATGGGTGCCACACGACTTGACGCAAAAAACACATTTTGACCCGTATGGATGCATGCAAATCGCTTCTGAATCGCAACAAAATCGACCCGTTTTTGAAGCGGATGGTGACTGGCGATGAAAGTGGGTCACTTACGACAACGTGAAGCGCAAACGGTCGTGGTCGAAAAGCGGTGAAGCTGCCCAGACGGTGGCCAAGCCTGGATTGACGGCCAGGAAGGTTCTTCTGTGTGTTTGGTGGGATTGGCAGGGAATCATCCACTATGAGCTGCTCAATTCGGATGGCCAAACGCTCAATTCGGACCTGTACTGCCAACAACTGGACCGCTTGAATGCAGCACTCATGCAGAAGAGGCCATCTTTGATCCACAGAGGCCGAATTGTCTTCCATCAGGACAACGCCAGGCCACACACATCTTTGGTGACGCGCCAGAAGCTCCGGGAGCTCGGATGGGAGGTTCTTTTGCATCCACCGTATAGTCCGGATCTCGCACCAAGTGATTACCACCTATTTCTGTCCATGGCGAACGAGCTTGGTAGTCGGAAGTTGGCCACAAGAGAGTCCTGTGAAAATGGGCTCTCCGAGTTTTTTGACAATAGGGAAGCGAGCTTCTATAAGAGGGGCATTATGAAGTTGGCATCTCGTTGGGAACTTGTCATCGAACAAAACGGCGCATATTTGACTTAAATCGCATTATTATAAACAATTTTATGAACAATTGAAAATTCAATAAAAATGCCGCAATACTTTTTGGACAACCTTATATGTTAGTATGTAGTAACTTTTGCAAGTTTGCATGTTTGCTAGTTTGTATGTTTGTGTGTCATGTCCGTGAACCGGTTCGAAATCGGCTTAAAAACTGTTCAAAAGTGGTTCAGAGCCACATCTCACAAGTTAATCAAGTTTTCAAATTAAAATTTTGGTACTTTAAAACTTAACATGTACCGGGCCCCAAACCATCCGGCTGAACCGCTACCCAGGTGGTTCAGGTTCACTCCTTTCGATTCGAAAATTGGTCTAGACGCTTTTTCAAATCTAAGAATCTAATTTAGGCTGTGAATTTGTATACAGGGTTGCCCAAATTCGACGGACCCATGTTTATTTTAAAAAAAATCAAAGAAAAAAATAAAAATTTGGCGGTTGGCAATCTTAATCATTTAATTTGTTCCAAGTAGGTTTGTTTACATGAATTTTTGAATATGATATCTCTCAAATGGCCGCCTCTGGCGTTGATGCCCTTTTTGCAGCATTTTCCATCGTTTTCGCCAACATTTCGGCCGGAATAGCGGCTATTTCTTCACGAATGTTGTCCTTGAGCTCTTCTACGGTCCTTGGCTTGTTAACGTAAACCTTTGACTTCAAATATCCCCACAAGAAGAAGTCAGGCGGCGTCAAATCGGGCGAACGCGGTGGCCAGTCCAAATCACCACTTTTCGACATCAAACGGCCCGGAAACAATTTCTTTAGAAAATCGATTGTTATGCGACTTGTGTGCGGTGGAGCGCCGTCTTGTTGAAACCAGAACTGCCTCATACGCTTTCGACGAATAATTGGCATCACAAAATTGGTCATCATGTCGCGATAACGCTCCTGGTTGATGGTAACAGCATGGCCATTTTCATTTTGGAAGAAAAACGGCCCAATGACCGTTTTCGCACTAACGCCGCACCAAACTGTGACTTTTTCGTCATGAAGAGGCACTTCTTGAATCTCCTGAGGATTTTCAGTGGCGTAAATACGGCAATTTTGCTTATTTACGGTCCCATTCAATGTGAAATGGGCTTCATCGGACATGATCATTTTGTTTTCACAATTGACTTGTTCTGTTGAATGTAAATTTCAACTATTTCAGAGCGCTCGCGTGGCGTGTATTGTTCCATGGTAAAAATCTGCTTGGACTGACGCTTCAAACGCGGTATGTCATTAAGCGATCTGACATCTCTGTCAAAAGTTATGGCGTTGCCAGATGGGTCCGTCGAATATGGGCAACCCTGTATATGTTGTAGATGTTCCACACACATTTTCAAAGGAACTTTATCAAAGAGATAAACCAAATGAATCAGTGGAGTAAGTAAAAAAGTCTTTGAAGGTGTTCACTCTCACAACCTGTGGCAGGAATGTTAAGTTTCGAAGTTTCGATTCATTGTGGGATGAAAACCCCATGTCCAAAACTGCCAGCTACAAACGAAATGTACCTGGCTAGGACCAAACATACAAAAGCATTTCCAAAATACATATTTTCTTGAACAAACAAAAATGTTCCCCCTCTCTCTCTCTCTCTCTGTGTGTGTGTGTGTTTCGTTGTGTGTTTGTAATTTTGTAATTTGTTGATTTAATATTTCCTGCAAATGAAAATGCCTATTTGATATCCTGTCAGTGGCAGCAAACCAGAAAACTGGTGAAATATTTTTGGTTTGGCTTGAAATGAAGGCAAAAATATCTGCATGCCACTTTCTTTTCTTTTTTTTTTCACTTTTTTTGTTGTTGTTGTTGTTGTTGTTTTTGTATGTTTTCTTGCTGTGTTGTTGTTCATTAACCAGGAGGAAGGGCGAGCGCAGGGCGAAGATAGAATAACCACAGAGCAGCAGCAGCAGCAAGGATATGTCTGTCCTGCCATGTCCTGATGCTGCTGTTGCTGGCTACACACACACACACACACACACACACACACACACACATATATATATATAGAGGAAACTTTATGCTTCGTTAAAAATGATGTACAAATCAAATGCCAGAAGCAATTTAACAACAACAACAACAGAAGGAGCCGGGGCAGCAGCAGGAGCAGGAGCATCAGCCGGAGCAGTGGCAAGTGGCAGAAAACCACAACAATGCGAGGACTACGTTGCGGAGGGTCCTGGCCCGAAAGCAGCTTGCAAAAGGCAATGAGCAAAAATAAATAAATCATTTAAATGAAATAAATTACACACACACGCACACTGGCTGGGAGAGAGGGTGGTGGTGGTGAGGGGGCAGGCTCATTAGAAATACATAACAGCAGCAATAGCAACAGCAACAACAACAGCAACAACAACAAAGAAAAGCTCTTGCAAAACTGCAAAATTTTAGGAAAATAAATTCTAAAAAAAAAAAAATACAAATCAAATAAATAAACCACAAAAACGTACAGTCTGACCACAGAAGCCACACAAAACGCGATATATTTCCGGCACAAATATTGATTCACATTGCATTCGGTACAGATTTTTGTGAAACACAGCAAAGAAGTGGCAATTCCCTGATGAAAAGCCACAAGAAGCCTAAGCCACACCTTTGCCCTGGCCTAGGGAACCGATTTAAAGCCACTGCTGAACCGGTTCGCACATTCCTGCCACACTTCATCCTGTGTACGCTTTGCATCTGTAGTTGACCTCACTTACTTGTCTCTCTCTCTCTCCTCACACACACACCCGCATTCACCTCAGCGGGTGACGGTTGCAATATAGTCCGGGTCACAATCAAAGTAAAATCTACACAGGCGGTCATCAAAGTCAACCTCCAACTTCTCCTGTGTTGTGCCTCCTCTATGGCAACTCCCAAAAACAGCAGAGTCAACTTCGGTATTGCTTATTTGCCGGCCGGAATATAGACTCATCCTTGTTTGTGTACGGCTGCTGTTTACACCGTCGGGAGTCCATGTCGAACTTCCCCAGTTGCAGTTGCCAGGCAATTAAGTCAAACAATTGCAGCAGGAAGTCATTGTCTGCTCCACCTCCGCATCGAGGTACCGCCCTACGTTTGCACTCCTCACTTGTCAAGTCAATTGGTTTGCCACCACAACATTAATGTTCCCAAGCCCCGGTTGCCCCCCCCCTACCCTTCCACCCCGTCCCCACTCCCACTGTTTTTGGCTTCTTGGGCTTAAGTAAATATTTGGCCTACGTGCCCATTACGTGATTTTCCGATAGTCTCCCATCGATGATGATGATGATGATGATGAAGATGCACTTGAGATATGACGACGCGTCGTCGCTGGGGTCCCTAACCACTTGACAAGGAGGATAGTGGAGGAGGGGTAACGGGGGCAAGACTCTGCAACTCTCGGCATGCCTCAATGGAAACTTAAAAGAGGAAATTGAGTTGTATTGTATATCCAATGATCGAAAATGATTATAAAGAATATATAAATGGAATTTTTGAATAAGATTTGTGCAAGGTTGGTGTTGGGAAGGCTTAAGCGAAACTATTTAAGTAAGGTTTGAGTAAGATTTGAGTAAGGTTTGGTTAAGGTTTAGTTAAGGTTTGGGCAACTGTTGGCTAAGGTGTGCTTAAAGGTAAAGTAATGTTTGTTTAATCATAAGCTTAGACTAGGGAATCGTTTTAAGTAAGATTTGGCTAAGGTTCGGCAAAGAATTGACTAAGGTTTGGCTAGGGTTAGACCAAAGATGCGATAAGGTTTGGCTAAGGCTTGTATCATAATTGTCTTAGACTAGGGAATCGTTTTAAGTAAGATTTGGTTAAGGTTCGGCAAAGAATTGACTAAGGTTTGGGTAAGGTTTGGCTAGGGTTAGACCAAAGATGCGATAAGGTTTGGCTATGGCTTATAACATAATTGTCTTAGACTTAGGAACCGTTTCAAACAAGATTTGGTTAAGGTTCGGCAAAGAATTGACTAAGGTTTGGGTAAGGTTCGGTTAGGGTTAGACCAAAGATGCGATAAGGTTTGGCTAAGGCTTGTATCATAATTGTCTTAGACTTGGGAATCGTTTTAAGTAAGATTTGGCTAAGGTTTGGCAAAGAATTGACTAAGGTTTGGGTAAGGTTCGGTTAGGGTAAGACCAAAGATTCGCTAAGGTTTGGCTAAGGTTTGTGTAATAACTGGCTTAAGCTTGGAAACCGTTTTAAGTAAGATTTTTGTAAGGTTTGACAAAAAATTGGCTATGGTTTCAATAAGGTTTGGCTAGGGTTAGGCCAAAGGTTCGATAAGGATAGGGTAAGGTTGGTATAATAATTGGCTGAGACTTGAAAATCCTTTCAAGTTAGATTTGGCTAAGGTTTTCCACAGAATTGGATAAGGTTGGGAAATGGTTCAGGTAAGGTTCAGCTAAAGTTGGGCACAGGGTACGCTAAGGTTTGAGTAAAGCTTTGCTCAGGCTTCTGTTAAGTCTTGGGTACGCTTTAGATAGGAATTTTTCAAACAATTGGATAAGATTTGAGTATGGTTTGAGTAAGGTTTAGTTAGGGTTTGTTCAAGGATTCGCTAAGGTTGGGTATGATTTTGGGTAAGGAATGACTAAGACTTGGCAAAAGATTGTGTTAGGTTTGGCAGAGGTTTGCTCAGATATGGATAAAGCTTAAGTAAGGTTTGGCCAAGGGTTGGCTAAGGTTGGGATAAGGTTTGCTTAAGGATAGCCTAAGGTTAGGCCAAGAATTCAATTAGGATTCGGTATGGTTTGAGTAAGGCTTGGCTCAGGTTTGGGTGTAGTCTTGGGTAAGGTTTGTATAAGGCTTAACCAAGGATTGGAAAAGATTAGGTAAAGGTTTTTTTAAGGTTTGGCTAGGGCTTCGTATGAATTTGGGTAAGGCTTGGCTTAGAGTTAGCAAAAGATTGCGTAATATTTAGCTAAGGTTAAGCTAAGGTTTTGCTAAGGATTTAATAAGGTTTGTTTAAGGTTTCGGCTAAATTTTTGGTTTGATTTTGGGTGTGGTTTGGCTAAGGTTTGACCTAGGATTGTAAAAGATATTGGAAAGGTTTAGTTGAGGTTTGGCTAAGGTTTTATTAGGGCTGGTTAGGGTTTTGTTTAATGTTTGGTAAGGGTTGGGTGCTGGTTTGTCTAAGAATTGATTACGGTTTGGGTATGGAATACGTAGTTTTTAAGTCAGATTTGGGTAAGGTTGAAGAAATGTTGAGGTAACGTTTAGGTAAGCTTAAGTTAAGATTTGTGTAAGGTTGAGATAAGCTTAGCTATGACAAAGTTTGGGTAGGGTTTGATTTTGATATGGGTAAGTTTTGATAAAGGTTTTAGTAAAGGTGTTTCAAAGGTTTGCTTAAGGTTCGATAAGCTTTGAAAAGGGTGTGTTAGGGTTTGGGTATGGCTTATTTAGGGTTTGGCCAAGGCTTGACTAAGCTGTGGGTTACGTAGGGGTTGGCAGGGCCTTGGCTGCCTTCTAGAAACATCAAATTGCGATTAAGCAGTAAGACAACCCAAAAATCTGCCAAGCAAATGGCATAAATCTAACACCCCCGCCCCGCCCACAGTCTATAGGAAAACCACACACACCACACACCAAAAAAACGAGCCCCCTTGCCTCCAGCCTCAAATGAACTCAACGCAATGGATTTGCCCTTCTTCAAGTGGCAAATATCAAAGTCAAACAAAATGTGAAGTAGCTACATCAGCAACAACAACACCATCTACTAGACCAACAACCATAATGCGGGGAAAGTGGCCAAAGGGGGGGGAGTGGACTGTACACTTCAGGGGAAGTATTTTGCACTAAAAGCGAAACTACTTAGCATTCGGCAATGGAGAACGGAGTCAAGAAGAGTCAGAGCCAAAGTCGAAGAGACGGAAACGGAAACAGAAATAGAAAGGCACAAAAAAGGGAAAGCCTAGACGAAGAGAATTGGGGTCAAGATACAAAATGAGCTTCCTGGCCATCAGAGTGAATGTGAGTGTGTGTGTGTGTGTGTGAGGGTTTCAGCCAGAATCCTCTGTGGAGTTGTATGCCCCTCGCCCTCGCCCCCTCCCCACAAATTGTCAAATCGCTTGACTTTTTCTGCATTCCTCACGCTTCATTAACTCATTTGATGCTGCTGCTGTGGCTGCCTGTGCCTGATTTACCGTTATCATTTGTAGATTTATCGAGCAAATCGCATATTAATTATGCGGCCAGCTCAATTCATTTTCCGAACAAGCTTTGGGACATGTTTAACGAACAGTTTACTGTGAAATTGTCAAGAAAATGCGTGTTTAAGCCAGATTAAATGCAGCTCTTTTTAGATTTATGGCACACAATCCATGTAGGTCCCCCCCACCATCAAATCCCTTACCATTCGTTGCGCTTTGGGCCATTGTTTACTCCAATTATTTATGGGTCACAAATTCATCTTGAAGGCTATCAAATTTCAGTCGAAGCCCGGCAACAAATGTTGTGCAACATCAATGGTAAATGTTGCCAAGGTGAAATTCTCTTGGCGTTTCAACCGCAAGAAACAAGTTGCAACCAAAAAGGCCCGATCATCAACATGTGGGCGCCATGGGAGTGTGTGGGGGGGCGTGGCTCAGGTGGGCGTTAGAAGGGAAACCGCGCGCAGTCAATATCGCAAAAAGTAATTAAAGGCAAAGCGAGGCAAACGTCGACTACGAGGATGATGAGGATGAGGATGAGGATGTGGATGATGATGATGTTGATGCTGATGCCAGTCGCAGTTAAACGTTGCGTATGCCACGCCCACCGCCCCCACGTCTGCCTGGCCTGGCCGTCAAGTGCAGTACGTGACACATGCGGTCGCCAAATGTGCAACAAGAGTGAAGCAGTTTAACACACGAAGTCCTGATGCTCTGCAGCAAGAAGCATATAGAAGTCGAGGTATTTGTGCTGAGGCAGGAGTAGAGGACACTTAAAGGCCACAGGTTTAACTCACATTTGAGGCCGGACTATACAGCATGGTGTGGACTGCCTAAAGGCTTTATACGACTTCCTGCTGCCATTGAAGCTTCCTTAACATTAACGATCTTTGCCTCAAAACTGCCACACAAAAGTTTCGCATCCTGCAGCAATTCCCACTCACAATTAACCCTAGTTGCACTCAGTTGATTTGGCTTCGCTGGTGCCTAAACAAGTCCCCCACGAACCTTATCACTGCACTCAAATACTCGCTTCCTTTTTGCCACTGCCAACAGGACACCAGATAAACATCCGTTTTGTGCAACACAAACGACAATTATCAGCGACATGAGCAAACCAATTGTGCGGCAGTCAGTCCCCCCCCCCCCCCCAACAACACACTTTTTCGCCACCTGCCCCCCCTTCCCCCTACAACATTTGGGTTCCTGCAGTGGCCATGGTGCGTGTGCAGGAAGTGGATGGGCGATACTGCGTTGCCATTTTTGGGGCACAAGTCAGTGGCAGTTCATTTGTGTGTGTAATTGTTGCCCCAGCTACTGGGTAACAAACCGGGGGCCACAAAAACTGATTACAGTGTTCGAATAATAGTCGAAATGTAGGCGCCACCCGGCCACATCCTGCGTGTGTGTGTGTGTGTGTACCGTGTGTCCATGTCAAAGGTCAGCCGCTGAGTTCGGACGTTATTAAATTTATTCAATACTTTTACAGTGGCCTTAAAGCTAAAACAAAAACAAAAAAAAAGCCAAATTTATATATATATATATATATATATATACATATATATATAATCAAGTGGAAAACGATTTAAAGTTAAGAAAAAAAAAACATATAGACATTTACACTTAGAATAGGTACAGAGGGATGGGTACAGGGTCAATGCCAGGGTCAAGACTGGGGGAAACTACCGAAGTTTTGCCATTTCAGAAGTTTTATAATGCTTACAATTGGTTAACTAGCTGAGTGGTCGGCAATGTGTACAGAGAAGTTGCCACTGACAGCTGAGTAATGCAGAAAAGTGATCTTGTAACAAAAATTGCATTATCAAATACTGTATAAAGCAAGTTTAGATGCATTTATGAACTAGTTCATGTCTTTCAAAGGAGTAAACATATTTAAAACCGTTTCATAAAAGAACTAGTTCATTGTCTTTTAGTTCTTGAGACACTAACCTACTTATTAAGAAAAAAAAATTTTTGGAACTAGTTCACTTATAGAAATAGGTTAGTTATTTTTGACATTATTAGAAAATGATTTAGAAATTAAGACGAAATAGTTCAAATCAAGCGAAATAAACTTGCAAGTTAATTTTCTAATGCAAACTATAAAGAATTGTAACTATTAATGAACTAGTTCATTTCAAATCTAATAATTTTGCTAATAATTCAAGAAAAAAAGGTAATCGCAAGCAAGCTCAGTTATGTTTCACATAAACTTTAGACTTACAAACTGGTAAATATCAGCCAGCTGTTCTTAAAATGGAACTAGTTCATTTTGTATTAAGTTTAAAATAATTTAGTAAGTATAAATAAAAAGTTTTAGTATAAAATTAGGCTTAAAGAAACTGATTCCAGCAAATTTGATAACATTTCGGAACTAGTTCTAGCAAATTTGATAACATTTTGGAACTAGTTCATTTCAAATTTAGTCTGCCAAGTGGAAAACATGTAACACTGATACATTTTGGAACTAGTTCACTTTCAATATATGTTAAAATGATTTGATAGTTAACAAAAACTGATTCTGAGCTAGTTCAGTATCATGTGGGAACTAGTTCACATCAAATTTAGTTGAAGAAAGAAGTAGAAGCTAGGAAAACTCTTCTGTTTTGAAACTAGTTCATTTTAAAACCATTGAAAAGTAAGAGAAGAACAAGTTCCTTTCCCTGGAGAACTAGTTCAAAAGAACTAGTTCCAAATATTTCAGCATCAAATACTGTTTTGTGTAACTTTGTGACCTTTCCCCTCTTTAAACCTTGACACCTTCCCTCATTCTCCCTCCGCCCCTTATAGGTACAGGATATTTCACATAATTTACAGTTCGCCTCTTAGGTATCCTTGGTCTTTGCCTCATCCTGGGAGTCCTGCACAAAGGCATGATTCTCAATACCATTCTGTCGCTTCACCACCGCCGTCGTCGTCGTCGTCGTCGTCGCTGGTTCCGTATGCTCCAAGGACTCGTGTATCACATTAGAAATGATGCCATTCATTTGACCCTTGGCCTCACTGGCCAGAGCCAAGGCCTCAATGGCATTGATATTGCCATTGGTATCCTTCGAGGAGCCGCGTTCCGTATCCGAATTGCCCGTAAGCCTACGCTGTTGCACCTGGAAGCGATACATCCAGCTGAAAGCAAGTAAAAATTCAAGACATGAAAACCCAAAGGCAAAAAAAACACTCACAGAAAGATGACCACCGAGAACATGGTCAAGGCACCGCCCAGCAGAAAGAAGGCACCCGGCAGCACCCTCAACGTGGCCGCATACAAAGTGGTGTACATCGGGGCAAACACCATGGGCATTAACGCCTCCGCCACTCCAAACAGAGAGTTCACCTTGCCCAACTCATCTTTACACACCAATTTGGTGGCTATGGAACGCATGGCTATAAATGCGGTGCCATTGAAGATCTCCACCACTCCGCCCAAATACATGTGCCAGGGCAACGTGGCAAAGGCATACACAAACGAGGACAATATCTTCGAGGTGCTGGACAGCACACCCACCAATGCATCATCAATCTGCAACTTATGCGACAGTATGCCCACACAGAAGATGACACCAATCAGCCCAGTGCACATGGCGTAGGTGGAGAAGAAACTGAACTCCACCTCGGACCAATTGAAGCGGAAGCGTGTGAACAGATACATGACGGCCAATTCGCCATGCAGCGGCCCAATGATCACCATGATGACGATCAGCAGCAGGATAACGCGTTTGCGACGCTGATTCTCACCCTTTTTGAAGGCCACCCGAAAGGTTTGCACCACATGCTCCTTGTCAAAGAAATCGGCCAGCAGACTCTTCTGGGAAGAGGTACTCTTCTCCGGTCGGGCCATGGGTTCCTCCAGAAAGAAGAGGCCATAGATGAAGGCAATCACATAGAAGGCAGCCGAAATGGCAAAGACGCCATAGAAACCGATTCGCCTGTTGAAAAGAATGAGAAGTCAATAAAAGTTATGAACAATTTGGAGAGAACTGCAGCGGTGTATGCTAATGTGAGGACACCGCTAAACACCGCTAAACACCGCAAAACAACACAAAACACTGCAAAAGACATAGTCATTTGTCATATTTTATCAGCAAACACCGCCTATCCAGTCGAATTAACACCGCAAAGCATCACGAAACACCCTTAAACACCGCAAATCCAGGCAAACACCTCAAAACACGTACTCATTTGTCACATTTGATGAGCAAATACCGCCTATCCAATCAAGTTTACACCAAAAAAACACCGCAAAACTTCTAGTTTCTTGCCATATTCGATCAGCAAATACCGCCTATACCACCAATTAATACCGCAATACACCGCACTGTATCTTGAAATACCATTAAACTCCGCAAATTGACGCAAACACCACAAAACACCGCACATATTTTAGTAAATTTTCGATGTTCGATGAGCCTACACCGCCTAACCCATGCAATTCATACCATAAAACACCGCAAAGTAACTCGAAACAACATTAAACACCGCACCGCATTTGAATAGTTAAAACATTGCTTCAAATGCGGTGCTGCGGTGTTTCTCTAAGTGGATTGCTACAAGTATGCGGTAGGTACTCTGCTTCAATGTCTTAGACATCTCACCGACTACGGTGTTGCGGTGTTCCTCTTAGTGCATTGAATTCACGCTGCACCGCTTACAGTTCACTCCTCTTCATACTCACTTGAGCAGCACTCCACTGAAGGCCATGCCCACCGGCACACCCACCGAAAAGCATACATTGAGTATACCAATTCGCAGTGTACGATCCTCCTCGGAGGTTATATCCGCTATATAGCTAAACACGCCCATCAACATGGTGAACCAACCGCCGCTGAGTGAGGGAAATATGGCCTCGGTCAGGGCCGCCACCTCCACGGGTGTATTCTCAAAGTAAACGCACAACATGAGGCCAACCACTCCCAGAAATTCACCCACCACTGGGATCAAAATGCAGGGTTTGCGTCGACGATGTCGATCGCTCCAAGAGCCCCAGAACAGGATAAGCAGGCAGGGGAATAGCGATTGAATGATGGTCTTCCAGGCAGCCACTCGTGCCACCATTTGCTGTATCGTTTCCTCCTGCCTAAGAGTAAGGAGTCAATGTTGTTTGCTTGCCCAAGATTCTGGCTAAGGACCACTCACATGGTATAGTTGGCCGTTTGACGCAGGGTTAGGGCATCGCATACTTCATTTCCATAGGCCATGTTCACGCGACAGGCCTTCTCCAAATTGAGATTCTGTGTGGCCAAATTGGACAATACACTGGGCATGATGTAGGCGGCGAGTATGGGCTCCACGGTGATACTGTTGCCCAGCAGGCGTAGCTTTTCTCGCCAGGTGCGCTTCATTTTGGGATCCTTCTTCTCTGCGCTGCCGGATGATTGAGTTGTTGGCGGTGTGGCATGATTAAGGGTATATTTGTTGTCCTGCTTGGAAAGATCCAAGCTGCCGTCTTTGGGTGCCATGATTTGATTTTGAGATGAGGGGGAGGGCCTGTTGAAAGAGGGGATATTTGAAATGAATTTACGAAGAGAGCTTAAAAGCAGGCAACACTTTTTGTTTTAATGCGAATTTCAGTCAAAAGCTTTTTGCATGAAATGGGTACTAACAATTTGTATTAGCCAGAATAAAAATATGCAAAATTTCGGTCAAGCACGACTATGGGATACCTAGTACCAGAAAAAGTATATACTGAACCAATATCAGCACTTGGGAACCTATGAAAAAAAATTAGTACAAAATTTATGAACATTTTTTTTTTTAACATTTCACAGAAATATTCCTAACTTCTATTAAATTTGAAAGATTTCAATAAAATAAATCGCAGAAATTATGTTAGACAAAAGCTTTTTAGCACAAGCTAACAAATTTATTTTCAAGATTTTTTTTCTGGCTGAGAACTGCACTTCAAATCCTGCATTTTGCTGTAAGCTGATCAACCTTGAAAAGTTATACTTTGCTTCAGTGTGCATAACTTCTGTAATATTTAAGTTATTTCAATAAAATAAATTGCACTATATTTGTTATCGATAACGCTTTGATGATATGATCAACAGTTAGTTTTAAAGATTTTTTTTCTGGGTAAGAACTGTACTTCAAATTTTGCAAATTTTTTAAGCTGATTAACTAAAAGAAGTTACATTTTGCATAAGTGTGCAAAGTTTTATAGATTTTCATAAAATTAGTTGCATTATATCTATTATCGATAACCCTTTCGTATCAACCTTAACAATGAGTTTTGAAGAATTTTTTTCTGGGTGAGAACTTTACTTGAAATTTTGAATTTTTTCTAAGCTGATCAACCTCAAACAGATATACTTTGCTTCAGTGCGCATAACTTCTGTTATGCTGAATAGATTTCAATGAAATAAGTTGCATTATGAATGTTATCGATAACCGTTTCACATCAAGCTTAACATTTAATTTTCAAGAATTTTTTTCTGGCTGAAAATTCTACTTCAAATCATGCATTTTTTCTAAGCTGATTAACTTAGAAAGGTTATATAATGTTCAAGTGACTGTAAATTCTGTAATATTCAATAGATTTCTATGAAATAAACTGTATTAGAACTGTTATCGATAACCCTTTGATGACAAACTAAAGAATTAATTTTCAAGAATTTTTTTCTGCTTGAGAATTGTACCTTAAGTCTTGCATTTTTATGCAAGGTAACACTTTGCATATATGACCATAGCTTCTGTAATATTCTAGATATTTCAATGAAATCAAATTCTTTATATGCGACATCGATAGCCCCTTGATGACAAACAAATAAACTTAATTTAAAAGAATCTTGTTCTGTTGATTTTCCAACTTGAAGCTTGACTCATTCACACCAGAAACAGACTTGAGTCTATATCGGTGTACGTTTATCAAACGTACGCATCAGCAAACACACTCTCCCTCTCCCCCTCTCTCTCGGGGCGGCATATACAATTACAATATTTGTGTAAGCCACATCACGCTTTGATAAGAACATTGAGTCGGCGACTTTCGCTTGTTTTGGCTTACATTGTTTGCCATTTTTATACATTTCAACCGAGTTTTTTGGGCTGCTCGCCTCAATAATCCAACTGGGAATGTAATCAAGTGCTGTTATCATCAACTAGGAAACACTTTTCCCCGAGTGTTATCGTTCACTCTCCCCTGCTGTGTGGCTTTTTGGTTTGTAGATGTAATTAGAGTTGCAGTTGTTCTTAGCCTCCCGCCCCTCCCGCCACTCCCCACACCGCACTCAGTTGGCTCTCTGCCACTTATTCACTTGAAACACACTCGTACATCTTTTTATGTATGCGTGTGATTTAGTGTGTGTGTTTGGCTTTAAAATCCCATTCATGGCGAATTGAAAGTCGTTAAAAAATTCGCGTTTTTTTTTTGTTTTATTGTTTTGTCAAGTGCAGTATTGTTTTTGCTTTTGTTGTTTGCACAATTGTTGCTACATTTTGGTTTAGAGCGCTGTTGGTTTTTACTTTATTTATGTTGTATTTTGTTTAAAGCACATTAACCCTTATCGAAGCAAGAAGAACGTATCTCAGCTTTTGCAGGTTCATGGAAAAGTTAACTAGGAAATGGCATGGCACTGAATTGACTTAAGATCTGAGGCCGATGAGCTGAATAAGTTTGTGGATTGGATGAAGGGAAGAGTCTGTTGTCTAATGATTCTTATTCTTATAAAGAATTTTGGTTGTCTTTTGGAAAAAGTCACAAGAGGAAGAGTCAGCGAACAATTAGGCACCGAGCGATAGTCACTAAGCAAAAGTCACTGAACAAAAAGTCACGACAAGAGTCCCAGAACAGTTCTTAAACTAGAATCACTTAAAGATGAGTCACAAGGCAAAAGTTTCTGCACAATAATACCCTGGATACGACTTAGTAAACAGTTACCTAATAAGTATAACAGACCCAAAGACGCTGAAATATGAATCTCTGGGCAAAAGTCACTGAAAAAAAGGTCTCTGATAAATAAGTCTTTGGGCAAAAGTCATTGAACAAGAGTGTAAGAGCAAAAGTCTCTAAGCAATGAGCCATAGCACAAGAGTCACTGGTAAGAAATCACTGAACAAAAATCACAAAACTAAAGTAGCTAAAGAATGAGTCACTGGGCAAGTCACTGAACAAGAGCTATTGAACTATGAGTCACTACACAAGATTGACTGAACAGGAGCCGCTGAACAACAAGTCTCTGAACCAAAAATCATACAGCTGTCACAGCACAGCTATTAAACATGAAACACATAAAGTCACTGAGCCAAAAATCATGACAGCAGTCACCAAACAGTTATCAAACAAGAATCACTGGGCAATGAGTCACTGAGCAAATGTCACTAGGCAGTTACTAAAAGGGAGTCACTAAGCAAATGTCTGTGAGTAATCAGTCACTGAAATGGAATTACTTAAAGAAAGTCTCTGAACAATGAGTCACTGAACAACAGCCTCTAAGCCTGAATAAATGAACAGAAGTCACTGAACAAAGAGTCACTAGAAGTGTCATAGAACAGTTACTGAGCAAGAATCTCTTAACGAGAAGTCACAGCGCAAAGAACACTTAACAATTAGTGAACAATAAGTCACCAAACACCTAAGAATAGCAGAAGAAAAGGCATTATTACTCTTCTAAGCAAAGTATGATAAGGTTTTATGTCAAGTTGAATAATTTATACCTTATTTTGTTCACTTAGTTTTAAAAAAAGCAGCGCTGGTATAGACTGATTACTTTTATAGGGTATTTATGACTCTTTTTCAATTGCAAAAAATTATTTAAAATTATTTTTCATATTTTACAAGAAAGTACGAATCATAAAAAGCCAGTTTTAGCATCTTAAGGAAATTTTGGACAATCGATACTTGCAGCAAAAGAACAGAAAACAGAAAGATACTGCTACAAAATCAGAAGAAGTGAGTGTGGCGCTGTGACACCGATGCTACGAATCAGAAATTGCACCCTTTCAACTGGTTTATGGATAATGCCCAAGCATATTCAGCTTATATACAAATCAAGTCATATTCCTTGGATGATCGAAAGGTGAACGAACAACTGGGCTTTTAGAGATTTGGAGGCTTGCATTTTTTGTTTTGTTTAAATAATGAACTTGCTACCAGTTTTTTTGTCGCTTGTTTCATATTGTTTGCATTTGCACATTCGCTCTTCAAGTTTCGAATGGATTTATCAACTGTGTCAATTCATTACGATTTGATTAAGTGTACTGATTGTTCATTTGTTTATATAACAAAGTGGGCCAATGACCGACATATTTTTGCCTTTGGTGAGAAGTGTTTTGAGGATGAAATGCATGCCAGATCCACTAATTGACCTTGACAATCATCCCAGCGGGCCATTTTTAATCATCAACTTCCTTCGAGAAAAAATTCGTGTATAAAAACGAACGATGACGCAGTTGCCTGAAATGCCCGAAAACAAAGTTCAAGCCTGAGTTAATTATGGCACATGTAGAATTCAATGGTGGCTTTTCATATACATATATGTACCATATATATCTTTTGTTCGCCGCTTCGGAAGGCAGCTGCCTGGGGGCGGGGAAAGTGTGTCTAATGTCGTTTACTTTTAGTTTAAATTGCCTCTAATTGTTCGTTTCTATCTCTCTCTCTCTCTCTCTCTCTTTTTAGTAATTAATTTGCATTTGAATCAGTTGATTTTACAGCTGTTTTTGCCACATTCATAAGCATTTCAAAGGTTTTTCCTCAAATAACAAGGTTCAAACGTGCATTGAACCCTTCCAAATATGCAAAAAAACATTTCCACATTTCAACACCTTCCCCCTCCACCTCCTCCACCTACCCAAGTCGCTGCAATTATTGAGGTCATTTGGCCCATTCCCAATACCAACTAGCCGGTCACGTCAGGCGTTTTCACTTGTTTTGGTAGTGCGGGAGACGCTCAAATTGCCAATTGTTGAGGAAGTTGAGGCGTGCGTTGACATTTAAAAACAAGTGACTAACTGGTAGACGGATTGATTGATTGATAAACCACACAATAAAACATGATTTGGTTGTCAAATGCCATTGAATATGTTCCTCAAATTGAATTGATTAAAAGTTGACCATAATTAAGGCACTGGAAGGTGGCTATGATGGGCCATTAAACAACCAGTTTGAAGTCTACACTTAACCGATTATCTTTTCCTTTCACCTTTCATGGTGTGAGAGCGGAATGGACTCTATGTAGAGGGATTTGTAGAGGTTAAGAGTAAAGAGTCAAGCTTAAGGTTCGACTTTAGGGAGCGGTTTCCCATAGTTTCTAGTTACAGTATTATATTTTGCATCCCCAAAAGTCTCAAATGGCATATCTTAAACAACTTTTCACACACACACTACCCGCTGCACCACACCCCTCTTGCAGACTTGAGTCTTATAAAAACAAGTAAGCAAGTCCGTCAAGTCCCCCCCCCCTAAAGAAAGACATGTCACCAATTTTTAACTAGTTTTAGCATAGTTGTTGGTTGGTCTTACTTATAGCTCCGATCTACACAGCAAAAAAGATCCATTTGGAAAGAATATGTCTTTTAATCATCCAGCTGAGCTGCAATATCATTGAAATGAGCATCATATTTCATACTCATTGGATCATTATACCCTTGCAAAGGGTATTATATGCCCAATGCATAGAAATAGTCATTTCCGACTCCATAAACTATATATATTCTGGAACAGGATTACGAGCTAAGTTGATTGAGCTTTGCCCGTCCGAATGTCTGTCTGTTTATCTCTCAGTTTTAAACCAATCGAGCTGAAATTTTGCACAGAGTCTTCTTTTTACTGCACACTACCAATATGTCGAAGCCGACCGGTTTGGATGACTATATCTCATAGCTCCCATAGGAACAATCGCTCAGAAAACTAGTTTTAGTGAGAAAAACTTTTCTCTTTTCAATGGAAATGTCTCCAAACTTTGTATTCATAAGTTTTCCATGTTTTTTTATAATTCTATCAAGTTTTATTAAAATCGGACAACTATATGGTATAGCTGCCATACAAAAGATAGCTCTGAAAAACAATCTTAGTTAGAAAAACTTTTTGGTTTTTAATGGTAGCATACTACAATTTTGTATTTGTTTGTTTTACATGGTTTTACATAATTTTACAAATTTTTGACCAAATCGGATGACTATATCATATGGCTACCATACGAACGATCGTTCGGAAAATGGGAAAAAGAGTATTTTTTGTTGAAAATATTGAAGCAAGTACTTGCAAGGGTATAAAAACTTCCGCACAGACGAAGTTAGCTTAGCTTACTCGTTGAAAATATTTCTTAGAAACTATCAGAGGTCAAATTCTTGGGCGAACCTAAGACTACCCCTCCATTAATGTCTCTTTTGTAAACTTCAGGCAGTTTTTTCTTACCATTCTGTACATTGTCTTATGTGGTTTTAAGACAATTATATGATAGAATCAATGAAGAAAAGTATGAAGAATCCTGCAGAGTAACCCAATATGTCAGTTTCTATCTAATGTGTAAAAACTTTGGAATAATATTACCTACCTCAATAAATTTGCATTACAACCATCATAGATATACATATATATAGATGAGAATCTATGAATGAGGCAAAGTAAACCCAAATTGACTTACTTTCAGCTATATTTCTCGCTAAACATCCTTAAGTTTAACTAATTTGTGACTTATTATTTGTTTACACCCGTAATTGCCATGCCATACTAGCTGTGATCACTTATCGGGGGGAGTACATGCACTTGTAATAACAATTTGTTAATAGTTAACAAAAAGTCTGTTGTTATTTTAAGTTGCTCTGCTTTTTAGTTTATTTTATGACAGCTATTTAAAGACGATTTACTGAGTAGAGTGTGAAACTTCCCCCATTAACATTAATGAAACGTTCACAAGGTTTTTTGTTGAAAAATTAATAATAAATCTTGACAGAAATGATTTCAGTAGAAAGAAAATGGAAATGTAAAGTACTTTCATTTGAAATGCCTAAGTTTGGGATCTACCATATGAAAGAGAAGCTTGAGGTATGCTAGAAATATTCTCTATTGAATAAGACACAGAGTGACTTTACTACCAAAAAGTTCTACGTAAGATGGTGGTAAACAAAAAAGAGGGGAAACGTTAACTTTAAAGCAGCGGTGGGCCAGCTCGGGTTTTCATATCAACTGACGCCACGCAGACGCATGAAAATTAGCTTCTCTTGTAGGCGCCAGCGCACACAAGAAGACAGAACAACAAGTACAAATGATAAAGCAAATATACAGCCTCGCTAAAAACGGTTTGGTTTTCTCTCCTTTCTCTGCCTGCCCAACACTGCCTTAAGCTATCAAATCGAAGCTGGTCACACTTAAGTTACCTAAAACTAGAAATATTAAGAATAACCCTTTATAGCTGATACTAAGTAGAGCCACATTTGTCACTTTTGAAAACCAGAAATTCATAAACCACCAAGGCTGCAAACCGGTTCGGTTCGGCTTTTTTGGGGTTCGTGAACCGGACCATGAACCAGGCGTCTTATATTTTTGACTCCTCGAACCTGAACCCGAAACGGACCACTTTTTCGAAAAATGAGTGAATGATGTTATAGATTCCTTAAAAAAATTGTTCAAGATTACATCCATCGACAAATGTTTCAACATTTTGGTAAGGTCATAAGAACAAAGGCTTATAAAATATTCTTTTTACCAACAATTCAGGTATCAGTTTAACGAGCAGTTAAAAGCTAGTATAGATGAACAGCTCCTGGAGCATCTAGTGCTAATTAACCTAAACTAAGTCGATTCTAAAAGCTGATAATTGAAATAAATTAAGTAACGATCATTATGATTAAGCATATGGATAGAAGGTGTATATATAATATGTTTCATTTTCATCGTATTAATGATTCAAAAGTCAAACTATTCTTCTATGTGCAAGCGAACCAAGGGTTCAGGGGTTCCAAGAACCGGTCCGCGAACCGAACCTTCGATTTTACAATGGGTTCGAACCCCCGGACCGAACCTCATGGATAATTTGAAAGCTTTGCAGCCTTGTGAACCGCTCAAACTTTTGCCTACTTTTCGGTTTGAGCTAAGTAATTATCATATCTTTATCCCACACCAACATCAGTTTTTAATGAACTTTTCAGCACACAATCGTAACTACATCGCTTTCTTTCCACATCCTGGTTTAATATTTTAATGAAATAATAAGCTGATTTCTATCCGAATTGTGAGTTGGTGGAGAAAATTGTTTGATTTGGGAGTTCGGTTTTGCTCAGCTTTTAATAAAACAAATAGAAAATTGTTACACCAACTACTTATTAAAATAATTCTCCACTTGTGTTTTTTTTTTGTTGCTCATTTCCTGCAAATGACAAAACTTTTCACACAACAGAGAGCACACACACACAGTGCGACAGAGCCCCAAATTGCCCATTACGTTATTAATTGCATGTCTATCGCAGAGATACAGATATATATATATATATATATATATACACATATGTCTGTGAGCACACACATGGAGGTACATCTAAGTGGATGAAGGGGATATACCGGGGCTTTAGTTTGAGTCTAAATTGAAAATAATTAAATACAATTAGTTGGCGAAATAAAAAAAAAATGAGATATAAAGAAAAACACACACACTTTTTTTTTAGGATTTATTTATGCACAATTCAATGATAAGCATGAAAAGCTAAAAATAGCCGAGAGTTGAGGGGAAGGTAATGATCTTCGTGATACCCTGGCTTTGGCAGAATGATCTTGGAATAGAAATAGTTCTAAATAAGGCAGCAGCAGCTCAGCAGCAGGTGTACTCTAAGTGCAAGGCTGCATTGAAAAGTTGCTTAGGGTTTTTGGGCTTGAGGGAGAAAGAGAGAGAGAGAGAGAGGGAGCTTTTTGTTGGATAAAAGCTCTCTCTTTTTTGTTTGATAAAAGCTCTCTCTTTCACAGTAAGACTCTTGAATGCGGCTGAGCTGCAGCTGCCTTGCTTAGTTAATCTCTTCAGAAAATACATATTCTTCAACTCGAAATAAGCATTATATATTTCTTCAAATTTGTGAGAAAAAAAATGTTCCAAATGTTCTGGAAATGAGCACAATTCAACTCAATCCAACACCCGCACGAAAAATAAATAAGAACTAGTGATTTGAAATGCTTGAGTTGAGTAAAAACGGTGTCTATAGTAATATAAGTATGAAAATACTTGATTCAAGTACCGAATTCTTCTTTCAAGGTTTTTATACTCTGTACCGTAGATACATAGAGTATTATAAGTTCGTGCAAAAGTATGTAACAGCCAGTACCAAGCATATCCGACCCCATAAACCATATATATATTCTTGATCAGCATCAAAAGTCGAGTTGATATAGCCATAATACGTCTGTCTGTCTTTATGACCGCACACATCTCAAAAATGGTAAGAGATAGAGGTTTGACATGTATGGGACATATGCTTCTTATGTCTGCAGGCAGTTTAAGTTTATTTTCAATTTTGGTCACGCCCCCTGCTGCCCCCGCAATTTAGAAAAAACGTCATATCTCCCATAGTTTTAAAGATAGTTGGTTCGTTTCTTCTAGACATATTTAGTAATCAGAATAACTTATGCAGCCGCCAAAGGAATGTTGAAGATCGGATGAGCGGTTGTCGAGTTATGATCAAAAGACTGTTCGCTGCAGCAGCGCTGCTTTCAGCTGCTACTGCAGCATGAAAATTTTTGCTGAGCGTATAATTTCGTTGGTACAGAGTATGTTATAGTTGGGCTTGAGCGACTTTCTTTCTTATTTTAATCTCAGAATCGAACCGGTTCGGTTCAAAACCGGTTTGCAGCCCTGATTAGCAGTCGTTTTTCGATCGTAGAATGTTTCGTACTCAATTTAAGTACACCCAAGAACGAAAAATGCTTGAAAACGGTATGAATATACATTTTTGAGAAGTGATACTACAAAATCTCCGCCTTGGCTTAGCTCTCGACAAGTTCCATTAGAACACTTCTTTCTACATAAAATGAACCCAGACTGAAGCTGTTCTACTCTCAAGCGATGTATCTGATTCACCAAAGTGTGAAGCCCAAACTTTATCCAGTTTTATACTTAGCTAAGGGTAAGAACATGGGGATGTATTCCTATTCCAGCTGACAAGTCAAACCCCAAGCCAGAGTTCTTTTAACAGTTTAAAGTTTACCAGCCTTGACCTTCAATCTACTCATCTCGTTGTATTCTCTCTGTAAGCTCATAAACATTTCAAGGCAACAAGATTCACATAAATGTGACATAATTGCATAATTAGTAAATTATGATTTCAGTTAAACTGCAAAAAAAATCAGGTTTTTCATTAGCAATCCACATGGAAGTTTGTGTACCCTTTCAAGCTTTTTTTTTTTGTAGAATAACCAACTGATATCCTACCCCACTTGAAGTCCCTTGTAAGAGTGCATTAGCTCCAAATTTAGCACACCCAAATTACACTCTTTCTTAACTTAAGAACTGAGTGCTAGCAGTTAAGAACTCAAACTTTAGAGCGGAGGGGAAACAAACAGAGCCAATGCGCCGGTGAGAGGAAAAAAATTAAACAGTTTTATTTCATACACAAGGCCAACTCAGCACTATTTCGCTTTGATCGTTTGCTAAGGCTTAAACAGAATTCTTTAATTAATACGAAAGTGCCAATCGTTAGACCGTTATCTTAGCAACAAATCTTCCATCTTAAATTATAAAACAAAGAACAACAATTAGGGTGTGCATGAGACACAGAGTTAAGTTAGGGAAAAGTTGAATTAGGGGAATTTTTTAAGCAGCTGCAATTGCAAATGCAAATTTAAACAAATTACCATTAAAATGTCAAAATTCGAAATGAGAATGGACAGTTTTATGTGGCAAAATTAGTCAATAAAGTGTAGACTGTCGAAGTACACTCCTTTGACTTGAAGCTTACAAGTGAAGAAAAGACTTGCAGCGATGCGAAAAGAATGCCAGGAAGCCTTCTCCTTCCCTTCTTCAACTTTCCATACCTTACTAAGACTTGAACCCAGGTCCAGTTTCAATTTTGGTCGAAGGAATCATCCTCTACAAGCTGAAGCTGCTAACAGGCATAGTTATACTTTACAAAATACCCTGAAATACCCCTAAATTTGTGTGCTTTCTTGGGTCAACCCCGACTATAGTATACTCTTTAGCAACGGTTTGCTCAGTATACACTCAATACTAAATAAATACTTCATACTCAGTCCTTGGATAGAGGTTAACTCTATGGAAAGCTCTAGGGTCAGCTCTTAGTTCACCACTGCGGTTAACTCTTGTGTCAGCTCTAGGTTTAGCTCTGAGTAAGCTTTAGGGTCTGCTGTGGGTCATCTGTAGGGTCAGCTCTAGGGTAAGTATTAGGGTCAGCTCTATTGTCTGCTCTTGGGGCACCACTGTGGTTAACTTTAGGGTCAGCTCTATTGTCAGCTCTAGGGTTAGCTCTAGGGTAAGTTTTAGGGTCAGCTCTCAGGTCACCACTGCGGTCAACTCGTGTGTCAGCCCTAGGTTTAGCTCTGAGTAAGCTGTAGGGTCAGCTCGAGGTTAAGTATTAGGGTCAGCTCTATTGTCAGCTCTTAGGGTACCACTGTGGTTAACTTTAGGGTCAGCTCTATTGTCAGCTCTAGGGTTAGCTCTAGGGTAAGTACTACAGTCAGCTCTAGGGTCAGCTCTTAGGTCACCACTGCGGTTATCTCGTGTGTCAGTTCTAGGTTTAGCTATGAGTAAGCTCTAGGGTCAGCTGTAGGGTCAACTCTGGGTAAGATCTTCGGTCAGCTTTAGGGCCAACCCTGGGCAAGGTCTGGAGTCAGCTCTAGTGTCAGCTCTGTGAAAGGTTTAGGTATAGCTCTGGTGTCAGCTCTATGGTAAGCTGCTCTAGGGTCAGCTATGTGGCTATCTCTATGGTCAAATTCAGGGTCAGCTCTAGGGTTAGCTCTTAGGTCAACTCTGTGGTTATCTCTATGGTCAGGACTGGGGTTAGCTCTAAGTAATCACTGGGATCAGATGTAGTCTCAACTCTCAGTAAGGTCTAGGGGTCAGCTCTGGACCCTAGCATCAGCTTTAGGTATTAGCTCTGGGTAAGGTCTGAAGTCAGATCCATGAAAGGTCATAGAGTCAGCTTTAGCATAAGCTTTAAGGTCAGCTTTAGGTTTTAACTCTGGGTAAGGTCTGGGGTCAGCTCTAGGGTAGGGTCTACAACCTATAGTCCGCTTTAGGTGCAGCTCTAGGTATGGTCTGGGGTTGGCCTCAGGTTCAGCTCTGTTTAAGTTCTTGGAGCCAGCTCTAGGGTCAGCTCTAGGCCAGCACTTAGATCAGCTCTTTGATTATCTCCATGGTCAGCTCTGCTTAAGATTTGGGGTAAGCTAGGGTCAGCTTCAGCTTTAGCTCTGGCTAAGGTCTACACTCAGCACTTCAACTTCAAATACTCTGTATACTTTCTAAGTACAGAGTATACAAACTTTGGAAGCTACGGAGTATATTATGGTCGGGCTTCAATGATTTTCTTACCTTGATATATTTGTAATAAAGGGAGATTTATATCAAATCTTATTAAAAGAGGCAAAGTAGTATCTTTGAACCGTTTAGAAGTGTGGTATGCTGGAAGGTTCGGTTCTTGAACCAGTGCCAAAACCCGAACCAAACGCCTTTGTTTCAGTACTGATTAAGAGGCGCACTTGGAATACCCTTTAAATGTGTGGTTAATTGCCTAAAAGTAGATTAATAACCGAGGAAATGTGCTTTCTGCCAAGATTTGGTCCCCGGCTGATCATATTTGGTTCAGTTTAATGCCCGATTTAAGGCTATAGAAATGCTCGCCGACACACACACACGCACACCTACCGGAATTTGACGTAATTCCGGCAACAAAACACGACAAAACAAAAACAAACACACACACACACACAAAAAACCCTAATTCGCTCAATCAAAACAAAACAAAACAAAGCAAATTTTCCCCCAAAAAAAAAAAAAAGAAAAAAAAAGAGGGAAAAAATTCGTAAAAAACAAAAAAAAAACAACAACATGTCAAAAAGACATTTTCAATGAAATCGTTTAACTAATAATTAAATTAATTGCAGTTTATATAAATGAAAAATAAAAGAAAAAATTTGACATGCAACAACAATAGAAAATACTGAGAAATTGTCAAACAAAAGCCCACGCACACACAGACACACACCGCGCGAGAGGAGGAGGCGGAGGAGGAGGAGAGAAAGCTGTGAGTGAGTGGGTGGGTGGGTAGTGGGTAGTGGGGAGGGATGGACCAATGAGCGCAAACAAATTTCACGACAAACGCGAATTTGATTTAATTTACATGTCTTTAATGAAATTAGTAAAAAAAAAAAAAAAGTCAGAAAAACACACACAGACGCAGAGCAGTTGCTAGGTAAACTCACTTTCTCGTACTTTGATTATCTGGTTCGGCCTGCAAAACTGATATTTTTTGATATCAAGGAGTGTTTGTTTTTGTTGGTTTTTGCCACTACAACAACATGTTGCTGCTGCTGGGGAGGGGATCACTTGCACAACTCAAACAACTTAAAAAAACTTAGAGCAATAAAACGCCTGCTGCTAGTTAAACGAGCTTCTGCCTCGACTCTGTGTCTAAACCAGCGACGTTGAGCTGAACTCAGCGACTAAAATTCGTATTGAATTTGATGAGTGCCACGGCTCCGGCTCCGGCTGTGCCTCTGGGCTCCCACATTCGTCTGTGTGTGTGTGTGTGTGTGTTTCTGTGTGCAGCGATCGTCAACAGCAGCAACAGCAGCAGCAGTCGCTGTCGCAGCTGACGCCGGCGTACGATAAGCGCGCTTAACTATGCCAAAAAAAAAAAAGAAGAAAAATCCAAAAAAATAGCTTAAAATTTCAGCAACCCATACCCCCCACCCTCCCCAAATTCATCAATCCATCTGCATTCAATTAATTGCCATCTGCGTCAGTTTGCCATTCCAATTTTTGGTCGACTCTTTCATTTCTGTGCAAATAAAGTTAGCGCCTCTTTTTTTATCACAAAATGTAACTCAAGGGTTTTTTTTTTGTTGCTTCACCTTGTTATCAAGTGGTGCCTAATACGTGCATCCCCCACACCCCCCACCCAACCACAGCCTGATCAATGCATTGAACAATGCGAAAAAAGAGAGAGGCATCCGCTTAGAAGTACTTTTCAAACAAGTTAATCATACAAATCTCATATGTTAATCATACAAAATGATAGTCGCTGTCGCAACTGTGGTTATGCAGCTTTTCCAAGAAGCAACGCTTACCGGAACCCTAGGACGTAGTCCATAGTCCCTCATGGCATCCATCAAGTCAGGGCAGATTTACGAGGCGAGAAAGGTCTATCGATGCTAAGAACTATCATAAGAAGACATCCATTTTGTTACTAACAATGTAGTGTTTAATTTTAGAATATGGTTTATAAAAAAAAAAAAAAAAAAGTAAATTTTCAAAAAAAATTTTTTTTTTAATTTTTTCTCCAAAATTTTTTTTTCTAAAAAAAAATTTTTTTTCAAATTTTTTTTTCTAAAAAATTTTTTTTTTTATTTATTTAAAAAAAAAAAATTTTAATTTAATTCTAAATATTTAAAAATATGTGTACAAAAATTTTTAATCCATCTTAAAAAATTCTTTTCAAAATCTTCAATTTTAAATCAAAAAAACTAAAGCTAGAGATTTACAAGTTAATTACGCCCTAATTTGTGGGCGTTACCCAGGTTTCTTTAAGTCATATAAAATCTTTGAGGCTTTTGCAGTTTATTAAGAAAAAAAAAACCATCAGAATAACTCAAATAGTACAGAAGTTATGCTTTTTGCAAAGTGTTTTAGCCCCACTGTGCGAAGTCTCTTAATAGAATACCTCTAAAAAACCAAAAAATACTGCATTTTCAGCTCAAGTGAGGTTTTTGGCTGCTTTGTTTTATTTTAAATCTTGGTTCGGCACAAGTTTTACCCATTTTTACCGGCCGGATCGGGTGACTATAGCGTATGGCTGTCATAGGAATGATTAGTCGAAAAACTAGTTTTAGTGAGAAAAACTTTTTTTGTTTTCAATGGAAACGACTCCAAACTATGTATTTCTTAGTTTGCTATGCTGTTTTATGATTTTACTAAGTTTGGTCGAAATCGGACATCTATATAGCATGCCTGTCATATAAAAGTAGAGTCTGAAAAGTAGTCTTAGTGGGAAAAACTTTTTTGTTCTCAAAAGGAAATCTGTTTAAAATTGGCAATTATTCATTGAATATGCCTTCACACAATTCTACATAGTTTGGTTATGATCCGGTGACTATAGCATATAGCTGTCATAGGAACGAAAGGTCGAAAAACTAGTTTTAGTGAGAAAAACTTTTTTGTTTTCAATGGAAACGCCTTCAAGCTCCGTATTTCTCAGTTTGCTTTGCCTTTTCATGGTTTTACTAGGTTTGGTTCATATCGGATATCTATATAGTATAGCTGTCATAGAGAAGTTGGGTCTGAAAAGAAGTCTTAGTGAGAAAAACTTTTTTTTTGTCAATGGAAACGTCCCTAAACTTGGTATTTCTTAGTTTGCTATGCTTTACCATGATTTTACCAAGTTTGGTCCAAATCGGACATGTATATAGTACAGCTGTCATAGAGAAGTAGGGTCTGAAAAGAAGTCTTAGTGAGAAAAACTTTTTTTTTGTCAATGGAAACGTCCCTAAACTTGGTATTTCTTAGTTTGCTATGCTTTACCATGATTTTACCAAGTTTGGTCCAAATCGGACATGTATATAGTACAGCTGTCATAGAGAAGTAGGGTCTGAAAAGAAGTCTTAGTGAGAAAAACTTTTTTTTTGTCAATGGAAACGCCACCAAACTTGATATTTCTTAGTTTGCTATGCTTTACCATGATTCCACCAAGTTTGGTGGAAATCGAACATGTATATAGTATAGCTGTCATAGAAAAGTAAAGTCTGATATGTAGTCTTAGGCAGCAATTTTGCTATGCGCAAGCTACTTTACGCCTTGGAATGGCTATGCGCTTAACAAATGCGGCCGTTGCGCATAGACTGCGGAAATCACGTCTGTATATATATAGAAATGTAAGCTTAAAGTGGCTCAAAATGTCATACAATGACACTTTCTATGCACGTTTTGTGTAAAATCAACAAACATCTTAACCAAAACCCCATTCCTTCACGAAGAGTATCACCATCCAGCGTTTTGTCTCTCTAGCTGCAATCTTTAAAACTGTAGAATCGTTAATCTAAGGTTGTTTCTTTCCATTAATTTAGTCAAATTTAAGCAGAACTAACAGATGAACATATGAACATCTGCATATCTTACCGGAAAGATCAGTTGCAAGGGTAGAGCAACAGACAGCGTTATGTGTGTTTGGCCTTCTAAATTATTGATTGATTGATTGAACGTTCGGCTGCTCTCTCTCTCTCTCTCTCTCTCTCTTTCTCTCGCCAAGTCCTGCCTCAATAATTAACTGGTTGTGTGCATCGCACAGTAGTTAGTACCCCTTTTAATTAGCCATAACCGCCTGAGAAACAAGTCAATATAAATTAAAATAATTATACGATATTATAGACGAAAAATGTTGGAAAAAAAAAACCAACAAAATTTCAGACAGCTCTGCGGGGGCGGGGTGGAGAAAGCGAAAGTAAGGTGTTGAGTTGGAATTTTGTTATATTTGGATGGATTTATTGACAGTTAATCGAGTCGTTAATGGCTATATGTCTTTCCCCTCCCCCCCCCCCCCCCCTTCTCCCCCTCAGTGGACAGCTAAAGCTGCTGACAACAGCATTTTTCCATTGTCTAGTTTCCATTTGGTTTATGTTGAAGCAAAACTGCAACTAAATAAATTTACATACAACTTAGCCATGGGTAAACAAAGTTGCCACAAAACGTTGAGGGGAGTGATGATGGAGGGAGGGGGGAGGGCAGTGCAAACACAATTACAATTGAAAATTTATTAACAACTGCAACGGCCAGCAAACAAAGCACACAGTTTTTTTCTTTCCATTTCCATTTTCATATCAAATTACCAAATAACTAAATTATTATTATATTTATTATGTCTGATTTGGTGGCGGGGGGGGGAAGGTGGCTGTGGCTGTGTGGCTGCGGGGGGGGGGGGGGGGGGTTGGGTAAAGTGTTTCCATAGGGCTGTTGGCGTTACAGTTGAGCAAAGACGAGAGACTCATCAATGGCAACTGGCTACAACTTTTTGCGGTCTTTGCGGCATTGCGGCTTTTCAAGTCAAGGGCAAGGGAGGCGTGACCATGGAGCGTGCATCGAACCAACTCCCCGCTCCCAATTAGGCAATATCTATATATATATATATATATAATTATGGTTAATGGCAAATTGCTGGCCAAACAGCGATTAAATTTAGAAAATTATCAAATCCCACGACACTTCATTTCGCCACCCAACACGAACATCAATCATAGCCAAAGTGTTAGCACGTGATCAAATCCTGGGAACAACAACAACACTTTCACTTCGATCACCTGCACAAATTGATTAATTGGAGACACTAATTGACATCATTTTGAAGTCATTTTGCATAGTTTTTTTATATGTTGTTGTTTATGCTCTGCTCATTAGACAAAAAAGCAAACAAGCAAACGAAACGAAAGGTAAACAAAATGTTCAACCTAATGAACTGGTCTTGGAGCAAAGACCAAGAAACAACGAGTTATATCCACCAATTTTTGAGTTGGGGTCTCTGGGCTTGTGGATGGGTGAGTGGGTGAGTCGTACCCGTTGACTCTCGCTCGATGCGGCTGGTTAACCTGCTCACAAATTATCTATGGTTAATAATATTAAGTATAACATATTTGTACAGCCATTAGGCAGGTTAATAGATAAATAACCAAAATTATGCCCCCCTCCCTAATTGAACTAAACTTGCAGCTGGTTGGGTACAGCAATTGAGTATGAAACAAAAGAGAGGCTTACAAATGCTCTGAGAGAGTTAAAAAAAAAGCTCAAAATTGGTCATATTTCGGTTAGGTTGGGTGGCTGAGGCCTCTTTGAGCGCTTTGCATTGCAATATTTGTTCCCTCTTACCCTATTTTTATGCCAGAAATGATATTGACATATCAAAATTTCAATATTTTGGTCCAAAAATGTTGTATACCGTTATCGAATATGTTACTGAGGCATTAAATCAATTATTGCATATATTTTCGTGATATATTTCTAGTTATATATCGAAATATCAATATTTTTTGCGATCGATTTCGGTTATCGAATATTTTTTGGTAATATTTTACACCTAAATATCGAAATATCAATATTTTTTCAAATCGATTTCGATATTTTTTTATTTTTACAATATATTGTTATCAAATATTTTTTCGAGGCGATTAATCGGATATCAAATATTTTTTGTGATATTTTTTTAGTTAAATGTCAAAATATCAATATTTTTGCAATCGATTTTCGGTTATCAAATATTTTTGGTAATATTTTTTAGTTAAACATCGAAATATCAATATTTTTTCCAATCGATTTCGAAAATCAGACATTATTTGGTAATAATTTTTTAGTTATATATCGAAATATCTATATTTTGTTTTTAAACTACAAAATATCGTTATCAAATATTTTTTGGAGGCGATTAATCGATTATCGAATATATTTAGTTAGAGTTTTTTAATTATATATCGAAATATCAACATTTTTTCGAATCGATTTCAAAAATCGAAAATTTTTTGGTGATATTTTTTTAGTTATATATCGAAATATCCAAAAAAATTTTCTAAAATTACAATATATCATTATCGCAGGTTTTTTACGAGGCGCTATATCGCATAAAGTACATTTCTTAGCGATATTTTTGAATATTTCAAAAGATTTTCATACTAAAACTAGTATTTCAAGCGATCAGGCCTAGGGCAGCGATATGTTATAGTCAACCGATGTAAATCAAACTTTGCATAATTGTGTAAAAGCGTTTAAAACCAATAAATGCCAAGTTTGAAGAAGCTACTATTCAAAGCCAACAAGTTTTTCTTACTAAAACCATATTTTTGACCCATCTTCTCTATGACAGCTATGCTATATTGTAGTCCGATTTTGATCAAAGTTGGTAACATTCTGACAAATCAAACAAAACTAATAAATCTGAAGTTTGAAGACGTTTCCATTGAAATCAACAAAGTTGTACCCACTAAGACTGGTTTTTCGACCCATAGTTCCTATGACAGCTATATGCTATAGTCATGCGATGTGGCTCAGACTTTGTGGAGCGGTGTAAAATCAGGGAAAATGTAGAAATGCCAACTTGGAAGTCTTGAGGATTGAAAACAAAGAAGTTTTTCTTACTAAAACTTGTTTTGCACCTAACTTCTCTTTGCAGCTACACCATATAGCTGTCTGATATATATTTAACTTGGTTGAAACTATATAAAAGTATAGAAAATCCATAAATACTAAGTGCGGAAGCATTTGTATTGAGCCCAAGCAAGTTTTTCTTACTAAAACTAGTATTTCGACCGATCTTTCCTATCTCAGCTATATGTTATAGACATTCCATTCGACTGGTGACGACAAATTTGAAATTTTTACCTCTTGCATACACACACTACCCGCTGCACCACAGCCGGACATGAACTTTTCAAGTAAATTTCCAAATGGTAATCAAAATTGTTCTAAATAGACCCAAATTTAAGAACAAAAATCTCAAATTGGTGCTAGAAAAGTCTAAAATACGAAAAACTCCGCCTCATTCAAGCAATTTAAGGTCAAAACTCTGTCTAATTACGTAGAAACTAGAGTCAGTCCATGACAGTTTAGCTCCCTTTGGTGCATGGCGTGTGCACCCCAGATTTCCACCCCCCAAACAAAGCCTCAATCAATCAATCTATCAAACCGTTGGACAGGTTGCATGCTAAATGCAATGGACAGCTTAATTTATGTGTCCAAAAGAAAATCAAGTGATTTGCAGTACTTTTACAGCTACTTTTGCTATTATATTATACAAATATCTGGGCACAGCATGACGGGTAGTTAATGGCCGTTGAGTGTGCGTGTGTGTGTGTGTGTGTGTGCGAGAGTGGGCAACCATGAAAGCCCCAAAGCCTCACACATGCAGGGCACTCCAAATGCAGGACTTGTTGCTGTTGCTGCTGCTGCAAATTGTGCGGTTTTGCAAGCAGATTAATGAACTGCAGAGTCAATTTATGCACTGACCAAAAAGACTGCAACTCAATTGCCAAATTTCAAATATTTCAACAACTTCAATTTTCTCAGTGTACACAGAAATGCAAGCGATAATTAGTAAACGGACGAATCGAAATGCAAATGGAAAGACCTAGTCCATGCCACCGCTGACACACGCTGCGTATGTGTAATGCACTGAAAGTTTTGGGCCTGCGTTAAATGGTTTTGCGGGGGGGGGGGATGGGTGGGCAGGTGAGAGTTGCTGCAAATTGCAAAATTCTTCACTTAGTTGTTGTTGTTGTTGTTTTTCTTCTTTTTTTTTGTGGTGTTGATAATGCAAAGTGAACAAAGGCAAATAGTTAATGACTGCAACTGCAGTTAGCTATGCCCAGAATGTTCAGTGGAATTGCTGATGCATAGCAAAGGAACCCCCCAGCGAACACTGTAAACAATTCGGTGACAACTTGAAGCCAAAAATGAGTAACTTTATGAAAAATGCTTTTCAGATATGCGGAGAGACTTGAACTTGGCTTGCCACAGTTGGAGAAATGTGTGCGAGGAATGAAGTCCAATTGATAAAGTTGATGCCATCCCTTAGCATATTTCTCGCATTTTCACCTCATTGGAGTTGGATTTTTGGAATACATTTGTAGTATTTCGCTTACTAAGTCAGTTAACTGAGTACATATGTTGATGTGTAACATTTTGTGGGAGTTTTCTCATTTAGGGGGATATGACAAGTCAATTTTTATACTTTGTACCGAAGGTACATAGAGTATTATAAGTTTGTGCAAAAGTATGTAACAACCAGAAGGAAGCATCTCCGACGCCATAAAGTATATATATTCTTGATCAGCATCAACAGCCGAGTCGATATAGCCATGTCCGTCTGTCCGTCCGTCCGTCCGTATGAACGCACAGATCTCAGAGATGGTAAGAGATAGAGGTTTGACATGTATAGGACATATGCTTCTTATGTCTGCAGGCAGATCAAGTTTATTTTCAATTTTGGCCACGCCCCCTGCAGCCCCCGCAATTTAGAAAAAACGTCATATCTCCCACAGTTTTTAAGATAGATGGCTTATTCCTTCTGCACATATTTAGTTATTAGAATAACTTATCGATCCGCCAAAGGAATAAAGAATATCGGATGAACGGTTTTCGAGTTATGATCAAAAGACAAATTTTCTTGGTACAGAGCCAGACTATAACAGGCTTGACCGACTTTCTTTCTTGTTTTCGCCTTATTTTCATACACTGCAAGTTTTAAATCAATCGAATGAAAAATAATTTCATACATATAGAATTTTCCGGAATTTTTCCACTCTAAGTTTCGATTTTCCAGGATAACAAAATCATGTTTCAAACTATTTCACTAAAAAGACCTTAAAACCTAAGTTTAAAGTCAATCGCATGTAAAAGAGGTTTTTGCAAGCAGAATTTTCCGGCATGCTACTATTTCAACTCTTCTTCTCAATTCTCTTTAATATTCCAAGTATCAAGTTGATATTTTTGAAAGTATTTAAAAGATATTTCCTAAATATCAAATTGATACTAACAGGCAACAGGCTGACACTTTTTTGTATCAATAATCAATGTGATTACCAGCAATTCTCATTTTGATATTCCAATTCTCAACCTATTCTTAGATTAATATTAATTTAATTACCATAAATATTTATACCCTTGCAAAGGGTATTATCATTTTGCCCAGAAGTTTGCAACGCATAGAAATATTCATTTTCGACCCCATAAACCATATATATGCTCGATCAGGGTGACGAGCTGAGTCATTTGAGCTTTATCCGTCCGTCCGTCTGTCTGTCTGTTTGTTTCTACGTGAACTAATCTCTCAATTTTAAAGCTATCGAGCTGAAATTTTGCACAGAGTCTTCTTTTTGCAGCACACTACCAATATGTCGGAACTGACCGGTTTGGATGACTATATCTCATAGCTCCCATAGGAATCATGGGTCGGAAAACTAGTTTTAGTATGAAAAACTTTTTTCTTTTCAAAGGAATCGTCTCCAAACTTTGTATGCATAGGTTTTCGATGCATTTTTATAATTTTGCCCAGTTTGATGAAAATCGGACAACTATATGGTATAGCTGCCATACAAAAGATAGGTCTGAAAAACAGTTTTAGTTAGAAAAACTTTTTTGTTTTAAATGGTAGCATCCTGCAATTTTGTATTTGTTTGTTTTCCATGCTTTCACATAATTTTACAAGTTTTTGGCCAAATCGGAAGACTTTGTCATATAGCTCCCATAGGAACAATCGGTAGAAAAACTAGTATTAGTGAGAAAAACTTTTTTCTTTCCCAGGGAAACGTCTTCAAACTTTGTATTCATAAGTTTTTGATGCTTTTTTATAATTTTGCCCAGTTTGATGAAAATCGGACAACTATATGGTATGGCTGCCATACAAAAGATAGGTCTGAAAAACAGTCTTAGTTAGAGAAACTTTTTTGTTTTTAAAGGTAGCATCCAATTTTGCAATTTTGTATCTGTTTATTTCACATGCTTTCACATAATTTGACAAATTTTTGGCCAAATCGGATGACTATATCATATAGCTGCCATACGAACGATCGGTCAAAAAATGTGGAAAAAGAGTATTTTTGTTGAAAATATTTAAGCGAGCACTTGCAAGGGTATAAAAACTTCGACACAGACGAAGTTAGCTTAGCTTTCTCGTTTTACTTATCTTATTTATGTTTTATATTATATACTTGGTATCAAATTGATCTTCTGGTTACCAATTTGATACTAAGTATATTCATATGGTACCAAACAGGCAGGAACAAATTGATATCAAAGTGTTTTCGTTTCTATTCCATCAAATTGATATTGATATTTGTAGACTGTAATTTCATTTGAGTTCTTTTCATTTAGTTCTGTTTCATTTGAATTTCCAACAATTTTGGTTTGTTAAACAGTTTCTTAAGCATTTCCCTGCTTCCACCCGGCTGATTTGCCATTTACGAGCTTTGAGCTTGGCGTGTGAACTGCACCCCCGGGGGACATGCTTCGCCATACTCATCCCTCTTCCCCCCCCCCCCCCCCCCCATCCACTCTTGCCGGCTAAATGTATATATGTAGCACACATCCATATCCAAATGTATAAACATATTTATGGTCTTATATGGCCCCAAGTTGCATGTGAGCGGTCAATTTAACTTACCAACTGGACGGGAGTAAAGAAGCCCCTCGAGGGTTGCCGTCTCTGATAAGAAGCCGCAATGCCTTGTAGTTGTGGTTATTGCGGTGGGCAGCATATGCTCCGACTCCGACTCCGACTCCGATACTGACTCCTAAGCCTTTTGTTTGCCACCAAAGATGCTGTTTTTTCTTTCATTTTATGACTTTATCAGCGTTTATGACCCGCTCTCTTCCTCCCTCTCGCCCTCTGTGTGTGTGTGTGTGTGTGTGTGTGTGTGTGTGGTGAAAGCCTCCCTGGAGGATTTTATGCCAACTGCTGTGGCTTTATTATTGCATCATTATAACATGTTTTATATGCGTTTTTACAGGCGTGCCACCGCCCATCTATACAGCTGACAATGTTAGAACAAGTAGGGGTCGGGGAAGGGGGGGGGGAACTTGCTGGCACTTTAAAGTGCCCTGAACTTGATTAATGAATGGCAAACGCTGAAAAGTATGCTATGGCATGCAGTCACCCACCCACCCACCCACACACACACACCCACACACACACTCAACATGTCAACGACACGAAAGGAAGGAAACGGCAGCCTGGCCATGGCTTAAAAATTGTTTGCCACGCCAAGCACAAATTGAAATTGGCTCACAACTTGGCAGCTAATTTAATAAGCAAAAAAAAAGAAGAAAAACGCGAACGAAGCTTGAAACAGCTCATGAATTATCCTTATAATTGCCACAGACATAAACATGAGCGTATTCTAAGAGGCAGCCTTCATCCAAGTGCCAAATGAGGAGAGGACTCATTTGTTTGCAAACTTTCTTAGAGCTCTCGGCCCTAAGCTGCCTTCAATGGGATTCATTTTCTTGGAATTGTGAAGAGAAATCAGTGACTGACAGTGATTGCTTTGTGGAAACTGTACCGAGTCCACTTTTTCAGTTTCTAATTCGTTTAATCAGAATTGTGATTCAAAAATTCTGTTTTTAAACCCTCTCGAGGAGTCAATATGCTGAGCCAAGTTTACTGGGGCAAGCTCTGCCGTAGAGATCAGATCTTTAAAGACTTGGCTTTTCCCCAGAAGTTAGCTATGGTCCTTAAACATGTCATCCTTAAAGCTTTACAACTTCGGTGAAAGGTGAGAATGATATCTAGATCCTTGAGCACATTTGTTGCCCTGTTGATAGTTTCCAGTAGTTAAGTTCCTTCAGGATTTATATATCTTCATCCTTTTCCATTACTTCGCTTCCTTCATAAATGTATTGTATAATGCTTTTTCAGGCTTCCTTCAGGCAATGGGTAAGTCCCTCAATGGTACCCACAAGTTAACCCAAAGCCAAGTAAAGGATCAAGAAGGTCCTATATATTGAAGCCTTCATGATGACTCTAGATGATTTTCGTTGCTGCTCTTTCCAGAGCTCTCTACCTTGTGAAAGCGGAGCGCTTTCAAACGATTTTGAACGCTGTGAGAGTGTAGCGCTCTCTAGAGCTCCATTTAGAGTGGGAGCGAAGCACCTAGAAACTCTTTTACCCAGCATGAGTAAAGCGCTCTCAAGAACTCTTTTTAGAGTGGGGGCGAAGCACTTTGAAACTCGTTTCCCCAGCGTGAGTAAAGCGCTCTCTAGAGCTCTTCACAGAGATGAAGCGAAGCACTTTGAAACTCTTTTCCCCCGCGAGAGTGTAGCGCTCTCTAGAGCTCTTCATAGAGAAGCACTTTGAAACTCTTTTCCCCAGCGAGAGTGTAGCGCTTTCTAGAGCTCTAGGAGCAGAACGCTCTAAGCCTCTTTTCGAACAGTAAGAAAAACCGCTTTCTGGAGTTTTTTTTCTCTGATAAAAGCGGAGCGCTTTGAAGTGCTTTTTCACAGTGAGAGTGTAGCGCTCTTGAAAGCTCTTTTGATGTTGGAAGAGAAGAGATTTGTAGCAGTGAGAGTGCGGCGCTTTCTAGAGCTCCTTTTTACTGTAGGAGCGGAGCGCTTTGAAACCCTTTTTCGCAGTGAGAGTGTAGCGCTCTTTAAAGCTCCTTTTATCGAGGGAGAGGAGCTCTTTTCGCAGTAAGAGTGCGGCGCTTTCTTCTGCTCATTTTGCTTATTTGCTTATTTGAGAGCTCTTTGAGCGCTCTTAAAGCCTTCTTTGAGTGATTGGGTTTTCGTAGGGCAATATTACTAAACCTTATAACATATATTACATAAAATATATATTTGCAGACATGTGATAGAAATTACAACATTTGGTACCGCCCATAAGTATGCAATGTGTTCTGTTTGTTCATTGCATACCTTTAGGCTGAATAAAGTTTTGTCATTTCGCATACTTGTATGCTAAGTGGTATATTTAGATTGAAAAAAATCGCAGAATTATGTGCGAGGGCTGATTTAAAAGTTAATTAAAAGTACTTTCTTTTAAAATCAAATAAAGTTAAAATACACAAAAAAATTGACAACAAAAAGGGGCCAAAACATACATTTTCAGTAACTTTAAGTGTAAAGAGACTTGATGGATCAATCGAATAGACTTGATAGCTCATTTTCATGGGCACACTCGTGTTCGAACCACAAAAAATCAACTAGAAACTTTAACAACCATATAAAAACTTGAATATTTGTAAAATGTTTTGTAAAATCGTTCCATTAGACAACCCACCGCTGCTCACAGTCATTCCTCTACCTGTGTCAGCGAATATGCTTGATTTTGGCAGATTTAGTACACATTTTCGGCCAAGTAAGATGATAAATTTTATGGGATTTTGTACCAACTTCATCTGCAAACGAAATGATGGCACTGGCATGGCTTTTAGTTCACCCAAATCCAGTTTTGCAGTTCACTAAACAATAAATTGCTCATGCCGAGTCCGCTAAGCTGTTAAAAGTAACGTTTGGTTTTTTTTTCAGTCTGTCTGCCAAAGGCGCGAACTGCAAATCTACTTGAAATGTTGATCAAACGTTCGTCTATTAATTCAGAAACATTAGTTTAATGGTCAATTGAAGTTTTTAAGTGTGAATCAGTTCTTTCGCAAGCACCCCAAAAGTATGCCACCTGAAATGAACTCCACTTGGGACACAAACGAAAGTATGCAACACTTGCATTACATTCAACTGCCAACTTAAAACTTTACTGGCCAATCTACACAACCTTTCCCACCTCGTCCCTGGCATTGCCATTTCAATTTGTTAACTGCTCCCAAAACCTCCCTCCCCGGGCCACAAAACTTGGGCACACAAAACTTTTTGCATGTCCGTTTTAATAAATTGGCTTATGATTGCCTTTCGATAAACTTTGCTCAAGTGAAATGCTAATACATCGCCGACTTTAAACGGTTTTCAACACACACAGATACACAGGGACGGGGACGGGGACGGGGACAGGGACAGACACAGGGCCAGGGACGGGGATGGAGTCGCGTATCTTTGTGGAAAAGTTGGCGCCGCCATTGCTTCCTGGCAACAACAATTTTTATGGCTTCCTGTGCAGCGCTTAAATAGATACAACTCACACACACAACACACACACACACACCTTGATGGTAATTTAAATGGCGCCCTGTAATTTTCTATAATTGAATTTCAATGATTTGCAGCATAAAAATTTCCTTTAAATTTGATTTAAAAGTGAATCATTGGATAAATTGAACCGCTACCTTCCTCCGGCTTGTAATCAACTTATCAATTCCGCAATTACTACAATTTCTCATGAATCACCTTGAACTCGGCGTACACTTATTTCTCCTGGCCAGATAAGGCATAAGTAAACATTCAGCATGAGGAAAGATTGCCCCAGACAGTGTCAATGAAACGGCGATACAGAATTCTGGGGAAATCACTTTAGCCCTGTTTACATTTTGTGCAAACCGGTTGATAAAAGCCATTTTTAGAAAGTAGCTGGAAATGCTATAGGATTATAAGGTAAGAGACGTTGATAGGGGAAATGTCCTTGACTGGAATTGGCTAAGGGCCAGATCAACAACTTTAACTTCTGCTCTGATTCTGATCTCATTAGGCTGGGAGTAGAACTTCTGAGGTGGACTTATATCGCTCGATCAGAGTCGTCAGAGAATGAGGAAACTTATTTGAGAACTGTCTTGCTCAAAACTCAATACTCAGTAGTCGTTTCTATGTACTGAATACTCTGATATAGATTCTGTGTACGCCATGCTCTGTACTCGATTCTATGTACTCTCTACTCGCTACTTAGTATTATCTCAATGCTCGATACTCAGTGCCCAATACTTTAAACTCGATACTCAGTACTTGATACTATGTAATTGATACTCTTTTCTCAATACTCAATACTCATTCGAGACCCAGAACTCGCTACTCGTTACTTAGTACTATCTCGATACAATCTAATTGTCTCTACTCGATACTCATTACACAATACTCTGTACTCGAGACCCACTACTCGCTACTCGTTACTTAGTACTATCTCGATACTCGATACTATGTAATTGATACTCTTTCCTCAATACCCGATTACACGATACCCTGTACTCGAGACTCAGTAGTCGATTCTCAGTATTTCATTAGTAGTATTCGATATCCAGTGCTCGATACTCAGTAGCCAATACTTTTTACTCGTTATGTGCTTGCCACTCATTACTCGATACTCTGTACTCTAGACTAAGCACTCGATACTCGAGTAATGTGTAAGTACTCGATACACAGTACTAAATACTGGATAATTCCAATAATCTCAATACTATGTACTCGATACTTGTAAAACGCTCATCGATACTCAGTACTTGATACACAGAATTCGATACCCAATGCTCTATACTCAGTGCTCGATACTTAGTACACGATACTATGCGCTTGATATGTTCTTCATACTCATTACTTATTACTCTGTACTCTAGACTATGCACTCGATAGTTATTACTCGATACTCATTCCTCACTAATCGATACTTAGTACTTAATACTCAGTAGTCGGTACTTTGTATATGATATGTACTTGGTAATCTGTACTTTAGACACAGTATTCGATGCTTTGTACACGATATGTACTGGATATTCTGTACTTTAGACTCAGCACTTGATACTCAGTATTTGATATTCTGAAGCTGATACTGAGTACTTGATACTTAATACTCGATAGTCCATACTCAATAATATGTTTTCGATATTCTTTACTCGCTACACGACAACCAGTTATCGATACTCAGTATTCGATATATCAGCGAGATGCTGAATTCGTGTATTTGACCCTGGCAAAGATGCTTCACATCAAAAATGATTATTAAACTTTCTTTGCAAGTGGAGTTTTACAAACTTTAAGGCAAAAGCACTTACCATCTGCACCAGTGGGCTTTTTTTTTGGCACTCCTTCGTTAAACGTCTCCATACGGTCTCGGTCCAAGGTCCTGAGGTCCTTCATCTAGAAGTCACCTGAAAAACAGGTAACATCTTTATTATTCCAGATAGTTGATTAGAGAAAATAGTAAATAAACTGTATTTCACTTAAATAAGCATCGATAACAAACTACAAATTTTGCCACTGTCACGGTCGCCACGGCAGTCTTATCTCTAAGCTGTCAGCGCTTAATCTTAAGTGTAGATGCGAATCACTTCAAATTTGTACAAAATACTTTAAATTCAAGTGAATGAGTACAATTATGGGTATCAATGGCAAACTAATTTGCCACTGTCACGATCGCCACGTAAAACCGATAACCTCAAACCTGCTTCTAGATTGAAATTTTAACGAATTTCTTATCAATTTTGAAGCCAACTTACAGTTGATTCTTGAAATCGCTTTCCAAGCTCTCCCATTTCACATGGCAGCTGCCCCGTTCGCCGCTTCCCATCAATCCGTCTTCGATTATGGCGTTTGCCTCATTAAAATTCAATGCCATAAATTGAAACGGGAAAAACCAGAGGAGAGAAATTTCATCAAACGACGTCCTGGGCGTCAAGCTTATTTTCGATTTGTGCAACAAATGAATTGAGAAATTATTATTATTATTATTTTTATTACGGATGCTGGCAACTAAGTAAAAAAAAAAAAAGAAGAAAACACATTCTGCTGGCATAAGCAAATGGAGTGAAGTCTGGCCGAGGAGGGGCCCCTCCTTTTGGGCGCATCACGTATTCACAAAGCAAACAAACGCTGGCGCACGCATAAATAAACAGGCGGTGAGCGGTTGAGTGTGCGGGGGGCGGGGGGCGGGGCAGAAATATGAAAAGTAACCAGGGAAAGTAAAATTTTTTGGTGGTCCTTGCGCCAAACAGTCAGCCAGCCAGTCAGTCAGTCAGTCACATCATTAAAATCGAGCGCTCGGCAGCCTCAAAGAGTCTCCCCAGTTGCCACCTAATTCCAATCCTTGCCGCAAGGGAAGCAGCAAGAGAGAGAGAGAGAGAGAGAGAGCGAGAGAGACAGAGACTGGCAGCCACACATTGTCTGCACCAAATACTCAACGCACACAAAGACACAGGAGGAGGACAACAATCCTCTGGAGGCATTCATCAATATGCCAAACATGTTTTGTTATCATCAAATGGAAAATGCTTCATTTTCACGTACGACAGGCATGACAGGCGCGGGTGGGTGGTTGGCAGCATAGACAGACCACTTCCCAGGTGAAAGTTAAAGTTTTTCCCGCGGTTAAACCACCAAAAACTAAACGAAAAGTGTGTGCCGGTAACTGAAGGAACACATAAATTGATTACCCAACAACATTTCACAACAAATTCGCCTTGTAAGAACAACCAAAGGGGGGCGGGCATAGAGTTTGGGGGGACTTCCCACGGCGCTTATCTCGGCGGCAATAGACAACAGTTGCCGGAAGCAATATGGATATTGGGCATGACACAGCAACTGAAATCACTTGAAGTCTGCGCCAGCCGCAAAGGGGGATGTTGTCAGAGGCCTAGAAGTGAAGCAACAAGATTTGCTTCTTAGAAAATATTACATTTTTGATATCTAACTTAACGACTATAAATACTTAAGGAAGAAAAATGTATGCCCTTTAAAAAAACGTTAAGCTTACTTTGTTCACCCATCGGTTATCGGTTTGCTGTGGCGACCGTGACTCTGACATCTGTTTTTTCTATGGACCTACCATCTTTTTGCAGATTTCTCATCTGAAAAGTATTTTTTTGACCAAAGTCTGTGTCTATCTTGCTCCTAGATGTGAGTTAATAACTCATTTTATATCAGTTATCGGTTTTCTGTGGCGAACGTGACAGTGACATCTTTTTTTCCTATGGACTGACCATCTTTTTGCGGATTTCTTATCTGAAAAGTATTCTGTTAACCAATGTCTGTGTCTATCTTCCTCCTAATAACCCATTTTGCATCTGTTATCGGTTTGCTGTGGCGACCGTGACTGTGACTTCCTTTTTTTTCCATTCGTCCGGGATGGTCCTACCTTCTTTAGGCAGAATTCACATCTGAAAAGTATTCTTTTAACCAATGTCGGTGATCTATCTTGAGTTTTGAGTGATACTAACTCCATGTTTGGAAATTTGGAGTGGGAAAGCCTCATATATGCCCCCTATATAGCCTTGCTCTTCGAATCCCTTACTCTTTCATCAACTTATTTTCAAACATGCATTTTATATAACTCTTTTCCAACACTTCAACATTTTCCAACTAATAAAACAGATTGTTCACATCGAACACCTCCTTGGCACTGCACAGATTCTTGAACTGGGGATTGGTACCGGTGGTACACTTGGTGGCCGGTTTCGGGCAGGAGCTATACATCTTAATGCCCAGCACATTGGTGGCGGCATAGTTACAGGCCAAGAGGAAACCCTTATAGGGTTTGCCAGCTACGGTGAATGTGGATACGGCGCAACCCACGTCCGTATTACGATCAGCTACCATAACAGTGAAGTGTCCTATGGCCGGACCCTGATAGTTCTGGGGATAGGCATCGATGTACTGCTGTTTGACATAGGCCACCTCGTTGTACCACATGTCAATGCCTTGTACCAAATTCTGGGAGGCATTCAGCGGGGCATACCAACTGTTCCAGGCCAAGTTCTGACCAGCCCAGTCGAAGGCATCCGTGTTGCGGCAGGCATCGTGTTTCATCTGACAGCTTCTGACATTCAGGCTGGCCAAGTGGGCCAACTCGTCGTTCCATTTGATGGTGGCCATGCGACAGGCGGCACTTAGCTTGGGATCACCACCGCCGGCTATGAAATTGCGATGCAGATTATGTTGGTTCACTATCAAAGCCTTCTCTTGGGCCGTCAATGTCAACAGTTTGGCATCACTGGCGCAACTCGGATCCCAGGTCTATAAAGTAAAAGAGTCATTATGGATCAACTCTTTGCTCCTTGGTTGACTTTCACCTACCCCCTTGTTATTGCAACCAATATTCTGTGCCCCATTGCAGCTCTTTTTGCAATAGTCCGTGGCCTGCACCACACTTAGCACCACCGTCAAAGCACTCAAGATCAAGATGTTGCGCATTTTCATTTTCCAACTGAATAGCTAACTTTACGGAAAGTGCTGCGGCCTTTTATATGGCCACATACAGTGGGGCAACTGGTTTTATCTAAGCTTTTATCAACAATTGACTAAATATTTACCTGCCGGTTGACGCTGCCTTTTGTGTTCCACCCTTCGTGTAAAAAGAGCCCATTTCGTGGGTGGGTGGGGGGTTGGCGATAATTGGTAAACAACAACAAGAATCTTGGTTAGGAAAGTTTCTATGCATATTTAACCTTAGCTGGGTGTTACGACACTAAAACTGCTTGCTCTATGGGCACTGCTTGCCCACAAAGAGAGCAGGAGAGAGTGGGAAGGGTGGGAAGAGTGAGAAAGAAAGCGCACCACGTGCATTATGCAAATGTTTGAACAATTGAAGTGCTTCACAAACAATAAAGAAGGAAGTTAATGGCTTATTGACATTACACACACACCCCCAAGCACCCTCAACCCTCAACTGTGAAGTTTTTGATTACGAAAACACGGCTACAACTATTATTAAACTATTTATAGTTACAAAAAGCATTACACATTCCAGAATTAGCAAAAGGAAAGCATCCTACTTGAAAATCATACCAAACCTGCCACAAAACTATTGCGGAGAAAGGAACTTTCTTGAAAAAGCAACTTGGCTTTTAATTTTGCACTTATGCTGACTTGAAATTCTCTACTGCTTATAGCAGTCACAACATGAATAGTCAGCTGTTGATTTATAAAAGATAGTAAAGCAAGGTATACAGAGAAAAAATGATCCAAAGAAGATATGTCTTAAATGTCCCTTAAATCATCCAACTGTGCTGAAAATCATTCAAAGGATGAACATTTTTCTTAAACTTTAGATCATTTTTGATTCCTTTGGAGTGCATATTTTTATACCCTTGCAAAGAGTACTATAATTTTGCCCAGAAGTTTGCAACGCATAGAAATATTCATTTCCCACCCCAAAAAATTTATATATTATCTTGATCAGGGTGACGAGCTGAGTCGATTGAGCTTTGTCCGTCCGTCTGTCCGTCTGTCTGTTTGTTTCTACTCAAGCTACTCTCTCAGTTTTGAAGCTATCAAGCCTAAATTTTGCACAGAGTCTTCTGTTTGCTGCACACAACTAATATGTTGGAACCGATCGAATCGGATGACCATATCTCATAGCTCCCATAGGAAGTATTGGTCGGAAACCTAGTTTTTGTATGAAAAACTTTTTTCTTTTCAATGCAATCGTCTTCAAACTTTGTATTCCTAAATTTTCTATGCTTTTTTATAATTTTGTTAAGTTTGATGAAAATCGAACAACTATATGGTATAGCTGCCATACAAAAGATAGGTTTGAAAAACAGTCTTAATTAGAAAAACTTTTTTATTTTTAATGGTAGCATCCTGCAACTTTGTATTTCTTTGTTTTACATGCTTGGACATAATTTTTCAAATTTTTGGCCAAATCGGATGACTATATCATATAGCTCCCATACGAACGATTGGTCGGAAAATGGGAAAAAGAGCATTTTTTGTAAATATTTAAGCGAACACTTACAATTTCGGCACAGACGAAGTTAGCTCAGCTTTCTCGTTGTCACTATTTGGGTCACTGTCTGCTCGATGGTCACTGGTGGGTCGATGGACCCTGTTTGGTCACTTTTGTGGCCCCCTTGCTACCAAAACGCCTTTTCTCACTTGTAGTACAATGTTCTCACTTCAAGAATATGTTATTGAGATCACAAAACCTTGATTTAAGTTCAAATGTTTCGTTTTTGAGAACATTTTAAACTTAGCTGGGTAAAAACTTTTAAAGAGGCAGGTGGAAGCTTATAAATGGATGTTCCCAGAAGGGGAATCTCCATAGAATCAGAGAGACATCGCTTGAAAGTAAGCACAACAACTTAAGCATAGGATCACTCACATAAAGAAAGACATATATTGGTATGGTGTTGTTGGGCATGGAACCCAAGACCTTTAGAAGCATATCCAAAAGGCTAATTAAAGCTTCAAAAGGTTTTGATTCAAATAGGAAGAAAGAGGCGTCTAAATGGCTACTCATACTGTTTTGTGCGGTGGCTGTGTTGAGCTGAGTTATGCTCATACAATTTGAGATGAAGGTTTAGAAGGTTTATCCCCCTGCGTACGTATTGTGCTTGATGATTCATAATACAAGCGCGAAAACATCAATGGAATTTAGTCAAAATACTAGCTTCTTAGACACCACTATTAAGTAAATAGTGGGTTTACTTGAATGAAGACTGAAAAATTATCAGTTAATTTGGTATGTTAATGGTTGTGTCTTGAGGCTAAGACTAATTTATGTGGTATTTGTATAACTGAAATAGTCTATTCCTAACTCAAAGGGACTTTACATGTGAAATATGAGTAACAATTGGTCTAAGTCATTCATTCACAGGATGCAAATCTGTGTAAAAATGACAACATTGTCTCCTTTAAACATCAGCGCATATTTTATTCAATCTGTTCACATTTCCAACTAATAAAACACATTATTAACATCGTACACCTCCTTGACACTGCACAGATTCTTGTGCTTGGGATTGATACCGGTGGTGCATCTGCTGGCCGGTTTGGTACAAACATCATACATCTTAATACCCAGCACATTGGTGGTGGCATAGTTGCAGGCAAAGATTAGACCCTTGTACGTTACACCCGATTTCGAGAACGTGGAGATGGCACAACCCACATGGGTATTACGATCAGCTACCATGACGGTGAAGTGTCCTATGGCCGGACCCTTATAGTTCAGAGGATAGGCATCGATGTGTTCCTGTTTGGTGTGGGCCACCTCACGGTACCACATTTCAATGCCTTGGAGTAAATTTTTGGTGGTATTCATGGGCACAAAGTAGAAGATGGTGGCCAAATTCTGGCCAGCCCAATCGAAGGCATCCGTGTTGCGGCAGGCATCGTGTTTCATTTGGCAGCTTCTCACATTCAGGCCCGCCAGGTAGGCCAGTTCGTCATCCCATTGGATGGTGGCCATGCGACAGGCGGCACTTAGCTTGGGATCACCACCGCCGGCTATGAAATTGCGATGCAGATTATGTTGATTCACTATCAAAGCCTTCTCTTGGGCCGTCAGCGTCAATAGTTCGGCATCACTGGCGCAGTTCGGACCCCAGCTCTGTATAATTGACAGGGATTAAAGGATCTACTCTTCTTTTGTTTAGTTTCACCTACCCCCTTGTTATTGCAACCAATATTCTCTGCACCATTGCAGCTCTTCTTGCAATAGTCTGTGGCCTGCACCACACTTAGCACCACTGCCAGAACACTCAAGCTTTGGATGTGCCACATAGTTTCTATTTTCCCAACTGAATGGCTGACTTTACTTTGGCTGATGCGGTCTTTTATATGATCTACAGTGGGGCAACTTTTTGTTTTTGCAATTGATTAAATATTGGCTGATGCTACCCAGGCCATTCAGTTTGGGGGTTGGGGTTGCGAATATTTGGTAAACAACAACAAGAAACTTGACTTGGATAGGAAAGTTTCTGTTTATCGATGAGGTATGACAATGGCCAACTGCTTGTTTAAGCACTGCTTACGCAAAAGAGAGAGAGAGAGAGCGATGGAGTAACCAAAACACTGCCATAAAAAAGTGTTCGAAAAGTGAGAGAGATTTTTCTCAAAGATTTGGGCAGAAAATAAGACTGGAAATGTGTCTAAGAATTATACTAGGCCACAGGGTACGGGATATTGAAAGGTTGGTGGTGATTTTATATGATGTTTTTGTGCTGAACAACGTTAAATTGTGCTTAAGAACTCTTAAAATGCTTAATTTGACACTTTTTATGAGAGACTTGTGAGAAAACTTTATGGTTGACTTGGTTAACTTTGATATTATCTTGAGGTATTCTTTCTTGACTTCAAAATAAAGTATGCCCAGCAATTCTACCATTTTTTTTAAGGCGAAGCTATGCCATTTTGAGTATAAGTTAACCATATTTTGTGCCGCCCACTAGTATGCATTGAATCAGAGGCGTAGGATAATTTCTTGCAAGGGGGCTAATGGAAAAATTCCTCTTAGCAGTTAAATATATGTTTAAAATCAAACCCCCCTCCGCACCAGCTACGCCACTGCAATAGATTTTGTTGAACCTTTTCATAAGAATTCCATATAAATGACTAGCCAGCTATTCAGATTTTCTTTAGCATATTTTTGGGCTGTATATAATTGTATTATTTTGAACAAATAACTATATCTTCGCTTAAAAAAATGACAAAAATATTTGGAATAGTTTGTTTTAAAGCTAAGAAGCAATACCTTAACAAAACATTAAAGAGAGTTACGGCTTAGAGTAAAGGTTCCCCACAAAAGGTGTCGAAATAGGTGAATAAATGCATTTTAAGCAGCTTTAAGCTCAAATTTACACACCTGATGAGTCTTTTCCGACAACAGATGCTTATTTAGTGCACAAAAATGCTTAGAATTGATTCATTCAACTATTTTTTTCTACATAATATAAAACTTTAGTTTAAATTCTCAAAAAAACTTACATTAAGCAGATTCGAGCTGACCGATCACTGTTCAGTTTCTTGAGCTCTTTATTTTGTTTTGTTCATATATTGTTTACAATTTGATTTACTTAAGAGAATTCGTTTTCTACAGCCTAAACACTTCTGTGATTTTGCATAACGACGACCAATTGGTATTTCTGCCGGTCTGACAGCCCGAACCTGCGGCGCCTCTTTGATAGACAGATGCACCTATCCAATTGGTGGTTGCATAGTTACAGCAAAATAGAAATACGTTCATGCCACTGCCATATTGTGCCGCCGCACAGCCCACATGGGTGTTCTTCTCCTGGGCCATGGCCGTGAAGTGACCAATTTGTCTGCGGAAAGGGAAGGAAAATCAAAAAAAAAAAAAAGTTTTTGTTAAGGAAGAACAAGAAGTAGGCAAAATCTTACTTAGCAAAGGTTCGATGCAGGGTCTCTTGAACCAAACCACGAACCCTAATCTTATATATTAAATTTCTGCCTGTTTGGAAGTTCTCTCAACCGAACTATCAATCTTCCCACATAAATTTATCATTTATCGAACCGAAACTTCTCATTGTTTAAAGAGTTTGGTATGACTACTCGCCTTTTATTATATTCTTTAACAGTTTAATCCTTAAAAACTTGCAACTTTTGGATGTTTTCGATTCCGGTTCTTAAAATACTTAAGGTATAGGTAAAGCAGTGCTTTCACTTGTTGACATTTCATGTAAGATGGGTAAAAAACACCTCTGTTTACTATGAGTTCGCTTACCACAAAACTCTTGAGAGAACTCAGTTATCATATCTTTTTGAGCTACTCAGATTGAGTATTACACTTGTCTGATATCTCCAGAAACTCTATCTGGAGACACTTTTATGAGATATCAGACAAACCTAAAGAATCTATTACAAATTCTGACTCAGAATCGAAGCCCTGTACTTTCAGTTTTCTGATATCACATTTGAGAAACCTTTATGAGATATCTGACAAGTGAAACTACAGCTTCAGGGTTCCGATTCTGACTCGGAGTTTTAATAGATTCTTCAGGATTGTACCGTTCGTATGGTAGCTATATGTTATAGTCATCCGATTTGGCCAAAAATTTGCTAAATTATGTGAAAGTAGGTGAAACAACTAAATACGAAATTGCAGGATGCTACCATTAAAAACAAAAAAGTTTTTCTAACTAAGACTGTTTTTCAGACGCATCTTTTGTATAGCAGCTATACCATATAGTTGTCCGATTTTCATCAAATTGGGTAGAATTATACGAAAACATAGAAAACTTATGAATACAAAGTTTGGAGACGATTCCATTGAAAAGAAAAAAGTTTTTCTCACTAAAACTAGTTTTTGGACCCATGGTTCATATGGGAGCTATGAGATATAGTCCTCCGATTTGGCCAAAAATTTGTAAAATTATGTGAAAGCATGTGAAACAAACAAAAACAAAATTGCAGGATGCTACCATTAAAAACAAAAAAGTTTTTCTTACTAAGACTGCTTTTCAGACCTATCCTTTGTATGGCAGCTATACCATATAGTTGTCTGATTTTAATAAAACTTGGTAGAACTATACAAAAACATAGAAAATTTATGAATACAAAGTTTGAAGATGTTTTCCTTGGAAAGAAAAAAGTTTTTCTCACTAAAACTAGTTTTCGGACCCATGGTTCCTATGGGAGTTATGAGATATAGTCATCCTAACCGGACGGTTCGGACATATTAGTAGTGTGCAGCAAAAAGAAGATTATGTGCAAAATTTCAGCTCGAAAGCTTCAAAACTGAGAGACTAGTACGCGTAGAAAGAGACAGACAGACGGACAGATGGACGGTTAAAGCTCAATCGACTCAGCTTGTCACTCTGATCAAGAATATATATGGTTTATGGGGTCGGAAATGAATGTTTCTAGGCGTTGCACAATTATAATACCCTTTGCAAGGGTAAAACTAAAACTTAATAGTTTTCAACACTTAGTTCTTTACCTCTTCCAACCTTTTCAGGACCTTGTCTTTCACTTAACACGAATGGAAACGCGCTGAGCTTACTTAATGTAACACTATTTGTTCCTTTTCTTCTCAATACTTTCCATAGATTCCACCATCAAATGCCATAACATTTCATAAAAATATTCCCCAAAATATCAATTCAGCCATTTCAGATCAAATTGATATTCTCACCTCACAAATTTAGTTTCATCTACTTACTTTCCACCTCTGGTGCTCGGATATCGCTGCATAATACTCATATTCGCATATTTGTACTCATTCCACCACATATTTATGGAGGTGGTCAACAGTTGCTGGGTACTCCGACTCGCCGCTGCACCCGAATAGCTATACATGGCCAAATTCTGGCCACTAGCCCTAAAGCTTGCCGTATTATGACACGCATCGTGCTCCATCCGACACTGCCTAACATTGAGGGCCGCCAATCGGGCCAATTCGGGATTCCAGCGTATGGTGGCCATACGTCTGGCTGCCGCATAGCCAGGCAACCTACCGCCGGCCAACTGATTTCGCTTGGAATTATGCATGCGCAGTATTTGTTGCCTCTCTGCGGCATTGAGGGGCACTGCCACGGGAGTGGGACTGGTGGGACAATTGCTGGACCAGGCCTTTTATAAAATAGGTATTTTCACTTGAAGTTGGCAACACCTGAACCTGAACCTCTCACACACTCACCCCATTATTATTGCAGGCAATATGCTGACTTGTGCCCCCGCACAGGGAGGTGGCACAATAATTGACCTGTCCCCTGACCAGGGCCAGGCAGCTGATGGCTAAAGCTAGTTGCCACATTCTCAGAGGGTATTTCAAATGGTTTACGTTGATGTTTCCATTGACTATTTATAGGCAATTTCCCAAAAAAATATTTTGACAAAAATATGGCCCAACTATTGTTCCCGCTGAATATGTTTTTAATGATATAATTTGTTGTTTATTGTTTAGCTTAATTAAATATATGCAAATATTTATCTGCACGCTTTATGTACAACTGTGTTTGCGAGTTGGGAACGTAAGGGGAAACAGCTGTCGGTATTACTTGTACGTAGATATATGAATATTCAAGAATCTACTGGAGTTTCCAAAACAAATGTAATGCCATTACATCGACTTCATACTCATATACCAAAACTTCTTTTAAGTTTAGTTTAACAAGGTTCCAACTTTTCTTAAGACCCCTAAAACTTAATATTTTGACAGCAATTCTATGCAGTTACTCTCCTGCTTCACAGCAGATTGTTTATCCTTTCTCAATTCAAAACCAAGCATCCGGCTCGAAGGACCAAAATGGTTTACCCACATTAGCACTTATGTTGCAACTTCCGGAACTTCCACAATGCCAAAACTTACTGAAACTTTAAGTTGGTCTTTGGAAAAGTCTCTAGAAATGTTAATATTTTAGTCAGGTAGAATAATGAATCTTATAAGGGGTGAGGTCAGCTGTTTTTGTGCTACTTGTTACTGTCAAACATGTTCAATTGGGTTCTTAATTTAACCATGTATCAACTAACAAACAAGAACAATGCTTGCAGATTTTATTATCAACAAGAAAGAAAGTGGGTTAAGCCCGACTATAACATACTCTGTTGTACTCATACTACTGTTTTTTGATCATAACTCGAAAACCGTTCATCCGATCTTCTTCATTTCTTTGGTGGATCGATAAGTTATCCTAATAACTAAATATGTACAGAAGGAACAAGCCATCTATCTTCAAAACTGTGAGAGATATGACGTTTTTTCTAAATTGCGGGGGCGGGAGGGGGCGTGGCCAAAATTGAAAATTAACTTAAACTACCTGCAGACATAAGAAGCATATGTCCCATACATGTCAAACCTCTATCTCTTTCCATCTCTGAGATCTGTGCGTTCATACGGACAGACAGACGGACGGACGGACATGGCTATATCGACTCGGCTGTTGATGCTGATCAAGAATATATATACTTTATATACTTCCCTCTGGATGTTACATACTTTTGCACAAACTTATAATACTCTATGTACCTTCGGTACAGAGTATAAAAATATACACGTTTTTATCGTTAAATTGTGTTCAGCGAAGAGTCTCATTTCTGGTTGAGTTGATATATAAACGAAATAAATTTGCTCCAGAGCAGCCAGCAGCATAAGAAGAACTGACAATGCACACTGAAAAACAAAATTTGCAGTAAATTATTCTTCTAAAGATCATTCAATAGACTCGAATGTAGATTTCATTGGTTTTTCGGAATTTTAGATAGTTTTTTCCAATAAATTACATAAGCTGGTTTAGAATAAGGCATCAAGAAATCGACCAGAAGCCGCATTTGGCTTTTCAGTTTAATTTAATCACAGTTTAGCTAGTGGCGCAGTAGGCGGTCATACCAACTGACAGCTTAGCAAGCAATTTATATGTTTTTTCTAATGGGTTTGATATGCAGAGCAACTACTGCTAAGGTACAGCCGACTCCGTATGACTGTGGCCACTAGAAATGCTGCTTCCGTGCTGCTCCAAGAATCAAGAGAACCCCTGCCTTCCCATTAAAAACTGTTGCATGTAAATATATATATAATATTATAGTATTTTTGTTTGTTTTTTTTTTGTGACATATTTGATATGCTGCCATTTTTATTTGTAGTTGTATGTAGGGTTCTGTTCATTTTTTGTTTTTTTTTTTTTGTGGTTTTTTTACTTTGTTCTTTTTATATAGATAAAGATATACGTTCATTTGTTGTTTTGTATCTGTTTTGCATTCCAATCTGCAGCTTGCACAAAAATTAGTAGATAGATTTCTTTCATTTCATTTCATTTCATTTCATTTCATATCATTTCATTGGTTTTTGGTACAGAAAAATAAATATTCTTGCCTCGTATTATTCTCTCTTTCTCTCTCTATTTATATGTATATATATATATTCATATTTTGTAATATATATATATATGTGTAAGTATGTAAGTAAATCTGCGCATAATTGTATCTGTGGGCTCTTGTTGTTGTTGTTGTTGTTGTTGTTGTTCTCTAGGTTTCAACATTTAAACATATAAATTGTACACACAAAATATGGTTTATATATTTTCTTCTGTTGTTGTTGTTGTTCTTGTTCTTGTTGTATATTTTTTATGCTTACATCCTAAACGGAAAAGGAACAGGGAATAGGGAGTTATAGTGTGACAGTTATATTATATATGTGTATGTACTCGTACGTATGTATATCTTATATACAGATCTTAACTAATAAAGTTGGTAGTACGGAAAGGTCTTAGACAAGGTCTTAAGGCGTGTAACATTTGAAACAACTTGGGAATTTTACAGAATTTAGTTTGTAACATGTTCAGAAATGCTTAAGAATAATGTTAAATGATTTAACCTTCATAACACTTCGACCTAGGCTAATCAAAACGAGTTAAATGGCTTCCCGGGAACGTGTTTTCTATCATTAGAAACAGTCTCTTCCTAAAATTAGCTTTTCTGGTCCATATGAGGGTTGATTATCATCAAAAATGCTCATAGCTAGGAGAAGTTTATAGCTAGGGTTCCATATTTTCAATGAATTCTGCTTTCTAAGCACTTCTTTCTTAATTTTCTATGACTTCGTCGAATTCGAATTCGTCCTAGGTTAATCAAAATGAGTTTAATGGATTCCTGGGAGCGTGTTTTCTACCACTAGGAACAGTCTCTTTCAAAAATTAGGGTTTCTGGTCCCTATGAGGGTTTATCATCACCAAAAATGCCCAAAGCTGGGAGAAGTTTAGACCAGATCCTAAAATTGAAAGGTAAGGTAGCTTTCATAAGCCTTATGAGGGTGCAATAACCCAAAAATGCCTATAAATTCGAGAAATTTGAACGTAGGTTCATGAAACAGGGCTTTAAGTACTCCTGAGAACCTAAGCTGTTCTTCTAGGAACGGAATTTTTTCACAAATGGAAACTAAAGTAGCTATTACGGGCCTTAAAAAGGGTGCACCAACCCAAAAACTCGTATACAAACAATATATTTGGACCCCATATAATAAAACTGGGCTTTATGGATTCCTTACATTCTGTGCTATACTTTTAGTTACTTGCTTTTGCTATAGTCGAAACTTTAAGCAGGTTTGTGCCTTAAAAGGTTGCATCTACACAAAAATTTCTATAAATCCAACAAATTTTGAATCGATGTAAGTAAAACTGGGCTGTAAGTATTCCCTGGAGCCTGTCTATATAATTCTAGGAACCCATTTGGTACAGGAATAGAAGGACAAGTAAGTATAAACAAATATTAAGTGGATCTTCAACCTAAAAACTGAAATTAGATCACAAATTCAAACCCGAGGTTAAAGAAAATTAACATTGTGCATGTGGTTTATACTTCTAAGAAACGTTTTTTTAACTGAAATCGGTAAGTAAGCTAGCTTTTGTGCACTTTTATTGGTTGTACCATAGCAGAAATTGCTTTAATTTCAACAATTTTTGACTTGGGTTAATGAAAATGGTCCTTACGGATTACTAGGAACAGACTTATGTTAGCCTGAGGAGTGAAAACCATAACTTAAGTGAGTAGAACTGCATGTTAAAGCCTTAAGAGTATAAACCAGGACTTAAGTGATGCCCTATGTCCCACCTAGGGATTGGAATAGAAGAAGAAGTGAGTAAAACTGCGCGTTATGGCTTCCTAAGAACCTGTACTAAACTTCTAAAAACCAATTTTTCTATAAATTGAAATCTAAAATATCATTTCTGGTACTCAAAAGGTTACACAAACATACAAATTCTTATAAGTTTTACAAATTGTTACCCTAGTGAGTGAAATTGAGCATTAAGCATTGCTTATAGCCTGTATTATAGTTCTAGGCATCGGATTTGTTCAGCATGGGGATGTAAAGTAAGTCAAAAGAACAATTTAGAAAGTCTTAAACTTAAAAACGGAAACTAGATCACAAATTCAAACCCGAGCTTAAAGAAAAGTAACATTTTGCTTGGTTTATACTTTTAAGAAACGTTTTTCAACTGAAATCGGTAAGTAAGATAGATTTTGTGGACCTTCAGAGGTTATAACATACCAAAAATCGGTATAGTTTTGACAATTTTCAACTTGGGTTAAAGAAAATTGACTTTTTGGATCACTAGGAACAGACTTATGATAGGCTGAAGGGTGTAAGCCTTGACTTAAGTGAGTAGAGCTGCATGTTAAAGCACACTTAAGTGTGTAATGCATGACTTAAGTGAGTAGAACTGCATATAAGAGTTTGAAGAGTGTAATCCATGACTTAATTGAGTAAAACTGCGCGTTATGGATACCTTAGAACCTGTCCTTCTGTTATTTTCTTCTTCTATAAGTCGCCTTTTGTTAAAATGGGAACCTTAAGTACCAAAAATGTTTATAAATCAAACACATGTTGATCTTAGTAAGTCAAAGTGCTCAGTAAGGCTTCCCTGGAGCCTGAATTGAAATAGATATTAGCACCAACTACAAAACCCTCTAAAAGACCTCTCCGTTTCCAACTTGTTTAAGTATTGTTTAATTCTAAAATGCCAAGCAAATGAAAATTGTGCATTAGCCCCTTTTTTTTTGTTTTGTTTTGAAAAATACCAGACTTGAAGTCCAGTTCAGTTTCTTTACTTAATGCTATATACAATCCAAATGAATCAAAAAGCAAGGATTTAAGCCAACTTAAAGTAGGCCACCAGCATAACTACAATTATGGCACACATATGCCTGCTGCTGCTGCTGTTTTTTGTTTAATGTTTCTTGTTTCTTGTGATTTCTCAGTTCAAAGTGCCGCAGTCGAAATATCTAAAAATAATATCAATCTATGTGGTTGTAGCTTTATTTACAAACATGTCATGTCATGCCTGGGGTTGTAAACTAATTCGATTCGAAATCAAAATGAGGTGAGACATTAATTGTGTGTGAGTGTGCTTGAGTGTGTGTGATGTTTCACTTAAAGCCTAAACATATATGGGGGATTAACTGGAACGTTTAACTGGTATATGCTGCTGTGTATATATTTCTATATATATATATTTATATATATTTGTGTATATATATCTACGAAAGAAAACGATCTTAGCTAAATAAGAGAGTGCCCCATAGGTAAATACTTTCTGTCCTACTCTAACTTTTAGTTTGCAATTGTTATTGTTAATTAATAGACACCATTTGCATGTAACAACATTTGAGTGTAAGTACTTTCTCATTCCCTCAGCTCGCCAGCTGCCGGCTGCTGCTGTGGCTGCTGCTGCTGCTGCGCCGGCGATGCAGGCGGTCCAAACTTGCTGGTTATCTTGTGCGAGGCATTTACTATGGCCAGCTCATGCTTGGAGTCCAAATCACAATCGTAGAGTCCACTCAACGAGTCCAGGCTAAGCAGACGTGAGCTGGCGCGACTCGATACAGAGGTATCATCCACATCGGGTGCATTATACAGCGAATTCACATCGGAGAGTGCACCCTCGGCATCGGTTAGACCCGCCTCATTCAGCAGCGAGATATTCTCCAGGCCCGGCTCATCGGTGATGTAGCCGGTGGATTCGGCGCCCCCTTTAAAACCAGCAAAAAGTTTAATCTTCAATCCAATTGGTTAGTTGATGCGCACTTACCCGTGGCCTCTTCGCGACAATCATCGTCCGACCATTCCGATTGGCTCTCCAACGGATTGGAGTCCATGGACTGATGGTTATGATGCGCCGCTCCATACTTTAGCTCATCGTTTATCACATTCGCCTCCAGACGCAGACTGCCATTGGTAAGCGGTGCTGCCTCCAGCTGGTGCTGGTGCTGCTGCTGCTGCTGCTGCTCCTCATCCTCGTCTTCGCCATCGTTTTCATCATTTTGCTCAGATTTCTGTTTCAGACGCTTTTGCCTGACATCGCGACCGACCTCATCATCTTCGAACTCCTCATCGGCCAAATTGTCTTCGGTATCATCACGCTCCTCCTGCTCCTGGACATGATTGTAGCGCTGTTTCTGTTGTAATTGTTGTTGCTGCTGTCGTTGCTGGTGTGACTGATGATGATTGTGATGGTGGTGATGATGATGATGATGATGATGCCGGGGACGCTGTGACTGCTGCTGCTGCTGCTGTTGCTGCTGCTGTTGTTGCTGTATGGCACCATCAAGCCTATCCAAACTCTCATGGCTGTGCTGCAGCTCCTTGGAGCGTGGTCGCTGACGATGCACTCGAACACTGGGCAGCTGCTGTAACTGTGTCGTTGCTCCGTTGTGCTCCTTCGTCGCCTGCATCTCCATCAGGGCCAGTGCTTGCAGCTGACTCCGATTCTCGTGCAGTATCTCGCACGATTCCGTGTCCGAGGTTTGCCTAGAAAAGGTGCAGGAATGGGGATATCGTTAAGAATTGTAAAGCACAAAGGGGATTCGTTGAGATAGATGAGGATTAGTTATTGATCGACATGTACTGGACATATGAGGTGGCAAACATTTACAAGACGCAATGGAAATGGTGGTACAAATTACTTTCTCTTAAGAGTCAATTGTGGGGAAAGCCTTCCCAAATGGCTAAGCTTATATGAAGTTAATGTTCTCTGGATTCTCAGAGTGCTAAGCCATCTTACCACATGGATATGCAAATGCTGCAAAGAGCAGATGTAGGCATCTGAGATGCTTTAGCTGGGCTGAGCTGCTTGTCTGGGGGAATGAATGAGCCTGGTTTTTTGGGTATAAACGCAAATTTATACAAATTTGATAGTTTTTTTTGGAGACCCTTTGATTCCACTCTTCTGTGGAGTATAGGAAGTACTGTAAGCGGGTAGAGAGTTAGTCTTGAGGGTTACTTTGGTCAGTGAAAGTGCTGGGAATGCTGATTAGTTTATTTTAATCACTCGTCCCTAAAACAACATTTTCTTTGTTTTAACAATGCACTTTTTCAAGCTAGAAACAATTACTAGACTTAAATAGTTCAACTTTTCAATAAACATCCCAATTAAAAACTTAATTAAAGTGAAATATCACAATTAAATATTTAATGCTGATGAAAAATCTCAATTAACAAGCAAGAAAGTCGGTCAAGCCCGACTATAGCATACTCTGTACGAAGGAAATTATACGATTAGCATAAATTTTGATGCTGCAGTAGCAGATGAAAGCAGCGAACAGTCTTTTGATCATAACTCGACAACCGTTCATCCGATCTTCATCATTCCTTTGGCGTATCGATAAGTTATTCCGATTACTAAATATGTCTAGAAGAAATGAAACATCTTTCTTTAAAACTGTGAGAGATATGATGTTTTTTCTAAATTGCGCGGGCGGCAGGGGGCGTGGCCACAATTGAAAATTAACTTAAACTACCTGCAGACCTAAGAAGCATATGTACCATACATGTCAAACCTCTATCTCTTAACAACTCGGAGATCTGTGCGTTCATACGGACAGACAGACGGATTATGGTTATATCGACTCGACTGTTGATGCTGATCAAGAATATATATACTTTATAAATGGAGGAAAGTTAGCTTCGGCTCGGCCGAAATTTGTATACCCTTGCAGCACGTTTTCTAACTAATTTGAAGGACATATCCACTGAAAACAAACAAGTTTTTCTCAATACACGACACTTTTCTGACTCTACTTTTGTATGACAGCTATACTATATAGATGTCCGATTTCAACCAAACTTAGTGGAATCATGGATAAGCATAGCAAACTAAGAAATACCAAGTTTGGAGGCGGTTTTCTTAGAAAACAAAAAAGTTTTTCTCACTAAAACTAGTTTTTCGACCGATCATTCTTTGTCGTTGCCGAAGTTTTAATACCCTTGCAAGTGTTCGCTTAAATAATTTCAACAAAAATACTCTTTTTCCCATTTTTCGACCTATCGTTCGTATGGGAGCTATATGATATAGTCATCCGATTTGGCCAAAAATTTGTAAAATTATGTGAAAGCGTGTGAAACAATCAAATACAAAATTGCAGGATGCTACCATTAAAAACAAAAAAGTTTTTCTAACTAAGACTGTTTTCACACCTAACTTTTGTATGGCAGCTATACCATATAGTTGTACGATTTTCATAAAACTTGGCAGAACTAAAAAAAAGCATAGAAAACTTAAGAATACAAAGTTTGGAGACGTTTCCATTGAAAAGAAAAAAGTTTTTCTCACTAAAACTAGTTTTCCGACCGATTGTTCCTAGGGGAGCTATATGATATAGTCATGCGATTTGGCCAAAAATTTGTAAAATTATGTGAAAGCATGTGAAACAACTAAATACGAAATTGCAGGATGCTACCATTAAAAACAAAAAAGTTTTTCTGACTAAGACTGTTTTTCAGATCTAACTTTTGTATGGCAGCTATACCATATGGTTGTCCGATTTTAATAAAACTTGGGAGAATTATAAAAAAGCATCGAAAACTTATAAATACAAAGTTTGGAGACGTTTCCATTGAAAAGAAAAAAGTTTTTTATACTAAAACTAGTTTTCCGACTGATTGTTTCTATGGCAGCTATGAGATATAGTCAATCGATCCGTTGGGTTTCGACATATTAGTAGTGTGCAGCAAAAACAAGACTCTGTGCAAAATTTCAGCTCGATAGCATTCAAATTGAGAGACTAGTAAGCGTAGAAACATACAGACAGACGCACAAACGGACGGACAAAGCTCAATCGACTCAGCTCGTCACCCTGATCAAGCATATATATAGTTTATGGGGTCGGAAATGAATATTTCTATGCGTTGCAAACTTCTGGGCAAAATTATAATACCCTTTGCAAGTGTATAATAAGATTGATCAATCGTATAGATGGACAGCGGAAACAGAAGCAAGCACGTCAAGACTCTCTATATATATAAAGAATTGGAAGTGAAAAGTATTTTAATGAGACCATCAAAAATATCATATGCTACTTAGGAGCGAGTGCATCATACTGCACTTTATACCGCACATCTCGGAGCGCGAAACAAACTGCACATTGGTAATGTAATAGGAACGACAAAAAAGATGTGTACCATTCTCTGGGAAGGTGTTCCATACTAAAGGAACCAAGATTCCAGCTTTTTGGAAGAGTAGAATTGAGTAAAGCTGGGGATACTAGAGATTCTGAACGGAATATCATGGAAACCATGGTGTCAAAGGCACCGTATCGTAGATGAATGTTTTAAAACACGAATATTTAGTAAAACAAATTTTAAAACTTAACCGAGAAAATGTAGAAAATGTAACAGAATTATGTATTGTAATGGGCTGATTGATGGCAAATGCCAAACAAAGCGTAGGACAAGATTCCAGGGTAGAGACAGGGTTTCTAGAGTCAAAGATCATGCGTTCACTCATTGTCAATGCCAAGCATTACCATCCCCACCCACTGGCTTTTCGAGCTCGGGTTGCCAAAACTCGTCACAATTCAATCATGACCTACATCCTACTTACATTTGACTTGACTCTGAGGGATTCTTGTTGCGCGTTATCTCCTTGATGGCCTCCAGGCCCACCGGATGTTTGGATATCATGAAGCTATTGCTGACCGGCAGCTGCTTACCACCAATTACCAATAGCTCATGCTCCTGCTGATCCTTGTGGTTGTGATTATTATTACCACTATTCGAATTGCTGCCACCGCTAAGATTTCCATTACTGCCAATGCCGTTACTGCCACCGTTGCCCACTCCCATGCCATTGGTTGCATTCGCCTCCACATTGTGTCGACTGCTGCTATTGCTGGTCGTATGCTCTGAGGTGGTTGTCGTGGCGGTGGTTGTGGTGGTGGCCAGGCAGCGTGCACGTGAGGATTCATTGAGCAGTCTTTGCAGTTCCCTCTCAAAGGGCGATTTGGTGTTGGCAACTGGCGCTCCCGAACCCGAAGCAGCTCCCGCTGTTGCCGCCGCCGTGGTCTTCTGGTAGTCAAAACTGTTGCAGCTGTCACCCTTGTGCTGTGTATTGCTGGTGGTGTTGCTGGAGGTGTGCTGACCCCCCTGACTCTCTGTCGTTGAGCTTAGCTCAAAATTCTGCAATTGTGTCATTTCCACAATGGGTGAGGTGGGATCCACTTGTATGTCGCAGGGATAGAGCCACTGTAAAGGATTAACCCGTCCGGCGGAAGGCAGCTGGTAACCATTGCGCGCCAGGTGAGCACCATTGAGACGCGGTGAATCCTCATCACCGTCACCCTCACCCTCGGTGGTCTTTGAATAGCTCTCATCCGAACTGCTCATGGAGGGTGAGTGAGGTCGTGAGCTTAGATCATCAGTGGAGGACATCTCACGGCTCTCTTCCAGCTCGGCTGGTAGTTTGGGCAAAGGCTTCATGTAGGTTCTGACGGCAGGCGGCAATGGTTTGGGTGGCAGCTGAGGCAATGGCGGCTGCTGTGAGTACATGGCATATTGCCGTTGCGAGGAGTGCTGATCCAGCGATTGCTGCTGCTGCAGGAGTTGTTGCTGCTGTTGCTGTTGCTGCTGCTGCTGCAGTGACAACATGGAGTTGGGACAGGTGTAACGTGGTGGCTCGTACTTTGGTGCATGCTGCATGGGCATGATCTGGGTTGATGGTTGGTTTTTGGTTGTTGGGTTAGTCGTGAGATGTGCGCGAGCATGCAACGAGTGGACACAGAGAGAGAGTTAGACACAGAGATTCAAGTTCAAGTTTGAGTTTAATATTACACAGCAATGGACATACAAATAGCACCACGTCAGGAGGAGGGAGATCAGCGTTTTGGGAAAGCCAAGCTATCACATTGAGATTCCACATTATCCTTGTACCCATTCTGCAACATTCCTTCTATGCTAGTCTACTGAGCAGGGTACTTCCTAATCCCTCTAAATTCTGTCCACATGGCCAGAGAGTCTTCCTTTTGCTTGTTTAAAGGCAGCAGCAACGGACGAAGACGGGCTCCTTGCCTTAGACTAGTGGAACAGCAGTGGAAACGCCACTCTGGGGACAAATCAGATGCAACTCTTCAAGTAAACCCAGAAGGGTTATCCCTTTTCTCACTCTCTCTCTCTCTCTCTCATTCTCTACCCTTCACAAACGTCTCCTTCATACTGATCTCCGGGGAAATCTCTGATCACTGTTCTCTCAAATGTCCCTAGTGCTATTCATATGCCCCTGTCTGTAGTGGCAGCATTTGGAGTTAAATGATGGGCAGGTGAGGGGCGGGTGGGGAGGGGAAATTATTCACATAATGGATCAAGTGCTTTCTGCCGATGACTGGAATGGGCTTAAGGATGGGGAGCGGGTGTGGGTGTGAAGGAAATGATTTCAGAGGAGTATCTCCTTGCTCCATAGCATAAGGTCAACAACATCTTCGTCATCACTCACCTTGGCTACCGGCGCGATGCTGCTGGCATGCAATAGCGGCTCGCTCTCACGACAATGGCCATAGCCCAGGCTAATGGATGATGGATTCGAATGAAGATGATGCAGTGGATGATGCTGGTGGTGTTGGTTGTGTTGTTGGTGGTGGTTATTATAGGACAAAGCCGGCGGTGGCGGGGCATAGCTGCGCATTTGCAGCTGCTGTTCACGACGCGGCGGCATCATGTAGCAATCACCACCGCCCGGTGGCAACTGCTCCATTAGCAGCTGCTGCTGCTGCTGCTGCTGATGCCGGCCACCGTTATTGGGATTCTCAATGATATTGAATTCGCGCAACATTACCGTAGGATGGGGCTGGTGCTGGAGCTGGTGCTGGTGCTGGTGCTGGAATAGGATCTGTTGGTGTGGATAGTGTGGCTGTTGATGATCGCCATTGTGGCCATTCTCTCGTATGTTGGGCAAACCCCCATTGGCCATGAAATTGGGCTGCTTTTGCAGTTTGCTATTCAAACGCAGCTGTTGTATCTGATGCAGATGATGTGGCTGGGATTGGGGCTGTTGTGCCGGTATGGCCTGTGGCAGCGATTGCTGTTGCTGCAACAACAGTTGATGCTCCTCGCTGTACAAGTGACCATTCTCCTTTTTATTGTACGTATCCGTATTGACACGATTATCAGGGAATTGTGAGGCTTTCATATAATAATCTGGATTATGTAGACCCTGGGGTAGCGACATGGTATTCCTTACTTCACCATTCAGCGATTGGTTGCCATTGTCGCAAAGGAAATAGGTGACCATGTCACCTTTGCCCTTCACTTTGATGGTACCGCGGCAGCTAAAAGAGATGGGGGGGGCGGGGAATTAGTTGTGGGTGTTTACTCCATAAGAACTTGTTTTTCCTTACCGAAATTCAAAGTGTGAGCCCACCAAACTGTCCACCACCTCCTGGGTAACCTGGGAGTAGCCGGGCACACCCGTAGAATCCATACGACTGGCCACATTCACCGTATTACCCCAAATATCATACTGCGGCTTGCGTGCTCCTATGACACCCGCCACCACGGGTCCTATATTGATGCCTGAAATACAAAACCCATTGATCATCCCCTCATAAAACAGATTCCCTCACCATTCCACTCACCCACTCTAAGCATAAAGTTATTATACGAATGACTGTTAATCTCCTGCAGGGACAAACGCATAGCCTTCACATACTCTATCAAGGCGGTCATATGCCTACGCACCGAATTCGGATCTTGTGGCTGTATCTTATACTCGGGTATCAAACCCACCACCGCCATATAGGTGCTGCCCACCGTTTTGATCTTGTCTATGCCACGAAAACGATCCTCCTTCAGCAGCTCATCAAAGTCCGCTATAATCTCGTTCAACAGACGCAAACATTCCAGTCCCTGATCGGAGCCATCCATTTCCGTATAGAACTCATTAAAGTTGGGCACACTGGCAAAGATGACGCCCACCTTGGCATAGCTCTGATGGTACAGCTCCTGCATGAGAGAGTGGAGATTAATGCGGTTTTCCTCACTGCTGACCCACTACCCACCATATTGTTACGGAATTGCGCATCAAGGAAATGTGCAGCCACATGAGCGGGCAGCAAATTATGCAGAATGCGCTTATTCGACTCCTGCAACACATCCATTTCCTTCTTCTCCTGCGATGCCTGCAACTGCCACAGAAAATCCAGACGTGCCGTCCCCTCCACCAGACGACCATGCACCAAAATGGCTATCATAAAGATGACAATGTGCGCCAATGAGATCAAATGAAGCGGAATGGAGGCTCTGCAATCGATATTATGGATTATATGGATTCACAAAAAAAAAAAAAGGGCATGCGAATGACCTACTTGACGCTGGTGTCATAACACTCGAAAATGTTTTGATGGGACAGCTCTATGTAGAGGCCATAGATGGTACCCATGCCCAGTACCAATAGGGATTTAAATATGATGGGCAATCTGTAAAGGAAGATAGTTAATTAGTTGAGTGTTTGGTAAATGCTTTTTTCTATTGACTCACCTGAGAAACACCGATACCGATAGAAAGGCAAAGGCTGCCGATAGTGAAACATATTGGGGTAATGAGCATTTCCTATGTGTTTCATCCGTTTCACGATTCAGCACTATATAGGTGGCATTATGTGGCGAACAGATGCCATGGTCGGGCACACAAGTGAACTGGGAAAGGTTAAAGAGAGGTTAAAACAAGTTTGAAAGTGGGTAAGGCAGGAGTTTAAATGTGGCGCCACACAGACTGCGTAAAGTGCTGCCAAACGCTGTGGCAAATATGGTTTAAGGGATGGAAATAAATTGAAGCGAAAAGCTGTAACAAAATCTAGCTATAAACCAATTTCAGGTAAAGTTGCCATTGGAAAACTGCCAAAACCTTCGAGCAGGCGAGTAATCGACGGCAGAAACTTGCTAAATACATTGCAACCCTGCTGGTTTTTGAGCCTTCGAAACATTTGAAGAATCAAATTGAACAGCAGGCCTTGCAGGCGAGTAATCGACGGCACAACAATGGTTGATAACCTCAGAAAAGTAAGTAAACTTCTTTGTCAGCATAGCTCAGGAGATTGTAACTACCTGTGGTCGTCAAATAGATCGGAAAACTGCCAAAACGTTCGAGCAGGCGAGCAATCGACGGCAGAAACTTGCTTAATACATTGTAACCTCGTGCTTTTGAGACTATGAAACAATTGCAAGCGCGCTGCGTAGAGCAAATTGAGCAGCAGGTCAGATAGAGATCTGCAGGCGAGCAATCGATTGCTTAACACATCGAATTCTAGAGAGATGTGCCTAACACATCGAATTCCAATAAGCTGCTCAGATGGCAGTGGAAGCTCCTCGAAGCCCGAGTGTTGCTGGGTGACTACTTGGGCCGATTTCGACCCATAAGACTTGATATTCTAGTAAAGTATACATAGTCTTTATCGGCATGATGAAGTGAGTCTGTCTAAGGTTTCTAAGTTGTCAGCTTTCTTCATTTCAAAGCGGTTTAAGGTGACTTTTCTTCTATATACCCAACCTTCTTAACCTTTTGATTCTACTTACCACATTCACCTGTCCCACGGAGTAGATGAGTATAATCGTAAATATGGTAATGGCCATGCGCAGCGTAAAACTCTCCGAGATATCCCAAATGATCCATTTCAAGCGTACCGCCAGCAACAGCATCAGTATGGCACTCACCCAAATGAAGGCGGTAAGGAAGAGTAGCAATAGGATGAGGGTGGGTGGCAGGGCGGTCGCTTGCAGGGCAGCGCCCAGTATTAGAAGTAACAGGGAGCAACCCATGGCGGTGGTAAATCCCAAATCGAAATCCTTATGATATTCACGCTCCATGTCGCTTTGCCGGAAGCGTAGGGTGATGCGATCCACATGCTCAGATTTGTCACAGTCAACGGAACGAGCATTGATGGCCTGCGATAGGAAGCGATTCACACGATTTGTGGGCTGATGATGGACATCCGAGTGGCGTTTCCGGAACGGTCGCTTAAACTTGTCGGCCACCTTGGATTGTGACTGTGTGGGCGGAAAGGAGAAACATAGAGAGAGAGAGAGAGAGAGGGGGAAGACCAAAGAAATGAAGTTAGTTTTTGTTAGAATGCAGTTGGCAGTTCTCGGGCTTACTCCTGGGGCTAAATCGGCGAGAGAGAGTTAGAGAGAGAGAGAGAGAGAGAGAGATTCTACGCATGTACGAACGAACGAACGTATGGGGGGCGGGTAGAGAGCTAAGGCATGCAGTTGAGAGCAGAGCTAGGTGTGTGCGTGTAAGTGTGCGTGTGTGTGTGTGTGTGAGTGAGTACAGAATGAGTTTTGAAACATGCACCGCAAAGCCCCCCGCAAAACCAATGTAATCGAAATCAAAACTTGAACGAAAGCAAAAGATGTAAAGAATACATACAGATGAGAGTACAGTACATACTTTAGTAGCAGCAACATAGAACAGAACGAAGAATGAACGAACGAACGAACGACACAATAACGAAACTGAACGAACGTACGAACGAACGAACGAACGAACGAACGAGCGACTGAAAGAAACTGTTGATTGTTTTTGTTTTTTTGTTTTTGTTGAATGTGGAACGAAAATTAACGAAAAGTTTGTTTTGTTTTTTTTTTTTTTAATTTTTTTTTCTGGGCTCTGCTCACTTTATTGTTCTTGTGATTGTGCCTATGTATGCGACTAATCGTACTCGCTGTTGCATTGGGATTTGTGCCTACGGTCACTTGAACACTGCCGGCCCCGCCATAGCCGATGCCGTGCGGTGGCGGGGTAGCATGCAAGATCTTTTGTAGACGTATTACCTAGATCAAGAAAGTATACACAGTATTCATATAAATAGATATATTGTTTAGGCTTAAGATAGTATTACAAATTAAGATATAGAGAGCAAGTATACAGAATAAGTACAGTAGGGATAGACAGAGAGTAAGAGAGATAGAGAGAGAGAGAGAGAGAGCGGGTGGGGGGAGGGAGGTAGAGAGTAGGATAGACTAAAAGGTGAAACAACTAAATCAAGGGGTAAACTTAATCAAATGAGAAAACCTACCAGTGTATGTGTGTGTGAGTATTGTGTGTGTGTATTGAGAGTCGGTTAGTTGCTAGTCTCAGTATTCACTGTCATCAATTTTGATGCCCCTCATCAAAAATAGATTAAAGCAGCGATGGGCAAGCCCTTGCTGCCTTTGAGACGATTGCAAAAACAAATATATGGACCCCAGTCTCGCTAATAGGGGTTTGTGGTATCTCTTGTTGTGGTTGGCTTGCTCCCAAACTCAAAATTTGCTGCCCAACACTGGTTTAAATGCTGAGATCTTGTTAGAAATATCCATTTAATATTAAATTGATCAGAGATTTTCATCCAAAGAAGCTGAGTAACGTCAGCACGATATGAAACTAGTAATTATATCCAGTCCACAGGGATTTTAAAGGATTTTCACTATTTTCGCACCTTACTTTTCTATGAGAGCTATACTAAATAGATCTACGATTTCAACCAAACTTAGTGGAGTCTTGCAAAAGCCTAGAAAACGAACATGTAAGAAATTTTGAGGCGTTTCCTTTAAAAACAAAAAAGTTTTTCTCACTAAAACTAGTTTTTCGACCCATCATTCGTACTGCAGCTATATGCTATAGTCAACCGATTTGAACAAAACTTTGTAGAATTGTGTAAAAGCATATGAAATAAATAAATACCAATTTTAAGAACATTTCCATTGAAAATAAACAAGTTTTTCTCATTAAGACTACTTCTCAGACTCTGTTTTTGTATAACAGCTATACCATATAAATGTGCGATTTCAACTAAACTTAGTGGAATCATGGGAAATCATAGCAAACTAAGAAGTACAAAGTTTGGAGGCGGTTCCTTTAAAAACAAAAAAGTTTTTTTACTAGAACTAATTTTTCGACCGATTGTTCCTATTACAGCCATATGCTATAGTCATCCGATTTGGACAAAACTTTGAAGAATTGTGTAAAAGCATATTAAATAAATACACACCAATTTTAGGGACATTTCCATTAAAATCAAAAAAGTTTTTCATACTGAGACTACTTTTTAGACTCTACTTTTCTATGACAGCCATAATATATAGATGTCCGATTTCGACCAAACTTAAAAAAATAATAGAAAATCAAAGCAAACTAACAAGTACAAAGTTTGATGGCGTTTCCATTGAAAACAAAAAAGTTTTTCTCACTAAGACTGCTTTTCGGACTCTACTTTTCTATGACAGCTATACTATATAGATGTCTGATTTCGACCAAACCTGGTGAATTCATAAAAAAGCCCAGCAAATTATGAAATACAAAGTTTGAAGGCGTTTCCTTCAAAAACAAAAAAGTTTTTCTCACTAAAACTTGTTTTTTGACCGCTCCTTTCTATGACAGCTATATGCTATAGTCATTCGATCCGGCCGATTCCTACAAATGTGCAGCGTATTTGTACTTAAAGACTTTCTGCAAAGTTTGGCAAAGATAGCTTTTAAACTGAGGGAGGAGATGTCATGGAAACAGACGAACTTGGCTAAATCAACTCAGTTTTTAATGCTGATCAAGAATATATATACGTTATGTGGTTAGTTTGGGTTAGTTTCTATACCACAGTCTCTCTTTTTGATGATCGAGTCTCAAAAATCTTTACTTTAAAACAGTTTCGTTGGGGAGAACATTTTCGGTTGCAGTGAATACTGAGAGCTTAATTCTAGGGTTAAATAGTTATAACAATACTTCCAATCCTTCAGTGTTGTGTGTGTGTGCGTGTGCGTGTGTGTGTGTGTGTGTGTGTTTCTTTGATGGCCGATGAACATCTCCGGTTAGTATACACTACTACACTACACTAACAAACGACGATCATATTCAATTTTCCAAATTTTAATACACAATTTTGTACAATCATCTAACTACGCACAACATTGAAACGTTTTGTTTGTTTGTTTTTTTTTTTTTGGCACTAAACTTGGTCTCTAGTTTTGGGTACTACCAGAGTTTGTCAAACGGATTAACGGTAACAAAAGAACCCACAAAACACAAGATAATTTAACGGGAATAACGAAGAAACGGACTCGGGGCGGGGGGACTCTGTTAACAATACTTAATACATAAGTAAGTCAAACTTACCGCATCCTGAAAGTAAACGAAAAGAAAGAAATCAACGAAAGAAATCAAAAGGAATCGCAGTTTACACGCAGCAAGCGACTGGCGACTGATCAGAGAGAGAGACAGAGACAGAGAGCTGGACAAAATCAAAAACGAACGACCCCAAAACCCCACACCTCCACCAACCAACCCATTTGACCCCGGGACATGCACAGAGTACTGAAGCTACGACTACTACAGAGAACAGGAACAGAGGAAACGAAGAAGAGAAAGCTACACCCAGGCCAGGCTGTTCGGTTGAACTCACCTTGCGTGAACCCTTCTCGGAGGACACCTGCACCGCGCTGGCCGCTGCCGCATCTGGGGTGCTTCCTCTCGGCAAACCGCCGCCCAGTGCACTAGCCGCCGAGGGGAACGAACCGGTGGCTATGTTGGAGAATGGCACTGGCTCTGAGAACTTGATGGTGTGCAGCAGTTGCATCACCACATTGGATACATTCCTAAATGACAATTTGCGGCGACTGCCGATGGCCGAGCGTACGCCCAGAGTGTTGAGCATCAGCGGCTGGAAGAGATTAACATGATAGAAGTCAAAGATTTAAGGCAGATTCAAAGTATGCACTCACCTTGCGCCGATGCGGCGGTGGTACTATAAAGAATGTGTCCACGCCATGATCACGCAGGTAGGAGGAACGCTCATCCCCATGCCCAGCCTCCACCTCGTACTCACCGGACAGTGAGTCGAGGGTGGCGCGTGTCACATGCACACGTCCCGGCTCACCGCCAGATTCCATATGATTGGCCAGGGTAACATCGTTGGACCAAACATCAAATTGCCATTTGCGTAGGCCCAGAACGCCGCATAAAACACGTCCCGTGTGGATGCCCACACGCATATTAAGTATCACATCGGTGGCCTCTACAACGGTGCTGTGGATTGTGGAGTTAGGAGGGGGAGGAATGGGAACGGAAATAATCAAACTCCATTGTTATTTTTCAATTAAAGTGAAACTTTTAGTACTAGAAAACACAGCAGCTGTAGCTAAGCAGAAATGAAACGTGGATGAAAATGTCACTACATACATGGCGACCGTGACTTTGGCTGAAAGTCACAGCAAAGGTCTTTAAAAATATGGCGACCGTGACTTTGCATTTAAATGGTAACCCATCAAAATGGAAAACTCGAAAATTCCCTACTTTAATGACTTTGGCTAGCATTTTAGTAGAAAAATGGAAAATTCAGACATGGCGACCGTGATATCAAGCTATAATATGTATAAGTAGAAAATCACGGAAGTCTTTAACAGTCACAGAAATCTTCAAAAGTCCCTACAAACCTGACGACAGTCACTTAAGTTAAAATATAAGTGAAAAGTCGCTGAAAATGCAACATGGCGACCGTGATTTCAAGCTGAAATCGAAGTGGGAAGTCACAGAAAATGCAAAAAGTCACTGTGAACATGGTAACCGTGACTTTGGAGTCCAAATATCTCGAAAAATGGAGAATTCACTACACTTAGGCGATCATGTTATAAAAGTCCCGGAAAATTCCACATGGAAAATTCCACGATCGTGACTTTAATAGAAATAGTAGTAAAAAAAGTCACCCAAAGCTTTCAGTCACTAAAAATTTGTCTTTAACATGACTTTCACTGATATAGGAGTGTAAAGTGACAAAAAAATTCAACATGGCGACCGTGATTTTGTCACGGAAATCTACAAAAGTCACCACAATCATTGGCAACCGTGAACTGATGTGAAATATGAATAGAAACTGAAGGGAAATGCAAAAGGCCATTAGAAAAAAGGCAAACGCTTAGTTGAAATACGTGGCACTAGTTTGGAAAGCCAGAGAAGCCTTAAAAAGTCACTAAAAAACTGGCAACCATAGCAGAGCGCCACGAAAAATGGAGAACATGGCGACCGTGACAGCTTGAAACATTAAATACAAGCATTTCGAAAGGTTTTGAAAGGTTCTGTTGGAGCCCTTAGCAGCTATACAGCAGTTAGTTCTGGTAGTTAAAAAATACTCACGCAATAGCATCGATCATATCGAGTCCCATTTCCACCGCACATTTGGCATGATCCTTGCGTGGCTCTGGTAAACCAGAGACGCAATAATAACAATCTCCCAAGATCTTGATGCGCAAGCAATGATTATCCTTTAAAACAAAGAAACATTTGAATTAAAACTCTATTCGTCTAACAATCCTTTTATACTACTTACATGCGCCAACTGATCGAATCGCCCGAAAAGCTCATTCAGCAACCGCACCAGCTCCTGTGCACTGCACTGTGACGATAGCACCGTAAATCCCACAATATCCGCAAAGAGTATGCTAACATTCTCATGCTTTTGTATATAAATCCGATGGAATTGACCCGCCACTGGCGACAGTATATCATTCTTCATCTGCATGGCCACATGTTGCGGCAGCACCGATAGCAACAGCCGCTCCAGTTTCTCATTCTCATCCTGAATCTCCAACCGAGCGGCAATACAGTTGCGTGTATCGAGAAAGGCACGTCGCTGGGCACGCTCCATCATGATGTTGACAACCAAACCGGCCACATTCACCCCAATGAAGATGACAATGTTGCCAATCAGTTGATATTTCTCCAGATTGTACAACTCGTTGGTGAAATACTTGTACACCGTCAGACTGATGTGCACCGAGGGTAGCGAGATGCCAAAGGCCACTGCCTCCCAGATTTGTAGCGGCATCATGGCATAGGCCAGAAAGACCACAAATACTATCTGCCAGACACCTTCGGCCATGACCTCTTTGGTGTCCACGGGGAAACCATTGCCCAGGGTCGTGGGCATGGAGACAATGCAAATGCTGGCGGTAAACAGGAGAATGCCATAGCACAGAGTGGGCAAATGATGATCCTTGATAACGGAACACTGTAGTAGGCCCAGGATTATGGCAAATAGCACACAGACTATGGAGTTGAAAATGTTCTGTAATGGGCATAAAATGGGGATTAGTATGAGTTCAGTAGTTCAAAGCTCCTCATAACTCACATGAAAGGTGGCCGCATGATTGAAGGTCAACGATAAGGCAGCCATCACCCCGCATAACACCACCACCAGGGCCACCACCCCCAGCACCGAGAAACGCTGCAGCTTGAGCGTATAGCGCTGATATAGACATTCCAGTTCATCATTCTCGAAGCGCAGCGTATTTAGCGGGCGGCCGCGCGTCGCCTTCACGGCATGATCCATGCGACTGTCGGCGGCGCCGCCGCCACGCGGCTCCTGATGCCAAGTTTTGGGGGCTGCAATACACAAAACAAAACAGAAGAGAAAAAAAAAAAAAGGATTAGCTCAAGTGGAAAATATTCCTCTCCCGGGTTAAAAATACCCTCTAAAAATAAACCAAAAAGCTGGCGTGAAATCAATCAATGTTTAGTGTCCACAAATTTGCGCACCAAAACGACACGCCACCTGCCAGAGGCAGCACCGGGCTGACAACAGTCATCCATGGGAGAAGATTAATGGCGATTTGTATGCCGGCAATCCGTTAAATTCATTAAAATATTATGCACAAATTCATTTGGGAGGAAAATAAAAATCCGTAATTAGTTTCGCAATGGATCGATGTCTAGGTGGTATATGGATATGTCTGTGTTTGTGTTTGTGTGGGAAGCAATTAGACGGAACGTTACGTTCCTAACATCCGCGTTTTCAAATAAATATTCCAAAGATGCGAGCAACTTTTGTTGAACTACAAACAGAGCGAAATATGAATCATTTTGGGTGCTGTGTGTTTACGGTTAGTTTAGAATCTAGAGATAGGTTTTCTCATTGTAACGAAGTTTGTATTCAAATTGTATTTGCCTGTTAAATAGTAGGAAAATGTTTTGGGGGAAAATTCTACAGTCACTGCATACATGGCGACCGTGACTTTAGCTGAAATAGCAGTAGAAAATTACCAGGAATCGCCAACATGGCGACCGTGACTTCAGATGAAATGGTAAGCGAATACCATGGACCACCCAGAAATGTAATTACAAATATGGCGACCGTGATTTTAGCTCCTTAACATGGCGACCGTGACTTTAGCTGGAAAACCAGTAGAAAATCGCAATAAAATGCCAACATGGCGACCGTGACATGAACTGAAATGGTAACCCAATGTGATGAAGCACTCGGAAATGTCATTTAAAACATGGCGACTGTGATTTAAGGTAAATTATACAAAGAAAGCCACGTGAAAGCTCTTAAACATGACTTAAGATAAAATAGTAGTCAAAAGAATGTAAAATAAATCACTCCAATAAAGGCGTCTGTGAGTTTATATGAAATAACTACAGAAGCTGATGGGGAAATAAGAAGGTCACTACTAACATGACGACCGTGACTTAAGCTAAAATATGTAGTCGTACCTTAAAAAGTCAGGGAAGACTTTAAGACTACATTTACACGTTGAAGCAAACTTCATGAAGTGCTCTTAGTAGGCGGCATATTCAAGGCAAAGTAAATACGTTTCATAAAGGAAAAGGTACAGGATCTCAACTGATTCTCTCGCCTACTAAGAGAACTCCATGAAGTTTGCTTCACCGAGTAAATCCAGTAAAAGTTACTACAAAGATAGCGTAGAAAGTCACGGAAAATATGGCGACCGTGATCGGCTAACATATTATATGTAATCTCTAACAAATCACAAGGAAACTTCAGTATACCTAACTAATTCCAATACTTGGAAAGCCTCGATAACATAGTTCATTTTGAATCAAACAGACTATTTCGCTTACTTTTCTAGAGCTCTGCGCATGATGCGAAACATTTCTCAACATTTCTGACATTAGAGGTAAATTTTTAAACATTTGAAGAGCTTATAAATTGAAATTTTGTATAATTTTTGTATATTCCAAGATATTCCAACGCTTTTCTAGGAACGCTACTCACAAACGTTTTCGAGGGGCAAAGACACACGCTTGGTGATTCATTGCATCGATATATTGTTTTGTGTGGTCTTTTCTTATCCTGTTTATGATTTTTATTTATGGTTTTTGTGGCACTTAATATTTTTGATACCCTCTGTCACACACACACACCGATTCGGCTGATTAGCACCGCCCTCAAAAGCGATTGGCCGTATCTGGCACAAAGTTTTCATTTAAATGCCATCTTTGGTAGATACACAGGGTATAAAATATTCGTGATTGTGCAACTTTCTGGCTTGTTAGTCATGTCAACAACATAAATCATTTAATACTTCTTGAAATGGCACATTTATTTTAACCACTGACAAAGACATGTGCGAAAATATTAAGCAATCTTTAGATATATGTAGAGGTATATGAATGGGAGAGTATATATGTATATATGTTTGAGCCGATATTTGTTTGATTTGAAGAGTGAAGCTCTTAGTCTTACAGTTCAAATTGTAAATTAAGGGAATGTTTCTTTAAATCTGATAATCTCTGGTAAAGAGCTTCGACGCCTCTATTTATGTTAGTTTTGTGAAAATATTTTCAAAGGTGAAGTCTGAAGTCTGTGAAAAATTCGAGTGTTGAGAACACTTTTAAAGATTAAAAATGGAGGAAAGTTGACTTTGGCTCGGCCGAAGTTTGTATACCCTTGCAGCACGTTTTTTAACTAATTTGAAGGACATATCACTAAAAACAAACAAGTGTTTTTTAATAAGACTACTTTTCTGACTCTACTTTTGTATGAGAGCTATACTATATAGATGTCCGATTTCGACCAAACTTAGTGGAATCATGGAAAAGCATAGCAAACTAAGATATACGTAGTTTGAAGGCGTTTCTATTGAAAACAAAAAGTTTCTCTCATAAAAACTAGTTTTTCGACCAAACGTTCCTATGACAGCTATATGTTATAGTCATCCAATTTTGACAAAACTTTCAAGAATTGTGTGAAAGCTTATAAAATGATTGTTTGCTAATTTTCCAGAGGTTTACATTGAAAACAAAAAAGTTTTTGCTACTAAGACTATTTTTCTAACCTTACTTTTCTATGGCAGCTATACTATATAGATGTCCGATTTCGACCAAATTTGGCAGAATCATGGAAGAGCATAGCAAACTAATAAATACAAAGTATGGAGGCGTTTCTGTTTGAAACAAAAAAGTTTTTCTCACTAGAACTAGTTTTTCGACCAAACGTTCCTATGACAGCTATATGTTATAGTCATCCGATCTGGTCGGTTCCGACAAATGTGCAGCGTATTTGTACCAGAAGATTTTGTGCAAAGTTTGGTCGCGATAGCTTTCAAACTGACGGAGGAGATGGCAAAGAAACAGACGGATATGGCTATAACGACTCAGCTTGTCATGCTGAACAAGAATATATATACTTTATGTGGTCGGAAATGCTGAATTCTATGCGCTACAAACATCTGGACAATTTCAGATTACTCTGAAGGTAAAATTGTGCATAAAGTCTAAGATTCTCATACATTAATACCATCTGTGGGCTCTGCTCCGCTTTTATCAAAGGATTCCTGGCAGAGTAAATGCTGAGAGCGCAAGAGAGCATGCAGATAAGCGACACTCTTTCATTAACAAACTCAAAGGATTCCCACATAAGCAAGGCTAATGACCTGGTCAGACATTTATTTCTAAATAAAACAAATCTCTTTTTCAAAACAAAAAAGAAACCAAAACTGCTGACATCAGAAGAAACCCCACAACAATAACAGCTGAGAAGGAAACCAATCGAGCGACACACAGACAGAGAGAATAATGGAACTCGCATTTCACACATGCTAATAAAAAGAAAATAACCCCCGCCCTTTCTTTCCCTCAAATGTCTGTTTTCTGTATCATCTACGAGTTCCTGTCGCGACATAAAATTCCGTCTGGCGCCATCTTCTCCCTCCATAAACCCACAGCCATTTCATCTTGGAGGGTCAAACTAAACTAGATTTCCCTTTACTGATGGCCTACTTAAATAACAACAAAAATGCAGATAAAAGCCATACAAAATGGACCGATAATCAAATTATGTGGGGGGGTATACGAAACTCTTTTGAAGTGGATGTCAGCACAGATCCGCATCCGCACGGTTTCCCGCTAATTGATTTGTCTTTGGCAATTTTACAGAGAGAGAGAGAGAAAAATATATATTAAAAGGGGCAAAGTGGTAGACCACCAAGCGTGTGTGTGTGTGTGTGTGTTTGGCATATTTCGTTTTTATATAAATTAATTAGTTTTTGTCCACGAGAGCGCGTGGGACTTGCTCCAAACGTTGTCTCCAACCAAAACAGCTATCGGCCAAATGCAATCGGAAACTTTTGTCTAATTGAATTTTCTTTGGCAGACCAAACAGAAGGAAGAACAACAACAGCAACAGCAACAACAAAGCTGTACATCAATTTGTATGGGGACCACATGGCGGATGATTTGTATCCGGTGTTAGTTAGAGGAAAGTGCATAAATTTCAAAGCAATTCTAATGGCAACATATGAGTATGCACAAAACTCTTCAAAGTTGTTCGAAACTTAATTGAATGTACGGCATTCAGTGGCCCCTTGCTGTTCCCTCCCCCGCCATTCCAAGAATTCTTGAAAATTGCATTTAATCATCTTGAAGCTAGATATCCATGGCAGTCATAAAAAGTCTTCCACCACATACAACATGTACTTTCTACCTTTCAACTGCCAATTCATGTTTGACTCATAAATTGAATTTTCCAAAATACGCAAAATCCGAAATTCTCACACTTGACGTAAAATTTATAATGCTGATTCTGCAAAATGCAAAATAATTACACACTTGCATAACTCAGGAATGGAAAAATTGTGGCAACAGAAATTAAAATTATTCACGTCTCATTTTTATAATTTTATATATATATTAAAATGTCGCTAAACGAAATGCAAAATGCGCACATCAAAAATGTATTTAAGCAAACAAACAAATGAACAAATAAATATGACAACAAACAGACAAACACTAACAACAACAACAAAAATATGGTGTTGACAGATCTCTGGATTGTTGACTATAGATTTACACGGCAGCTGGGTAAATACTGGCAGGGAATGCTAAACAGAGATTCTCAACTATGAGAAAACTTGTATAATGGCTACATATACTCACTTGAGGGCAAATAAAGGGTGTGCGTGTGTGTGGGCTGATAGTAAAAAGTTGGAGTTTTTAAGCCGAAACAAGCCTGAGTCACATCTCTAAAGCGTGGAGTAACTCAATTAACAGCGCATTAACAGTATGTTAAGTTTACATGGCAAAAAAAACTTCGTCTGTACCAAAGTTTTTATACCCTTGCAAGTGTACAATACTATTTTTCCCATTTTCTGACCGATCGTTTGTATGGGAGCTATATGATATAGTCATCCGATTTGGCCAAAAATTTGTACACAATTATGTGAAAGCATGTGAAACAAACAAATATTAAATTGCAGGATGCTACCATTAAAAACAAAAAAGTTTTTCTAACTAAGACTGTTTTTCAAACCTATCTTTTGTATGGCAGCTATACCATATAGTTGTCCGATTTAAGTAAAACTTGGTAGAATTATAAAAAAGCATAGAAAATCTAGGAATGCAAAGTTTGAACACGTTTTCATTGAAAAGAAAAAAGTTTTTCTTACTAAAACTAGTTTTCCGACCGATTGTTCCTATGGGAGCTATGAGATATAGTCATCCAATCCGACATATTAGTAGTGTTCTGCAAAAAAGAAGACTCTGTGCAAAATTTCAGCTCGATAGCTTTAAAACTGAGAGATTAGTTCACGTGGAAACAGACAGACAGACGGACAAAGCTCGATTTTGAAATTCTCATGACTCAGCAACCTCTTTTCCAGCTTGAGCTACATTTTTAACAGATCATTAACAGCACTTTAAGTTAACATAGCAGAATCAGGAATGAAAACGGGCCGACTGCGACTCAGGGAGTGTTTTTTAGACTTTAGTTAAAAGAATTGACAGCGCTTAAACAGTATGTGGAGTTAACATAACTGAAAGTTGAATCAGTCAGTTTATACACTCGACTTTTGTTGCTGTTGGAGTATATACATATATTCTGGGAATGAAATCGGACTATAGAACGGGTTCCAACTGGAATTCGGAAGTTTTATCTACTGGCAACTGAACTGCGAGAGAAAAACCAGCTGAACACATTTCGCACCAAAACTGTCAGTTGGATTCTACAAATAGCAGGATAAGCAAGGACTTCTTTTGGTAAAACGTATGCTCAGCTGCTTTTGTTTAATAAAACTGGCAATAACGCTCGTTTCTCAGCATTTCAGCGAAAGTTAAGCGAATATTAGGCGAATATTACGCGAATATTACGCGAATAATACGCGAATGTTAAGCGAATATGGGTTAGTATGGCTTCGTTTTAAGCCCCGTTTTGAAGTACATTTGTTTAATGCGTATATTTTAATGAATTGTCCAATATTTTGCAAATGCTGGTTCAAGGATCACTTTTTTGGTCTTAGGGTTAGATTCTTTTAATGCTATATGTTGAAAATGGGTACCAAATTTGGCTATGTAATAAGTTATATGCATGAAATTGATGGCCTGAGCCAAGGTTCAAACCAAAACCTTTCCCCATAAAGCTCGAACCTATGAATTTCGAACATTAACCTTGGGTAGATTCTATTTCAAATCTGAATATCTTAGAACCTCTAAGTGTTGTGAGTTTTCTTGCTTTGGTTAAAGTTGCTTTACAAGTTGAACCAAAACATGAGCATCCCCCTTTGAAATGCTTTCATCTTTGGTCTTTGAGTACCGTTCAATTCCAACTAAACCTTCTATCCAAAACCCCCAACAGATGTCCAAGTGAAATACATTGTAGTTGCTGCTACCTATTTTTCTGATGAATTTTGTTTTGCTTGTTTCCGCTCTTGATGGATGCGCCTTGATGTATGGTATGGTATGGTCCATTGACAACCAAAACAGCAACAACAACAACATTTGTACAGAGTCCAAAGAGTTTTCGTGCCAAAAACAAAAACGTGGCATCAATTTAAAAGGGCCAGCAACGTTAAAGTCAAAAACGCCGAAGGTTACAAGTTCATTGTCAATCACAACAAATTGCACTAAATGCAAGTGAAGAAATGTTCACTGATTTGTCATGTCAGTTGTGCTGACACTTGTTTCTTTTACTTTTAATCAATGGGAAGCTCTACAATAACAACAATAACAACAACAACAACAACTAACAATGTAGCTACGAAAAATTAAGCACAGGCCATAGATAAAACCAAAAAGAAAAGCAGAACCGTAGAAACATTAAACAACCAAAATGACGCACTCGGACAATACAGCCGTCAGTTTGGTGTGGGGGTGGGGTAGGGGAAGGGGAACGTATTTCACAGATTTTTAATGGCTCAGGGCAAAAACTGCAATACCTGCACCAGATGTGGGGAAATCGAATCGGGGGAAAAACAAAACATGGCCAGAAGAAGTTAAGAAGTGTTTCCATCATCTTCTGCTGTCCATCATATCTCACTCCCGGGACTGACACAACATAGCCAAACAGTTCTTCCATGAACAAAGCCAACGGATTGCCTCAATGCTGTCCATCAATCTCTTGTCTAATTAGAAACATCGCCGCCACGCACAATATCCCAACCAAACGTAACAAAAATCCACAAAAATTAACTAAAATTTTTTGCATTAGTTTCAAAAGACTTTTGTGGTGCACAAAAATAACAAGAAAGAATGTCGGTCAAGCCCGACTATAGCATACTCTGTACCAACGAAATTATACGATTATCATAAATTTTGATGCTGCTTCTGCGCTGCTGCAGCGAACAGTCTTGTGATCATAACTCGAAAACCGTTCATCCAATCTTCACCATTCCTTTGGCTGATCGATAAGTTATCCTTATTATAAAATATTTCTAGAAGGAACAACCCACCTATCTCCTTAACTGTGGGAGATATGACGTTTTTTCTAAATTGCGGGGGCGTGGCCAAAATTAAAAATAAACTTGATCTGCCTGCAGACATAAGAAGCATATGTCCCATACATGTCAAACCTCTATCTCTTACCATCTCTGAGATCTGTGCGTTCATACGGACAGACAGACGGACATGGCTATATCGACTCGGCTGTTGATGCTGATCAAGAATATATATATACTTTATGGGGTCGGAGATGCTTCCTTCTGAATGTTACATACTTTTGCACAAACTTATTATACTCTATGTGTACCTTTGGTACAGAGTATAAAAATAAATACATATTACAAAATTCATTTGATTTGCTGCAAAGGAAAACCACAAACTGTTACGCTTCAATTATGGTTTCGCAATTGTACATCCAAACTTATTTGGGTGTGTGCGTCATGCGGTGATAATTTTGATTTTCTATGCATGTTAATGAGATTGAAGGGACAAGGACGTGTGCAGGCCAAATGATTGGAAACCAGGCTCACATCACATCACATCTGGCCATCTCATGTTCATCAAAATTTGTGTATATATATTTTTATGCTTAACCCAGGGGGTAGAGAGGATATGCATATGCATTCACACACGATTTAACGCTAAACACACAACACAGCTTGGAAGGGAGATTTACTAACATTCATTCGTGTTAAAAATAAACTGCCTTTTTTTTCGTATTGATTTTTATTTTGTGCGATGGCCTTTCGTTGTAATTTGCATGCCCTTGCCTTGCCTTGACTGCATACATAGCGGGCGCCCCCCCTTCCCCTCTTTCCCCCACCCCCACCCTCATTGCGGATGCAAAACCACGTTCCGAGCGATTCATTGTAAATACACATATGCTCAATGCGTTTAATTAGGCGCAAAAAATGCCATAAAATGGCAAAAAAAAAAAATATAATATATAAAATTCAATTCGAATGGCTTATCGCAGTTAACCAGCCGCCTCTCCACCACGCTCCACTCCACTCGGTTACGGCTAAACGAAGTAAAGCAAAGATTTTTCTTATCATTGCTGACATATTTACATTTACTATGAACTGAAGGAAGGCTAGAAGGTGCATTGCACTGCATTGCCAAGAGTCAAGTAAATACACATCAACCGCATAGCTAAACAACAGTCAACGAAAGCCTCGTAGTAGTTGTAGTTGTAGTTGTAGAAGGAATTACTCTGCTTACACAAAGAAGAGGCTGGCTAGTGTATTTGTTTCTTTTCTTGTCACTGACTGATAAAAGCTGACAATTTGGGTGGAAAGAAATTATGTCTGTGGGGTAAGACGATGTCTTTTGCATCACTAAATGAACTAGTTTTCAATTCTATTTTCCTTATTTGACCTGCTTTTCATTCAACTTTCTTTTCTTATTTTCCATTTAATGATTCTTCTTCTTTCATATTAATCTTATCCTTCTCCCTTTAATTAGACTATTAATTATACTTCTTCCTACTTACAATTCTTAATTCTTTTTCTAATTCCTTACCTCTTTTTTCTTACTCTTTTGCCCTCTTATTTTACCATATACGGTTATCTTCTTAATCTTCTTATTATTCTTCCTTTTTATTCTTCTTCCTTCTTATTATTCTTCCTTTTTATTCTTCTTCCTTCTTATTATTCTTCCTTTTTATTCTTCTTCCTTCTTATTATTATTCCTTTTTATTCTTCTTCCTTCTTATTATTCTTCCTTTTCATTCTTCGTCCTTCTAATTATTCTTTTTCTTTCTTCTTAATGTTCTTCTTCCTTCCTATTATTCTTATTCTTCTTCCTTCCTATTTTTCTTATTCTTCTTCCTTCTTATTATTCTTCCTTTTCATTCTTCGTCCTTCTAATTATTCTTTTTCTTTCTTCTTAATGTTCTTCTTCCTTCCTATTATTCTTATTCTTCTTCCTTCCTATTTTTCTTATTCTTCTTCCTTCTTATTATTCCAGTTCTTCTTCCTTCTTATTTTACTATTTTCTTGTCTCTTCTTACTCTTTTTATACCCTTGCAAAGGGTATAACAATTTTGGCCCAAAAGTTGGCAACGCATAGAAATATTCATTTCCGACGCCATAAACCATATATATTCTTGATCAGGGTGACGAGCTGAGTCGATTGAGCTTTGCCCGTCCGTCTGTCCTTCTGTCTGTCTGTTTCTACGCTTACTAGTCTCCTAGTTTTGAAGCTATCGAGCTGAAATTTTGCACAGAGTCTTTTTTTCACTACACACTACTAATATGTCGGAACCTACTGGATCGCATGACTATATCTCATAGCTCCCATAGGAACAATAGGTCGGAAAACTAGTTTTAGTGAGAAAAACTTTTTTCTTTTCAATGGAAACGTCTCCAAACTTTGTATTCATAAGTTTTCTATGTTTTTTTATAATTCTACCAAGTTTTACTTAAATAGGACAACTATATGGTATAGCTGCCATACAAAAGATAGGTCTGAAAAACAGTCTTAGTTAGAAAAACTTTTTTGTTTTTAATGGTAGCATCCTGCAATTTTGTATTCGATTGTTTCACATGCTTTCACATAATTTTACAAATTTTTGGTCAAATCGGATGACTATATCATATAGCTCCCATAGGAACAATCGGTCGGAAAACTAGTCTTAGTGAGAAAAACTTTTTGCTTTTCAATGGAAACGTCTCCAAACTTTGTATTCATAAGTTTTCTATGCTTTTTTATAATTCTACCAAGTTTTACTTAAATCGGACAACTATATGGTATAGCTGCCATACAAAAGATAGGTCTGAAAAACAGTCTTAGTTAGAAAAACTTTTTTGTTTTTAATGGTAGCATCCTGCAATTTTGTATTCGATTGTTTCACATGCTTTCACATAATTTTACAAATTTTTGGTCAAATCGGATGACTATATCATATAGCTCCCATAGGAACAATCGGTCGGAAAACTAGTCTTAGTGAGAAAAACTTTTTGCTTTTCAATGGAAACGTCTCCAAACTTTGTATTCATAAGTTTTCTATGCTTTTTTATAATTCTACCAAGTTTTACTTAAATCGGACAACTATATGGCATAGCTGGCATACAAAAGATAGGTCTGAAAAACAGTCTTAGTTAGAAAAACTTTTTTGTTTTTAATGGTAGCATCCTGCAATTTTGTATTCGATTGTTTCACATGCTTTCACATAATTTTACAAATTTTTGGCCCAATCAGATGACTATATCATATAGCTCCCATAGGAACAATCGGTCGGAAAATGGGAAAACTAGTATTTTTTTGGAAAATATTTAAGCAAGCACTTGCAAGGGTATAAAAACTTTGGCACAAACGAAGTTAGCTTAGCTTTCTCGTTTACCTTTTAATTATTCTTCATTCTTCTTTTTAATCGTTTTTCTACTGTTCTTCTTCCTTCTTAATATACCTACTCTTCTCCCATATATATGTTACCTTCAGGTTATTCTACATCCTTCTTATTAAACGTTTTTCTAATGTTCTTCTTCCTTCTTAATATACCCATGTAATTATTTTAATTCTTTTTCCATCGTATTAAACTTATTCTTCGAATCATAAGATGATTCTTTTTTTTCTTCCTTCTTATATCCTTTTCGTATCCTTCTCATAATATTCTTCTCTAATTCTCCATCTATTTTAGAAAGATTAACATTTTTCTCTTTCCTCTTTATTACGTTATCCTTTCACTTCCCTTTTCTAGCTTCTTTCAATCTCAGTTCCCTCCTGTATTATTTCTATTACCCAATATAATACCCAATATAACTATTCTCTGATCATTACTGTCATTCTAAAAGCTTTACATGTTAACATCCGATCGGATATTGGAACACAAAAGACATTCAACATTGGTTTGTTTCACCAGAAACCAGACCCATTGTCCCATTGTCTTTAGGGTACATTCATTTACATTGTGTTACATTGATCACTGTTGTTTTTTTTTTATCTTCATTATTTATGGCCACTCAATATGCTAATGAACACCGGAAACAATGTACTTGCAACACACACTATGTACTCTGGCTTGTTGTAATGAACGGTGAACGATCAGTGATTACTGATGGGTGATTACTGAACTGTCAGCTGTATTGTTATTATTATAATCTTAATACCGATTTAATTGTTGTTTATGCAGTTTAACAATAATTACATGGTATGTTTACACACACACAAACTTTTGCAAAGTCATCTGATACTTAGTTGAAGTAATCATATGAAGTCAAGAAATTGGAGGAAAGAAAATGTGTAAATGGGCAAACAGTTTGCTTTAGTTTACGTTTAATTGAGCCATTTTGAGGAATGATGCAACATTAGAAAGATAAAAAAGGTAGGGTTGGGTTGGAAGGAATGTTAATAAGCGAAAATTATGGTGGGCAGCACTCACTGAAATGGGCAGCACTATTATTACCAGAACTCTAGAAATCTTTTGATTTTAGAGCATTTTGAAAGTTTTGTTTTATCTTTAAGGCAATTTTGATTACTTTTTTGTATATTTTGAGATTTGATCGAGCACTGGAATAACCAACTATATAGAATTCTTTAGTTTTTAAGGCATTTCAATGCTTATCAATAATATTACAGTTTTTGTTTGCCATTAGTAAAATATTTATGGTATTTTCATATTTTGAAATTCGATGGGCAGCACTGTTATAACTAACTATATGGAATCATTTCCCCATTAAGATTTATTTCGCTTGTAATGAAGTTTTTATTCTTTTTTTTAGATTTTGAGATTCGATGGGCAGCACTGTGGTATCTAACTTAATATAAATTTGTCGTTTTTAAAGCGTTTGAAGGCTAATTAATCATTTTTTGGATTTATTATGTCTCTAATGATGTTCATATTATTTTTATATATATTTTGAGATTTGATGGGCAGCACTTACTGAAATGGGCAGCACTGTAGTATCGATTTATATGGATTTCTTTTGTTTTATAAGTATTTCAATGCTTAATAATAATATAAATGTGTAATATGATATGAAATAAAGTTTCTACAATTATTTTGAAACGGAAATTAAATTTTTAGAAATTTTTGTAGTCAGGTTACTTATTTAAGAAGCTCTACTGCTACTTTTATAGGAAGAAAAATTTATATATAATTTTAATCTAACACCTTTTTTGATGCATTTCCAGATTTATTGCTTTCCATGAGCTGCCCTCGAGATGTAAACTGTTTAACAATCTCATCAGCAGACTTCACTTTTACGACCCTTTAGTATTCTACAAAAATTTCGAATAGCTATTAAAAAAAATAGTAAACTAATACCAGGTAATCGTATAGTGATCTCAACGTTGAAGTCTCATTTTAAGCAGTTCCAACTGTTTAACTGTTAATTGATCGTTAATCACTTAAAGCTCACCCAACCAATCACCCAGACCCTCTGAAATTTCAACAGACAACAAAATAACCAAAAACCCATCAATTTGTTGTTATTTAAACAATTTTTTGTTCAAATTGTCGTAACTTTTATACAGTTTTGACAACTTCAGCTTACGAACACGCGATGCCTTCTTCATCCTCTCCTGCTTGCCAACATCTTCGCTCGACAATTGTAAATAACTGTAATTTGGTAGCAATTTTAACCGAAAGGCGGAACGGCAACAAATGTGACTTAAATGGCCAACGGATAGTTGGTGATTATTAGTAATCTTGAGTCTATTAGCTTGCACAACTTGCATAAGTGAGAGCAGAGGGGAGAACCTTGGCACAGCTCGGAATCAGACTCTCTAAATGCAGGGCACGCAACACAGAAACTGAAACGGAGACGGGAGGCAGAGCCAGGCCAGGCCAGGCCAGGCCGTAAGTGACCATTATGAATATCAAATATTTGCACAAAGACCAAAAAACCGAAAACACAAAACACTATTCGCAGGAGGGTTCAGGTGCACAACTCAGTGTCTATGTGTTCAAAAAGGTGACCGCGAAATGGCCCAGCAGGCCATCAAATGACAATGAGGTCGCACTTTTTTTTTTTTTTTTTAATGAATAAAGCGTGATGCACATTTAAGTATTTTGTAGACAAAGTTGATGGAAGGCGTTTTTTTTTTTTTTTGATGGTTGGGGGCCGCTTTGCCATTAGAACATTTGCTGGTTGAGTTTCACTTTATGCTTTAAGAGCTACTTGGCAGGAAGAGTTGAATAAATATAGTGCACATCGTTTAAAAAAATGTAATTGTAGTTATGTTTAGTTTCAGGCGATAACCAGCTACTCATCACAATCTCTATGAAGACATTGAACGCATTCAAAGGTTGTTTTTGAAAAGGATTTTCACATTTAGAAACTGAATTGCTACAATTAGAAGACCAAGAAACAAATCGTATCTACTTTTCAAATCAAATTTTCATGTTTGGACAGTTTTTTCCCACTCGAAAATAAGTACTGGTTCGGTTCAGTGGTTCGCACAGTTTCTAAACCGCCGGTTCGGTTCATAACATGGTTTTTGAAGTTAAATGAACCGCGGTTTCGGTTCGATTCAGTGGTTCACAAAGGCACATTATAAAATATGAATTTGGTGAAGTGGCTATTCGACCATTTTTGAAATTTGATTCCTGTAATCTATTCGAATATCTTTAAAATCGTTCTAAAATCCTTAGAGCAATCTGCAAAAGTTTATTATGCCGGATTCCTAGGACTCATCTATCAGTTCCTGGAGGAATGCCCTTATTTATTGGCAGATTAAGATTGAATTAAGGTTAAGAAGTTCCACAGAAAATTAAAAAATATTGTCTAATGAAAAAACAAATTTAGATTGATGACAGGTAAATTAAGAGATCGGCGGGAAATTGCAGAAGACTTGAAAAATTCTACGCTAAATATGTAGAGGGTCGAACAAAATGTTTGAAAATTATTTTCAGCAAACGATTCAAATTTCCTAATTAATCAAAATCATTGGCTAGAGGAAAGCAATTCCCGCTAAAATTCGTCAGAGAACTGAACCGAACCGAACCGTTTTTATGTTTTTATTTGTGGTTTTCGGTTCGGTTCAGAAACTCTGAAAGGAAGCCGGTTCGGTTTGTGGTTCGGTTCACCAGCGGGAATAAGCGGTTCGGTTCGGTTCAGCTTAGAACCGGTTTGCATCCCTGAGTTTTTTCACTTAACTAATCAAAGCTGGCGCCCATAGCTGGCGAAGATGATCGCTGGTGTTGCAGTTTTTACAAAGAAACTTGTCTATAAGATGTTCTGAGGGGGCATAGAAACCTCAAACACTTGCGCAGTAGGCAGATCTACTATACTTTACTCAATTTCAATTGGTTCCATCTAATTAAAACTTCTCTTAGGTAAAAGTTAAGCAAGGCAGCTTCAGAAGTAAATTTCTTTGCTTTGTACCCTTCAACACTTATTTCAAACCTCTGCTGTCTCCTCTTTTCCCCCCCTTTCAAAAGCAACTGAAAGGTGATAAGATTCTTGTTAAAAAGAACATATCAATTACCCTTTCGACCAATCTTTAGCACATTCCATTCACACTCTCAACACTCAAGTGTTTGATGATCGGAGCCAACCCATTCAGCGATCTCGCACCGCGTTTGCTCGTTACATGCTGATGAAGTTGTACATGATCACACTTGAGAGAGCCAGAATACGAGGTACGAGGTATATTGTATGCCTGTATGTACATATGTACATTCAACACACATACTTAACACGCGACTTTAAGAGTTTTTCCAGTTTAATGTTTCTTCTTTTTTTTTTGTTTTTGGTTGCATCTTCGGGCTATCGATATGCAAGTCGAGCAATTAAGCATTTTTCAGATAGCCAAGTTGACAAAAGCATTGAACATGCAGGAGTGTGGTTGAAGTGAAGGAGGGGGTAGGTAGAGAAGGAGCGATCGTTTGGTGGCAGACAAAACTGGTTCTCGTTGCGGGCAGTTTGCATGCCACTTGCGTTAGCGAGGAGGGCGTGAGAAATATTTTAAAATGTTAGAGATGATTAGACCTAAGATTCAGAATCTGCTTTATTTTGCAACAAGAGGTCATCGAGACTAGACGTGCATGGTCGTGACACAATAAGAACAGAGTTAATATTATTAAATTTTAATTTTTCAAAGAACATTTTTGTTTACTGAGCTATATTTTGGCAAAAGAACTCATCGCGACTAGTCGTGCATAGTCGTGACACAATAAGAACAGACCTAAATCTGAGTTTCTCAAAGATATTTTGTTAACTGAGCTATATTTTGCTACAAGAAGTTAGTCGAATTTGGTCGTGCTTGGTTGTGACACAATCAGAACCCACCTTAATCTCAATTTTCAAAGAATTTTTGTTTAATGAGCTATATTTTGCCACAAGAAGATGTCGAGAATAATCGTGCATGGTCGTGACACGATAGGAACAGACCTAATTGTATTAAGTTTCAGTTTTTCATAGAAATTGGTTGATTAATGAGCTATTAGTATAGTCAAAAGGGATGTCAAGACCAGTCAACCTTGCAACCCTGGTTTCCAATGTATTCAAAATAAATGTCAGTGAAGAATCTTCAAAGGTCCTTCGAGCCGGATATTTGGGAAATCATGTTTTGCTGTAGGAAAAAGTCCTAAAAGAAAGAAGTTCATTAAAGAAAACATCTGGAAACCTGTTGTGAAACCCAGACTTTTCATAGTATACTCAAAATTGTGCAGCGTTCAAGTTAACTTTCGTGTCACGCTGCCATCTGTCGCCTGCATGTAGACAGCATGGCAGTTGGCGCAACGTATTTGGGTCGCCAGATTGTTGGCAAATTACACATACAAAAGGCAAATACATATACAGTTTCAATTGATTTCTAATTAACCATTTTGCCAATACTGTTTGTTTGGGGGTCCGGTCTGGTCTGGTCTGGTCTGGGGGTTCTCCTTATATTTTTTTTTTTCACCTGCACTTGATCTGCTTCCGTTTTTTTCCCCCGGTAATGTCACGTGTGTGTGTGTGTGTGTGTGTGTGTGTAGGCGTCGTCACCTTTGCTCATATCTTAAGACATCTTTGTAGGTCAAGCGGCGTTTTGTCTTTGGTCGCGTTGTCGTCGTCTTTGATCTGTGTGGGAGGTCTGTCTCTTGTCGGTGCAGCAGAAGGTGGAGCTGATGAAGATAATGCTTAGCCTTCTTTCATTAATCGTTGTCACAATTATGCCTCACGCAGCCCGACGCCCATTCATTCAAGTCAATTAGCGTATGTAGGCGTAAAAATTAATTTGTTTGCCGCCAAATGTGGCAGAGTCTCGGGCCAAAGCTAAATTGAAAATACAAAAAAAAACAATAAAGAAAGAAAAACAAGAAAAAGACATGGCGAAAGAGAGATGTGGTCGCAATTCATTTACAGGCAAGCAGGCAGCCATAATTAAGCAAAAGGAAAGATCAGAAGAAACGAAATCTGTATGCTCTAAACGTGATTTTCACCACCGCTAGGCAGAGTTTAGTTTGGAAAATTTCAAGTTTATGAGACAAAGAGCTTTTCTGGAAGTTGAGAGTTCGTCACCCAGCCGTTTGGCATGCTTCTCTCACTACAAAACATGTTTGTTACAGCATATCCGGCTCGAAGGACATATGAAAATACTTAAATTATGGAAAAACCAGAAAAGCAAATCCGTTTTAAGCCGTACTTCTAACTAAAATAAGACATATATTTCTTTGACATTCTTTGCCTAGAACAGAACATTGTTTTCAGAATATCCGGCTCGAAGGACCTCTGAAAATACTTAATTTACTTTCTTTATAAACGGATAAACCAGGGAAACTAATCGGTTTTCAGCCGTGTTCATAACTAAAAGAAGACATATATTTCTCTGACACTCTTCGCCTATAACAGAACATAGTTTTCAGAATTTTGCGAATTTTCAAATTACTATCGTTATGTAAGGAAACCGTTTTACAGTTTTCATTACTGAAACAAGACTTTTTCTTTTGAAATTCTTCTCCTACCTTTTTCTCTTTACAAATCAAATGAAGACGAAGATTTTGTACTTATCTACTGATAAACTTGTTTAAGGTAGTCGTATTTTTTCTAACTGCTTTTCTAGCTCGAGCTGTAACATTTGTGAACAGATTTTTAAGTGTTCTTTATCCTCATATACTGTTCTCATTTTTGATGTGCCAAACGGAGGTATTTTACTTCTCAAAGTGTCGTTTCTAGGCCTATTGGGGAACATTGAGCAAGTTTATATATAAATTTAAGTGGTTTTAGTTGAAGCAGAGCCACTTAACATTATCACAGGTTAAGCAGAGACAGAAAACCGTGTTTGCTTCATTTTTTTCTGTCTTTTAAGTGTGCAGAGCTCAGTGAAAATATGTGTTTAAGATGCATTTAGCAGTATCATATGTTATAAAGAGACAGAGAACCATGTTTGCTTCATTTTTTTTCGGTCTTTTATGTGTGCAGAGCTAAGTGAGAATGTTAAAGATTCATTTAGCAGCATCATACGTTATACAGAGATAGAAAACCAAGTTTGTTTCGTTTTTTCTGTCTTTTATGTATGCAGAGCTAAGTGAAAATACGTATTTAATATTCATTTAACGGTATCATACATTAAGAAGCGATAGAAAACCATGATTGCTTCATTTTTTTGGTCTTTTATGTATGCAGAGCCAAGTGAAAATATGTGTTTAAGGTTATGTGTTCCCTGTTTGGATTCATTTCGTACTTCAGTCTGTCAAGTGTGCAAAACTGAGTGTTAATATGTGCTTGTTTGACATTTATATTCGCTCCAGGATACTTTAAGTTGCTGTACCAAGCCTTCTGATGTTTGCTGCATTACCCTTCTGCCAGCTTAGGGTATATCTGCAGCACTATGGAATGTGTTTGGCAATTAAAACGAACTCACGCTGGCAACCCTGACAAAGACGACGACAACAACTGCCTGCAACTGTGCAAATAAAGCGACGCGACGTCGATGTGAAAATCGAAAAAACTTAAAAAAAAATGCAATAGAAAACCCCACCGACCGCACAGAGTTCGAAGTCGAACTGAAACGGCTTACAAGTAAAGCGCGCGCATTGGTTTGGCGTTGCGCACGCGCAGCAAATTTGTAACGTTCGCACCGATGACCGTTTGACTACGATCCCAGGCCCCCAAAACAAGTAGCGAAATGTAAACAACAGAGAGGGAGAGAGTGTGAGAGAGAGAAGGCTAATGCACTGTAAATACCATCAACGGTTCAATCAAAAGAAATTACCAGGGAGTACTTTTATAAATAGTAAATAAATAACAAAAAAGGTTTAATTAAAACAAATGTTTTGATGGGAAATTTAGCTATTTGCTATTTGCATTGATGAGGCAGCAAATAACAAAGTGCTACACACACACACATACAGCTAAAAATTGAATGATTAATTGAAAGAGGGTTTCAAAGTAAATATTTGAACCTCTTGTTTCGATTTCGAGCATTTAACATTTTCTTTCCAAACTTTTGAAGCCGCGAAAACAGCCATTGATACCAATTATTCCCTAATTTGACATTTAATATCAATATTTCATATTTGAAAACGATTTTAGAACCGATTGCAGTTATTGAGAAGAATTTTCCGGGCGTTTTCTCTGTTTTTTTTCGGAAGATTTGATGGATTTTTTAGTACTTTGCAGATAAGCGGAATTTTAAAACCGATTGCAGTTAATAAGAAGAATTTTCCGGGAGTTTTCTTTATTTTTTTCGAAAGATTTTCATGGATTTTTGAGTACTTTGCTGATAAGTGGAATTTTCCGGGCGTTTTCTCTGTATTATTCGAAAGATTTTCATGGATTTTTGAGTACTTTGCTGATAAGCGGAATTTTCCGGGTGTTTTCTGTGTATTATTCGAAAGATTTTCATGGATTTTTGAGTACTTTGCAGATAAGCGGAATTTTCCGGGCGTTTTCTCTGTATTATTCGAAAGATTTTCATGAAATTTTGAGTACTTTGTTGATAAGTGGAATTCTCCGGGCATTTCCTCTGTGTTATTCGAAGGAGTTTACGGATTCTAGAGTACTACAAACCGAGTTTCAAGTGGATCAGCTGAAAAAACATTTTTATACTCTGTACCGTAGGTACATAGAGTATTATAAGTTTGTGCAAAAGTATGTAACATCCAGAAGCAAGCATCTCCGACCCCATAAAGTATATATATTCTTGATCAGCATCAACAGCCGAGTCATGTCCGTCATGTCCGTCTGTCCGTCTGTCCGTCTGTCCGTCTGTCCGTCTGTCTGTCCGTATGAACGCACAGATCTCAGAGATGGTAAGAGATAGAGGTTTGACATGTATGGGACATATGCTGCTTATGTCTGCAGGCAGATCAAGTTTATTTTCAATTTTGGCCACGCCCCCTCCCGCCCCCGCAATTTAGAAAAAACGTCATATCTCCCACAGTTTTGAAGATAGATGGCTTGTTCCTTCTGGACATATTTAGTTATTAGGATAACTTATCGATCCGCCAAAGGAATGAAGAAGATCGGATGAACGCTTTTCGAGTTATGATCAAAAGAAAAATTTTCTTAGTACAGAGTATGTTATAGTCGGGCTTGACCGACTTTCTTTCTTGTTTGTTATGCAAACTTTATGAAAAATTTTTTTCCAAATTTTCTTTCATACGAAGGTCTATGCCAAATCTATATATATATATATATATATATTCTATATAAACAATCAATAGTTCGTACGATAATATATTTCGCTACCGTTTAACAACTTAACGTTTGAGTTTGTTTTGATCGTTTCAACTGCCTTATCTTAATTGCAAATAAGATTATGATCAAGTTTTGATGATTATCTTAGACAACTGGTTCGAAATGAAATCTTGCCTCGCCTTCCAAACGCATCGATCAATCAATCAAACTTGACCGATAGGCAATCAATCTTGCGTGGACAAGTCAACGAAATAGAGATAAAGTGACAGAGAGAGAGAGAGAGAGAGAGAGATAGAATGTTTGTTAATTCCCCCACAATTAGCTTGACTGCCGTTTGAAGCATCATCATCAACAACAAACTCATCATCAACCTCATCTCCATCATCCTCTGGGGCTGTCAATTGAAGAAGCTTGCAGACAAAACAATTAGCGACAGACAAACCAATTTGCGTTATGAAGTTGGCGCCTTTCACCAGAAGTGTAGGGTGGATGGGGGGACTTCGCACTTGAGTTGGCCAACTCTTCAGGCTATTGGTTATTGACCAAGTTCAGTACTCGAACCTGTCAACCAATTGCCCTTTTGGGTGTGTTTGTTCAACACTTTTCCATGTAACCATTTGATGACGTACACGGATTGTCGTTGGGGGTGGGGGGCGGGCACGTACTGACATTTATAAATGGGGTCATTGTGTGCATATAGAAAAGATAGTGTTCGTCATAGGAAGGATTTACAACATGAAAACGTGCACTTTTGGGTGAGCATGCGAGGAATGTGTGGCATCACTTAACAGCGACCCAACTACCTCGCTCATAATTTTGTTTAACTTTAAGTACTTAATGATCTGCCCGCTCCGATTATGGCTGGCAATTAAGTGAGGATCGGATGAGCGTTGACAATTTATTGCAGTTATAAAAAAATACAAAAAAAAAATAAAAATAATACACCAAATGACACTCATACAAATTGATTAATTAAAGCCATAGCACAATATCAACGCACATACACTGAGCAAAATGGTAGAAGTTAGCTTGATTCTACATTTCATTTGTTTTGATATGAATTCAATTTCTTTTCGCAGTGTATTTTCTATTTTTAACACATAGAACATAAGTATTTTTCATATTTCCATTGTATTGTCTCCTCCCTCCCCCACCCATTGCTCATTATTTGCCCTGACAAAGCAAATAAGTAACAAAAACAGAAACAAAAATTGAAAATAAAAACAAAACCATCAACAGACGTTTGACACATTTTCAAAAGCAGCCAAAGGATTGGATGGCTTGCGGGGCGGGGAGTTTGACAGTGCTTGAACATTTGTGCGGGGGATGTGCGAGAGATCAGTTTAGCAAAAGCCAAAGAAAATATGACAGTCAGACTTGGCCCCCAAAAACAAAACAACAAAAAAGACAACAGCAAAAAGCTAAAACAGTGAATGAATCGTTTTTAAGTGTATTTTGTATACATCAAAAGTTCATCAAGTGGCAAAAGCTAATTTAATCAGGCCAAAAGTGTTTGCCAACCGTTCCAGAATTTGTACTTATGCGACAGAAATGAAGCAAACAGAAAACAATTAAGACATTTGGCACTCTTATTTCTGAATATTTCTTGAGATTCTGAAAGTTCTTTAGTTAATGTTCAACGTTCTTGATTAAAGAACCAAAATACTGATATATTAAGCAAGAATTTGAAACTGCACAATTTCAGTTTGCAGATCTTGATTCAAGATTCTTAATTCAAGATTTTTTTATGTCTCGAAATAGTTCATTTAAGTCTAATTATGAGAATCGTTGATAATTTATTTATATATATTTGTAATTCAAGAACTTTTTTCTGTGCCGATTTAATGGATATCAGTCTAAATCCTTAAAGATCTTAGATTTTGTACCAAATTCTTGATTTAAGTATCTTTTTTTTTAATATCCCCAAAATTCTTTACTCTAGTTTGGAAATGCTTATCTGGACAAAGATGTTGATAGTTCTTTATTTAAGCACAAAATTCTTGTTTCATAAACTTTTTTTTAAGTATCTTAATGCTTCATTTCAGTCTGGATATGTTGATCTAGAAGAAAAGTGCTGAAAGTGCGTAATTTCAGTACAAAATTGCCGATTTTCAGTCTAAATATGCTAATATAGAATAAGTTTCTGGAAAAATTGAATATATGACAAAAGTTCTTGAAATATTAGCTTTTTAAAATTCCCAAAATTCTTGATTTCAGAAGAAGATACTAATTTAAGAACAAAATTCTTAAATTATGACCTTTTTTACAAGTCCTAAGATGCTTATCTACACTCATAAAAAAATTCGCGATGGATATTAGAAATTCTCCTATAAAACCCGTCCTTAGGCGATTCACCCTAAAATTTAGAAAACTTTTTCTCATATATGGAAAATTTTTCTGAATCTTTGAAAATTTTCCATAAATGAGAAAATATTTTTCTTTATTTTAGGGTGAATCGCCTTAGGACGGATTTCATAGGAGAATTTATAGTTTTCAGGGCGAATGTTTTAAGAAGATGCTAAGAACGCCCTAGTTCAAGAACTCCTTTAAGTCGGAATATACTTAAATTTAGTCTGGATGTGTTAATCTAGTAATAGTAGCTTAAAATTCTTTATTTAAGCAAAAGTTTCTTGAATTGTCAACTTTTTTTTTAGTCCCAAAATACTTGGTTTTAGTCTAGATGTGTTAATTTATAAAACAAAATGACAAGAATTTCAAATTTGAAGTACAAAACTCTTGTTTTAAGAACTTTTCTATTTAAGTCTGCAGACGTGAATCAAGAAGAAGATGCTGTAAATTCTTTCAAACTTTTTTAAGTAATGCAATACTTGTTTATAGATTATGAAGACAGGTAAACCAAGTCAAAGCAATCACAATTTGTTATCTAAGAGGAAAGTTCTTGATTTAAGAACTTTTGATAAACATAATTTTTTTTTTAATTTTTGGGCTTGATTTAAGAACTTTTGGAACTTACTACGATACTGTTTTAGGCTTAATTAGGTGCGCAAGAGCTTAAACACACAAGAAATGACACTTGGGTCGAGTATTTTGATACTAAAACAGGAATCTTACAGACATAACTGAAGCCTATACAGTTTTTAAATATATATATTTTGTAATCTGAAATGAATACGAGTGAATAAGTCCTTTACTTTACACCAGTAATTTCATTTATATCAATAAATAAAACAAGATTTGTGGTAGATTCAATCGCGATATTTTCTTCTGGCAGGATAAGTACACTCTTGTTCATTTTCTTCCTTTTTCTTTGTAAAAGATATAGCTGGCTTTTCTTTAAGAACGTTCTGAAGTTAGTTTAACATATTTGGTTCCTATTCAAAGAACTTTGGGCAACCTTTTACTTAGTACAGAAGGAGTTTAATGGCGATTCTAAATGAAGACTTTTTATTCCCTTTTTTTGTTACATTTCCGCGAGTCTCTTTGACTTTTCTCACCAATTATTCCTCAATCTCTAACCGTTTCCCACTGCCTTTGCCTGCAGCAAATTTGCCATCGATTTTGTGATTTGGTCAAGTCAGTGAACTCCCTGCAAGTTGTCTTGCCGCTAAAGTGTAGGGCCAAACAGGAACTGCTGCAAATTGTCATGTCCTTTCCACTTTCCTTCTTGTGTGTGAAGAATAATAATACTGCAGTTGCCGCAGGATGCATAATTTTTAGCCATTTCTGGATTCATTTATCAAAGCATTTAGCTTTTTTATATGATCCAATAAAATAAACTGCATTTGTCAAGTGTCCAAATCAGTTGCTGAGGTCCATAAAAAAAATGTCACGTTGATTGAATCGCAAAAGATATATGTACATAGCGCGGTGGCGAGGGGGTGCGATAATGGGTAATCAGTTTTCAAGTGGCAAATGCAATTTTCATTATCAAAGTCAGCGGAATTCTGTTTTAAGCAGGGGGTCAAATATTTGTTTGCCAGAGACTTATTAGTTTTAGTATCTTTTGATGTTTTTCATTTTATCGATTTGACAGAAAAGAACTGATGTCATTGAGGGTGAAGATTTTGATGACTAAAGGTCAAGTTGTGAAAATGGCGTGTCAAATCATGGCTTATTAAATTAACCTTCTATATGCTTCTATGCTAGTGCCTGATTGGCCCGTCGCTAAGGGGTCATCAACATGCCGAGCTCAGGTGGTACAAAAAAGGACACTTGCAGCGGTTTCCTGTGCGTGGGTCGCTGCACCCCAGAGACAACTGCAATTCATTCGGCATATTTGGTTCAACAACCCACATATGCAGGAGGGGGGAATGGGAAGGGGGGGGTTGTTGGAAAGGTAAACGATTATGCGAAAAGTTCTGGCCCATTATCGGTGCAGAAGTTTGTGACGCTTTGTGTTTTCTATGACGCAGTTTGTTGACCGCCCCTGTTTCCCTTTTATATGTTTTCCACTTGAATCCTTTTTCTTGCGCGATTTCCATTGCGAAATGACGTTGATTTCTTCTAAGGACACACAGCCAATGTCAATCTTTAATATTTAAAACATCTCACTGCAATTTTGAAGTGCGCAAAAAGGTTGTTGTCAGCTGAAAAGCCCCAGACAAGGCAGCGACATTACAATAAGAACCGTCGCGTCAGTCGGTGACAACTCAAGGAGGGTCAGTTTAGCGGCAAAAGTTGGTCAAGCTTTTCATTATGCAAATTGTAGCCGATTCCTTGGAATTGTACATTGTGTCAAATATTCAAATATTTTGTTAAAGTGCTTCAATATATTCCTAGGGCCATTAAGTTGCATTTTTCCGTACATGAGCCATGAATTGCTTTCGTGCTGGATGATCGTGACCGTTTTGTGATCCTAGGGGATTTCATTTTGCCACATTTGTCTTGGGCTTTCAATGCCTCTGAGTTGATTAATCTATATCAAAGGTCAATTCCGGATTTTTTCAAGCCAAGAATAAACTTGAGAACGGATTTCCCACTGCCAAAGTTCTTGCCTTTAACTAAAGACCACTTTGCGGACCTTACTTTTCCATAGTAGCTATACTATATAGAAGTCCGATTTCGACCAAACTTAGTAAAGTCATAGAAAAGCATAGCAAACTAACTTATACAAAGTTCGGAGGCGTTTTCATTGAAAATAAAAAAGTTTTACTCACTAAAACTAGTTTTTCGACCGATCGTTCCTATGACAGCTATATGCTATAGGCATCCGAATTTCATAAAACTTAGTAGAATTGTGCGAAAGCATATGAAATAATTAAATGCTAGTTTTAAGAACATTTGCATTGAAAACAAAAAAGTTTTTCTCACTAAAACTACATTTCAGACTCTACTTTTGTATGACAGCTATACCATATAGATGTTCGAGTTCGACTAAACTTTGTTTAATCATTGAAAAGACAACGCAAATTAAGATATAAAAAGTTTGGAGGCGTTTCCAATGAAAACAAAAAAGTTTTTCTCACTAAAACTCGATATTCGACCGATCATTCCCATGACAGCTATATGCTTTAGTCATCCGATTTTGACTAAACTTTGTAGAATTGTGTGAAAGCATCTTAAATCAATAAATGACAATTTTCAAAACATTTGCATTCAAAACAAAAAAGTTTTTCTCACTAAAACTACATTTCAGACTCTACTTTTCTATGACAGCTATACTCTATAGATGTCCGATTTCAACCAAACTTGGTAAAATAATAAGAAAGCATAGCAAACTAAGAAATACATAGTTTGGAGTCGTTTCCATTGAAAACAAAAATGTTTTTCTCACTAAAACTAGTTTTTCGACCAATCATTCCTATGACAGCCATACGCTATAGTCATCCGATCCGGCCACTTTCGATAAATGTTTAGCGAATTTGTACTTAAAGACTTGGTGCAAAGTTTAGTGAAGATAGCTTTCCAACTGAGGGAGAAGATGGCATAGTAACAGAGTGATATGGCTAAATCAACTCAGCTCGTCGTGCTGATCAAGAATATATATGGTTTATGGGAGAAACGCCGCAGCAGGCTATCAATCGACGCCCTAAATTTGCTATAGTGTCAAAAAGTTGCTTACACTAGGCAACAATCTCAATCGCAAAGTGATTAACTAGATGAAGATCTGCAGAAAAGCTGCAACAGGCTAGCAATCGACGACCGAAATAAACATCGGAGCTTCTAACACATTGGAAGCAGCGGCTCGAAGACCAGGTTATTGCTGAATGGTTGGCCCAAAGACCACAAAAACTTGCTCAAAGTACTTGGGATGTTTTCAAGCTGCACTTTGGCAATTCCTCACAAGAGCTTAGAATTGTAGGAAGATTTGATAGTGGGCAAGGGCTCGTAGCAAAACTATTCTCTTTTTTTAAAGACGTGGACAAGTCTCTTCTTCTACATTTGTCCACTAGAAGCAGGTATTAACCACCATCCAAGCCATTTTATGCCCGGACTTGCCTGGATTGCGTTTACCTAACGTGACCGCAAGTGACTCGACTTCTTCTCATTCCTCCCATCGTTAGTTAACAGTGTCATGCCACAAAAACCTTTCGCTTGATGACTTTTGTCAAGTCATTTAGTTCAGTTTTAGGGCTCTCATGGTTTGTTGTTCTTGCAGGTTACAACACCTCCTCCCGCTCCTCCTCCCTCTCCTGGCGGCTCCACCACCAGCTCTGTGCTTCAATGCACAATTTGCATGCTTGTCACGTTCCCTGCAATGATGACGGCTTCGTCACCTGGCCCGCATAACCCAACTAACCAAACTGGCAACAAATGTGTAAAATTCATCAGCTAAACGGGAAATACCCTTTTGGACACACAAAAAGATGGTTCAGCAGGTTTTTGAGACTTCAGACTCGGAACAACAGGGTTCACGGAGTTTCGAACCTTACAAAATCATTATCATACCCCAAGAGCCTCTGCCTCTACCTCCTCTCCAACAAGTAGACAAAAAATAGAGAAACAATCCAAACGAAAAATGTTTAAGTCAATTTAAAATCTTTGGCCATGTTTTTGTGTTCGAGTGAATCGAATTCTTGGCATGCTCCAGCTCGAGACTCCTCCTGCCCCTCTGCCACCGTTGCCGTTTGCTGCCTTTCAAGCGCTGGCGCCATGATTTACGATTTAGCAGAAATGCCATAATCGAAAATGAAATTGTCGATGGCAAAGAATTGAAATTGAAAGGCAAACGCGATTGATGGAAGATGCAAGATGAGGCAGTGTCAAGTTTGAGTTTGTATGAGTGTGGGAGTCGAAGTGGGTGGAGAGGGAGACGTGTGCAAAAACTTGCAATTACATTTTGCGATGATAAAGATATGACGAAGTTGCTGTTGCTGCGGCTGCGGCTGCGGCTGGTGCAGCCAGTTTAGAGGAGTCTCGGTGAACGTGAACGTGCAATGCGTGCCACAAGCGAGAAGAAAAATTGCGGTCACAGTTCATTGAACCGTTAGAATGCAGCACTTTACTTTGCCATAGAGCTGCTAAAGCAGATGCAACTCATGATGATGGCGACGATGATGATGATGCGGTTGTTGGTCTGTTCCAGGACGGCGGCGGCACTTGAGAGCGTGTTGACAGCGACACCACCAAAGCATCAGCATCCTTGAGTGCGTGGGTTAAGTTCCTGCTTAGAGGCAGAACTTAACTATAAAATGAAGATTGTGATTCTACAGAATTTGTGGGAATATTTCGCATCTTTGGAACTAAGAATCTTAATTTTGAAGATCTATTGCAAGATTTTGGGTATCCACTAGAGCAAAACAGTATATTAAAGCAGCGAAGGGCACATATTCTCGATGCATTATGAACCAAACTGAACATGTTTGACCTGTTAAAGCAGCTGAGCTGCCAAAAACAGTGTTGCCCAAAAGAAAAAGATGCTAAAAAATCATCCTTCATCCGTAGATTAGTAAAATAAAATAATAAAAAAGGATATTTTTAAAAATTATTGACTAGAATACCTCCATAAAACATAAATGTTGATATTTGCTACAACCTTTCAGTCAAATTGATTGGCTATCACTTTGCTAGGAAGTAGATAGGGACAGTAGGAATCTCACTGACTTCGCTAGGTAGTAGATTGAGACAGTAGTAGTCTCGCAGACTTCTCTAGGTATTAGATAGGGACAGTAGGAATTTCACTGACTTCGCTAGGTAGTCAATAGGGACAGTCGGAATCATAAAATTCATGTAATATAACTCATTACCCATCAAGCTGTTACAAGTCTGAACTCTGACTCATATCAACTGATTAGAAGATGCCAAGAATTTGCTGGGTTTGCTTAAATAGACTGACATAAGTATGATATGCCTCTAAAAATAAGGCAAGCTGAATTCAAGTTCTATAAAAATGGAGTTGATCAGGACTACGACTAAAAATTTCAAATATAATGCAGAAGGTTCGGTGCGAAGGTTTGAAAAGTCTTAGATTTCGACTTGTGAACCGATTTCTCAACATATTGGACCAAAGGTTCATCACGGCTTCTAAGAGAAGTGGGGAAAGGACTCCGTCTTCAGTTTCCTGTATTTTTACCAGGGTGTCAACAAAGAGGGCGAAGGTGCAGTATAAGAAGAGGCAAGGCAAGCAACAAGAACTTGTGGAAATCTTTGCTTTTCGGGAATAAATAAAAATAGAAGGCATCAAATGGAGATGATATTTGGCAGCTGCTTAAACTTAACGTGCTTTAAGAGACCAGACTCTGCTCTTTGTTCACTAATTCCCAGTTTTTATCGTTTCTAGTAAATTAAATTGCAGTGTGTTAACATTTGCTTTTTAGCGCCTACTAAAATTGTTGACCTTTGCAATCCATTAACTAAACGTCCAATAACCATTCTACTGTCATATCAAATGCAGTGCCAATTTGGCTAAATGTTTTATGTTGAAGCTTTCTTTTAACCCGAAAAGGTCATCAGACGTGCGACCCAAATTGCCTCTTATCCTTGAACTCTAAAGTGAAACTGCGCCTTGGGCGACCTTTTTGTTATTTGTATTTGGTCGTGTGAGTGGGTAAACAATAAATGCAATATTTATGCACTTGTGCACACAACAACAACAACAATAACAACAACAAGCACAGAAACAATGGCAAAACAAACTTGGATGGTTGCCATTTTATTATATATATATATATATATATATATTTTCTTTCCATTTCTCAAGCTTGTCTCTGGGCTTAGTCTATTGTTTAAACCCAACCATCATCATCATCATCAACATATCGAGAGGCCAATGGCATTTTAACCAATTTCACTTGATACTTGAAGCTAAATGCCGGAGGCCTTTGATCTATATTTGACTTGCAAGGCAATGCAATGCCATGCCATGTCACAAAGGCGGCTAATCAAGCTGCCGCTTTCCCACTGCTGCTGCTGCTGCCTCACCTTCTTCCGCTGGAGATCAACTAAAAATAACAAAACAAACTGGGGGAGGTCTGAAAGTGAAACTGAAAATAAATCAAAAGATCTTTTAAGTGGAGAATGGGGGAAGTTCATCAAAGAATTATGCCAAGTTTTGCTCAATTTCCCAAATGAATTGAAGCGAAAAATGAAGAGACACATTTTGGGATTGCATAAAATATACAAAACTACCCCTTTTGAAATAAATCCAAGTAAATTAGCCCGCATTATGTGGAATTATTGGCCAAGGCCAGGAGAAGACTTTGAGGAGTGATGTAGCTTGAATAAAATAGAATCGTTAAGACATTGGGATTGTAGAAGTGATGACAACTCTGATAAGAAAATTAGTTCCTTAGAGATACTATTGAGTGTTCAATTAGAGCAGGGCAACCATTCAAATCCCCTGGAACGGACATACTAAGACCATTGCTCAGCAAGATCATGACAAGCAGCGTGGCAACTATATTTAACATAAAATAACTTCTAAAAGTTTGATGATATCAAAAATGTATGAATGTAGTAAAGTTAAGAGTACAATGGTGTATCAAGTAGTTAATTTTGTAATTTTTTTCATTTGGTGGATAAGTTTTAAAGATTTTTTGAACTTGAGGGCGAAAAAGTTCATATTTAAATCAAAATAATGGTATCTTAGGAATCAGAACAAGGCTTTGGTTTAATTTTTTCGTAATCGTTATTCAACTAAGTTTACCTAGAATAAAGTTAATAAATGTTTCTACAAGACCTAGCACGTTTTTGTAACCAAGACTACTTTTGGGACCTTTCTTTATACTATATAAATGTCATATTTCGACCAAACTTAGTAAAATAATGCAAAAGCCTTACAAATGAACATGTAAGTACTTTGGAGTCGATTCCATTGAAAACAAAAAAGTTTTTCTCACTAAAACAAGTTTTTCGACCCATCATTCGTACTGCAGCTATATGCTATGGTCATCCGATTTTGACAAAACTTTGTAGAATTGTGTGAAAGCATATCAAATAAATAAATAACCATTTTAGGCACATTTCCATGGAAAACAAAAAAGTTTTTCCTACTAAAACTACTTTTCAGACTCTACTTTTCGATGACAGCCATACTATATAATTGTCCGATTTCGACCAAAATTAGTAAAAATCATGGGAAAGCATGGCAAAGTAAGAAATACAAAGTATGGAGGCGTTTCCTTAGAAAACAAAAAAGATTTTCTCACTAAAACTACTTTTCAGACTCTAATTTTCTATGACAGCTATACTATATAGATGTACGATTCCGATCAAACTTAGTAAAATCATAGAAAAGCTTAGAAAACTAAGAAAAACAAAGTTTGGAGGCGTTTCCTTAGAAAACAAAAAAGTTTTTCTCACTAAAACTACTTGTTAGACTGTACTTTTCTATGACAGCTATACTATATAGATGTCCGATTTCGACCAAACTTAGGGGAATCATGAGAGAGCCTAGCAAACTAAGAAATACAAAGTTTGGAGGCGTTTCCATTAAAAACAAAAAAGTTTTTCTCACTAAAACTAGTTTTTCGACCAATCGTTGCTATGACAGCTATATGCCATAGTCAGCCGATCCGGCCGGTTCCGATAAATGTTTGACGTATTTGAACTAAAAGACTACCTGCAAATTTTGGTAAAGATAGCTTTCGAACTGAGGAAGAAGATGGCATAGAAACAGACGGACTTGGCTAAATCAACTCAGCTCGTCGTGCTGATCAAGAATATATATACTTTGTGTGGTCGCAGATGCTTCATTCTATGCGGACAATTTTATAATACCCTCTCCAATTGTATAATTATATCGCATTAAGCCCGAGCCCCATTAATGATATCAGAATTTCTTAAATTTACAAATTTCCAACAAATAAAACTCACAAATTGAAACTGCATTTTGAAAACATTTCGCTAGCCTTTTTTTTTGGTCCATTAAGCAAAATTTATGACCTCATCCACTTTTACGAATATTCTAATTAAATTTTACAACTTTAGCTTCAACTTTAGAAATGAAACAGCCGTCGTTCCCTCCCCTAGATGCTTTCTCAAAAAGATAAAAAAAAAGAGTTAAAGACAAGAAGAACTTACCCAAAAGCAACCGAAAAGATGTTGTGTCGTTTGTGTGATTGTTGTTGTTGTTGCTGTTGCAGGTTGAAGATGCGTAAGAATGCTGTGGAAAGCACAAGAAGTTAAGAGAGAGAGCAGCACACACATAGAGAGAGAGAGAGAGAGTGAGAAAGGGAAATTGAATGTTTTGAAACATGAAATGCAATCCACGCCCTCACTGATTTTTACCGTTTTTTTTGGGTGATTATCTAACGCTCAAGGGGGGGTTTGGGGGGGCGGTATAAGAAGTGACACTTGGGGAGACATGCAAAAACGGAAGCAACCGTTGTTGTTGTTGTTGTTGTTGGGGACTCTCAGCTGCTGCCAATACCGTTATTGATTTTTTGCGGCATCGGCTGAAGGGCTCAAAAAAAAAAGGCGTGTGGCATAAGCGCATCTCACACACAACACACACACACACACACACACGGAAGAGTATGCGTTCATGTGTGTGTGTGTGTCTGTTTGAGTTTGGAGAGCCAAACCAAAACGAGTTAAGACCGCAGACAAGACAATGCTGCAAGATAAAGACCCCAGAACAACAACAACCACATTGTCCATTTAATTTTCTTACATTTTCTTTATTATTTGAAACTGTCTTTGGCTTTTAGTTGCGCGCGCGCATTTCCCAAAAAAAAAAAAAACAACACGAAACTTCACCAACCAAAAAAAAACCGTACATAAATATCCAAACAAACACACACACGCACTTTGGGGCTGTGACTTTTTCTTGAACTTAACAACAACAAAAAAATAAACAAACTTTGTCAACAACTTTTTTTTTCTTCAATTTTTTTTTGATTATGTTTGATTTTGTTTTGTTTGGTCTTTCAAACGCATTGCAGGCCAACAAAAAACGACGGAAAAAAATAGAGCACGAGAGACGACCGCGCGCAATGAAAACAAAATGAAGACTGAACCAAAAGAAAAGGGAAACAACAAGAAAAGAGCCACAGAGCACGGGGGGCGCGCGCGAGAGAGAGAGAGAGACATGTTGCACATGTTGCCAGACTTTAAAGCCGTTCAAAACACCAAAGCTGGGGATGGCGAGCGCCACATTAGTTAGGGATGAGTCGTGACTGAAAATATTCCGAAGGGAAATTTAGCCTAGTTACTTTGTTATACCAAAGATTTATATATGTTATCTAAAGGTTATATATAAATCGTTGGTTATACCCATCTCTGTTCCAAAATATGTTATTCATTTCATTAAGAAAAATGTAAAATGTAAATGTAAAGTTTCAAGACATAAGCTGCAAGCACAGTATCTGTGTGGAGCACTCAATGCCGTTGTTAATCGTATAAGAAGGGAAATTCTATTTGTATTTCATATTTTGAAACACACGAAAATGAAAAACTTGTTTCTTAATGCGGAACGAAGTATTAAATTTTAGGATAAAAGATTGTTTGCCTAAAATTAACAAAGTAAATTGATTGAGCTAGTGCTCCTCAAAATTTGTAGTAGGTTAAGAATATTTTTGTTAACCTTCTCCTTAATGAAATAAGAAAAAAATTATTGAAATTTTTAAGTTTTCTAAAAATATTTCTAATTTCATTCTTGAATTCTTATAATTTTCGAATATTTTAGTCTAAAACTTGAAAATTGATTATTTCAATGTAATTCTTACTGATTTTGAGCATTTTTGCCTTGAGACCTTATAATTTTCAATTATTTCATTCGAAAAGTAAAAAATGTATTATTTGAAAATTTTTGTTTTTAAATTGTTAAAATTCTGGAGTTCCTGTTAAGTACAAAGTGCTTCGTATTGGTAAGATCTTCGCATAGTTTAGTCTTAAAGCAAAAACCTAATATATTCTAAGCTTTTTCAATTGAAATGTACCTAACAAAATTAATTTTGTTAAGGTAATATGGCAAAGTATGATTCAAAAAGGTTATTGGATTTCTAATAAGGTGTTTTACTCAAATTGTGCTTCACTTTGCACATCGCCAGCCTAATTTAGTTTATTCCTAGCTTCGCTTATATAATCTCAACCTCCAAACTTACGTACATATAAAGGATATTAATTTTGAACAGTTAAAATTTAAATCAATTTAAGGCTAAAAATTAGTGGCTTCACGTAAGTTGGGCCTTATTCAATTAATTCAGCTTTTTATTCGATGTTCTAAACAAAATTCGACCTTAAATCCTTGCTCATTTTAAAAAATATGAATTTCTTGCCTGTAAAATGGTTAAAAACTAAAATTTGATAAATTAAAAGTCACGAAAGAAATGTCTTATGTTGCCCATCTCTAGCTTCAGCTTTTCCCGCCTACGTTGCTCAACACTGCACGCTGCTCGTCCACTCTCCAACCCTGGTGCCAGCTTTTTAACTACAGTTTTTTTTTGCAATTAATTTTGTTTTATCAAGACGAACCACCAAATCCCAGCGGTTTGCCACTTGCTGCAGTGCATCTCAACTGCTATAGCCATGTCTGGCAAAGTGAAATAAGCGCGGAAGGACTACGACTTGAGCAATTTGTGCAAAATGTCCACAGAGAGTCAAACCCCTGTGGATCCACGCGTCCAGGTACGGGGTGCTCCTTTTTTACTGTAAATCTTAGCAATCGTTTCATTTCCCCTTCCCCCCCGCCCACAGATTGAGCTGGAGAAGCTTAACACGGCCACGGACAACATCAACCGTTACGAAGTGGAGCTCGATGTGAGTTTTGTTGGTGTTATTATTGATTTTTCTTCATTTCATTTCTCTACTTTGTTTGTTTTTGTTTTTTTTTTTTTGGCTTTACATAACAACCAATCCAACTCACAACCAGGAGGCCAAATGCGAATTCAAGCGTTTGCTGGCCGAAAGTGTGGTACGCATCAAAACGGCCGCCCACAAACTGGGCAACTCCATTGATGCAGCCAAACCCTACTACGAATCGCGTATCTATGCCGCCCAATTGGCCAAGGAAACCCAACTGGCTGCCTCCAATCATGAAAAGGCCAAGTCTATACATGCCGCTGCCAAAGAAATGGTATATCTGGCTGAACAGGGATTGGGTGAGAAATCGACATTGGATACCGCCTGCCAGGAGATGCTTAGCCATGCGGCCAGCAAGGTGAATCAATCGCAATTGGAGGTCAGTGATACACGTAATGCGCTCAAGATGTGCCAACTGAAACTGGAGGTGGCCAATAATCGAGTGGGCAAACTGCAAGGACAACTGAAGCAGGCATTAAGGGCGTCCAGGTAAGGGTGGACATGGTTAAGCAGGGAAATACCAGAGGGCTTTTAGCCCTGGCAGAATCGAAAGAAACACGTTTGTTCCTTGGAACAGAAAGAATTTTGGGACAAAACAGCGGAAAATCACACAGTTTTGTATTGAACTTAAGTAAAAAGAAAGATTAGAAGCCTTTTCAGTAAATTTATAAGAAGTTGGAAGCCTGGAATGCATATACCAGGCTTTATTCTTGCAACCTCAAGAGTTAGAAACACTTTGCACAGTGATAAGCCTTAGAATGAGTTGTAAACTGCACGCTTACATTAAAATCTTAGGTTCTAAGCAACCAACTCTAAAGGGTTTTAGGCACTGACTAAACAAGACAGCAGCAGCACAGCTGCATTTGTTTTCGCTCTCTTTTTGAGAGCTTTTCTCCCTCATTTAGACAATATTGCTAAAGAAAGAACTGAGAGCCTCAGAGCTATATCCGAAAAAAACATAGTTTTCAAACCTTTTTAGCAGAGAATTCCAATAAAAACCTTAAATGTTGTCACCATTTTCAAGAAGTATTTAAGTTATAAATTACCAAAACGCAGGCACATTGATTTAAGTTTTTAAACTGTTTCCATAAAAGAAACCACAAACGATTACACTTCCAATTCGTCGAATTAATGTCTGAGATTTGAGTAATAATATAATCAGAACTCTAATGTGATCATATCGCAACCATTTATCAACTAATTCAGATTAAACTTCTTGACAGTTCTAGTCTAATCTCATGTTGGTGGTTCTATATGTATATATGAATACCCAATGGCTGATTAAACTTGTGAGGTTCATTCTTAACTTTGTGCAGAAGTCTGTGGAGTCGTAAATCCATCACAAATGGTATAAAGAGGTCCAATGTTCTGGGTCTTACTGGCAATTCAAGCCACGTTAAGTCAAATTTCAAGGGTTCAAGGGTTTATTGCTCTCAAATGTAAACAAACAGGCGACTCTCTGACTCGGTTTGAAGATTTAAAACGTATTTCATGAAATTTTCAATTGGGATTTTTTAAACCAGCCAATTTTTTGATTTCAATTGGGAAATTTCTCTTCCATTTATATTTTAATTGATACTTTTAGCAACCAGTCAATTTTTAATTGGCTTATTTCATCTCAATTACATTTTTAATTGAGATTTTTCACTTCAATTCAATTTTCAATTGTGTGTTTTGACATCCATCCAATATACATTTGGGATATATCACTTCAATTCAATTCAAGTGAGAGATGTTTGGAAAACACATAAAAAATTTCAAGAAATCGAGACTTGGTATGTTATTGTAAACTTATCGAAGTAAAAAATATTTGAAAAACTCTCAGAATTATCAGAAGTTCTTTTTTCAATCTAAAAAATCAGTTTTTTTGGTTTTTTCTTCAAAAGGGCCACCCGATATTTGATTCGATAGAGCATATATTCAGATTTAGCACATATTTAAGTACATTTTGCAACATATTTCAAGATAGATAGATCAAATGCTTGCTTAACTGCTGAAATGTTGTCTGAAAATGGAAAGTTTAAGAAGAATCAGCTTTGAGGGTATGATATATTGTGTTTTGATATGTAAATCATGATTAGGGTTTGTTTCTACGGCTTTCGCTCAGCTTAAACATTGGAAAAAGCATGGAAGCGTGTCTAATAATCGTTTTCTGATCAAATTTTGACCTTCTAGCAATATTAGGTAGCATTTTATTAATCTTTAAACCCCAGAATACACTCATTAGAGGTAAACCATTACAATTTCCGCACTTTTGTTGGATTTCTCATTATAGAAACATCAATTTTCCTTTATCAATACTTAAAAGAAAGGCTTTACCACACCATAAGCCCTTAGTTTAGTTAACTCAGTTAGTTTTAAATGGGCGTTATTGCAATGGGCGTTATGGCATGCCTGCTTTATATTCTGCCAGGGCGAAATCGCTTGTCACTTCGGCTCCAGGCCGAAGCTTTAACTTTACGTTTGCCTCCTCTTTTCTCTCTCTTTCTCTTAGTTGATTTTCGGTTGAGTATTAACTTGTTCCGTTTGTTTTTTGTTTTCGTTTTCCATTTCTATATCTTCTGTTACCCTTCTGTCTTGATTTTGTTTTTCGTTTTCCTTTTTATTCCTTTTTATTCCATTTTTTATTTTTAGATTGCAGCTCAAGCGCAATTACCTTTTGTTGAGATACCTTAGCCTATTGCACGCTTTGTATTGTACCCTCTGTTCGTGAGTATATGCCTCACCCCTTTCTCTTTCTCACTCTCACTCGAGTCCCGTGACCTTTGCCACGTCCACTAATCTTTGCGGGGGTTCCGGGGTTTGCTGCAGGCCCTACTACGAGACGCGCGCCAACTACAATGGACTGCTGAAGGCACAAAAGCTCAGGGTAAACGAACTGGAAGCCAAAGTGAGCTCCGCCAAATTGACCTACAATGAGGCATTGAAGAATCTGGAACAGATCTCGGAGGATATCCACAGGCAGCGGCAGCAGCGCAACAATCTGCTCAACTATGAGGCAATGCTGAGGCAGGTGGATGCGGTGGATACGCTAACGGCCGCCGCCGAGCAAATGACCACCAAAGATTTGGAGGAGGATGAGGAGGAGGACGACGACGACGAGGAGGAGTATCTCAGCATGCCGGATCGTTTGAGCAGCGGTGCCAGTTCGCCGCGTCAACGTCTGGCCGATCCGCATGACTGTCCCCATTTGCTGCACGACTTTGAGGCGGCGGTACTGACATTCCCGCAGAAGCTGATGCCCAAGTCGGCCACCACCGATGGCGATAACAATCTCTTTGCCCAGGCACAGGGTCTGCATGGACCCTACGAGGTTAAACCGCGCTCCGAATCGGGCAGCGGCTCGTTAACCTCGACCGCTGCCTCAGGACCGCCGGCAGATAATGATATCGAACAGTGGACGGAGATACGACTCTCGCATTCGGATAGCACCAGCTCCAGTTACTCGAATCAGTCGCTGCTGGAGCAGCAGGTGGGCGGACGATCCTTGGGTCCCCTCGATCCCGATGCCCAGTCACAGCATTCCACCTCGTCCTCGGATGAACCCAAGCGTAAGGTGACCTGCACAACCATATTTCAGGATGACAGCGGTTCCAGTGGAGGGGGTCAGCAGATGAGCCGCAAGCAGAGTCTCAGTCAGTGGCTGTCGCGTTCGAATAGCTTCAAGAACAGCGGACGACGCCAGAGTCTGGACCTGTTGATCGATGCCGGGGACAAGGTGAAGGATGTGTTTAGCTATGGATTCCAGAAGGTGGGACGCACCCTGGAGCGACGCAACAGTGAGTCGGAGATGGCCAATGAGGGTGGCTCTGAATCGGAGGCTCTACTGGATGCACATCCTATTACCAGTTCCTCCTCATCATCGGGCGGCGGCGCCGCCGCCGCAGGAGGAGGAGGAGGAGCAGCGGCAGCAGCTGGCAATAGCAGCAGCAGCAGCAGCAGTGACTTCTTTATCTTCAGCAGGTCAGTAGAAGCCGGCAGAGGTCGTGGTGGCCGTGGCAGTCTGCTAAACACGCTCCAGCATCGTCTGACCAAGCTCATTTGAACAAATCGATTGAAGAATTTCCGAATACAGCGAGAGTTCAAATTCCAAATTTTTATGCACCCATCTAACCCAACAACAACAACTACTACAACAACTACCAAAGCAACAACAACCAAAATTTCAATTTCAATTATCATGAATTGGCTCTGCTTTTTGCAACAACACAATTCCTACAAAAGTACAACAACAACAACAACTAAAACAACAACAACAACTAACAACATTTTGCACGCTCGCACGCTTCTTCCCAACAAAACCAAAAAATTTTAGCATTACAATCCAATACCAATTCTGTATGTATTGCTCCAAAATATCCAATTTAAATCATGTTTTTGTTTTCTACCATGGGCGCACGAAACATTACCCCCCCACCCCAAATTGTACATATTTATAACCAAATACTAAAAACTAAATCCTTAAAATAGCTTCTATTTGCATGTTATCGAACAATCGAACTCGCAACTATCGGGAAAAAAAAAACCGGTTCGAATGGCACATTGAAAAGGAGGAGCGGAAACAACCGTTACCTACGCTCTCTCTCACTCTCTGCTTCTGTTTGGTTGTGAGAGGAGAGACTCAAATTTGTTGTTGCTTTTTCTGCTCTTGGTCTATGTATGTGTGTCCTGTTACGCTTCTCAGGCTACCGATCTCCATCAGTGTTGCCAATTTAGCTATTTTACCCACCAGCTATAGCTACTATGTAAAATCTATTATTTTACTATTTTTCTCACCAGCTATAGCTACTATGTAAAATCTATTTATTTTTTGCCGTAGTTGCTATTTCTAGCTAGAAACAGACTGGAGTTGTACCTGTTCGTAAAATGTTTCAGATAATTTGATATTATAGTAATCCACTATCGTTTTTCCATTATAAATCCGCCCTCGTTTCTAAAATAGATTCTTCCATTTTAGCTTTAAATTAATACATGGGTCTGTCAAATGTTAACCATTAGCGTTATTCTATAAGAAATTCCAAACAACATTTGCTTTCCTTTTTTCAATTGAGCATAAAACTCATTTGGTATATTTTCGCCATGTGCTGACTTATCATTCTTTATGATCTTGACTATATACCACTGCATTGATCATTCATGAATTCTTTTATGACGGCTTAGAATTGTTATGTGAGTCATATGTGGTCTAGATAAGCAGTTTCTTGAGTATTTATCGTTTGTGGTATATTTATTATACGACTTTATATTCCCCTAGATTGGAAAACCAAGTTTGTTTCGTATTATTAGCATTTAGTATCATCTGAAGTATTCAGAATGGCTTGATACATCCTTGGTTCTTCAGCATTCGGCATCCATAGTATTAAAAGTGACTCAGTATTATCATAACCATTTCTGGATAGTTATCTATGGTCATTTCTGGTCTTGAAAAGTAGTTTCTTAAGGATTTAGCGGTTTTAGTACCATGGAGATGCGCTTATGCATTGATCCTGTCATGATTTTACAATTTTTTCCCTGCCATTTTTTATCCTCTTTGTATAGTTTGGCAATTTAATGAGTCGTCAGTCACGGTATACCTCACCTAACACAAAATCCGTAACGAAAATCGTTTTGCGCTTATTCCCTTTGCTTATTTTTGGCAATTTAACGAGTCGTCAGTCACGGTATACCTCACATAACTACTTTAAGAGTTTAGGAACCCAGCTGGGAACTTTCTACACTGTTTAATTAGCTTTTTTGTTTGAAAACCTTTAATTTGTGGGAAAAACCACACTGAAACGTTGTAGTAGCGGTTTTTAGGGGGTGGTTAAGCTATTTTGAAAGGAGAAAGGAGTTTTGTTTTGTGATTTCTTGCTTATTAAAGATTGAAATCTATTTTGATGTGCTTTAAAGAAAGGGCAGACATTTTCTTTTGCATGTTATACCTATACCCCTTTGTACCGACTGCGCCCATGGTATGTTTGTTGTTTGTAAGTGTGTGTGATATGTTTTAAAAGTTTGAATGCCTCTTCGCTTACATTTCGCAACCATTTCTAACTCTGTCACCATATTGTCGTTTCACTCGCCCACGCTACCTTCTCTCACTCACTATCGCCATCTACCTCTCTCTCTCTCTCTCTTTCTCTATCTTGTAACTATAATACCCAAGCAAGCAATTACCAAAAACCTACCTAAACTTTACAGATCCTCAGAACCCAAAGAATTACTATCCGATGAGCAGGTTGAGAATTTACTTTTAAATCACACGGTGGACGAGCACGGAGCGATCATTGTGGAGGAACTCAAGTCGCCAACAACCACACAACAGCAGCATCATCATTCGCTAAGCGTGGCCGGTGCAGCCAGAGCCGCTTTGCTGTTTTGAAACTAACATATCACCACCAACACCAATACCAACACCAACACCACACCACACCACTCCCTACCCCCCACACCAACCACTCCTCGCCAGTTTTTAGGCTGAAGAAGGCGAAGCAGCGCAGGAGCAGCGGCAGCTAACTATTTATGTTCTAATCCTAAACATGTGCAATAATGTTGATGATTTTTTTTTCTGTTTTAGCAAACAAAACAAATAGAGTTACATTTTATGCTGTTCACAAAAAGCAATTAACTAAAATCTAAACAAACAAAAAAAAAACGCTAGTCAAGATATAAAATAATATTAAAAGAAACACACAAAACAAAAATCGTTTACTAGTTATTGAATGTGAGTGTGTGTGTGTGTAAAGCTTTCGGCGAAACACACACACCAATACACAAAACAGAAATGAAAGAAATACAAAATAATTCTAATTATACAAATTATGTATGTTACATATATTGAAATACATAGATGTATACAAACCAAATTATATGAGAAAAACTAAGCTATGATGTTTTATTCCACGAAATTCTGTATAATATCGAAAATATTTTAGTTCTGGAAACGTTTTGTGACTTAAATTTCATTTTAGAAACGTGGAAAGCCTAAATGTTCATGCTTCCTACTTAGATTCTATTTGAGTGTTGTCTAAAATACACTTTTGGTAAATATATTTCCTCAACTTGTAGGCTTAATTACTGAGAAGTGACTTTGAGTCACTATTTAAACAGTTAGAACAGTTTTGGAACCGTTTTTTAAAGCAGAAAATCTCAAACTGCTAGTTTATAGCTAAAAACTATTTCTGGGAAACACTTTTTAAGCTGAATTGACTAATTCGTAATACACAGGAAAGGGAATTAAGTGCTTCAAGACGGTTTTTTGCCTAAAAATACGCTTGGTAGCTCAAACCCATTCGTAGTTTCCGTTCGGTTCCGTGGTTTACTTCCAATTTTTGACCAAGGTTCAAGAAATTAGTTTGCTCATTTTAGTTTAGATGATGTTTCCTTAGTTTTACTTATTTTTACAGTCCTGTAAGCATTCATTAGCAATATGATGGTATTTTTTAATTCTAAACACAATTGAATAGAGTTGTCCCACGGTGCTTAAGCCCTCTACATCAAGGACAAATTGATAGAAAATCTAGACAAATTAGTTTATTTTTCTGCCAAAATTCCACAAATTAAATATAAATTTAAATTAAAATAAAATTTGCTTACAAATTTAACCGTTAGATTTTCAAATATTTAAATAAAAAAGCCAAATTTCTGCAACTAGCCACAAACTGGCCGTAAAAAAGCCAAGCTAACATTTGTTTGTTAAAAGACGCCAGCGCAAAACGGTCACACTAATACACAATTAGGTCACACAACAGAATGAATAAACAAACTTTTTGCTTCGAGTTTGCTCTCTGAATCAATCGATATAGCATCACATATATTGACATACACAAATGGGTGCTGAGCACTCCCAGCAGCGTGCCGAAGCGGATGGCCATGAGATCTTTGAGGGCCGACCCGTTGGTAATGTCATTGGTGGCGATGGCAGCTCCTCTTCCCTGGCCTTGGCAGCTGCCGCCGCTGCAGCCAACAAACGGGGACGCGGTGGTGGTGTCCAGCACAGACAACAACAGTCACAGGTTCCAGCCAGCATTGTGATAGCCAGCAAACAGATTATCTCGGACACCGCATCGCCCACCAGTTCCGAGATGAGTCGACCGCCCTCGCCGCCGCTAAGTGTCTGCTCGGATCTGCCTTATGTGTCCTATACAGATCGCCCCATTGGTGATTCACCTAAGATACGCAACAAGCCAGCCCACATGCTGCAGCAGAGCAGTGCCAGTCGCGCGGCGGCCAGAAAATCTCATCCGGGCGGCTTCACCACCTCCATCAAACCCAAGCGACCCCAGTCGACGGCCTCCAGTCATAATATAGTGATTGTCAAGCCGGGTGCACGCGACACCAACGATGACATTGATCCAGACTTGGCCCGTCTGCGTAACATTCCCCAGTTTTTGCCCGTGCTCCGGGAATCCATCACCTCGGCCACATATACGCGAGATGTGGAGATCTTGGAGCGTTTACATTCCCAGCATTTGATCAACATCTGTTCGCGCATGCAGACGCATCTGAATCTGTGCGCCAGTCATGTGGCCAGCGAGCAGAATCATCTGGTGGAACGCACCAAAGTGGTCAGCAATTCGATAACCACACTCTTCGCCAGCTTTGTGGACATGCAGAAGACGTACGCCTCGTATGCGGAACAATTTGCCAAAATACGTGGCATCTCCCAGCAGTTGAGTCGCTGCAATTCGCTGCTGCACGAGAATATTGCCAGCCTGGAGGCGATCAATAATTTCCTAGACGATGAGGATCGACTGGAGCCATTTGTGTGGCGCACCGATGACAACAAGCTGAGGGGCGAGGCGGAGGGAGCGGCGGGCGGCAATAGCAATCGTTTGTGGCGGCTGTAAAATTTCCAAAGATTATTTTTTTTTTTTTTTTTAGCTTAGTTTCGAGAATGTTATCAAAAAAGTAGTTTTTAATTGACAAAAATTAAGGGTTTTTTTTTTACATTTAAATACTCTTACATATTCCTAGTTAACTCAATGTTTAAGGGCCGTTTTCCAATCTGCTACATGGAACAATCTGACACATAAACCTACAAATAACAGAGCAAAATCTAAGACTATCTGACACATGGCAGCTATTTAGAGGATGAGAAATCGGCCCTAAATGGTTATTCAACTCGTTTAACAAGAATACAAATGTTTGGCTCCATTAACCAAAGCTTTGAGATCTCCTAATCTTGTGCATTTGAATGACACTTTTAACCATATTTATTGTATGTATTAAACTTTGATGAAATATGAAAACATGTAAATAAAACATTTGTGTTTAAACTTGATTTAGGTGCGGTTTGTTGAAGCTGCCGGCGGAGCAAAGGCAACAGCAACTGTTGAAACAACATGGAAAAAACTGTGGGGAGAACAGAGAGTAAGCCTTGCTTGAGCTGAGCTTAGGTATGTTCCTTCGGTTAAGCCAAACAAGACATGGAGAAATGATACCTCGTTGGTTTCTAAGTGTATATTTGGCTTGGCATCTTAAAAGACCCCCCGAAAAAGGTCAAATACATAAAAAAGTCCTTAATAAATTCCAATTCCTTGTAGTTTCCATACTAAAAATCAATTATATTTAACTTTTCGAGACCTCGAGCCATTTAAACTCACTAATTTTACATTAGAAAGGTCGCTGGATAAATTACAAAAAAATTATATTTACATTTAACGAGAAAGCTAAGCTAACTTCGTCTGTGCCGAAGTTTTTATACCCTTGCAAGTGTTCGCTTAAATATTTTCAACAAAAATACTCTTTTTTCCATTTTCCGACCGATCGTTCGTATGGGAGCTATATGATATAGTCATCCGATTTGGTCAAAAATTTGTAAAATTATGTGATAGCATGTAAAACACTCAAATACAAAATTGCAGGATGCTACCATTAAAAACAAACAAGTTTTTCGAACTAAGACTGTTTTTCAGACCTCTCTTTTGTATGGCAGCTATACCATATAGTTGTCCGATTTTAATAAAACTAGATAAAATTATAAAAAATTATAGAAAACCTACGATTACAAAGTTTGGAGACGTTTCAGTTGAAAAGAAAAAAGTTTTTCATACTAAAACTAGTTTTCCGACTGATTGTTTCTATGGCAGCTATGAGATATCGTTAGCCGATCCAGTAGGTTCCAACATATTAGTAGTGTGCAGCAAAAAGAAGACTCTGTGCAAAATTCCAGCTCGATAGCTTTAAAACTGAGAGAGAAACAGATAGACAGACGGACGGACAAAGCACAGTCGACTCAGCGCGTCACCCTGATCAAGAATATATATAGTTTATGGGGTGGGAAATTAATATTTCTATGCGTTGCTAAATTCTTTGCAAGGGTATAAAAATACATCAATGTTTACACATGCGATTTGTACACCTCTTGATCGTTAACCAGCTCAGCCAAATCTGCCACACTATCGGCATAGTAGTCGGGCAATTGCTCTGGACACGTCTCTGCCTGCAGCTGCTCCAAGGTACAGCCACCGCTAAGAACAAGCAACGTTTGAAAACCACACAGACGACCAAAGCGCACATCCTGGGCCAGCATATCGCCTATCATGAGTACACGACTGGGCACCGTCACCTGATGTTGCTTCAGCAACAGATCACCCAACTCTCGTCCAGGTTTGCCCAGTGTAATGGCCTCTCGTCCGCTGGCCTCAACCAATACCGAGGCAAAGGGTCCAGGTCCTATGATATTTATACCCTTGCCCACGGGCAAGAGGCGATCCGTGGCTCCAGATATGAAAAGACAATCCGGCTGACGCAAATAGAGATGGGCACGTAGAAGTTTGGGAGAGCTCAAATTGAAATCGACATCAATGATGACGGCGCGCACGGGTTGACGATCAAAAATATGTTTGGCCAGACTCTCGTAGCTCTCCTCAATGAACTCATTGGGCTGATAGGAAAGAAATGGTATAGGATAAAGAATAAAAGAAATTCGAATCTCTCTTTGTTCTCACCCCGTCCAGCAGCTGATAGCCGGCTTCACGTAGCACCGCCTTAAACTCTTTTGTGGCAATGATATAGATGAGTCCCTCAAACTGGATGCTACGCAAATACTCCACAATGGACTGGGCCGGATGCCAAATTTGTTCGGCAGTCACCTTCATGCCCAGTTTGGCAAAACGATTGATGCATTTGTCCATAGTTCTTACACTGTTGTTGGTCACAAAGGTCAATTGTTTGCCGGCATTCTCCATGGCGGCATAACCCTCTATGGCACGCGGCACATTGTGTTCCATATTCCAGACCACGCCATCGATATCGCTATACACCCGATCAAAGGAGCTCAAAAAGCGCTGACGCTGCTCCCGTGTCAAGCGTAAAATATGCTGGGGTGTGGGCTTTGGCTGTGGAAGAGATTAGAAGTTTGTCAACCGTTCTTGTATACAACAGCGGGAGCACTCACATTGCTAGCCATGATATGGGAAATCGACGGCGCTTGCTGTTGCTATCAATGGGACGATCGTACCCCAACTGAGGCGAAGAGTTCCCAGCGAAACATCTTGAAGCAAAATTCAACTGGCGGCAAGCGGGACGAACTATTAGCACCTTCGTGGTTGAGGCGAACGACATAAGTTGGTCAGGCACGACTATATGTTACCCTATGGATTAGAAGTGGGTGGTAGTGTGCCGGCTGCTGGTAGCATTGCTTGGCATAGGACAGCAGTTCCGTTGGGTGTGTATGATCGTACTGGGATCGTACTTCCACTGTACCTTCTTCATGGTCTTTATACAATCCTTGCGTAAGCGTCTGCTCCTTCATTGCACGTAGCCAGAGGTGAAGAATATCGATCAATTATCGTTATCGATTGGTGTTAGTATGTATCATACTCTGCTGCCATTGGCTAGCCGCGAGAGGGAGTAGTGAGTGATTATTCATTTAATAAACATATCAATAAAAAAAGTTATGAAAAGGCAGCTAACTTATGTCAGTGCCGAGTGCTGCTCTCGATATACTGATCGTATATGGTTTACTGCAGCAGCAGCCCAACAACAACATTTTTTTTTTCATCTTCTGCTTTGCCCATCAGCCCGCGCTGTTGTTGTAAACTGCGACGCGTAACGGTAAACGAATTGCGAGTGAATTAACGGTGCTGGCTGCTAGTATAAGGCAGGACAGGATGATCAGAGTGGCCCATGTCTGGCTTAGTGCAAAAGCAACAAATGATCGCGCAGTCTCTAACACAAATAAAAAATCTAATTATTGAAGCAACAACAATCACAAGAAAAGGAGAGAAAAAAATGGTGTGTGGGTGTGTGTGCTTTTTTTTTTTCGTATTTACCGTTGATCAGCGCAGCTGCAGCCGCTGAAGTGCGAATGATATAAGAAGTGAAAATTAAAACAAAGTGTACAAAAACAAACGAGGATTAAGTCAAAGTAAGTGCAAAGTCAATGTGAACAAAAAAAGGAGTATATCAAGCGACTAAGAATGAAATAAAGTACAATAATAGCGTACTTTATTGTGGTTGTGTAAAGACTTGTGGAAACATGAATAACTGTAAAGTACAGTGTATATACAGGCTATGTAATGTTGCATATTGGGTGTGTTAAAATGTGTACAGAGCAGCAGCTCTCGGCTCTGAGCGAGAGTCGAACAGAGGCAGAGCGCGCGTCTAGCTCTTGAGCAATTCCGAACCCTGGTACAAAATGCAATTAAACTAAGGTACACTCAAAAAGCTACACAGGGGCCAAACTGGTATTTAACTGGGTGGCAAATGGCTAATAGTCACCTTTCCTAAAAGTACAAGAAAGATCGAACTTCAAAAATTCTAAAAAATTAATCATAAAATCAGACATTTTTTTTAGTAGTTTTTAAAATCTGTTTCAAGCAGAGACAACCTCATTTTGATCTTCATCTAAACTTTGGACTTCACATACCTTTGTCCAAACATATTATACCCTTCTCAAACCTTCTTCTACTGGGTATAACCAAACAAAAATGCTACCCGGCACACGATACGCTTATCTCTGCCCTTCTCCATAAAACAAAGGGGGAGGTATGCATTTGGGTTATATGATATACATATCAAAAGGGGGTAGCAAGCATTAGTCAGTGGTTTTCTAGCGAAAGTCGTCGATGCTGTCGTCGTCGTCGCCGACTTGTAACCGAAACGGGGGCATCCCACTCAAAACGACGACGACAACAGCAACTTGTTGACATTGTAAACATATATCGTCGGCCCATCAAATAATGAACACGTTTTGAATTGTATTTACAATTTGTTGTTTATTATAAAACAATATATAAAATTACATTTAAATGAATGAGTTGCTTTTTGTTTGTTCTTTGGCTCTTTTGGTTTATATGTAGCTATTTATTATACCTCCCAGAGTTAAGTGTAGATAACCAATCACATATGCACAGCAGTGAAAGATAGGGTTTAATCTTTGTTTTTTCATCAGGTTTTTATTCTATTTTTTTTTTTTTTTTTTTTTCCAAAAGCGAAGTCCCAGAAGTAGCCCAGCTTGACAACAAACAACACATGCATAGGGGCCATATAAGTGAATGTCAGTGATGTTTTGTAATGTGGACCCTCGATTTCATATTTGTATGGCTGTTAAGCAACTTGTTGTTCCATGCCTTTGGGTAGAGTTTTGTGAAATACATTTTGGATTTGAAAAAAATTGTAAAAATAAATATCCAAGTCCAATTGAACATCAATCTGGCCTGAAACTCTGTAGAAGTTGTTAAATATGACTAGAATATGTGTTTGTTTGTACATTTTGTGGTGTTTCTAATATTCTATTTTGCATTTGGGTTTTAAGTTGGAAGGTATTTACACAAATTCCTTGAAGAAATAAGTATTTACCTTTTGTTTCCTAGTAAGAAAACTTCTAAATATTTGCCTTATTGTGTAAATCCATTCTTACAAGGAATTTACACGGTGAAGCAAACTGCATGAAGCTTTTGAATGAGCTTTGTGGGTCAGTTGTGTGACGCTTGCTCCTCTAAACCGTGAAAAAACCCCTCTTAGATTGTATTTACACTATAACATGATTTTTAATGGGTTTTACATGGCAAAGCAAGCTCTTTCTGAAGTTTTTGAAGAAGATGTAGAGGGACACCACTACACCTCTTTCCTACAAGCAGGAGCTGTTTGAAAAAATTCATAAAAGTTTGCTTCATCATGTAAATTCAATCTAAGACGAGTTTAATACGATGAAGAAAACTTCATGAAGCTTTTGAAAAGCTTTCGTTTGTGAAAGAGAGTTGAGTTGAGATACTATACATTTCCTTTATAGGTTCTATTAATATTTTCTTAAATTTACTGCCTACTAGCGAAACTTAAAGAAGTTTGCTTTTAATAGATTTTTTCTAATAATTTCACTAACACCTTAATGTGTATCTTTTCAGGTTATAATACCGAAACAGTGCTTCGAAAAGTGTAAAGTTTTACTCTAATTCTATGGATTACCAAAAATGGTTCATACATCCCTTTTGGAATGCAAAAAATGGAACCATATGGTCACAAAGGTAAGTCAAACTTTTTCTTTTTACAAATATTTGATTGATTGATCACAAAATGAGTATTTATATCACGCATTTGAGTAAAGCCTAAGCTCTACTTTGTTCAGACTGTGCATAGGTATTCTATATGAAGAAGGCAGCACCAATTTAAGTGTATTACAACAAGTAAAGAACGTGGCTAAAAACTTACTACACGTTCTCAATAACAGTCTAGAATTATATAATATATCAGAAGTTGTACTTCTGCTTGATATAAATAAGTAAATGATACGGAACGTTGTATAAAAACTATAAATTGTACAATATTTTTGTTGTTTTTTTTTTTATGTATGTCGTAAAAAAATACAAAAATGGACTAGTAAGGCTAAGACTAAGACTAAGGCATACGATAGCTGAGATTGTTGAGTTACTCTTGAGAGCTCCATTGAATAGATGCTGTTTACATAACATTCAGTTTGATAAGTAGAGGAACCCCGTTGCCATTATATGATAAACTATGACTAGAGCTTAACTTAGATGCATATAAATAGGTGGATTACATAAACTTTAAGTTTATGTTTTCAAAAACAGTTGTAAATATTCCGTAAATTAGAGTTCTTTTGGTACTTCAGATGCTTTTAGACGGGCTTTACATGGTGAAGGAAGCTTCATGAAGTGTTTCCAAAAGCTCTTGCAAGTAGGAAAGGAAAAAGCTTTTTTAAGGTTGGCTTTACCGCATAAATCTGAGTTAAGTCAAGATTTACGCGATGAAAAAACCGTTTAAAAATTTTAAAAAGCTTTCTTTTGTAAAAAAGACGAGTATTGGTGTCGCTTGCAAAGGCAAGAGCTTTTCCAATAACTTTATTAAGCTTTCTTCATCATGTAAGTTCCTTCTAAATCCGGATTTACAGTATGAAGCAAGCTTTCTTTTGTAAAAAAAAGGTGTGGTGGTGTCGCTTGCCAACGCAAGAGCTTTTTCAATAACTTTATAAAGCTTTCTTCATCATGTAAGCTCCGAATAAGTCCGGATTTACAGGATGAAGCAAGCTTGAAGAAGTTGTATAAAAAAATGTTTGGTAGAGGAGCAAGCCACACCACTAAACCTCTTTCCTATTAACGAAAGCTTTTTCAAAAGCTTCTTAAAGTTTACTTCACTGTGTAAATCCCGTCTTTGACAATGTTTCGTTGATGAAATTTAAGTCATAAAGTTGACCAAAAACTTTTCTTTTGTCACCACTCTCTGTATATAATCTCTCTTCTGCTTTTTAAAAAGCTTCCCAAAGTTAGTTTTACTTTCACTTCCGCAAAAGTTTTGTGATTTGGTGGAATTGTTAACAAATTTGAGTGTAAATCTCCCCTTTCTTCTTCTCTTAATAACTAAACTGTGCGTCAATTTGTATTATCTGTGGATGCATTACCTTGGAGACATCCTTTTTTTTTTTGTTTTAATCAAGGAACTAAAGCGTCCTTTTGTCATGGCATACACACATTGCCATAAAAAATATGTTTCAAAATAGAACTTTTACCACGAATTTAGTTGGCCTTCATCTTCTTGCCGTTGCGCGACAATGAGGGCCACTCGGAATTCAAGACAGGAGTGCGATTTTCCTGGACTACTGTTGATTGCCCTTGACCAGAAGTGGCATTCCATTCCCAGGCAGTGGTCTGTTTTGGTTTGTCATTGAACAGCGATAGCACCGTTGTGGCCACCTCGGCAGTGGATTCCTTGGGTGTGGCGCTGCGATGCTGTACCGGTGAGCGTTGGGTTGGAGTATAGATGCCAAACATTTTGGTGATGCCGCGGGAACGACTGCGTCCTTGACGTTGTGTTGGTGGTGAAACCTTGCGAGTTGGGCTAACCACAGCCTTGGGTGCTGGCGAAGCAGATGGGGAAGCATTTGGGGAACCAGCTGGGAAGGCAACTGATGCGTTAGCAACGGGCAAAGCCAACGGCTCGGCTGGTGGTGGAGTAGCTGGCAGCACTTCCACAGGCTCTTCAATCCCTCCAGTCTGCTCAAACAGCATGGCAGCCACCATCTCACACCAGGCGGTTAGCAAATTATTTGGAACGGGTGCCCCGGGCATGGTTATGCCAGCGTTTCCTGGCTGAATTGGTGATGGTTGCTGCTGCAACTGTTCCCAGGTCTGTGGATAAGTCAAGGCTTCGGTCAATAGCTGTGATGGCTGCGGCTGCTCACAAAATTGATTCATCTCCAACTGTTCCCAGGTCTGGGTATACGGCATGGTTGATGGTGTCTGCTCAAAATGTTCCCATGTCTCGGGCTGGGCCAGCGGCTGTGTTTGATATTGATTCGCTTGCAAGTGTTCCCAGGCGTTGGATTGTGGCTGTGAAGATTGCTCCATCGGCAAGCGTTCCCAGTCCTGCTGGTAAGCCAATGGCGGCGGCTGCGATTCAGATTGATTCATTTCCAAATGTTGCTCGTCCTCGTAATTAATCAGTTGTTTTAGCTGACAGACTTGCCAAGCCTCTGGCGGCTGCGACTGTTCCCAGGTCTTAGTCGGAGCTGGGGTCGGCTGTGAATGGTATTGATTGTGATGCACTTGTGGCATTGGGTTCAAGTGTTCCCCGGTCTTGGTCGGAGCTGGGGTCGGCTGTGACTGGTATTGATTGTGATGCACTTGTGGCATCGGGTTGAAGTGTTCCACGGTCTTAGTCGGAGCTGGGGTCGGCTGTGACTGGTATTGATTGTGATGCACTTGTGGCATCGGGTTCAAGTGTTCCCCGGTCTCTGGTTGTGACTTAAATTGTTTTACCTGCAAGTTTTCCCTGGTTTTGGGATTCGCCTTTGCTGCTGATGGCGGCTCCGGCTGCACTAGATTCATATTCATCTGTTCCCAGGCTTGTGGCGGCGACATTTGCTGCCAGGCACCGGGCAAAGCCTGCGCTCTGTATTGTTGCAGCTCCCAGCGTTCCCAGGCCTGTAGCTGAGTCAGCGGCAACTGCAGTCCCAAGTGTTCGGTCTGAGCCACCGGTTCTGGTTGATGAAGCATCAGACGTGCCCACGCCTCGGGCTGTGCCAATGGCTCAAAGCGTTCCCAGGTGGTGGAATCAAGCAATGGTGGCGTCTTCGATTTGAATTGATTCATTAGCAAGTGCTCCCAGGCCTCTGGATTGACATCTGGCTCAGAGGTAGGCTGCTCCCAGGACTCAGGCTCCGGTTTCGGCTGCTCAATGTGCTCTGATTTAGCCTCTGGCTTGGGATTGGGCTGCTCCAAGTGCTCCCAGGAATCGGGTGTTGCCTCTGGCTCGGGTTTCAACTGCTCAAAGCGCTCCCAGGAATTGGGAGTTGCCACTGGCTTCGGTTGCAGCTGCTCAAAGCGCTCCCATGTCTCTGGTTTAGAGTTAGCCTCTGGCTCTGGTTTCGGCTGCTTAAAGCGCTCCCAGGTCTCTGACTTGGGATTCGGCTGCTCAATGTGCTCCCAGGAATCGGGAGTTGCCTCTGGCTCGGGTTTCGGCTGCTTAAAGCGCTCCCAAGTCTCTGGTTTCGGCTGCTCAATGTGCTCCCTGGTCGCTGGTTTAGCCTCTGGCTCAAAGCCTTCCCAGTTCTGCAGATTCGACGCCTGTGGCGGCTTCTGTATCTGAAATTGATGCAGCTGAGATTGTTCCACCGCCTCAGGCTGAGCGACGGCTGCGACTGGTGGCGGCTGTGACTGAAGTTGATTCAAGTCCAAGTGATTCATAGCCTCTGTCTCAGGATTCGGCTGCTTAATGTCTTCCCTGGCCTCAGGCTCTGGTGGCGGCTGCTCGACGTGTTCCTCGGCCACTTCAATTGCCTGCTCCTGCGAGTGCAGTGGCTTCAGTTGCAAATGCTCCCAGGCTGTTGTGCCATAGGCGTCAGCATTCCTTAAACGATGATCATAAAGCTGCATGTAACGTCCCCGGAATTGGGGCAAACCATTGGCAAAAGCTGCTGGCGGCTTGGCCACCGAATGGATTGTGGGTACGGGACTTTTATTAGGTGCTGTGGCCTTCATTTGGCGCTTGGGTCTCTCCATACGCTGTTTGCTGCATTTGGGACGCTGGGTGCCATCATTATGAGGATTATAGAAGCGTTTTCCATAATCGGAAGGATGGGACTAAGAATATAAGGATACAGAATTGAGAGGCGGAAACACAACCATTCCACATATGTGCCACACTTACCGCCTGCATGGGATCATACCCCCAGGCATATTCATCCTCCAGCTCACTTTCACTCAAAGGATCCTCCTCTTGATTCGCACTCCGCTGCTGCACATCCTCATACTTTGGCGGCTCCAGGCACAACCGATTGTACAGCGCCCCATTGCAAAAGAAATACGGCTTATCGTCATCCATCTGGGGAATGGCGGTGGCCATCGCCACCAAACTATTAACAGTGGGCACCGAATTCATGTTACGGCTCACTTGCCTACGCGGCGTGTACACCATGCAATTGGGTGTCGCGTCCTCCTGCGTATTAAGTGTCATCAGCAGTTGCACATAACTCATCACATCCTCATGGCGTACATGGGGGACCACCTGATACAAAACGGGATCCCAATGGTTGCGTAGTGTAAAAAATTTATTATACGCTGTTTGTTGATTTTGCATGACTGGTGAAGTTAAGGTTAGAAATGTCCTCGACCTAATGGCACCTTCGAGGGGTTCACTTACTTATTCCAAATTCCAATTTCAATTAAGCACAAAAATATGCATACAAAAATATAAAAAATGAACGCCGAAATAAAATTGAAACTCCAAAGAAAACAAATGAACGAAACACACCAGGTGCCTTCGACGTTCGATTCGAAAAGGGCGAAGCTGGATGACAGCTAAAGGGAGGAGTTGCCAGATCGATACATTTGCCAAGCAAGAGTACAGTACCGTCGATACTATCGAAAGCGCTGCAGCCGGCAACGGCCATCGAGAACGGGCACACTAATAAAACGTTCGTACTAGTTCTTTGGTATCAGTAGGTGGGTTTCACACTAGAAGTTGCCATACCAAATGATTGGAATCGACACTTGAAGTTGTTCAGGTGACAGAGAAATGGAAAATGTGTGTGTTTAGGGTTTGAAACGATTCAAAATTGTATTTATTTTTTATATCCTTGCAGAGGGTATTATAAAATTGTCCAGGAAGCATCTGCGAACACATAAAGTATACATATTCTGGAACAGCATGACTAGTTGAGTTGATTTAACCAGGTCCGTCGGCTTCTTTGCCAACTTCTCCCTCAGTTTGAAAGTTTTCTTCACCAAATTTTACACCAAGTCTTTTAGTACAAATACGCTGCACATTTGCTGGAAACGAATGGATCGGCTGACTATAGCATATAGCTGTCATAGGAACTGGCTAGTTTTGGTGAGAAAAACTTTTTTGTTTGCAATGGAAACGCCTTCAAACTTTATTTTTCTTAGTTTGTTATGCTGTTCCATAATTTTACCAAGTTTGGTCGAAGTCGGACATCTATTTAGTATAGCTGTCATAGAAAAGTAGAGGCTGAAAAGTGCTCTTAATGATGAAAACTAGTTTGTTTTCAATGGAAACAACCCCAAGCTTTGTATTTTTTAGTTTGCTATGCTGTTTCATGATTTAAATAAGTTTGGTCAAAATCAAACGTCTATATAGTATAGCTGTCATAGAAAAGTAGAGTTCGAAAAGTAGTTTTAATGAGAAAACCTTTTTTGTTTTCAATGGAAACGTCTCTTAACTTTGTATTTTATAGCAATTTATGGTTTTTTATGGTTCCACTAAGTTTAGTCGAAATCAGGCATCTATATGGTATAGCTGTCATAGAAGAGTAAGGTCCGAAAAGTCGTCTTAGTATGAAAAACTTGTTTGTTTTCGGTGGAAATGTCCTTTAAATTGGCATTTATTTATTTAATATGCTTTAACACAATTCTACAAAGTTTTGTCCAAATCAGCTGACTATAGCATATAGCTGTCATAGGAACAATCGGTCGAAAAACTAGTTTTAATGAGAAAAACTTTTTTGTTTTCAATGGTAACGCCTGCAAACTTGGTATCTCTCAGTTAGCTATGCTTTAACATGATTCCACTAAGTTTGGTCGAAATCGGACATCTATGTGGTATAGCTGTCATACAAAAGTAGAGTCCGAAAAGTAGTTTTAGTGAGAAAAACTTTTTTGTTTCCGGTGGAAATGCATTAAAAATTGGCATTTATTATTTACACAATTCCACAAAGTTTTGTCCATATCAGATGACTATAGCAAATAGCTGCAGTACGAATGGTCAGTCGAAAAAGAAGAACTTTCAATCAAGCTGTCAAATTCCCCTCTCTTGCTTCTCTGTGTTTTCTTGTCTCACAAAATGTCGCCACTTCCGCTGCCGCTAGAGTTGTCAAGCTATCCAAAAATGCTGTCTAGGGTTGCAACATGTTTTATTTCTAAACTATTCCTTCAATAAATTATACATTTTGATTTCATGCACCATTTTAGTTTTCCCTCAAATTCTGCTCCTCCTCGGCCAGCTCACCCAAACACTCGGCCACATAGTCCGGCATTTGGGCATGTCCCACCGGCAGACGTGCCACATCCTCGGCTCTTTGACCACCGGTGAGCACCAACAACGTTTGATAGCCACTGGCACGTGCGAATGCCACATCACTGGCCAGGCTATCTCCAATGAAGAGCACACGACCTGGTGGAGTCAGTGGATGTTGCTGAAGCAACAGTTGACGCAAAGCCTCACCGGGCTTACCCAGCACCGTGGGTTGACGTCCACTCGATTCGGCCACAATGTTGATAAAGGCACCGGGTCCTATGATCTCACCACGACCAAAGGGTATGCGTGCATCTGCAGCTCCAGCCAAAAACAGACAATTGGGATTCTGTAATTGAACCTGGGCACGCATCATTTTGGCAGCCGACAGATTGAAATCCACATCCATGATGACCGCCTGGACTGAGGGACCCGCATAGATGGCCTCATGCAATTGACGTACAGAGGCAATCAGCTCCAGTGGACGCTGTAAGAGCAGCAGCAGCAGCAGTTAAGGAAACTATGTGAAATCCTGGGACTTACTTCCTCGCAGAGCTGGAAACCCGCCTGTGTGAGCAAACGCTTGAACGGAGCTGTGGCCAGGCAATAGATCAGACCCTGGAAATCGATCGATTTCAAATGATTGCATATCGTCTGAGCCGGATGCACGATTTGATGCTAGAATTGCAAACTTAAAGATTTCCAACAGAAACACCAAAATCCAACTGCTTGCCTGGCCTATGGTTAACTGCGCCTGTGTGGCAAACTTTTGGAGATGCTCCTCCGTGGAACTGATGCTGTTGTTGGTCACAAAGGTCAGCTGTTTGTGACGCTGCTGCAGTTGGGCCAGGGCACGTGCAGAGCCGGGTATGAAGTCACGCAGCGGATACCACACAACTCCTATATAAACAGATGTTAGTTGAGATTCAAAAACGGAAATTATTTGATCAACTTACCATCGCAATCGCAAAAGACTATATCAAAGGAGTCAAAGAATCGTTTACGCTCCTCCTTGGTCATCTGTTTGATATACCTGGGTGACTGCAAGAGAGTTGAGCACTGTATTTGTGTGGCAGCAGGTACAGTAGGTCGCAAGAGAGAAAGTACAGTAGGTGGGCGGCGGCACAGCTGACGCAGCCACATTTCGAACACTGTTTTAGCGGTCGCCACACACGACGACTCACCGTTGTCATTGCAGCCCCCTTTAAGCTGATGCAAATACGGTTCAAAGTTGAGATTGAGTAGCGGATTTTTGTTATGCAAAACCTCGTCAAATCCCATTCAAGCGTTGAGTCCCCCGTGTAGGTCTACCTAGGCTGCCATGCGCCACAGATTTGTAACTAAGCTGGAAAAAATGGAAAGGTGCTGCCTGCTGACAGCTAAAGACAATCGCTGAGATCGGGAGGTGGCGGCGGCAAGCATTTCAATTTATTTTACATTAGATTAGATTAGCGGCAGTTGCAGCAGCAGCTTCTCTCAGTCAGTCAGTCTCTGATCTGCCTCAATTGGTTTGGTGTGGCTATCCCATTCAATTGGTTGTTGTGCATTGTTCCAATTGATTTGGCTGACAACGGCCATTCGATGCCATTCGATATGGGGTTGTCTGTGTGTTGTGTAACGTTGCACGAGAGTTTCTGTTTCCGGTACTGGCACTGACCTGACCCACTTAATGGTGTGGCATTCATTTAGAAAAATTGATTGGTGCCGAAGTCGAAGCAAATACCACAAACTGCTGAAACTGCTGAAGAATCTTTGATGTAGAGTTCGGTTTCTGATCTTGAGAATATCAAACCAAATGGTTCATAACTTATTGAAGATAGAAAACGGAATGTTCCCCGCTTTTTTAGTTCGTTTTGGTTCATTTCATCGATCAGTTCGATGACGTAGGCACTTATGCATCCATGCAAAGTTTTCCTTTTATCTCTTTATTGCTCGAAATTTATGAGCGAAACACTGTACCTTATCGAAACTGCAATTTAGATTGAAATGGGGATGTTGGAAATATCGAAAAAAACTATATTTTTGTGAAAAAGTACGATATATCTTAATGAAATATTTTTCCTACGAAAAATATCGGATATCATCAATTTTTTTGATGATATTTAAGTTTTCTTACTCTCGCAGGGGATATTATAAAATTGTACGAATGCTTTTAATGCACAGAAGGAAGCATCTCCGACCACATAAAGTATATATATACTTGATCAGCATGAAAAGCTGAGTTGATTTAGCCAAGTCTGTCCGTTATTATGATAACTTCTCCGTTAGTTTGAAAGCTATCTTCAGCAAACTTTGCACGAAGTCTTTTAGTACATCTACGCTGCTTATTTCTTTCAACCGGCTGGATCGGATGACTATAGCATATAGCTCCCATAGGTACAGCCGGTTGAAAAACAAGTTTTAGTGAGAAAAACTGTTTTTTTTTTCAATGGAAGCGCCTTCAAACTGTGTATTTCTTAGTTTGATATGCTCTTTCATAATTCTACCAAGTTTGGTTGAAATCGGACATCTATATAGTATGGCTGTCATAGAAAAGTAGAGTCTGAAAACTGGTCTTAGTGAGAAAAACTTTTTTGTTTTTAAAAGGAAACGCCTCCAAACTTTGTATTTCTTAGTTTGCTAAGCTTTTCCATAATTTCTTTAAGTTTGGTCGAAATCTGACATTTATATAGTATAGCTCCCATAGAAAAGACGAGTCTGAAAAGTAGTCTTAGTAGGAAAAACTTTTTTGTTTTGCATGGAAAAACCTCCAGACTTTGTATGTCCCAGTTTGCTATGCTTTTTTATGATTCCACCAAGTTTGGTTGAAATCGGACTTCTATATGGCATAGCTACCTTAGAAAAGTAAGGTCCAAAAGGTAGTCTTAGTGAGAAAAACTTTTTTGTTTTCCATGAAAATATCCTTAAAATGGGCATTTATTTATTTGAAATGCTTTCACACAATTCTACAAAGTTTTGTTCAAATCGGATGACTATAGCATATAGCTGTCATAGGAATGATCGGTCGAAAAAAAGTTCTATTTAGAAAAACTTTTTTATTTTCAATGAAATCGACTCCAAATTTCTTAAATTTTCGTTTGTTAGGCTTTTGCATAATTACACTAAGTTTGGTCGAAATCGGACATCTATATGGCATAGCTACCATAGAAAAGTAATGTTCGAAAAGTGGTCTTAGAGAAACTTGCAGCATGGGTATTAAAAAAAAAGGTTCTGAACACCTAAACCCTTCATAAGAGTCCAACTTTTTGAGTTTTAACTTATATGCATACCCTCAAACCTTCCAGTTCCATTTCATAAGACAACATCACTTCCAATTTCTCATACATCATATATTTCTATATATATATATATATATATATATAATATATTCTCTTTGATTTTGTTGCAAAGCGTTTTTTGTTTTTGCTTTTTTTTTGTTTTTGTTTCTTCGTTCTTTCTGTTCTTCCACAACACATTTCTGGTTTTTGTTTGTAATCTCTATTCGTAATCGTATAGATATATACATATATATATGCATATGTATAGGTATAAATATGTTTATCAAAACAACAATTCACTATTAGTAAGTAGCATTTTTTTAAGATTTGTATAAAATATTATTCAATGTGTGTGTGTGTGTGTGTGTGTGCACTTTTCTTCTGTTTTTTTTGCTTGGCATTAAACTATAAACGACAACAAAAACAATTGATTGCATGTGTTTTGGTGTTCCGTCTGTCTGTGTGTGTGTGATTGTGATTGTGTGTGTCAGGTAAGGTACATTGGATTGTTTCTTAGTGTTTAGTATTTAACCCCAAAAAGGTACAAATGATGAATACCCCTTTTATATATATACATATATATATGTATTAGTAAAGCACTTTTGTGTGCCTTCTTCCGTTAGAAAGCGAATGTGTGTTTGCTTGTGTGTGTGTGTGTGTGTGTGCTCGTACTATAAGCTGAATGTGCGCACCTAAAGTTCTCTACTTGTCCTACCTAATCTGTAATCTGTGATTTGATTTTTAAACTTTGCATCAGTCGAACGGGCCCCTACGAACACTTTTTATTTTTCAATTTGGCAATTTTTTTTTTTTTTTACATTTTCTTTTTTATGTTTTGATTGGACTTGGTTGTTTGGGTTTGGGGGATGTAAAAAGGTAAAAATTGTGATGCTCTATCTGATATATTTCATTGTGTTCTTTTGCAATTGATTGGGGTAGGTCGTTAAGGTAGTTCTTATAGAAGGTGCTGTAAGTCAGTGGATTCTTGTACTTCGATTATAGCAAAAGTTTAGAAATTTGATTAAGAAAAGTCTTTAAACTTGGTTTATATACTCATTATTAGGTTTTCTCCGCTCAGATATTCATAAAACGATCCCATTGATTGAATTTTAGTTATAAACAAGGCTAAAAGTGCCTAAGTTATGATCCTAAGGTCATATTTACTAGCAAAAAAACATAAAAACACATTTTAGTTAAGCTCTGCACACATTAAAGACGGCCACAAGTTGAAACTAAAACAGTTTTAGGACCTACTCTCATTTTAAGAGCAAAATGCATAAGCAGACATGTATATCCTCTTTCTATTGTTGTACAGATCCAAAAGTGTTCTTGTGAAGCATGTTGAGAAATTGTTAAGACCTCTGACGAGGTTTATAAGCTTAAAAATGTACTCAAAACTTAAGGAAATCGGAAAAATTCAAAACTTACATCCTACTTATCAAGCTTGATTAGACTTGGTTTAGTTGATGCTTCTATGTAAATTTTTGAGATTTCTTAACCCTTTTCTTCATTGTCTATACTTTTTCAAGTTGTAAAACTGAATACAACAAATTGAAATCTAGTTTTCAAGGCAAATCTCAGCTATTTGGAAACCTATCAATAGCTATACACTTATTTTGATTATAAAAAAAATATACATAATTAGTTAAGCTCTTAAACAGAGATGTTCCTAGGTAGAATTTCGAATTTTCAAAGCGAATCTTAACTAAATGAGTTTCCTATCAATTGCTATACAATTATTTGAATAATACAAAAAATATACAAAATTAGTTAAGCTCTTAAACAAAGATGATCCTAGGTAAAATTTGGTAAGAAACCCTTTTTAAAACTTGTAGCTAAGTTGAACTGACCTAACCGTTTCGTAGAGGTTCAATTTTGTAACATTTTGTCAACTGATTGACTGATTATCAACTTAAAGACCAAACCGCCTAAACATAAAAATTTAATATTTGATATAGAGCTTTGTTTTTGAATCCGAATCTTGTCTAAGCGAGGCAACTACAATTATTTCGACACTAAAAAAATATACAAAATTAGTTAAGCTCTTAAACAGAGATGATCCTAGGTAAAATTTTGTAAGAAAACATTTTGTTTAGTTAAACAGAACCGAACCGTTTCGTAGAGGTTCGATTTTGTAACATTTTGTCAACTGATTGACTGATTATCAACCTACAGCCCAAACCTAAGCCTACAATAAGAATCTAAGCTTTGAAATAGACCTTTCAACTGTTGAAACACAACATTTTTGTAAAGTTTCCACCCAAAGTGTTAGAAAAACAAGTCAAAACTTTGTTTTTAAATCACTTAAGACCACACATCCTTCTACAAGAACTACCTTAAACCTTTAAAAGTTCGTTGTGTATGAAAAAAGTAACTGGAATTTTTGTTTCCTTGAGCATTTCCCCTCCCTAAGGCAAAAGTATACAAAAAAAAAAACAAAAATATAACCCCTCTAAAAATCTCATCTTAAGTACGAAGCACAGCTAACAAGAACATCAACAACAACAACGGTAGCAGCAGTTTACAACGTACAAACATATATACAAAAGTACATAAGTTGTGTATAAATCCCTCCCCTATTTCTTATATAAAATCAGGTTGTAAAAAATCAAAAAAAAAAAAAAACAACAATCAACTTTCGAGCTTAAACTAAAATGCACTTGGTATTGCCATTCAGCATCATCAACGACACGCGGAGAGAGACGAAGAGAGAGAGAGGGAGGGAGGGCGAGAGAGCTGTAGGAAGTTTAGTTGGGGATTGTGAGGGTTTGTCTCAGACAAACGAGGTGGCATGATCGTCCTCATGTTGCGGCGGCTGACGCTGTCTTAGTATAGATTCCGGCGGCTCTGTTTTCAACGTGGTCTGGCCCTGGCTCTGGCTCTGGGCCTGTACCTTGGCCTGTAGCTTTTCATATTCGATAATGTGTTCACGTAGCAGGAAATTCTCACGTTTAATACGTTTAAGCAGACGCCCGCTGACATCGGGTACAGCCCAACGTAAGATACCCTGCAGCATGCTGATGAGGTTCTGGAATTTAGAAAGATTTGTACCATAAGTTTTGCAAATTTCGAAAATCTACCCACCTGATAGATGACTATAAAGGCCAGACGACCGGTCAGTATCTTCCAATAGACCATGGGACGCTTGTAGGGATTGGGTTCTGTGGCTGAGTTCCGAAATTCGGTGTAATAGCATTGCGTCACATTCTCATACTGACTTCCGGCTAAAACCGGTGGCATTTGAAAGTCCGTCGTATTGAATGTGGCCATGGTAAACCTTAGATAATTATTCAGTTCATCATCCGCATGGGTGGCCCTATAGACCAGTTTTGGTATAAGATTGGTGCTAAATGCTATAATCATGGCCTGTGTAGAGGGTAAGAGAAGAGTTAAGAGTTGTCATAATGTCAATTCAGAATCAAAACTTACGCTAGAGGCCACTGCAATGCGGGTAACGACGGTCATTATGTTGTGCCACACACCTATATCACGTGCACGCATACCCACGGGACGTCTCAGGAAACGCAGCATCTTAATGCCATCCAATCGCACCTCAATCACATTATTCAACAGGGCCAACAGCGGAGCCAGGGGAAATGCCAAGCTGAACAGCGTAATGAAGCCATATTGAACCACTGGAGAGAAGAGAGAAGACAGCAGACTTGACAATCATTCATACATAACAAAGGATTTCTCATCCACTCACCCATTTCCAAATACTCCGAGTATAGCGAATCATTCTGCGCCGGCAACAGATTATAATCCTCCGTAAACTGATTACAAGGCACCAAATTCTGTTCACCATGTCGCTTATACCAGCCATAACGATGACTAAACTCCTTCGCCGTGCGCATTAGATATGGTATCAGCATTTCCACAATGGCATTCACCACCTGCTTGCCGGCCATTATGATGACCAATTGCATGCACAGTTCCATGAGACAACCGCCAGGATTGCATTCCTCCTGCCGGAAGCCAAGTATACGATTATATTTGGCCGGATAGCCAACAAATTTGCCCTTGAGAAAGGCAATGTAAAACAGTGAGGAATAATAGTTGACAAATTGGAACACATAGTTCTTGATGGTTAAACTCTCATCATATTCCGTTTGTGTGCGACAGTATTCATAGTTGGTCAGTTTCACTGCCAGATGGGAATAGACCAAATCCAGCAGGGAGATAACAATCAAATCAATTATGCCAGCCGTCATGGGTAGAATCATCACCTTGAATGTCATCGAATTCTCGCTACCCAAAATGCTGTGCGAGGCGCGCTGAGCCATGCGATAGATGATAATCGCCGCAATGGCTATGACTGATATGCAGATCTGGAGAAACAAAAACGGGCCTTCAGTTAATCTTACTCGCTCTGTAATCATCTACTTACAAACAACACCATTATGCTGTAGCTGGTGAAATTGGGCAGAAATTTGATGCTCCAAAATGGTACATCCGGATCCAAAACACTTTTCCCCATCAATTTCTGAGAGCGTGATAATTTCGCCAAATACTGTGCCCGCGGATGTTCCACCTGATGATTGAAACCGGTCAAACCCCAGCGATGCACCAGACCGGCAGAGTAACGTTTCCAAAACTCCAAATAGACCACAGCCCATATGGACATCATAAAGGCAAAGACCACGGTCATATTGTTGTCAATTAGATAATTGAATTTGGACGAGGTACACGTCTCGCTGAGTTTCCAAAAGTCACAATTACGATCACATTGTGGACACATAATGGTGGTGCCATTATCATTGCATATATCCCGACTAATCGGATCACTGCTCCAGGTGATAAAGCCATAGAGAAAGCATAAGATACCAAAAATGCTAATTGGAATTAGCATTTGTGTATAGAAACCCAGCCAGGCAAAGTAGAGAGCCACCTTGGCACCAAAGTAATCCTTAATGTGGTCAAGAGGTTGCAGGCTGGAAACGGGAGGGAAAAAAACAAGAGAAAGTGGAAAAGTGTTGAGCAAACTTCCCGCGGTAGATAAATCCTTTACGTATTACTTGCTTACTTCTTCCATTTGCCAATGTTGGCCCACTCCTTGAGCAGTCTGTCCCGATCCGCTTTCTGTAATACAAAATATGGAACAATTTTTACAAGTTTTTCTAAAATCATAATCAATATAGGCCATTTTTATGCCCTTACAGAGAGTAAAATTGTCCGAATGTTTGTTGAAAGAAGCAACTCCGACCACATAAAGTATATATATTCTGGAACAGCATGAAAAGCTGAGTTGATTTAGTCTTGTTCGTCTGTTTCCATACTATCTCCTCCCTCAGTTTGAAAGCTATCTTCACCAAACTTTGACAGAAGTCTTTTAATACAAATACGCTGCACATTTGTCGGTACCAGGCGGATTCGATGACTATAGCATATAGTTCCCATGGGTATAATCAATCAGAAAGCAAGTTTTAGTGAGAAAAACTTTTTGTTTTCAATGGAAACGTCTTAAAACTTTGTATTTCTTAGTTTGCTATGCTTTTTCACAATTCTACTAAGTTTGGTGGAAATCAGGCATCTATAAAGGATAGCTGTCATACAAAAGTAGAGTCTGAAAAGTAGTCTTGGTGAGAAAAACTTTTTTGTTTTCAATGGAAACGCCTTCAAACTCCGTATTTCTTCGTTTGCTATGCTTTCCCATGATTTTACTAGTTTTAGTTCAAATCGGACATCTATATGGTATAGCTGTCATAGAAAAGTAGAGTCTGAAAAGTAGTCTTAGTGAGAAAAACTTTTTTGTTTTCCATGGAAATGTCCCTGAAATTGGCATTTATTTTTTTGAGATGCTTTCACACTCTTCTACTAAGTTTTGTCAAAATCGGCTGACTATAGCATATAGCTGTCATAGGAACAATCAGTCGAAAAACTAGTTTTAGTAAGAAAAACATTTTCGTTTTAAATGATAATGCCTCCAAACTTTGTATTTCTTAGTTTGCTAAGCTTTCCCATTATTCTACTAATTTTGGTTGAAATCGGACATCTGTATGATATAGCTGTCATACAAAAGTAGAGTCTGAAAAGTAGTCTTAGTAAGAAAAACTTGTTTGTTTTCATTGTAAACGCCTCTAAGCTTTGTATTTCTTGGTTTGCTATGCTTTCCCATGATTTTACCAAGTTTGGTCGAAATCGGACATCTATATGGTATAGCTCCCATAGAAAAGTAAGGTCCGAAACGTAGTCTTAGTTTGAAAAACATGCTGCAGGCTCGAGTATGGCCCCCTAAAGGCTCGTTCCAGTTACCCTAAATTAATTTAACCGTGTATTACAATTTTTGGAATAAGCTTCGGCTAGTTTTTGTGTTTTCCCCGTATTCTTACAGCGTTTCCTATATTTTTACAGGCTGATTATTACATATTTGTAAAATAATCCAAAGTAATCAATTACTTACTATTACAATTACAATTACTTTTGATTATTTTTTGGTAATTAACAAGAATCTCTATTATTTTGAAACAATTAGTAATCGCAACAATCTGAAAACAGTCCCAATGTATTCATCGAATTGCCTCTTCAATAAAACTAATCAATTAGTTCTTAAACTAAGCATATCCACTCACATCATGCAGCGTGTAGGCACACGTGTAGACTCCATCCTGTACCAGTTTCTCAATACCCAAATTATCCGCCGTCTCCTCACCCTCCACAAAATGTTGCCTTTGTAGTATAAAATTGATTATCGAATATCGGGTGCTGGCATCAAAGAAGTTGGGATGTTCCGTATCGTATAGCTCCAGGTATTTCAGTGAGAATTCCAAATGTATGCGTGCCTCACGTTCCGGAAACAGTGCCGTATTCAACTGCACCGAGCTGAACAGACTGCGACACATACGCGTCAAACAGGTCTTAAACTCATGCTCCGTCTCTTCCACAATTTGCTCCTGTCCCGGAATTGGCTTGAGCGGTACCTTGATCTTGAGTATTTCCGCAAAACGATACAAGACCTCAAAGGGGGCATGCAACTTGATAAAGTGCACACGCTGACCCTTGTAGTGTTCCAGCTCCAGGCCCTCACGTTTCAGATTCGCCTCGAATATCTCTCGTTTGCGTCGATGCTCCTCCAACAGATTCTCCCCATTGTAGGCCAACACAAAGTCCACGCTCCGTTTGCCATCATCAAAGCGCCGGTAGGTCTGGACCGTAGAGAATATAATAAACAAATGAGATTAGAAATTTGGCAGAAGAGAGCATAGAGCAGAGAGAAAGAGTATGAATCATACGCGCGATTTGTGATTCTATATAAAAATGTATGTATATTTATATATATAGATAAGTTCTGTATAGAAACAAAGCGTGTAGGTGCGAATGCTGTGATTTTCCTTTACCAAGTCTATACCCTCTTTGTACTCCTCCCCAGACATCGAGCGCACAACTCTCGACAAGAGACTACAGAACATGGCTAAATGATCAGAGCAACTTTCTTGCTAGACCCCAGACAACTGACTGAAGAACAACGCCCCAACGTGGGGATTCTGTAAAGGAAAAGTTTGTGCGATAAGCGCAAAACTCGACACTTTGTATGTCACTTGATCTCCTTTCATACTGTCACAGCCAAAGATTTTATCCAGAAAACTGGGAGTCACACAAAATGCAAGTAAATAAAGTTTCAGTTGAAAGCTGCATGGAAGCAATTGGAGATCTTTTGCATAAACTTTTCATCCCAAGACAAAGGGTACTCAAAATATGGTCTATCTTAATCTTTTCGGTGCTGACTGCTCACCTAAATGACGGGTACAGACAGCAAATTCAAGCCAAGTATCAGCTATAAATGCCGATATCTTCTTTTACTACATGTAGCATAAACATACAAATAGCAGAGCAAAATCTAGGCGTCCTTTATGTCACAAAAGCTAACAAATAACAGAGTAAATTCTCAGTTTAAGTGAGCTATATATCAGCCATATAGAAGATATGAATGAACGCCTTATTTTATCACCTTTATAGCATGAAACATGTACATTGGCCCTTAGTACGCTTGTCTTAAGTTGTAGTTGTTATGGAGTTAAATACGCTAGCACGCATACACACTTGCAGTTTACTCAGGCGCCATATAGGCACATATACCTGAGCAAAGATGCTGTCCAGAAAAGCGTCTTATGGTAACAAATTAACTAACTAAGCGCAGAAAAATAGTGTTGTACACCCTTGCAGCATGTTTTTCTGACTAAAAATACTTTTTAGACTCTACTTTTCTATGACAGCTATGCCATATAGATGCCCGATTTGGACCAAACTTAGTGCAATCATTGAAAAAGCATAGCAAACTAGGAAATATAAAGTTGGGAGTCGTTTCCACTGAAAGCAAGAAAGTTTTTCTCACTAAGTCTACTTTCCAGACTCTACTTTTCTATGGCAGCTATGCCAAATAGATGTCCGATTTCTACCAAACTTGGTAAAATCATGGAAAAGCATAGCAAACTAGGAAATACAAAGTTTGAAGGCGTTTCCGTTGAAAACAAAAAAGTTCTTCTCACTAGAACTAGTTTTCCTACCGATTGTACCTATGGGAGCTATGAGATATGGTTATACGATCCTTTATAAGTAGCGTGAAGCAAAAAGAAGACTCTAGTTTGTGTAGAAACAGACTCAGTCGATCAATTGACATAGCTTGTCACCCTGATCAAGAATATATATATAGTTAATCGGTCCGGAGATGAATATTTCTTTGGTTTGCCAACTTTTGGAACTGTTTTTCTAGAGTAAACCATTTCTGAAGAATTAGAACGTTCCCCCAAGTGTTGTATAATTTCCCCATATTAAGAAAAATCCTTTTCAACACTAGTCCAACTAACTCTGGTACAGTTCTCAAAAGTAAACTTGTGTAGATTATACAAAAATCAAACCTACAAATATCTACTTAAACTAAATATGTTTAAAAAAAATATACATATATAGATAGATAGATACATTATGCTAAAAAATTGCCATTACCCATTCCCGCAAGCAAACTATAGAAAAAAGAGAAGAAATATAGAAAGAAAGATGAAAAGAAAGAAAGAAAGAACAAAAAGTTGTTGTTGAGTGTGAAAGTGTGTGAAAGAGGCGGCAAGTAGTTGGTGCAAAGCCAAAAGCCAAACACAATAAACAAGATGTTGCGTGCATGAGAAAGAGAGGGACAGAGATAGATTCAGATAGATAGATAGATAGATAGATAGAGAGAGAGAGAGATTGAGAGAGAGAGAGAAAGGGTGGGGGAAGAGAGATAGAGCGCATTGTTGCTTGGTGCATTTGTTGTTGATTGGATCCTTGTTGTTGTAATTGTTGTTTACCCTCAATTTCCACTGGGAGTATGTAATTGGCAATTTCTTATCTCTATTCGAAACTGTGCTACTTTGTCTTAAAAGACATCTAGAGACCTCATCGTCAACGCCTGTGGCTGCTCCTCCGCCTCCTAATCCTCCCAATCCGCCTCCGGCCGGCACACCTATACCAGTGGGTAAATGTGTCCGTCCATTGTGCAGGGCCAGCATTTGTGCTGCTATGACAGCATCCGTCTGATCTACACCTCCGCCATTTAAATGCTCCAAAGCGGTGGACTGTCGATAGCCGGGCTGCCAGGCTGCGATGCCGCTGGCCAAGCGTAAACTATTCCGTGTCTCATCGCCAGCCAAATCCACGGCCGAATGATAAATGGTATTACGGGATTGTGATATCGATTTGCGATGAGCTGCCGCCATAGCAGCTGCCTCCGAATCGGCCAGCGAGATGGTATCAAAGTAGAGGCTTTCCCGTTCATCCATCTCCGATTCGGGATAATCGTAATCGTGGGTGCGCACTGTAAGGTGGAATTCAAGGTCATAAAGAGATTAGTTGAATTATGGTTGATGTGATATGGAATGATTGTAGGGGGTTAAGTGCTGATAACAATGATATAAAAAGCTTAATTAAGTTTTATTAAACAGAAAAAATGCGTGAGTTGAAGTGGTAACGACTTTTGGTTATGACCTGTAAACGGAATTACATGAAACAATGATGATCAATGGGCACATTCAGCAGACCATTTTGATGATACATTTTGGGGTAGTTGATATGAAGGCTGATTTTGGTACGATTCATAACATTCTCCTAACACATTTGATGGGAACTCTTTATCAAATTCGTCTTTCAGTTCATTTCTGCAAACAAATCGCATAAAATCGAACTGTATTATGTATATTCTTAGAAGTTAGTTAGGCCACTTTTCAATTCTAAAGACAAGGCCCTTTACAAAGACATGAAATTAATCAAAATGCTCAAAATCAGGGAAAATAGAACCTAGATGAACCATAATCTTAGTTTTGATAGGCTTAAGAACAGCTCCGCGTACCGTACCCTACACTGGGATCAAACCTCTGGAAGTAGAAGTGATTTGGAGCGGTTTTAGAACCTACAAGAGTATGACTATTAGCAAAGAAACGACAGTATTCATTGTATAATCTTTGCTATTAGGCATCACAATGGGCCAAAAGGCCTCTGGGTAATCTTGGCCTCTGTCGAGTAGCCTATTTAACCTAACTTAACCATGACTAGGAGACTCAGATCTGATATAAACGTACTAAATTTGGCTAATCGTTGTCTAAGGTTTCAGTTAAGTTCCTGCTTTTAAGGGAATCAAGTCGTATCTTATTTTGAAGCATGGTGTAGCAGGTAGTGTGTGTACCTGCAGTGTAAGAGGTCATGACATCTAATTTATGAGATTTTTCTTTTAAAACTTACAAACCCGGTCACCTTTTCTAACTATTGGCGCTGCCAGCTTTAAAATAAATAAATAAACATAGTAAATAAGTTCCGATTCGGCCTTAAACTATAGGTCTCTGTCTCTCTTGTGCGAAGATAAGAAGCGTACACAGGCCCTTACATTGAAAGAGTAGCTTGACTTTTGGCCCCTTTGGCGCAGTAACTGTATCAACCAAAGTGATTTCAAGTATCAATAAAAGTTTCTCTCTAAATTCTTGTTTATTTTGGTACAAAGTACCAACTCGGACACCTAAACACGTTCTTATTTCAACTTTATTCAACAGAAACTCGTTGACAAAGAAGATAAATTAATCCCAACAAACTTTTTATCGGAAAAGTAAACATTCTAAGTAGCTGGAAAAGGAAAAAGTATCTTTTGATTTTGTTTAGAATATCAAATTGTTCTTTCCAGTATTTCAACGAACGAAAAGCGTGAGTCAACTGAGGCATCAAAATAGAAACTTGGTTTAGGCAGGGGAGGAAATCTTTAAGAATACGCCAAATAAGCACAATGTTTGATGCAATTACTTTAAGGAGGTGCTAACGATCGATATATACCCTTGCAAAGGGTATAATAATTTTGCCCAGAAGTTTGCAACGCATATAAATATTCATTTCCGACCCCATAACCTATATATATTCCTTGATCAGGCTGACGAGCTGAATCGATTGAGCTTTGTCCGTCCGTCTGTCTGCTTCTACGCGAACTAGTCACTCAGTTGTAAAGCTATCGAGCTGAAATTTGGCACAGAGTCTTCTTTTTGCTGCACACTACTAATATGTCGGAACCGACCGGATCGGATGACTATATCTCATGGCTCCCATAGGAACAATCGGTCGGAAAACTAGTTTTAGTATAAAAAACTTTTTTATTTTCAATGCAAACATCTCCAAACTTTGTAATCGTAGGTTTTCTATGGTTTTTTATAATTCTACAAAGTTTTATTAAAATCGGACAACTATATGGTATAGCTGCCATACAAAAGATAGGTCTGAAAAACAGTCTTAGTTAGAAAAACTTTTTTGTTTTTAATGGTAGCATCCTATAATTTTGTATTTGTTTCATTTACATGCTTTCACATTATTTTACAAATTTTTGGCCATATCGGATGACTATATCATATAGCTGCCATATGACCGATCGGTCAAAAAATGGGAAAAAGAGTATTTTTGTTGAAAATTCTCAAGCGAGGGTATAAAAACTTCGACATAGACGAAGTCAGCTTAGCTTTAAGATGTAAATTTCTGATTTTGAAAAATCCAACTGTAGGATAAAGAAATTCCCCGAAAATTTGGTAAGAAAAATGCTATTTTTTATCCAGTGGAGTCACACGTAGTGTTGGAGACGATCAATGTAAAAATGGGATTCAAAATTTTCTAATTTGGACAAATCTAACGAAAAAGTCTAACAAATATCTTACTTTATATGAAGGCTAAGCTGATAATTAAGTACGAACGTAGCCTTATGGGAAATATTATAGAATAAACTATGTGAAATGGCAAAATTTTGAAATATTTTCAGCTCAAGAAAGACGTTTTACATTATAGCGCAAGCCAATAAAATGAAACGAAGCAAAACACGTTTATTTGGCGGTTTTCGGTTCGATGTGACATCTCTTAAAGAACTTTACGATAGGTTTATAAATGGTCTAAAAATTTTGGGTCGGTTGGGGACTTCCCCCGGAACTGAAAGATCAGCATGGAATGGGGTTGTATCCGATATTTAGGCTGGGTTTTGGCGAGTGGTTTATAAATGGTCTAAATATTTTGGGTTGGTTGGGGACTTCCCCCCGGAACCCAAATATCAACACAGAATGGGATTGTGTCCAATTTTAAGGCTGGGTTTTGGCATTGAGTTAAGTTTTTTAAGTCCCAATAAAGATATGCTCCCATTATCGAAAGTTCACAAAAGTTTAACGATTTGAAACAGGTTCTCAAATCGCAAAACTTATGCGAAAGTAAAGGCGGGAATGATATTGAATTGGTATACTTGGGATTCGAAAGCTTTCAGTAGCTAAAAAACCCTAATCTAACCCTTTGACCGGGTCTAAAATGCACATGTCTGCCTCACTAATGGTGTCTCTTTTAATCAAATGAGCGTAAACACTTTAGCCAAAAGTTAATACTAAATTACTGATAAGTTTCTTCTACTTCTAATTGATAATGCGCGCGCGGTTTCGTAATGGCCGATTTAGAAGTCGAATATAGCCAGCAAAGTGAGGTCACTTAAATGTGCTGCTCTCAATTATATAATGGCCGGGTTCGATGTAGGATGATGACGATGATGATGATGGAAAGGGGTGGCTTTTGATGATCAGTTTCCGGCTGGCAGACACCGAGTGAAAGAGAACAACAGTCACTACAAAAAAAAAAAAAATGATGACTTCATTATAAAATGTGAACTTGACAACAACAAAATTTAAGACACAGAAACACAGAAAGGCAAAAAAAAAAAAAAAACAAGTCTAAAAATACAAATTTGCATTTTTATTTACCCGCCGAATACATGACTGAAGAAGGCTAAAACGATGGTTGTTTTTTTTTTTTTGGTTTTTTTGGTATGATGATCCTTGGAACTGGTTATGCCTGGTCGATCGTCAACTGTTTGAAGTGCCTAACTGGGCTGGCGCGCCGGCGTTTAAGCCAAGACATAACTAAATAATGAGAGAGAAAGAGAGTGGCAGACTTTGATAAACAATATTCACACACACACACACACACACACACTCGCACATAAACAAAAACAAAGTGATGTCAGCGCACAGCGAAAAATAATGCGTTCGCCTGCGATGTTTGCCGACTACTGAAAAACTAAATAAACGAATTTGTTTTGATGTTTGCCAGCGAAACCTAACCAAACCAAACTAACCAAATTCGGACTACACCAACAACAACAACAACACACACACACAACCAAATTGATTACCCCAAACAGGCGTGCAACGAACTGTGTCGGGGTCTCTCCCGCTGTCGGTCATAGAACAACGCCGTAGAACCGCCCGACGCACACTGTTCTTGGATGTATCAAACGATGATGCATACGAAATATACAAAATATAATTGAAAACCGAATAAGGTGAATCAAGTCACATTCAAATGAGGTAGATTCTTGGGAACATATATATGTATGTATGTGGGAAGTAGAAGCAGAAGTAAGGCAGGTCCCCTTACACTGATCTGCGGGAATTCGGAATTCGGTTCCAAACCGGTTTAAATACTTTTCTGCTGTTCAAAATTGTGTAAAAAAGTTATTAAAAAAATTTTTTACAGTAATTCCCAAACCTCCCAAATCTTTAAACGCCCATAACTCCCTTAAATGAAGAGATAGGGGCTTAAAAGTGGTTTTAAAAAATCAAAATTTTCATATTCCAATTTTTGATCAAAAAAATATTAAATTATAATTAAATTAATTATTATTATAATATTTTTTTTATGGTATCTTAAGCCTCCACTATTTACACTTTTCGTTCCATTGAAAAGTGGTCTGCAAAGTAGTTTTAGTTAGAAAAACTTTTTTGTTTTCAATGGAAACGCCTCCAAACTATGTATTTCTTAGTTCGCCATGCTTTTCCATGATTCCACTAAGTTTGGTCGAAATCGGACAACTATACGGTCTAGCTCCCATAGAAAAGTAGAGTCTCAATTGTTTTCTGGATTCCAGATTCTGTTCAAAATTGTGTAAAAAAGTTATTAAAAAAATTTTTTACAGTAATTTAAACCTCCCAAATCTTTAAACGCCCATAACTCCCTTAAATGAAGAGATAGGGGCTTAAAAGTGGTTTTAAAAAATCAAAATTTTCATATTCCAATTTTTGATCAAAAAAATATTAAATTATAATTAAATTAATTATTATTATAATATTTTTTTGTCGGTATCTTAAGCCTCCACTATTTACACTTTTCGTTCCATTGAAAAGTGGTCTGCAAAGTAGTTTTAGTTAGAAAAACTTTTTTGTTTTCAATGGAAACGCCTCCAAACTATGTATTTCTTAGTTCGCCATGCTTTTCCATGATTCCACTAAGTTTGGTCGAAATCGGACATTTATATAGTACAGCTGCCATAGAAAAGTAGTGTCTGAAAAGTAGTCTTAGTGAGAAAAACTTTTTTGTTTTCAATGGAAACGCCTTCAAACTCTGTATTTCTTAGTTTGCTATGCTTTCCCATGATTCCACTAAGTTTGGTCGAAATCGGACATCTATGTAGTATAGCTGTCATAGAAAAGTAGAGTCTGAAAAGTAGTTTTAGTGAGAAAAACTTTTTTGTTTTCTATGGAAATGTTCTTAAAAATAATATATATTTATAAAACATGCTTTTACTTAATTCTACTAAGTTTTATCAAAGTCGGAAGACTATAGCATATAGCTGTCATAGGAACAATCAATCGAAAAACTAGTGTTAGCGAGAAAAACTTTTTTAGTTTGAATGGAAACGCCTCCAAACTTTGTATTTCTTAGTTTGCTATGCTTTCCCATGATTCTACCAAGTTTGGTCGAAATCGGACATCTATATAGTACAGCTGCCATAGAAAAGTAGTGTCTGAAAAGTAGTCTTAGTGAGAAAAACTTTTTTATTTTCAATGGAATCGCCTCCAAACTCTGTATTTCTTAGTTTGCTATGCTTTCCCATGATTCCACTAAGTTTGGTCGAAATCGGACATCTATGTAGTATAGCTGTCATAGAAAAGTAAGGTCCGAAAAGTAGTTTTAGTGAGAAAAACTTTTTTGTTTTCTATGGAAATGTTCTTAAAAATAATATATATTTATAAAACATGCTTTTACTTAATTCTACTAAGTTTTATCAAAGTCGGAAGACTATAGCATATAGCTGTCATAGGAACAATCAATCGAAAAACTAGTGTTAGTGAGAAAAACTTTTTTATTTTGAATGGAAACGCCTCCAAACTCTGTATTTCTTAGTTTGCTATGCTTTCCCATGATTCCACCAATTTTGGTCCAAATCGGACATCTATATAGTACAGCTGCCATAGAAAAGTAGTGTCTGAAAAGTAGTCTTAGTGAGAAAAACTTTTTTATTTTGAATGGAAACGCCTCCAAACTCTGTATTTCTTAATTTGCTATGCTTTCCCATGATTCTACTAAGTTTGGTCAAAGTCGGACATCTATATAGTATAGCTGTCATAGAAAAGTAAGGTCCGAAAAGTAGTCTGTTAGAAAAACGTGTTGCCCTTGCTGAGCTGCTGAGCGTCTAAGCCGAAGTTAACTTTCCTCTATTTTTTTTTTTACCATATCTATGTCTTTTCTAACATTACTCCAAGTTAATATGATTTTTTTGATTTGTTTTTGTGGTTCCTTTTTATTTTCTTCTTATTTTGAAACCTGCAGTTTCTTATTTTTATTATTTTGTAGTTTTAAGTTAAATGTTTTGCAGAAAATGGGGCTATAAATTTAAAAAATACTGGTATACGTATGTCAACCCAAATAGTGCGATATAAGTGCTCGTTTTTACTTTCCAGTAATCACTTGTGGCGTTCACCACTCACAGTAGGACTAGGACAAGGCATTTAAAGAATCTGGTAGACGTTCAGTTCGAACTTTAACAATAAACAATAAGAAATCACAGATACCATATAAAAAAAAAGAGCTTGCTTTCATCATGAACTTCGAATCACTTGCCAGTAATCAGTTCTCTGTCAGCTTATACCAACCACATACAACACCAGAAGCAGGACTAGAGCAAATCTGAATTCAGCTCGAAATTTAAATTAAACAATAAAATTAAGAAAGTCACAGAAACCAAATACAAAAAAAGAGATCGATTTCATTATGAACTTCGAATCACTTGACAGTAATCACTTCTTTGTCCATGAATTACGAATCACTTGCCAGTAATCAGTTCTGTCAGCTTATACCAACCACATACAACACCAGAAGCAGGACTAGAGCAAATCTGAATTCAGCTCGAAATTTAAATTAAACAATAAAATTAAGAAAATCCAAAGTCTTAGAGCTCTCAGATTGTCGGCTATGAGTATCACCCGGCCTTCCAAGGTCAACTGTTGTTCGAAAGCGAACTTAAGTTGAGTTAGGGCAAGCAGCTGCACAAAGGACTCGTATTACGTTTTTCGAAATTGGATAAAAATGATAGCGTAGAGTTTGAGAAGAAATTATAAAAAAAAAATTGGTATAAAACAAGCAAAAAGAAAACACTAAGTTCCAAGGCGACCATCATGGAGCATCCGTAAAACAAATGCAAGTAAATAAAAATTAAAAAAATAATAGGAGAGAGAGCTGAACATCACACGACGAGTGTTGAATGTAAATTGAGAAATCTAGACTGCCCCCGGCAATGCTTTACATTTGGACAGCAAATTGTCAAGGCCTACTAAGATTTTTTTATAAATTTAATGCTTAGTTTAGTTATAAATCTCAATATTCATGTTCAATATTTTAAAGAATAGCTGGTCCAAGTAGATTCGGGGAGTGAATACCTCCAATAACCGCAACATATACCTTTCAATGTGTTCAAACATATGAGAACCCAACTTTATGGTCTATCAAATACTATAGAACACCTAGATTCATGGTCTCCAAGCAGATTTAAGCAAGTTTTTGAATGAAAAGACCAATGGTTAAGTTTTAGTGGAATAAAGTGCGAGTTTTTGACTTCATTTTAGAGTTGTTGCAACTTTTAAAGCTTGAAACTAAGAGTAAAGGGTAAGTCGCTACAATATAATCAAGGAAAGGTTTTAAGAAAAGGGTAAACTTAAGCACGGGCTTACATTAGGTGGAAAAAATAAGTTTTTGACTTCATTTCAGCTTTAAAAGTTCGAAAATATGACTATCCCAGCAGTTTTAAGTTTAAGTCGCAATCAAATACTCAAAAAAAAGCCTTAAATAGTTATGAATATAGTAATATTTAAGGCGATCCAGCAACAGAAATGGGTTTTTGAAACTATTTTCGAACTGCCTTACCTTGGAAAGTTAAGAATCAACACCTTTCCGCTCTGTTTAAAGGGTAAATTAGAATTTTATACTTAAGAAGCCTGAAAAAGGCTTGAGACTCGGCGAAACTTCAATAACAAAGCCATTTTTTCTACTTTTCGGACTGCCTTTCCTTCGAAAGTTCTCAAAAAATAACTTTTCGAACAGATTAAAGCCAAATTCGGGGAATTATATTTAAGAATCGACTTTAAAGATTGCGATTCGGCGGAATTAAGGGCGATCCGAGAAGAGAAACGAGTTTTTGGCAAGTTTTTAAGCTTGTTGTATCTTCTCAAGTCCTAAACATATCTTTCCGCGCAGATTTGTGATAAAAATCAGGCTATTATACATAGCAACTTTCTTTCAGTGTTATAATTTAACAGAATTTTGACAGATCCCCGCAGAGTAATGAGATTTAAAGCCTTCAAAAGTTCTAAATTGAGGCTGCATCACTGAACCAAGCCGCAACTGTGGTACAGTTGTGATCAAAAACCATGTACCGGTTCCAAAACTCTGTGAATCACTTAAGTTTTTACTGAAAAATAACGTTCCAGGCAGATTCATTAAAAATGTGGGATCGTTATACTTTAGAAGTTGCTTCAAGGGATTGAGAGATTTGAGATTTGACAGAATTTCGTCCAAATTTTATAAACAACAAAAATACCGAGATTCCAAAAAACATTAAAAACCTTTTAATTTGTTTATAATTATTTAAAGTCATTAATTGGCAGTAGTTTAAGACCTAGGTCATTCAAATCTGTGGAAAAACAACCAAGTTATAAGGCTTTTAAGCCAACTACCCATAATCTTAGCGTTTTTAACAGTATCTTAACAGAGACCAAAAATCCGTTACACGGAGCGGTAAGCAGGCGGGACATAAGAAGAGCGACACCGGGAGCGGGTTAACTATGAAGCACATGGACAGCCAAAGGTCAATTTGAAGCGTTAATTGTTGACATAAGCAAAGTGCAAAAAGAATTTCTTAGTTTTGTTTTTGGCTACTGTAAAAAGGCGAAACCTGTTTCACACAACACAAACACGCAGACAGTCACACACACACACACACATAGGCCCACGCTGTTCTTAACAGGCATGTAAATCCCATTTCGCCCATTTTCAAGACGAAAGTCTTGTCCATAAAACCTAATGATCCAGCTGCCATTTCTATAAATAGATAAACAGATCTCTCTACACGCGGTGGAAGGATATTAGTATTTTGTTAGGCTGGGTTAGAAACAAATGCCGTTAGTTGTTGTTGCATGTAGTTGTATGCGAAAGCCTCAACTTTCTCACCTAGCTGAAGTTAACCGTTTTGTTGTTGTTTTTGTTGTTAAGAGACAACCAAAGCCATCTCCGCATCCACCTGCTGCTGCTGCTGCTACTGTTTCGATCTCTTAAGTTGCGTACTGCAGAGCGCGCGCATTCACATACATAAACAAACCCGGTCGTCAGCAGCAGGCAGAGGCAGCACTTGCACTTGCTTGATTTATTATTATTTTGCGCTTGATTTGTGTCTAAAACTACCAAAACACGCAATAACCGACCGAAAGGGGGGAACAGAGGGAGTGAGCAGTGTTGGAAAATGCAAAAAACTACCAGTAAAGAGAACAAGGATATCGATAACGCTGGAGAGGAGTACGATAGCAGTGATTTCGCTGTGGCTGTGACTTTTGATTTGAAATTGTAAACAAGAGTGCAACAATTAAACATTTAACAATATTTATTAGCATTTTATATTATTGTAGAAAAAGGAGCAGCATTTAGTGTTATAAGCTTAGTTTAATTTTGACCGTTTATTATTCCGCCCGCTATAAAATATATTATTACAATTTTAATCGAATTTGGTCAGAAATTTGTTGTTACTTGCTTGCTAAAGTAATTTAAAACGAGAAAGCTAAGCTAACTTCGTCTGTGCCGAAGTTTTTATACCCTTGCAAGTGCTCGCTTAAATATTTTCAACAATAATACTCTTTATCCCATTTTCCGACCGATCGCTCGTATGGGAGCTATATTATATAGTCATCCGATTTGGTCAAAAATTTGTCAAATTATGTGATAGCATGTAAAACACTCAAATACAAAATTGCAGGATGCTACCATTAAAAACAAACAAGTTTTTCGAACTAAGACTGTTTTTCAGACCTCTCTTTTGTATGGCAGCTATACCATATAGTTGTCCGATTTTAATAAAACTTGGTAGAACTATTAAATATTATAGAAAACCTACGATTACATAGTTTGGAGACGTTTCCATTGAAAAGAAAAAAGTTTTTCTCACTAAAACTAGTTTTCCGACCGATTGTTCCTATGGGAGCCATGAGATATGGTCATCCGATCCAGTCGGTTCCGACATATTAGTAGTGTGCAGCAAAAAGAAGACTCTGTGCCAAATTTCAGCTCAATAGCTTTAAAACTGCGAGACTAGTTCAAAGCTCAATCGACTCAGCTCGTCATCCTGATCAAGAATATATATGGTTAATAGGGTTGGAAATGAATTTTTCTATGCGTTGCAAACTTCTGGGCAAAATTGTAATACCCTTTGCAAGGGTATAAAAATAAACTACAATTTTGTTTAACTAAAACCAAACTGACTGATCATGTCTATTTTATATACATTCAATATAATCAATCAATGATTTTTTTTTTATATCTATTTGTTTAACGGAAAAATTACACATCTTTATTTTTAGCATTTTTTAACACTAAAACTAAAAATCCTGATGACAGGCTATTGCCTGCCTTGCCTATCGACTATCGGGGTCATGGGTCTATCGATGAGCTATTTTCATAAAACAATTGCCATCGGCTGAAACAGGGTCAACACGCAGAGGATTCCAATTAGAAAACTCCTGATTTGGTGAAAACTTAAAGCGGATCTTGAAAATGGAGCAGCCACAAAAGTCCGATACGCAGCCCATACGCAAGGAGATACTCAATCCGGGCAATAAATATATAGAGCTTAAGCCTGGAACCAGGGTAAGCAGGGGGAGCAACGCACAACTGTTGCCGCCAGAGAGCTGTGGCTGCTGCAGCTGCAGCTGCTGCTGCTGCTGCACTGTAATCAGGCCAAGGACAATGCATTTTTTCTCTCCAATTCCCAGGTAAAGTTTCATTTCCAAACACGACGAGCCAACGATGTGAGCCTGGTGGATGACAGCCGGAAATTGGACAAGCCCATGGAGCTGGTTTTGGGCAAGAAATTTAAGCTGGAAGTGTGGGAGGTGATTGTGCAGCAGATGTCCTTGAATGAGGTGGCCAAGTTTACGGTGCACAAGTCGGTAAGTGAGAGTGCGCCCACCCACTATGGAAATCAGGTCAAATCCCTTGTACTCACCCCACACCCCCCGCCCACCCCTTCTCTGGTTTCAGCTGTGTGCCCAGTATCCCTTCATCTCCAAGACTCTCAGGGACATTGGCAAGAAACCGGAGGAGCGTCGTCATTGCTGTGGCATGACTTTGCAGAACGAGGGCATGGGCTACGAGGATTTGGATGATCTGTTGCAGCATCCCGTTGACTTGGAGTTTATAATTGAGCTGACCTCCATTGAGCTGCCCGAAGAGTATGAGAAGGAACGCTGGCAGATGTCGGATGATGAGAAAATGCTGGCCACCAACACTTTGAGGGAGCGTGGCAATCGCTACTACAAGAACAATCTGTACACGGAGGCGGAGGGTTGCTATCGCGAGGCAGTGGGCATGATTGAGCAACTGATGCTCAAGGAGAAGCCGCACGATGCCGAATGGCAAGAGCTGGCTGGGATTAAGACGCCACTGCTGCTTAACTATGCCCAGTGTCGTCTGATTGCGGGTGATTTCTATGCGGTCATTGAGCATTGTAACGAAGTCTTGACCCTCGATCCGCGCAATGTGAAGGCCTTGTTTCGGCGTGCCAAAGCCCATGCTGGTGCCTGGAATCCCATACAGGCGCGACGGGATTTCATAGACGCCCTCGCACTGGACGCCACGCTGAAGTCGACAGTGGCCAAGGAGTTGAAATCGATTGAGGAACAGCAGCATGCACGCAGCGTGCAGGATCGCATCCACATGCAGAAGCTCTTCTAGAATATAAGTTGTGCTAACATACTGCTCATGCTCCTGGTTTATTGGAGCAGCTACCTGCAGCGTTAACAGTTAGCCAATCCTTCGTTCTTCTATCTACTTACACGCAGTCTGTTCATCTCGTTCGCCGTCTTTGGGGCCAAGGGATTCGTGCTGCTCTGCTCGGTGTCCAACCTGATGCTCTGCCTGTGGACGCTGTGGAAGACGCTGAAAGTGATATGGAGAAGAAGGAGGTGGCAACTGCACTAGCTGAAACAATTCTCAAACTCGGGACTGAGCCCAGAAACCAAAAAAACAAACAAAAAATCTGATTGATTTCCAACGTTTTCGTAGCGAAACGGTTTCTAGTCTGAACGAATCATTTACTTAAACCATTCGAAACGAATTATATATATATATATATATATATATATAAATGTTTACACTAAAAATGTATCATGCTTAATTGTATATGTGTGCGTATGTATGTTTGTGTATTAGAAGTTAAGATGTAGCCAAGTTAGAGAAGAATCTGAAAAAGTTGCAAGTGTTCTTTTTTTTTTTTGTTGTTGTTTGGGTTAAAGGACTCTTCCTTTAGCCTCTACTGTATAAGTGTTGTATGTGTGTGTGTGTGCGTGTACTATATACATGTATCTATATCTATATATATATTCTATATATATATATATGTAGATGTGTTACTCTAGTTAGGATCCATTCGAAATCTAGCCAATTTGTGTATTCAACAACAGAATAAAAATATGCTTAGATGTTGTCTAATTGTTTGAATGAATGTAACAAAGTTTGTGTTGTTTGACCTTCAGGGGGGGGGGAAATTCTGCAAAATTATGGAAACCTCATTTGAACTCGGGTGAAAGACTTGCCTTTTTAGAGTCCATTCATGCTATCGTGGCACAGTCGCGTATCAGCCCATTGCGGCTAACCGCAGCTCTATGTGACTTGGTTTAAGGGGGTTTCATGGGGTTTGCGGCTATAAAGGGTATTATCATTTTGAAATATTCATTTCCCACCCCATAAACTATATATATTCTTGATTAAGGTGACCAGCTGAGTCGATTGAGCTTTGTCCATCCGTTTGTCTGTCTGTTTCTACGCGAACTTGTCTCTCAGTTTTAAAGCTATCGAGCTAAAATTTTGCACAGTGTCTTCGTTTTTGCTGCACACTACTAATGTGTCGAAACCCAACGGATCGATTGACTATATCTCATAGCACCCATAGGTACAATCGGTCGGTAAACCAGTTTTAGTAAGAAAAACTTTTTTCTTTTCATTGGAAACGTCTCCAAACTTTGTATTCATAAGTTTCCGATGCTTTTTTATAATGCTACAAAGTTTTATTAAAATCGGACAACTATATGGTATAGCTGCCATACAAAAGTTAGGTCTGGAAAACAGTTTTAGTTAGAAAAACTTTTTTGTTTTCAATGGAAACGTCTCTAAACTTTGTAATCATAAGTTTCCGATGCTTTTTTATAATTCTACCAAGTTTTATCAAAATCGGTCAACTATATGGCATAGCTGCCGTACAAAAGTTGGGTCTGAAAAACAGTTTTAGTTGGAAAAACTTTTTTGTTGTTAATGGTAGCATCCTGCAATTTTGTATTTCTTTGTTTCACCTACTTTCACATAATTTTACAAGTTTTTGGCCAAATCGGCTGACTATATCATATAGCTCCCATACAAACAATCGGTCGGAAAATGGGAAAAAGAGTATTTTTGTGGAAAATACTTAAGCGAGCACTTGCAAGGGTATAAAAACGTTGGCACAGACGAAGAAGTTAGCTAAGCTTTGTCGTTTTCAATAAGACTACTTTTCTGACTCTATTTTTGTATGACAGCTATACTATATAGATGTCCGATTTTGACCAAACTAAGTGGAATTTTGGAAAAGCATAGCAAACTAAGAAGTACGAAGTTTGGAGGCGTTTTCTTTGAAAACAAACAATTTTTCTCACTAAAACTAGTTTCTCGACCGATCATTCATATGGCAGCTATAACCTTAAGTCATACGATTTTGACAAAATTGTTAAGAATTGTGTGAAAGCTTATTTAATAAATATATGCCAATTTTAAAGAGGTTTACATTGAAAACAAAAAAGTTATTCATACTAAGACTATTTTTCTAACCTTACTTTTCTATGGCGGCTATATTATATAGATGTCCGATTTCGACCCTATTTGGCAGAATCATCGAAAAGCATTAAAAACTAGTAAATACAAAGTATGAAGACGTTTGCATTAAAAACCAAAAAGTTTTTCTCACTAAAACTAGTTTTTCGACCGATGGTTCGTATGGGAGCTATATGTTATAGTCATCCGATCCGGCCGGTACCAACAAATGTGCAAAAGTATTTGTACTAAAAGACTTTGCGCAAAGTTTGGTGGCGATAGCTTTCAAACTGACGGAGGAGATGGCATAGAAACAGACGGATATGGCTATAACGACTCAGCTCGTCATGCTGTTCAAGAATATATATACACTATGTGTCTAGACAACTTCAATATACCCTCTGCAAGGATATAAAAACGATCGATTTTGGGATTGAGCTAAAAACTTGTCCTGGGAACCTTGTGGCTAGAAACTTTTCCAACAGAAGACATCTCCTTGGAGAATTCCTTTCGGTTGTTTAAAACAATTTAATAGTTGAACAATTTTCTAAGATTTCAGCTCAGTATTTATGGAACAAAGATTTCCAAAACAGACGAACTGGCAGTAGGGAGTCTCTTTTCAGGCAGCTGGGATGCGTTAATCTATAAGGAAATAAGCACAAGAGATTATACATATTTCAGCTAAAACCTGGTACTAAGCTTACACAAATTGTGCACGTCGCAGCCGCTCCAGATAGCCCTCCGTTGCCACGGCTGACAGAAAGATCTTGCTCACAAGCTGCGGCACTTGCGGCTGCAGCTGTCGGGCCAGCTTTAGATGTGTATTTGCCACACTGGCCACCTCAAAGATGCACTCCTCCACACCCTTGTCATCCGGGGCGCTACGCAGTATACGCTCCTGACTGACACCATGTCGCACCAGCACCTCCAGCGGCACACACACCGCCTGCTGGCGTCCAGCCAGTGGTATGGCTCTGAGCAGGGTGGCTATACCCTGGGCTTTGCCCACATGTGAGGCAGCATGATCCACCTGTAGATCACGTATACCGCCCACTTCCACCAACAGATGCAGCAGCGAGGAGCACGTCTGATCGGCATAATCCTCCAATTCACGTATGGATTCAAAAGCTTGATTGGCGGGACGTTCACGTGCCGTGACCAGGCGACGTAAATATAGTTTGTTTAGCTTGCGGGTGCCCACCGTGTGGCTGAGTTCACGCAAAACAGGCTGATCCTTGACATAGGATTGATTGGAGTTTGGTTCAAAGCATTTGTCTATGGAATCATACCAGAATTTGAGACGCAATTTGGCTATTTGGGGTTCCGTCAGCTGGTTGAGAGATGGCGGGGGTTTAGTTAGATTGAATTGAGCTAAGCAGGAGTCACACTTACGTGTCCGCCCACAGAGCGGGATACCTCCACATTGAAGGCGCGCAGGGCAAATGCGGCACGACGCAGGTCCTGGGGTAGAAGCAGGGTGCTCAGATAGTTTTCATAGTCATATTTGCTGGAAAAAAAGGCAGAGAGTTAAAACGTGAATGAGGAGAGAGCCGGTGATCTTTGAGAGCTTACGCCACCAGCTGCATGCAATATTTGGCCCCAAATGTGTCTGTGTCTGCTTTGGTGTTGTGGGCGGCGGCGCCAATAGTTCCACTTGAAGTTTGCCGGCTGAGGCATAGCTGGGATGTGGTTAACAAATGGTTATGTTGTAACAGGCGCCGCATTTGCAATTGCATTTGTTTATTTCGTTGGACAGCTGATGCTAACAGTCACTGTTAGGCCGTGCCATGTTAGTTAACATTACATGTTAAGGCCATTAGAGATGTGCCAGTGACTGGGTGACCAGTGACTGATCACGATATACGATTTTAGACTAGTTATCAAATTTTTTATTTTTTCAAAAAAGAAAATTTGTTCTGAAAAAATGTTGTATTCTTAGAGAAAAATGTCATTTGAGGTCAAATACTTACCTTGGGACACAGAGCCAAAAAACAAATTACCAATGCACAAAAATTTTATGTTTTTGTTTATTAACAAAAAAAAAACGAGAAAGCTAAGCTAACTTCGTCTGTGCTGAAGTTTTTATAACCTTGCAAGTGCTCGCTTAAATATTTAAAACAAAAATACTCTTTTTTCCCATTTTCCGACCGATCGTTCGTATGGGAGCTATATGATATAGTCATCCGATTTGGCCAAAAATTTGCAAATTTATGTGAAAACATGTGAAACAAACAAATACAAAATTGCAGGATGCTACCATTAAAAACAAAAAAGTTTTTCTAACTGAGACTGCTTTTCAGACCCATCTTTTGTATGGCAGCTATACCATATAGTTGTCCGATTTTAATAAAACCTTGTAGCATTATAAAAAAGCATCAAAAACTTATGAATACAAAGTTTGGAGACATTTCCATTGAAAAGAAAAAAGTTTTTCATACTAAAACTAGTTTACTGTTAACTAGTTTACTGTTCCTATGGGAGCTATGAGATATAGTCAATCGATCCGTTGGGTTTCGACATATAAGTAATGTGCAGTAAAAAGAAGACTCTGTGCAAAATTTCAGCTCAATAGCTTTAAAACTGAGAGACAAGTTCGCGTAGAAACGCGTAGACGGACATGGTTTGAACCCCTTAAACTCCTCCCCCCTATCTACACCACTGCAAAGAGCATTTTGATTAATTTTGATTGTGTCAATAAGAAAACCCTTAAACTAAAATCGAGCTAGTTTACAAAGTATTAAGAATAATGTCATCTCCACCGAATGGTTTCCAGCTTCAAAAATGTAAGTCGACAGCATTCCACTCTGTGGAGGAGTTTATGAATGCTGCGTCATAAGCGTCAACTGGGTGACGAGATTTTCCAAGCTGAAATGGGGCAGTGATGGGTGGGTAAGAGGGCGCGGCGTCACCTGTTGGATGACGTCGCTACTATCCTCACCCACTGCTGGGACAGGCGGAGCTGTCCATTTGCTGCGTTATGCGGCCAATGCGACGATTGGGTCTTAGGCCACCTCCGCCACCTCCTCCACCGCCGCCACCACCACCACCCCCGCCCCATCCTCCACCACCGCCCCAGCCATTGCTGCGACGTGAGTTGCCATTGCCAGAGTTATTAAATGGAGCCACCAAGGTCTGGAAGCTAATTGGAAACACAATATATATGTATGACCACCCAAGTTCTCCACACTGCATTTCAATTAACTCACAATTGTATGATGAAATACCAAATTCCCACAAAGATTTCCACTATGCGCTGCAAGTCCCAAGGACGCTTCTCCCACACGCGGCCATCTGCAATAACAAATCTTAAACGGACGAACGAAAGTGCAAAACAAACATTACTCACTACGGTCAATGTAGACCATGATGCCGTCAACCGCTTGATGTATAAATTTCTATTATTTTTCGAAATTGCGCTTTGAATTTTAAGTATAAAGTTAGTCCAAAAATCTGCACCAGAAACAACAAAAGTGACGTGGTCGTGTGCAGTGTGTTAGGGATGACACTTTAGGCGTGACCCCGCAATCACAGTGTGACTGTGACTAGCGACTGCGATGTACACAAATTAACGGTAAAAAGGTTTTAAATCAAATTACTCATTTGAAATCTCTACAAGTGACAGGTGCAGCTTCAAAATACATATTTTTCTCTGAGATGATTTTTCTGACTAAGAAATATTAACAAACAAATTCATTGTTGCAATCCCAATTTTTAATTTTAGAAAAATTCTAATTTTTAAGCAATGCACAGTGGGCTAGCTCGTATGGGATAGGCTACTTCCTGTAGATTTATTGAAGTCAAACTTCGTTTACGGCTTTATAAAACTGTAGAAAATGGGGTAAAATAACACAATTTATTTACAAAATCACGGCGGTGAAAACCTAGCATAACTGTTATAGCACTGACATTTTCAACACTGCTAATCGACGGTGATATCGATAATCGTACCCACCACTACACTGCCATCACTAATTAAAAGTCAGACCGATCATTTGTTAAATTGTTGTAAATATGGAAAAGTGGGTTAAGGATACGCTGTCCAAGTGCCTGGAATGTGTGGTCACCGACCAAATGATGGCGTAGGTAGCATTAGCTTGAGCAAACCCACATATATATATACATATATCATTACAACATTTTTAGTGCCATCTTGGCCATTGAAACGGATCAGGATTTTGACAATTACTTTGGCAATCTGCTGAACAAGGAGAATGAGGAGCATCGCATGTTTTTGCTCAACTGTCGACGCATGCTTTTAAGTGGCAAGCAACCCAGACAGAGTCGCAACAACAACAACAACAACCACACACCACATCATGCCAATCCACCGAAGTTTAACCCGCCAGGTGGCAAAAACAAACCCAGCAAATATACCAATCTATATGCCAGCGATGGCAAGGTACTAGGTGATAATATACTGCTCAAGGGACGTCGCGCCTGCCAGTGCCAGGCGGCACAGCACAAGCTTATCAACAATTGTCTGGGCTGTGGACGCATTGTGTGCGAGCAAGAGGGCAGCGGTCCTTGCCTCTACTGCGGTGAGCCCGTCTACACCAATGAGGAGGAGCGTGGCAGGAAACCAACTGCCAGCTCGGGCAAGCAGAAGAAACAACAAGCGGGCGTGGAACAGGCCTTGGCCCAGCGCGATCGTCTGCTGGAATACGATCGGAACAGTGAGAAGCGTACCACTGTCATTGATGACGAGCTGGACTACTTTCAGGAGAACTCCGTGTGGCTGTCCGAAGAGGAGCGTCTTAAGTATGAGCATTTGAAAAGCGAACTGTATGACCTGAAACATGGCAGTCGTCTCAAACGGAAGATCAAAGTAGATTTTGCGGGCAGAGAGGTGCCCGAGGAATTGGCCGTCAACAAGGAATATGAACAGCAGCTGATACGTGATCTGGCCGCCATTACCAAGGCAGCATCCTCCCAGATTGGAGTGGCTCCCAATCTGGACTTGGCCAAACCACCCATTTACAGAGTCAGCAAAGAGTCCAAAAGTTGGCCAGCTCCACCATCAAACGATGGCCTGGAGCGCATTTACAATCGTGTGCAGGATAAGGAGCTAATGGAAATGCAAGATATGCGACAATGTTTGTCCATGCATCAGCCCTGGGCCTCGTTGCTGGTGGCGGGCATTAAAAAGTGAGTTTTGGAAATTTGATAAGGAAACAATTGATAACTTAACCCACTCAACAGGCACGAGGGTCGCGTCTGGTATAGCGAGCATCGTGGTCGCCTGTGGATAGCCTCAACGAGCAAGGAAGCGAAGGCAGAGGACATTGCACAGCTGGAACAGTTCTATAGGGAGCTCTATGAGGGTGGGTAGATGAAGAGGATGATATTTGGTTTAACTTTTAAGTAAATTCTGGTAATCCCCCCCTAGATCCCCAGCTGAAGTTTCCCTCCCACTATCCCACCGCCAGTTTGTTGGGCTGTGTGCATGTGGATAATTGTCTACCCCAGGAGGAATATAGAGATCTGTATCCTCTGGGTGAATCGGATAGTCCCTATGTGTTTGTGTGCACCAAACCGGAGCAGTTGCCTCTGCTATTGCCTGTACAGGGAGAGCATAAGATTTGTGAGTAGCCGGAGGAGTTGAAATGAAGGAATATTTTGCAAATTCACAACTTTTGCAGATGAGCTGCCACTGAAGACGCACAATGCGGCCTGCAAGACGCTGCTAAGAGCCAGGAACATTGTCAAGAAGGGCTAAGCCACCTCCACCCCCAAGTCAAGCAAAGAATACAGATTAGTTTTTGGTTTTCATAAATAAATTAAATCACATTCACATCAAACAACAGTCCTTGATGGGAGCCGCTTCCACTGCGTCCACAGATTCACCCTTCTGCGCCCTACGCACCTGAGTCAGCACACTGTTGTGCTGTGGAAATGCCAGGCTGGATAGCTTAGAGTGCACCAATTGTTCATCAATGGTCACCTCAAACGAGCCGCGTCTACCCTGGCGGCAGTCCACTTGGATATCAGGAGCCGCATCCAATAGGAATTGGCGCAAGAGCTGGCACTGCATACTAAAGTTGCAGGTACCGCTGCAAGGACAAAGGGGGTTTGATGCTTAAGCAGCTAAGTGTGTGTGCCTTACCTACCAGTACTCCACATCCACTTTGACCATTACATAAAATCCTTAGATGTAAACAAAGCGTTTACATGAAATGCCAACAGCTGATTGATGTAAAAAGCAGTGTTGGTAAGTGAGATAAAATGGAAATGTTAACAGAGGCCTTACATTTCTGTGGCTTAGCAGAGAGGGTATGCTAATTTTGTGGTCTGTTATGTACAGAGTAAAATTACTAGATCAATTTCAGTTAAATTTATAATTTTGAGCTATAATTGCTTTTTGAAAACATTATACCGGTGTGTTCCCTTAAAAATAAGGACATTTGGGCAAAAACACTACCACTGATAGCTCTGACAGTTATCTCACCTTTTGTTTTCGAAAAGTTAACGAGAAAATAATAAAAATAACAAAAATACATTTTAATAGGGTATTCTCGACCCCTAGTTGAGCTGTGGATTTTCGATACTCCCCACCTGCATCCATTCGCATTAGCCAGCACTTCCCAAATTAACAGCGCTCTGTTCACTAAGCTTAAACAGCTGTTTGTATCCAATAGAAATGGTAACATTAACAACCTATCGACTTAGTCAGCCGGTCTATCGGTCTATCGTTTCCCTGAATCTGAATTTCGATGTGCCTGTGATCTTTTTTTTTATTATAAATTAAAATTAACCGTGGCGTGTGTGAAATTGATTTGTAAATAAATAAAACAGCAAAATGAATGTCAAAGCCTGCTGCAATGGCCAAGGCTACGACGACTGCTTGTTCAAATAGAAAGTGAAGGTGGGCAGACTACACGAACAACAGTAACAGAAGCAGAAGCAGCAGCAGCAGCAACAACAACAACAACAATATAAGGCAGAAGCAGCAAAGCAACGCCAGCAAAAAAAAATGAAAAATCAAAGCGACGCCTCAGTCCCAGCCACAGCCACCCTTGTCCGTCAGCTGTAACAAACAAAAGAGCCCTAGACACCCGCCCGCACCCACCCTCCCCCTCCCCCCAGGCCCCACAAAAACTTGCGTCTCTTTGTAATACAAATTCAACTGGCCGAGTACGGTACTTTTGAGCTAACGGTATTTTGTCATAATAAATGTTATTGCAAAAAAAAAAAAGACTGCGTGTGCAAACCTTGCGCTCTTTTGTTTGTGTGTGTGTGTGTGTGTCTGTCTCTCAGTGGCTCCCTGTTACTTGCAGTTTATACGCAGTGTACACACTCCTGGAAATCGTGATAAAGTCAAAATTATGTCTTAGATTTTGGAATTTCTAGTGAAATTTCAACATTTTGCAATGTTTTAACATTGAAATCCATAAATGAAAGGATTTTTTTTGTTTCTTAACTACACCCCCACACGATTTTCTTACTGTCTCGTATAAACGTAATACATACATTTGTGTATACATGTGTGTGTGTGTGTGTCTGTGTGCGAGAGTGCGCTACTCCTATGCTAGCGTTGTTGTTGTTGTTGTTGCTGCAGCGCCACGAAGAGACATCGCCTCGAATTACACACGCGAAACCAAAAAAAGCAGAAGCTAAAAAAATAAACCGTTTTTCGTTGTTGATTTTTGTTGTTTTTTGTTTGTTTTTATTCAAGTGCTTACGTGTGTGTTTTAAATTTAAAAATAATATTTAATAATATTCCAATAACAAATATGCACTGCCAGCAGCTGCTAAACTAACAACGAGCCAGAGAGTGGGAGAGAGAGAGGCGAAGAGAGAGAGAGAGAGAGAGCAATCAACCAAAAACCTCCAACCGGCAAAACCTCAAAATAACTAAATCAGCTGAGTGCCTCCTGTAACATACCACAACAACAACAACAACAACCGCAATGTACCGCATTGGACCAATTGGACGCAAATCGAACTTCCATTCGAGAGAGAAATGTCTAATTGGACTCGTTCTCATAACTCTGTGCTTCCTTTGCTTTGGCGGCATTTTCCTGCTGCCGGATAACTTTGGCAGCGATCGCGTCCTCCGCGTGTACAAACACTTCCAAAAGGCCGGACCCGAAATATTTATACCCGCCCCCCCGCTGGCACATGCACCCCGCAATGAGGATCCACACTTTATGGGCGATCGTCAGAGATTACATGAAAAGATACGTGCCGAATTGGGCGATATACTGGAGCCACCCGTAGCGGGTGCAGATGCTCAGGCTCCCGCACCCGCTGTGGTGGGTAATGGTGAATTGGAACAAGAATCGGAGCCAGAGGATCGTGTGGCTGTGCCTGTGTTGGCTGCACCAGTTCAAGGTGAAGCGGCTATTGTATCCACACATCAAAACAGTCCACCCGTCTCCTCGCTAATTGAACGTCAACCGGTGCAATTGCCCATGGGCGGTGAACAGGCAGCGGACTCAACGCTGGAGGAGAAACGTCAGAAGGTTAAAGAGGTGAGTCTATGATTTTTAGATATTTTAATATGGTCTAGAAAGTTGATTTTAAATCGCAAGATATTTGCGAAAGTGAAAACTGCTTAACCTAGCTATATATTTGGAGAAGGGGCTAAATCACAGATATGAGAATCTTCCCTGGAGTGCTAACCGGTTCAGAACCGAACCAAACCGTAATTTTAGCTAATAAATCGATCCGAAAACTTGCAGAAAAAGACACTTTAGGTGAGCTTTGAACATATGAAAAGCTCTCTGGTATGAAAAAGCTTTCTAAGGCAAAATTTTCCATATTTTAAGGATTAGCTAAACCAACCTCTAAAAAACCGCAACTCATACTTTCGAATGGATTCGAACCCATCTTTATACTTAAGAATTTGTTCGAACCCAGCTTTATGTTATATAAAATCGGTTCAGACACCCAGCTTTATGGTTTTTCAAACTTCCGCACCTTCAACAGTTCAAAAATATAACTTTTCAAACAGATTTAAGCACATTTTAGAATATTAGACTTAAAGGGTTAAAGTTCTGTGGATTTAAGAGCGATTTTTGAACAGAAAGAAGTTCGAAAGTTAGAAAATATGACTGTTCCAGCAGTTTTAAGGGTAGATCCCAACCAAATACTCAAAGAAGGGTTTTTAAAATTATGTATATGGTGATGTTACAGGAGATCCAATAACAGAAATGAGTTTTTGAAACACTTTTCGGACTAAATGTTTGAAAAAAATACCTTTCTGCGCAGATTTAAAGGCAAATCGGGACTGTATACTTTGGGGAAGGGTTATAAGGTTTGAAACTCGGCTAAATTGAGGTCGAATGCCATTTTCTTTGGCGAACATGCTTTTTTGGAACACTTTTCGGAGCCTCAGCGCACCGCACTAAGAGTCCTTATCCAAATTGTAAAGAAAATACGCTGCAGTTGCCGGTGGCACAATCTCTGCCCACATGGCCGACCCCACAGGACTAAACTGTAGACGTGGCAATCTTAAATACTCTTAGAATTGAATTACAAGCTTTGCTTTAAAGCAGTTCGATTAGCCTTGGCTCATTGCCCTCAATTCGATAGTCATTTGGGTTAAATCATTTTTAATCTCTAAGCAAATCACTTTGCGTCTCGCTTACATTTATAATATTTATAATTGCTACCTCGCTTCCTCCCTCTCATTCTCGCTTACTCTCTCTGTTGCTCTAATTTGGAAAAAATAATAATAAAAATATAAAAAAATGGTTTGTTTCTGCAAACGTGGGCAATTATCAACATTCCGCTACTTTTTGTTATTGTTGCTGTTGCTGCTGTTGTTGTTGTTTTAAATTGCTTCCTCTCCTCTCAACTTGGTGTTGCCTGGCCTGGCACTTCCGCGAACAATGATCAACTCGTGGCGCGTCCACGTCTCTCGATTGTTTATGGAAACGTCAACGGACGACGACGACGACGACGACGACGAGAAGATGATGATGACGTTGTTGCTAGGTTGAATCAAAGCTAAGTTGTGTGGTTTATGCGTCAGCAGCGTGAAAGCAGCTAGAAAAGAGAATTTTGAAATGGAATATGTGCAAATTGTTGTGATTGATTTGTTGGGGGGGAAATTCCATTAATTCATATGTGCATATTTAATAAAGTTGTCTACGAAACGGAGGGGCTTTTGTGCCAATTGCTGGTTTATTATTGGACAATTGAAGGCCGCACATCCTTTGCAAAGCTGTCCTAAAAATCAGTTAAAAGCTTTTCATCTGCTGACAAACTATTCTCAACTTTCCATTTCACCTCCTCTAAAAAATGGCCAGCAAAAATGTAACATTATAAAACCGGAAATTTTAATGGCATTAACAAAATGTAAAGCACATTTTATTTGCCTTTTGGTTTCGTCTTTCTTATGTCTTGATTTGCATAAGATATTGCCATTTGACCCACAATAATTAACTGGAAATTTACCTACAATCAAAAATGTTAAGAATTGGCAGAAATTTAGAAGACACAAAAGAGCAAGGCAAACAAATCGAATCTTGTATCGTAAAAACCTCAGAAATGGACGAAAAATCATACCAAATAAGGAGGGAGACTGGCAAAGAGTCTAACGATGAGCTTTGATGTGGTTGAATGATTAGAGGTGGCAATCGCTTATCGATTTTCTATCGCTAACTGTCAACCATGGAAACAAGTAGTTGTCCCTGTCCAAGTCCTAGTTGTAGTATGTGTTTCCAGCTCTGGGGTTCAACAGATCCCTGATTGATTACAGCTGTCATAGAAAAGTAGAGTCTGAAAAGTAGTCTTAGTAAGAAAAACTTTTTTGTTTTCAATGGAAACGCCTCCAAATTTTGTATTTCTTAGCTTGCTATGCTTTCCAATAATTCCCCTTAGTTTGGTCAAAATCGAACGTCCAAATAGTATACCTCCCATAGAAAAGTAAGGTCAGAAAAGCAGTCCTAGTGAGAAAAACTTTTTTGGTTTCAATGGAAATCTACTTAAAACTGATATTTATTTACTTGATATGTTTTTACACAGTTCTACAAAGTTTGGACAAAATCGTATGACTATAGCATATAGCTGTCATAGGAAAGATCGGTCGAAAAACTAGTTTTAATGAGAAAAACTTTTTTGTTTTCAATGGAAACGCTTCCAAACTTTGTATTTCCTAGTTTGTAATGCTTTCCCATGATTTTACCAAATTTGGTCGAAATCGGACATCTATATAGTATTGCTCCCATAGAAAAGTAAGGTTCGAAAAGTAGTCGCAGTTAGAAAAACGTGATGCAAGGGTATACCAACCATATAACATTTGAAGTCGCTAGGCAGAAGGTCAAATTTCTGATGTCTCTTCTGGATTTTGGTTGAACCGAACCGAAATCTATGGTTCGGATGCCGCCAATATGTCCGTTTCTTATACTGTGTAGGGATGACAATATAAGATCTTTCCATGGGCTTATGAGACTATGAAACTACTGTATGTTAATGCTAGTTGATAGCAAACGCAGTCTGTGTACGCAGGGTTAAATAGTTTTCTCTTTTTCCACACACTAATGCATTTCCAATTCAGTTTCATTTTCAAATTACTTAATTGAGACAGCTTCTGTGCGAAACATCAAATTATATTTAACTGGTATGTTCCCATATTTATCCAACAGCATCAACTCTGTCGCGCTCCATAAGCAAGATAATGGCTGGTTCGCAGAACAATGCCACTGACTGTGTGGCAAGCCCCAAAATGCCGCTTATTGACACACATTGCTTTTCCAACGTTTTTCTTCCTCTGGTTTTTCGCTGTTGTGTTTTATTATGCACAGCACGATATTGTGTTTTGCGCGTATTTTCTGTTTTTTGTTGTTATTTGTGAAAGCCAAAGCCGCATCAGTTGGGTCAATTAAACAACGTTTATATAGTTTGTACATATTATACATAGATATACAGCAGTAGCCCAAAACCTAATAAAAACCGTCCAAAAAGAACACACCACCGAAATTAAGAGAGACAGCTATTTTCATAGCCCCAAAGGCACAGTGGTTCAAGGTGATATTAAAGTTGGTATAGAGAGTATCAAGAGCCATACATTTCTCTATCTTTTGTGTACTTTTTCAGTCAAAACGGGGTGTCTGATTGTTTAAAATATCACCAGTTTTTATTATAATTAAAAAGTTTAATATTTTTTTAGCCTTAACTTACTTAGAACCTATTGTCAGTCAATGGGAAACCATTTATGCCGAACAGAAATATATTATTTGACCCACATTCGCTAAACATTCGATAAATGTTCGCGTGAAACCATTCCTTAGGCACCCAAACTAATTTTTGTAGAATTCAGAATACAAAATGAATGTTCGTCTTCCGAGTCAAATTTTATGGCGAAAACTCCTAATAAAAAATCTTTTCCGGGTATTTTCACCCACTTTTGGATTGAATTTTTGCCTAAATGAACAAACTCCATGTCAAATCTTAGATATTTGGGTGTGTAGAGGGGCAGGTAAAACCACTACACCTCTTTACTAATTTAAAAAAACTTTCTGAAGTTTGCTTCACTGTGAAAAGTTTCCAAATTGAACCACTGTGCCTGCGACTGAGTTGTATATTTGTGTAAGCGTTGTGTGTAGACCATGACTAAACTAACAAAGGGCCTATACTCTACTGAAACCGAAACTGGTCTCACCCATAGCAGATACAGTTTTTCATTCAAGGTCAACCCCAATTTGAGAACCATGATAATAGATGGTAACTGGGTTAACTATATAACAATTTGATGCTCAAGTTGGCTTGAAAATGATTAAAATTATATGAAACAAATGGCACTATTTGAGTTGAGTGTGTGTTGAGGGTGTGTTTAGATGGTTCAGTGACTTAAAGGTGTGGAAAAATTCCCTCAATGACAATAAATACCAAAAATTAGCGAAATAAAATTAATTTTGTTGAAACAAAAATGTAGTAAGATTGACTTCTTGGAATAGAATACAGGACATCAAACTGGAAACCTACACATTTTGTTCTATATCTTCCCCTTCCCAGCTAAAGTTGATGGCCTTTTCACCCACTTCTGGATTGAATTTTTGCCCAACTAAACAAGTTTCTATGTCAAATCTTAGATATCTGGGTGGATAATCAGTCAGTCGGGCTAAGCGATTACCCTCCCCCCACTTGCCAAACAAAACTTTGTATTTTCCAAGAACATGATTCCCTTGCTTGAATTCTAGATTAACCCTTAGATAAAAACTAAGTAAATTTACTGAATGACAGCTCATTAAATATTTAAACAAAAAAACGTGGGGCCAAGGCGATACATATATAGAGTAGTTTGTCATTCCGTTGACAGCTTGATAAATATTTATGCATTGCACGAGCTTAACAAACAATTCATTGTTTGTTGCCTTTTCAAGATAAACTTTTAAAGAAACTACTGTAATTGAAGTGGTCTGAAAAGCCTTGCTCAAACACTTCTCACAAGAGTAAGCGGCTCTTATCATGTGGTATATTGTGTATAATCAAGTATAGTTTACTCTGTATTTGCCAAAGTTTGTATCTAAATGAGGGCTTTTAAGTGTGACACTACGCGAACTGTGTGAAGTAGTGTCAGTTGAGGGAATTATGAAAATATAGTTGGAAAAATGAGGTTAGAAAACGTAACAAAAGTGGAATTTGAAGTAAAAGAAGAAGAAAGTTCAAAAGGCATCCAAAAATAGATAGTTAAATGAAAGATTAAGGTGAAACCACTGAAGGAATGAAGACAAAAATAGCTAATAATAGAAGAAACATATGTAAAAGTGATGTAAAAATAACTTTAAATATTTGCAAGTGTGACCAGGTATGCTTTCTTACCTTTGACACCATGCAACACCTTTTATTTTACGGTCACTCCATTGTTCATCCACTGTTCTTCCACTCAGAAAGTGTAACCTCTAAAAATCATGAAGCTTGGCTGTAACATTTATCATTTTCTCCATATAATTACGAATTCAAAGTTTTAATAGGCTAATTTCAGTTCAAAGAGGAGGCAAAAACCAATGAATTATTAAAATAAGGTAAAACAAGTTGGCTGGCCTCCCCACCGCCTACTTAAAGCTAACAAAGTTTTGACATTCACCGAACTAACTCAAACGTTCTTAATTCCCGACTGTGTTTCACAATTTCTTTTGATTTCGTCTACATCCCAATTGGCTCCACTTGTATGCTCCCCTCCTCCCCCCCAACCCCGTTCACCACTTCCCAGTTCTAGCCATTTGCCATTTCTGTTGACCTTTGGCAACAACATCGCACATCGCATCGCCGCCTCGCATCGCATCCATTTGCTCTCGGTTCCCACATCTATCCATCCGAAGTGTTTGAAACCAAAGGAAACGATGAACTGAAGAGCTGAAGTGAGCGAATGGCTGTTCTTTTGCCATTTCGTTTCGTTGCAGTTGTTGTTGTTGTTGTTAGGCAAAAGAGAGCGGGAGAAAGCTTTGGCGTGTGAAAGCTGGCAAAAGAAAGCTTTTACGCTAGACCATTTTTTGGCGCCAAAAAACACGCGCGCTGTTAACTCAACAATTGGAATTTACTAGAGGAGTGAGAACGAGACGAAGGGTAAAGCTTTGCTGAAATGTTACTCAAAACGTCAGGGTATATCAGTTCAGGGTAAACAGTTGGTTGAACTTCTCAATTAGGAACTTTTGGACAACGAACTTTTCTTTTTCTTGTTTCGGCAACAACAAAATCAACGCTGCAAACAGCGCACATACAAATTGTTGTTGCCTTTAATAATGCAAGAGGCTTAGGAGAGTAAGAAAAGAGAGACACATGCTATTTGTTATGCGTGAGTCTCATACGCTAGAGAATCAAAGCGTGCATCAACTGATTTGTAGCATAAAAAATATATTTATTATTATTACGTTTTATTTTTGCATTTCTAATCTAACATTTTACCTTAATTTCTGCGCAATTCTCCTCTCTTCTTCAAGTCAAACAGCAATATGGAGTTTTTTTATAAGGAAATTTACAAAAGATCTTAAGAAGTAGCTAAAATGGGTTTTTTGAACCGAACCTACTGCTAAAAAGATGGATTCCGGCTTCAGTTTAGGTTAGTTTAGTTTGGGTTCGGAAGGTTGGGTTCGTGGTCTGTTTCAAGAGACCCTGAGAACCCAAAAGTCGTTTTAAAACATGTTCTGCTAATCAGTTTCGACTCATTTTCGAGTCTGCGACTTGATTTTTAATAAACCACTTTTTGAGCATAGAATGCGTCATTTTTGAGTCTTCTTTTAGTCTTATATTACAGAAATCTCTTTTTAATCATGAAATGGTTTCGAAAAAGACTTATAAAGGTAATTTTTGTAAAAAATGATCTTTCAAATTGATCAGATTTCTTTTGATATATTAATCCAAACAAATCAAGGACTTCGAATCAATTGGAACACTTCTAGAGGGGTTTCTATCTTTGTAAGCTTTTGTCTAGAGTTCTAACACAAGAAATTAAAAGAAAATGTTTTCAAAAATTCAAAAAATATGTATATTTCTTATAGATTTTGTAAGTATGCTACACTTTTTAAGAAAACAGTTTCTCCAAATTTTCACACAGCTTTCTCCATGAAATCTCTCAAATCTTTAACAAAATTGCATAGTTTTAGGCGGAATGCTTTAAAAATTAAGAAAATAATAACCAACGGTGGTCCCTCTTCCCCTAAAAATGGGTATCACCAAGTCGACTAACATCAAATCGTTTGACTTTGTCGGTAATCGGCTTCACTGCGACAACTCTCGACTCGCAGTCGGAACTTAACTGGCCTCTCGACTTGCCGCACGAGCTGATTTCGGCTACACGCTCGGTTATTCTATTTTTTGTTGCTGTTGCTGCTGTTGTTGTTTTTTCTTTTTTGACTCGTGTGCCATTCGTTTGGCTGGTAGCGCAAAGTGAAGCAAGCAGAAGGATGTGGCAGCAGTGGAGGGGGGGGGGGCTGGCGGGGGGTTAGGGGAGTCCGCCTGGCTGGTTGTCTGGCCTACCCGCTGCCTGTGCCTGGCTTTGGCTTCTTGTGTTGATGTTTTACTCTGGCGCGTTTAATGTCTCGTCTGCGCTGGAAGCGTCAACTCCAACTTGCACGCGCGCCACGCGTCGTCGTTTGGCCAATTGGTTCGTGGTCTTCGTCGGTGGTTCGTTCGGTTGTATATTTCAAGGCTACACCTGCAGCAGCATCCGTTACCTTTCTGTTTACCTCGGCCGGCCAAAGCGCATAAATAAACACAAACAAACAAAGAACAAGATTCCGGACTTATTGTTTGGCCTGGTATTAATTGTGAGGGCAGCCCGCAGTAACCGTAAGGCGGAAACGGAAGTGCAATGTGTTGAATTGACAACAAAATTTGTTGTTGTTGTTCTTGTTTTTTTTCTTGTTTTGTTTGTGTGCAAGTGATCTGGGGAAATGCTCTCTATTTAAAGCTTAAGGAAAATGTAGAGTCTACTTTGGGGCTGATCTCAGCGAAGGAAGGAAACTTTGATGGGAAATTTATTTGTACCACTTAAATGTGGATTTTAAATGTTTAAGTGTGATTTTTGAAGTGTGATCAAGTGTCGCTGCTGAACGTATCCTTTAAAAAAAGAGGGACTAGCTCTTATCCCTTACTAGCTTGCAAGCATTTCAGGATCAACTAAAACCCACAGATCTGTCTTTACTAGTAGTCCGAATTATAATAAATCAATTGGGTTTCTCCCTTCATATTTCGAGTTGCGAGAGAAATTTGAAAACGCTTATGGCGGGTCTTATGGGCTATTGTATGTCTATCCAAGTTTCGTTGAGTTGGCTCAGAATCGCCAGGGTTAAGCTTTAGGTTCGGTTTGTGAAATGGTTTTTGGTTGAATTTAGAGTTGAACACTTGTCTAAACTTATCTGTGCCTTATCAGACCTATTTTTTACTATTTATTTCCATAAAACCATAGTTTTGTGTATTATCCAAGGCGTCTTTTAAGTCTGCTTTGTTTGCCAGATTTTTTAAAATTATTTACTAATTGTTCGTGCTTTTCTCGTGCCGTGAAATTAGGCACATAATACAAAGAAAATGGTGGTTTATGGAAGAAAAACTTTCACTTCTGTCAAAAAAGCCTTAAATGACAGTTTCTTTTGAATCAAAAAATTGTAACCATTAATCTAAGAAATACAAAAGAGAAAGTAGAATATGTTGAAAAATAAATAATGCTGTATTTGCCAAAAAAGGGACACACTCGTCCCTATAAATGGCTCCATAGACCGTGTTTTAAGTAAGGATATACTTCACATCAAATTGTATACAATTCGTTTCAAGACTTTGTCTGTAAAATGAACTCGAAACAGTAATAACAAATGAAATTTCAATAATGAAGTTAATTTTTGGACGGGAAAAGCACGAGATAATACATCTCTGTAGCTGAAGCTCTGAAGTGCATGAATGTTATAGTCTTGTTCCATTGGCAAACTTTCAGCCATATTCTCGAACCCTCAGATACCTTGTTAGCTCACCACAGAGTCTGCAATACCCATTGATAAATTTGCAGCTATACATATCAAGAACAGGCTTATAATGAGCTATAAAAGATGTTAATCTGACATCTTGGAATCTTTTCTCATCTAGTTTAAATCAATATATTATGTACCAAACTATAATATTCAAATTAATATTATCTTGGCTCATTAACTTTTTAAATCAAGAACTTTTTACTTTACAATAGGAATTTCGTACTAAAATCAAAGTTTTCCCAGCTCATTGAACTTCTATAATCAATAATTTCGTATCTAAAAAAAGATATTTTGTATTTCAATCAAGATATTTCGTACTAAAATCGAGAATTTTGTATTGAAATTATGATATTTCTTATTTAAATTAAGAATTTCGTACCTAAATCAGGAATTTCGTATTTTAGTCAAGGATTTGGTGCTTAAACTAAGAGTTTTGTGTTTAAATCAAGATATTCCATACTCAAATCTAGCATATTCTAAATCCTTGGTCCATTGAAATCAAAAATTCCATACCTTGAATCAAGAATTTCGTACTTTAAACCAAAAAGTTCGTTAAAAAGTCAAAATTTTCCTAGTTTATTGAACTTTTGAAATCAAGAATTGCGTACTTGAATCAAGAAGTTCCTATTTTAGTTAAGCATTTTATAGTCAAGTCATGAATTTCCGAAATATCTGAAGTTTTCTCTCACTTGTTCCTACACATCTGACATTAGTAAGCCTTACCCATAAAAGTAGATTTCTCAACGCACTCAGCAGACTTGAACAGAAACGTATAGGCATACAAAAGACAAATCAACAGCTTTTCGTTTATTTACCTTTTGAAAGCAAAGCAAATGTAGCACATCGACTAACTCAAGTGGGACTCAGCGACAAACTCGTCATTAAAAGTAATTAATGAAACTTTTAACACAACTTTCGGTCGGCATACTTTTAGGCGGACGCACTAGATCAAACAAAAACTCTGGAAAAAATACAAATCAACTCGTACATTTTGAGTGTAAAAACCCCTGCGGTGTTTGGAAAGAAAAACAAGCCCGCAATTTGAAATTACGCATATGTAGAAAATAAACACACACACACTCACACATACACCCAAAACCAAAACTAAATCCGCAAAATTCGCGCAGCAGGCAAGAAATATTCTTCACACGAAATAAAATATATGGAAAAAAAATTGTTTGAAAATTTCGCATAAAAATCTCAGCAACATAGACAACTCTGCTGTGTGTCTCTCTGTGTGTGGCCACAAGGGGTTACAGTTGACTACACACTCGCACACACACATGCACACACACACACACGGCCATAAAAGAAAACCCAACACACATACACAGACGCATAATGCGTCATTTTTCACTTGAGCAACATAATAACTAGGCAGAAGGATACTGATTCAAGGCAGATGCTTGCCTCCTCTACTTTGCATCCTGTGTGTGTGTGTGTGTGTGTGGCTAGACAAAAGCATATCATGTCCTTCTCTGACTCTCTCTATATGTAATTTTTATGCATGTATGTGTGTGTTTACAGGCAACTCGAGTGCACTTAAGCCCGCGCCGCTAGGAGTAAGCCCTGGCTAAGCTGATGCGAGCTTCAGTCCATCGTACATACACACATACATTCATACATTTACCATTTACTGTTGATGCTATTGCATACAAACAGCATAAGTACATCTACTCGTACCACTGCTCCATCGTTCTACAGCAACAGGAAGCCGCTGTATGGCGGCTAAAAGCTACAGTTGTCAGTGAAATTAATACAATTTGTAATTGAAATTGTTGTTACTTCAATTATGAGATAAATTAAGGATTTATGCTTACCCCAGGATATACATTAAAATAATTGAAAATGAGACAATTTTGACATGTTATGAGACACATATTAAATTCCATTCCTGAGGATCTCATGAGACCATGCAAAGTTCTCGGCGCTTATAAACTGAAAATGATTCAGCTAATGGTTCATTTCGATTGGTAAATCAAAGATTTTACCAGATGTTTGTTTCCAGATGCTTAAATTGAGAACTTCCTGAATCATTGGAATTTTGAAATCAATTATTTCGTCTTTATATCAAGAATTTCGCACAATTATACAAATTTTTCAAGCTCATTGAACTCTTGAAATCAAGAATTTTGTATAAAAATCAGGATATTTCATACATAAACCAAGAATTTCGCACTTACATCAACAATTTCTCACTTAAATCAAGAATTTGGTTCTTAATTCAAGATCTTTGGACTTAAATCAGGAATTTTCTGGCTTATTCAACTTTTGAAATTAACAATTTGGTACTTTAAATAAACAATTTCGTACTTAAGTCATAATTTACAAGCTTATTTAAATTTCAAAATGAAGAATTCTGTTTTTAAATAAAAATATTAAGTAATTAAATCAAGAACTTCGAATTTTAGTCACACAAATGACGAAATTTGTATTTAAAATAGGATATTTAGTGCTTGAGTGAAGAATTTCGTACTTAAATCAAGAATTTCCTGGATCATTTAACTTTGAAATCAAGAATTTCGTACTCAAATCAATAAATTTCGTACCCAAATCAATATCTTTCGTATTTTAGTCAAAGATTGTGCACATAAATAATGTAATTTGTATTTAAATAAGGATATTTAGTACTTCAGTGAAGAACTTCGTACTTAAATCAGGAATTTCCTGAATCATTTAACTTTGAAAACAAGAATTAGGTTCTTTAAATCAAGAATTTCGTACTTATTTCAACATTTCCAAGCTCGTTTAACTCTAGAAATTAAGAATTTCGTACTTAAATCCTGTATTTCTTACTTAAAACAAGAACTTTGAACTTAAATCTAGAATTTCCTTGATCATTCAACTTTTGAAATCAAGAACTTTGTACTTCAACTCAAGAATTTCGTACTTAAATCCAGTATTTCTTACTTAAAACAAGAACTTTGAACTTAAATCCAGAATTTCCTGGATCATAAAACTTTTTAAAGCAAGAACTTCGTCCTTCAACTCTAGAATTTCGTACTTAAATCATGATTTTGCAAGCTTTTTTAACCAAAAATGACGAATTTCGTGTAAAAATCAACACATTTCGTATTTAAATCAAGATATTTTGTAGTCAACGATTGTGTACTCAAATTTGTAGTTAAATCAATTTAAAAGAAGAATTTTCGTACTTGAATCAGGCATTTTCACCCACTTTGGGAACAAATTTTTCAAATCTTAAAACAGTGGTCTAAAATTTAGAAAATATTTGAACAGCATTTCCATTTCGGCAATCCCTGTGAACATATCGAGGGGAACATGGAGCTTGCGATCACTATTTAGTGTTAATATTTTTGCCCAACCTCCTCTAAGCAAAGTATAAACTGTACTTGCCACAAGCCCGATTTGAATGCCTTGTCTACGGTTTTTTTTAACAATTTCCTTTACCACAATGCCATAAAGAAGCTTCAGAAGGAGCCCGGGAACGCATAAAAGTATGCTAAGTTATTTCTTTGCCACATGCATGTCAATTTCGCCAGCATTTTAGGGCCAGAGAGGTGCGAAAGAGAAACGACATGCAGAGATAGCTACTTGGCAGGCTGCCATCTTGACTTGAAGACTTTATCTGCTGGTTACCAGCAACACCGCCGCTCCCAATTTCATCCAGAGGGAGACATAGAGAGATGGAGAGAGAGAGTTGTCAACAGTTGTCCCTGGCACTGGCTAATTAAATGTTTCATTGATTTTATTTTCTCTAATTTGTTGGCCTCGCCGACTGCATTCAGAGATACAAATTTGTGTATGTATTGGTGTGTGTGCTAATGTCAGCAGCCATATGGGACAAAGGACATTGCGCAGGCATTGCATAGGAGGACAATGGCGGGGACAATGACAATATGGTGGGTTTGCTGTTTGTTGTTGTTTTTGTTATCCTTGTGCTGCAGTTTTAATAATTGAAAGTGCCTGCAATAGACTGCTGTGCTGCTGTTGTTGTTTTGTTTTGCATTAGTTAAACCGCACTTGGAATTAGCCACGCGGGCAGACATTACGTATACGCCACGTACAACAACAGCTCAGCAAGTAAATGAGTTAAAATAGGTAAGAGCGGTGCTAATGATTGGCAAATTATGTGGTTAGTTTTAAAGTTAGAACAATTTAAACACCGCCAGTTTGATCATTTTTCCTGAGGACCTGAGAACAACTCTCTCTCTCTCTCTCTCCATTCGTTGACTCCATCACTTGGTGATTTCCCTTCGTACTGAAATTTCAAGTGAAGTTGCTGCTGCTGCTGCTGCTCGCTCGCTTAATTGCTTTTTCGGCCACCGCCGGCGCCCAGGCCAAGCCACATTTGGGTTCTCTGGCCTGGCCAAATGGATTGTCTGTGTGGCCACAACTGACTTTGGCATTTGCCAGGCATCAATTCACTTGACTGGTGACAAAAGACAGCGAAAAACGAAACGAAACGAGAGTTTGCAATTAAAATGCAACATGATAGTTGTTGGGTTACAGTTGAAAAGTCAAACTTTTGCTTCTTGTTTTTTGTTTTTTTTTTTTTGGGGCCAAAAAGTCGGCAAACGATTCGAACAATACAAAACACACAAAAATAGAGGACAAATGGCTAAAAGTTTGCCCCGCTGAGCTCAGGTAGGGCAACAGCGGCAATGTTTCCCTGTTCCCAGGCAGATAAATTGTCGAGTTTTGTACTTTAAGGCGGCGCCGCAAGAATTATGGACAACGAGGACGACGACGACGAGGACGAGGACGACAAGCAAGGCGTGGAAAGCGCAATGAATTATTAATAACTTACGGCAAACGACTCTTCGAGTAAAAGTCAATAAAATGCAAAAGTCTTGTAATATAAACCACACTTACACACACACACACACACACTCACACTCCGACCCACACCAGTAGTCCTAACGATAAATGTAAATTTGTCTTGACATCAAATCAAACGTGTCAAACCGAGTGGGTTGGCTGTGTGACAAAAAGGTGAAACGATTCGAATAGAGATTAAGTCAGGTCAACGACTTCAAGTCAAATGGGTTGAATCTTCCTTTTTGGAGAAGTGCTACAAATGGAAACGACTGACCGAAGTTGTAGATTTCTGGCTTTAATTTGCTAGGCTGTGTGGTTGATAATCCATACAATAAATATAAATAAAGAAATAAGGGGAAAGCTAAGCTAACTACGTCTGTGCCGAAGAAGTTTTTATACACTTGCTTAAACATTTTCAACAAAAATACTCTTTTTCCCATTTTCCGCTATATGAGCTATATGATATAGTATATATAGTCATCCGATTTGGTCAAAAATATACAGAATTAGGTGAAAGCATGTGAAACAAACAAATACAAAAGTGCAGGACGCTACCATTAAAAACAAAAAAGTTAAGTTATAGTTGTCCGATTTTCATAAAACTTGGTAGAACTATAAAAAAGCATAGAAAATTTACGATTAAAAAGTTGGGAGACGTTTCCATTGAAAAGAAAAAAGTTTTTCATACTAAAACTAGTTTTGCGACCGATTGTTCCTATGGGAGCTATTTGATATAGTCATCCGATTTGGCCAAAAATTTGTAAAATTTTGTAAAAGCATGTGAAATAAACAAATTCAAAAGTGCAGGATGCTACCATTAAAAACAAAAAAGTTTTTCTAACTAAAACTGTTTTTCAGACCTTTCCTTTGTATGGCAGCTATACCATATAGTTGTCCGATTTTCATAAAACTTGGTAGAATTATAAAAAATCATAGAAATCCCACGATTACAAAGTTTGGAGACGTTTCCATTGAAAAAAAAAGTTTTTCATACTAAAACTAGTTTTCCGACCGATTGTTCCTATGGGAGCTATGTGATATAATCATCCGATTTGGCCAAAAATTTGTATAATTATGTGAAAGCATGTGAAACAAAGAAATACAAAATTGCAGAATGCTACCATTAAAAAGAAAAAAGTTTTTTCAACTAAGACTGTTTTTCAGACCCTTCTTTTGTATGGCAGCTATACCATATAATTGTCCGATTTTCATCAAACTTGGTAGAATTGTAAAAAAACATAGAAAACCTACGATTACAAAGTTTGGAGACGTTTCCATTGAAAAGAAAAAAGTTTTTCATACTAAAACTAGTTTTCCGACCGATTGTTCCTATGGGAGCTATGTGATATAGTCATCCGATCCGTTGGGTTCCGACATATTAGTAGTGTGCAGCAAAAAGAAGACTCTGTACAAAATTTCAGCTCGATAGCTTTAAAACTGGGAGACTAGTTTGCGTAGAAACAGACAGATAGACGGACAGACGAACGGATCAAGAATATATATATAGTTTATGGGGTCGGAAATTAATATTTCTAGGCGTTGCAAACTTCTGGACAAAATTATAATACCCTTTGCAAGGTTATAAAAAGGGAAAAAAAAAAGAGAATAAGGAAACAACAAGACAACAAAGAAGAATAGACGAAGGAAAGAAAGAAAGATATAGAGAGAGAGAGATGAAGAAAACGATGGAGTGGAAACAGAAAAGAAATAGAGAAAGAAAGGACTTTCTTATCAGAGATCATGATTGGGCTTATTTCATAATGCTAACGGGAAAAAAATATAAAAATAATTGACTTGACAGACCCAAAAGGCCAAGCAGAGCTTCTCTTAACCTCTTGGCTTGTGTGCTTCTAATTGTCAAGCTTTTTCATCGCTAGTTACTTGTCAGCTGGCGCCAATAGCTGGTGAAGCTAACCGAGAGAGAAGGGTTTTTATTAGAAGTGCTGGGGACGGATTGCATTCACGTCCTCTTGACGTCCACACACACACACAGTACCCGCTGCACCACACTGTATTCGTTAAGAGAAAAGTCCCATCAATGATTTTAGAGCCTTGATCTCATATTTATGGACAAATCTCTTACGATGGTACGTACCTTCTGAACATGGGATTAGTAATCGATACGCCAAAGGATTGGTGAATATCGAATGAGCGATAGTTCAGTTGTTCGCTGCAAAAATGTATATAAGAGCATACACTTTCGTGGGTAAAGAGTTTCTTATAGAAGTGGCTCGATCGACCCTCTTGTTTGCTAAGCATACTTGTGGGTTCCACTTGCTCGGATTGTGATGTCATAATGCATGTTGCTTGTTAGTTCTATTCGATAACAAATTAAATTGCTAAAGAAACGGAAAGTTGCGCACTTCAGTTGTTGTTGTTGTTGTTTTTTTTTTTTTTATAGGTCTTTCGGGGCCAACTGACTGCATCAGTTTGCCATTTCCTTACTCTTTTCCTCCTGCGGAACGCATTATTTTGTCATTTGCATTTGGCTGAGCTGCTGTCGCCCCTGCCTTCCACACCCCTCGCCTCCCGGCCCTTTTCCTTTTTAGAAATGTTCATTTCAGTGGCACGTTTCGAGTACTCGTATTTTGTGCTGTTGCTGCTTTGGTTGTGTTTGTTTTTCTCTGCTCCTTCTCCTTTTCCTTCTTCTGCTTCTTCTACTGCTTCTGCTTCGTCTATTGCGCCCTGCAGGTTACCAGATGTTTCCAGAAATTCAAATCCAAGGCTATGTCCTTGGCCGGGGCCAAAGCACAAAATTTGAATGCAAAAATGGAAATTTATTGAAGGCAAATTTTTGGTCAACTAATTGATGTTTGTTTGTGTAACATTCGATTATTTTGCGGCATTCCGATAATTAATGACATTTCCTTGAACACAAGATTAATAATTATTTATGTTCGAAATCATTTAGTTAATTATTAAATAATTAATATTAATAATATAACAAACTGTGACAACTCAAACAAATGAGTTGAGTTCTTTCTTTCTTTCATTCTGTTGGGTAAGCATATATGTGTGTGTGTGTGTGTGTGTGTGAAGTGTGTGTACATATGGCAAATAGAAAACAAATCGTTGGCCTTGAATTTAATTACATTGGCCACCATAATTAAGTGCCAGGTTCACTGAGCTCCATTCAAGTCTGCAGAAGAGAAGGCTATATGAAATTCTATAAACACTCTCTCAAGGTTCACTCAGCTGCAATAATTTCTAAAAATATTTGTCCGAACCATTTTGGAACCATTGTTAACCGCTTTGGAACGAACTTGACACATTTCCACTGACTCATTCCTTAACGACATGAACATTTTGTGGTTGAAACGAAGAGGCAAAGCTTATTTAGAATTGGTTTATTACAGCTTGGGCCATCCTTTCAGACAGTTTACTGTCTCTGAGCTTCTGCTTGCACCATTCTTTAAGCAGCTCAATAGAAGCCGATGTGCTTAGCAAATTGCTGGCGTCGATTGCTCGCCTGCTACGGCTATTTTTGTGAATCTGTACCTAGCATGCGGCTCCACCTGCTTCCCAAGCCCTCTGGGATGTGATTGCTGCGCTGTTTCCGTTGCTCTCTGAATTTCAAAAAGCTCAGCACAAGACTGCCGTCGATTGCTCGCCTGCTCCTGCGTTTCTGCATATCTAATCCAAACCTCTCGCACTATCTGTTCATGGTGCAGCACCCAGCTCTCTGGGATGTGATTATTGCGCAGTAACTGCAATTCGATGTGTTCAAGAATTGGTTGCCATCGATTGCTCGCCTGCTCGCTCGCTTATGTAGATCTAAACCTTACCTGCCGCTTCACCTGTTTTTCGCCCCCCCCCCCTAGGATGTAATTGTTGCACAGTCTCAGTTGGTCTGTCTCAGTTCGATTGATTTAGCAAAAATCTGCCCTCGATGGCTCGCCTGCTCTGTGGTTTATGTATATCTAAACCTAGCCAGTCGCTCTATCTGTTTATAACGCCTCGCCCAGCTCTTTGAGATTTAAGATTTGCCCAATTCCTGAAATTGGATGTGTTCTGCCTTCGATTGTTCGCCTCTTAGCTCGCTTATGTAGATCTAAACCTTGTCTGCGGCTCTTCTTGTTTCTCAAGCCCACTAGGATGTGATTGTGGCGCAGTCTCAGTTGCTCACTGAAATTCGCTTTGTTCAGCAAGAGACTGCCGTCGATTGCTCGCCTGCTCCTGCGTTTCTGCATATCTAATCCAAACCTCTTGAGCTATCTGTTCATGGTGCAACAACCAGCTGTCTGGGATGTGATTATTGCGCAGTAACTGTAGTTCGAAGTGTTCAGCAAATGGTTGCCGTCGATTGCTCGCCTTTTGCTCTGGCTTTTCTGTAGATCTTAACCTAGCCTGCGGCTTCAACTGTTCATGGCGCTGCGCCCAGCTTCCTGGTATGCGCTGGATATATACATATATAGCATTGCAGGCGTCGATTGTTCGCCTGTAAACATACAGGAAAGCTAGTTATTGGTTTTTAAAGCTGTTTCAATGACTTTGCAGTGTTGTACACTGGTCAAAGACTTATTTACTCAGTTCATACGTTTGTTTGGCTACGCTAAATTAGCTAAAACATCTCCTTATAAGTGGAAATACTATCTAAAGGGACACTTTCTAATAGGAGAAGATGGGAAGCAGCTAGGTTAGGTATTTCAGTGGATAAGCAGCGAAGTACAGCGATTAGGAGTAGGCAAATTACAGTTTTGGATGGTCGTTTCTATATGAGAGATGTCTGAGATAGTTAAGAACTAACCTAAGCCACAATTTGGCTGTCCTTGCAAAATTTCTTCAAGTGGAGTAAAGAAAATCCACAAAAAAAAGCCAAAAAGAAAATCAATGTGCGTTACGCTTTATGGTTATTGAGAGGTTTCAAGCTAAAATATGGGTTAAACAGTGTTAAATATGTCCGAACACACACACACACAGGCACACACACACATAACTCATTTGCTTGGCTTTTCCTTTTTTGTTCATTTCGCCTTGTTGTCCCATTTTTGTCTCTTGCCTTTTACCGCTCCTTGAACTTTGTGCTTGTAATGCTCAAGGATTCAGTAAGTGAGTGAGCGTAGGAAAGGGAAAGGGGTTGGGGGGGATGGCCATAAAAATTGATCATAATGCCTGCCGAGTGACAATTACAGAGGTCGAGGAAAGGAAATTGCTGTGTGCCATATCCATTACGCATACGCAGCGTTGCAATTTTATGGTCGGCGCACAAAAGTATGCTATGCGAAATTGCAATTTACTTGCGTAAATTTAATAAAGTTGCCTATTCCTTTTACCCTCTTCCTACTCCTGCACCAGCTCCTGCTCCTGGCACCTTCTCGAAGCCAAGTTGCTTTTTGCGGGTTTGGTTCTGGTAATGCAATCCCTTTTGCTGCTGCATTTTGCAAAAAGCTGTTGAAAATAATTAAAACGAAAGGGATTAAGTTTGAGTTGAAGCAAACAGTGTGCGAAAAGTTTGATAGAGTGATTAGGGTTTTACGCTGGAAACTGTGAAAACTAGATTAATTATTTACCTAAATTACGAACTTGGAAATGAAGAATGGAAACGGCCAACTCCTCTTGCCTTCGCCTTTAGCCATGAAATCGACAACTTGTCACAAATTACACCTAATTGAAATGCCGTAACATGCCAAATTGAAAATGTAATCCCTTTAATTCCCCGGCGAATTCGTAAGCGTTTTTTTTGTTGTTGAGAATTAATTAAATGAGGCAGCCACAGGCCACAGGCTTCATTAATTGAAGTAAATAAAGAAACGACAAGAAAAGAAAAAAAAAAGAGCTGCTGCTGCTGCGAGACGACATCGTTCACCCAAAATATTTTCTGTCTAGGCGTTAATATGCAATTAAATGAATTTCTTTATCCCATGTGTGTGCGTGCGTGTCGTCTCAATTAAATCCGCAAAGTGTGTCCCCGAACTCGAGACGCGTGTGCAAGATCCCATGAAATGAATGCCAAAACCCCTCTCAAACCAACAACAACAACAACAGCAGGAGCAGCAGCAGGAGCGGTGGTGGGGCCTAACGAGTGCGAGTGTGTGATATGTCGCGTCGGATAAAGGGATATTAGAAGGAATTGGTTTGAGGCTTGAATTTATGCACTCGCACTCGCTTTGTTCATTCATTTACGCGAACATCAACCCATTAAAGGGGTTAATATTAAGAGCTTAAGATTGAATTATCTTCGTGGCAGCGCTCACAAATGGATTGACCGATTTTAATTACTAAATTTAATCCCATTCCAATTTATCTTTATATAGTTGAATCGATTACTGATTTATGCATTACTTTTCTTAAAAACATTTGAAGGTTGACTATTGTGTCGAGCTCTAACGATTTGGCATTAAACTTTAAATAATCATTGCGATCGGAAATGAAGTCGGATTATCTTGTTTTATTAGATCGCTTTTGCAAATGTTTGCTGTCGATTGCTCGCCTTTTGCTCTGGCTTTTCTGTAGATCTTAAACTAGAATGCGGCTTTAACTGTTCATGGCGCTGCACTCAGCCTCCTGGTATGCATTGCAGGCGTCGATTGTTCGCCTGCAAACATAAGGGCCGATTTCTCATCTTCTCATTAGCTGCTATGTGTCACATAAGCTTAGATTTTGCTCTGTTCTTTGTAGGCTTATGAGAGAGCGAGCTTTTTATACCCTTGCAAAGGGTATTATAATTTTACCCAGAAGTTTGGAACGCATAGAAATATTAATATTCTTGATCAGGGTGACGAGCTGAGTCGATTGAGCTTTGTACGTCCGTCTGTCCGTCTGTCTGTCTGTTTCTACGCCAAAAAGTCTCTCAGTTTTGAAGCTATTGATTGGAAATTTTGCACGGAGTCTTCTTTTTGCTGCACACTACTAATGTGTCGGAACGGACCGGATCGGATGACTATATCTCATAGCTCCCATAGAAACAATCGGTCGGAAAACTAGTTTTAGTATGAAAAACTTTTTTCTTTTCAATGGAAACGTCTCCAAACTTTGTAATAATAGGTTTTCTATAATTTTATATAATTCTACCAAGTTTGATGAAAATCGGACAACTATATGGTATAGCTGCCATACAAAAGATGGGTCTGAAAATCAGTTGAAGTTTTGAAAACTTTTTTGTTTTTAATGGTAGCATTCTGCAATTTTGTATTTCTTTGTTTCACATGCTTTTACATAATTTTACAAATTTTTAGCCAAATCGGATGACTATATCACATAGCTCCCATAGGAACAATCGGTCGGAAAACTAGTTTTAGTATGAAAAACTTTTTTCTTTTCAATGGAAACGTTTCCAAACTTTGTAATCATAGGTTTTCTATATTTTTTTTAAATTCTACCAAGTTTGATGAAAATCGGACAACTATATGGTATAGCTGCCATACAAAAGATGGGTCTGATAAACAGTCTTAGTTAGAAAAACTTATTTGTTTTTAATGGTAGCATCCTGCCATTTTCGTATTTGTTTGATTCACATGCTTTTACATAATTTTACAAATTTTTAGCCAAATCGGATGACTATATCACATAGCTCCCATACAAACGATTGGTCGGAAAATGGGAAAAAGAGTATTTATTTTTTTGAAAATATTTAAGCGAGCACTTGCAAGGGTATAATAACTGCAGCACAGGTCGAAGTAAGCTTAGCTTTCTCGTTTAGAAACTTATTTCCATCAGGAACTTTAAAAAGTTTCGCCAAATGTTCGTAAATAATCGCTAAATATTCTCTAAATGTTCAATAGAGGGCCCCACAACTAACTTTAATTAATAAATGGCAACACTTTGATGAATCGTTAGATTTTGAAACTGTTATCGACAGATTTACGCTTTATGTAAACTTATTTTCTACGAGAATTGGAAAAACCAGCGATGTTCAAGAAGAGAGGCTCTCTGTAGCTCTCTGTCTCTCTCTGACACTCACTGAAGCATTACTTCGGAAAGCATTCGGCATGAATTGCCTAAAGTGTTCGGCCCCTGGGGGCTATGGGTGAACATCGCTGGCATAAACTATCGTTAAATGTTCGCTTAATGTTCGCCATCGGTGGCGTACTACAACTAGCTTTTCTTGAAAACTTCGGCGAGTCGTCAGTTTTTGGCCAGGTTTTTACTTTTCGCAGAATCATATCATTCTAAACTGCGGAATTATGCCTTTAAAAGCGACATAGTTCCGCCATAACAGCAATTTGCTAGTATATTTCTGTAGCTTTTGGCAATTAAGGCGACCAAACAACCTTATTTAAGGACAGCAACTCCGTGAGGTAATTTTCCGTCGAAGCTTTTTCCACAAATGTTTCGTTTTCTGTTAATTTTTGGCTCTATTTTCTATAGTTTTTGAGCTTTAAAATCCCAAACAAAAAGGCAGCTGGTCTTGCCGCTCAGAGCGGCATGCGAATTGGATTTCAAATACAAAAGAGAGTATTTCCCCCCATTTACTTTTTGCACACACCCCAAAAAAAAACAACAACAAAAAATAAGAAAAAAATGAAGGAATTACGTTGACATTTAACGAGCTGCATTTGGGGTATTTATTTTTAGCACAATTCTCTTTCAAATCATAAAAAATACAACCAGAAAAGAGCAACAACAACAACAACAACAAAAAAAAACAGTTAATAAACAAACAAAAACAAAAAACGTGATGCAAATTCGCTGGTCGCCGCACCAGTTGCGACAGCGACTGAACAACAGCCCCAAGGTGAACCGGCGGCAGCGGCAGCAACAGCAGCAGCGGGAACGCGATCGAACGAGGGGCGGACGAGCTTCTAAGCTTCCCCGGTGCAATGCAACTGAGCTTTGACTGCATTCAAGCGAGGGCCGTTCCAAGCTGCAGACGTTGATCCACGGACCGATCCCGATCTACGAAGTGCAGTGTGTTACAAAAACTATAGTTATATATCTATAAACTGATGGCCTAAACTCCCCCCCCCCCCCCCTCTCGCCATGTGCAGCCGCAAATGCTTTCGCATGCCCACGCTAGTCATCTGCGGAGTGGTGCTGACAATCATACTGGTCTGCATCACGGGCATTACACTGACCAACAGCATCAACATCTCCAACATTGTCAAGCTGCGCGAAAAGGTGGCCAGTGACTCGGCGGCGGCCAATGGTGGCCATCAGGCGGCACAGACGCGCGCCGCACTGGTGGAGCAGCAATATTCTACACTGCAACAGCATCATTTATCGCGCAGCGATCTCAATTATATATCGGCTGCCACGCATCCGAAGAATCTGCAACGTTTGATGGCGGCGGCGGCGGCGGCAGCAGCTGCCTCGACGCCGGCTAATAAAATTGTGATTGAAATTGGTTTGAGGAATAACAATGAGACTGGAGGTGGAGGTGGCGGCGGAGGCGGAATAGCAGTGGCCAGTTCGGTGCCCCTGCCGCATATGCTTCAGGCGGCGGAGGCTCTGATGGAGGGTAATGTGGACTCCATATCGCTGCCAGCTGCTGCGGCGGTGCCAGCCACCACTACAACAACAACAACAACAACTTCAACAACTACTACAACAACTTCAACCACCACCACAAATGCTCCTCCTTCCTCCACCCAACTAAGCCACATTATGGCCATTGATGATCACAATCCTGCAGGCATACAGTTCGAACGTCGCGCCCATATCAAGCAGGTACACAGAGAGAAAAAATATGTCAAATTTAAATAGTTTTTCGTGTGTGTGTGTGTGTTTTTTTTTTGGAGTAAAAAGTGTTTTTTTTTTTGTATTATTATTAAATAATGGTTGAATAAATAAGTTTTTATATAAATATTATGTATTATTGTGCAAAATGTGGAGGTGAAACATGTTTAACTGCGAAGAGGGGATATCAGCGTCAAGCGTCACGCTGATATGGTAAGATAGACGGTGATGTGATATCGAGTACTGAGTTGGAGTATCTAAAGCTTAGTAATGAGTAATTGGTATCCAGTATCAAGTACTTTGTATTAAGTACTGAATTCCAATTACTGAGTATTGTGTACTTAGTCTCCAAGCTGTAAACTACAATTACCTTTACCATTACAATTTTTTCGATTTTTTTTTGTAAAGGTAATTGTTATTTAGAACTACGAGTATCAGTGATTATTTCAAATTGTAATTACTTTTACAATTACTTGAATAATTGTACCTGTAAAGGGGGATCAAAGAGTATTTGTGCTTGAAAATGATTAATTATTCATGTATTTCTAGGTGTAAACTGAAATTATTTACCCCACCAGGTTTTGTCAAAATCATTGAAATCTTCTTTCTGGATTATGTGCGGATTAGGGGGTAAAATATAGTAAAATTGCTTCTCGACTTTATTCAGAACAGCAATCGACGCACTCTTTAAGCTAATTAAGCTCTTTTTAAATTAATTTTGATGATTTACAAACTTGATTGAAGTCAGAGTTTTCAACTTTTCAAGCGCAATTACTCAATAATTCTCCATTACAGGTAAAATTATTCAAGTAATTGTAAAAGTAATTAAATTTCTATAAAAACATTTAATAATCGTAGTTCTAAGTTACATTAACGATTACCTTAAAATCGTAATCAGGAATTGTTTTTTCATTATATGAATAATCGAGAATTTTGTTATGAAAAGTAATCAAATACGGAAAGTAATGATTACATTACAGCTCTGCTTAGTATTGAATACTTAGAGGTGATTATCGATTAGTTGTAGTATCGAGTAGTAAGTAATGAGTACTAAGTAACGAGAATCAAGTATTAAAATCGAGTACTGTGTGTCTAGTATTGAATTACAAGTACTTAGTGTTTGGTATGTAGTAAAGAGTACTTAGTAGCTCTTATCGAATATTACTATCGTGTACTGAGTGTCGAGAATCAAGTTCTAAGAATTTAACTATGAGTATCGAGTTCTTCATATCAAGTACTTAGCATGGAGTATCCAATACTGACTATCAAGTACTTATTATAGAGCAGAGAGTATTCATTTCTGTTTAGAGTATAACTTGGAAAATAATTGCCGTATTCACTTGAAATTTGCTGTAAGTGTACCTAAATATATGAAAATTACTAAAAAAGAAGAAAATAAAGTTAATTTTTTTAAAGTTCCAAACTAGAATAGGAGATAAATCAATGAAAGCTCTTTAGAGCTGCGTTCAACTCCTTTCCGCCCTCCTGGCAATCACCTTTCGCAACGCATAGTTTAGGTCAGCGTCAACAAAATGCCACCAGAGATTTAACTGCAACTCATTAATTAGTTTAATTTGAACAATTAGGACTCATTTTCTCGCTTTCTCTCCCTCTCTCTCTCTCTCTCTCTCTCTCTTTAGTTTTAGCCCAAAACGTGACCAATTTAATTGCCCAAGTCTCTGTCTAACAAACAATGGTGCTCTCAGCTCCGCATACATTTTATAGTTGTCAAATGACATTTTCACCAACAAACAAAACAAAACAAATGACTAAACTCTGACAAAGGGGGGCGTTGTGTGTGAGATATTTTTTTTTTTTTTTTTTTTGCATGCTAATATGTCGGTGCGGACAGAGATGGGTGGGTAGTGCAAAATTCGTGTTTGTCGTTCATCATTACCGGGACGGAAAATACTACATGCGAGATCAACAAAAAGGCGCATCACACAAATTGGAAATTGAATTTTTCCGACACGGGAGAGAGGACGGGGTTAATTGCGAAAAATAGCATGAGATGGCGGGAAATTGAAAGCGAGTCGCGGAAAACGAAAACAAAAATAATCAATAGGTAGATTAAAATTAGAATGACAGACATAAGCCATTGATGAGTAAAAACTTTTTGCAAATCAAATGTGTTGAAACGAAGGAAAGGAAAATATTGCAAAAATGGAGAGTTTTATATGTAATGTTGAATGCTTTTGCGGTGAACAGCTGGTGTCACAGTTTGTTATTTAAGACTAGACTTACACGGTAAAGTAAACTTCAGGAAGTTATCTTAGTGGCTTTTGTACAGTGACTCTTCTTCATTGACTCTTTTTCAGTGACTCTTCTTCAATGTGTGCACAACAAAGCGATGTTCATTCATTTGCTCTCTCTCCCGTTCTCAGCAATAACTCTGCCAACTACTCTAAATTACAAATAAGTTCAATATTTGCTTGTGATAACAATAAAAGAAAACAAATAAGAGCAAAATTTAAAGTAGAAAATTCTGTTCAAATAGAAAATAAATATTTTTCTTTGATCACGGTCGCCACTTTTAGTTAATTCACATGAAAAGGCATCATACGTTATTTTTCCCACTTGCAATCTCAGTAATAACTCTGCAATCTACTCAAAGTTTAAAACAAGTTCTATATTTCCTTTTGTTTACCATAAAAAAAGCAAATGAGATGAAAAATGTAAGTCAAAAAGTTCTGCTTTATAGAAAGAGTTGCTTTTCTATGACAGCTATACTACATAGATGACCGATTTCGACCAAACTGGGTGGAATCATGTAAAAGTATAGCAAACTAAGAAATACAAAGTTAAGAGGCGTTACCATTGAAAACAAAAAAGTTTTTCTCACTAAGACTACTTTGCAGACCACTTTTCAATGGAACGAAAAGTGTAAATAGTGGAGGCTTAAGATACCGACAAAAAAATATTATAATAATAATTAATTTAATTATAATTTAATATTTTTTTGATCAAAAATTGGAATATGAAAATTTTGATTTTTTAAAACCACTTTTAAGCCCCTATCTCTTCATTTAAGGGAGTTATGGGCGTTTAAAGATTTGGGAGGTTTAAATTACTGTAAAAAATTTTTTTAATAACTTTTTTACACAATTTTGAATAGAATCTGGAATCCAGAATACAATTGAGACTCTACTTTTCTATGGGAGCTAGACCATATAGTTGTCCGATTTCGACCAAACTTTGTGGAATTATGGGAAAGCATAGCAAACTAAGAAATACATAGTTTGGAGGCGTTTCCATTGAAAACAAAAAAGTTTTTCTAATTAAAACTACTTTGCAGACCACTTTTCAATGGAACGAAAAGTGTAAATAGTGGAGGCTTAAGATACCATAAAAAAAATATTATAATAATAATTAATTTAATTATAATTTAATATTTTTTTGATCAAAAATTGGAATATGAAAATTTTGATTTTTTAAAACCACTTTTAAGCCCCTATCTCTTCATTTAAGGGAGTTATGGGCGTTTAAAGATTTGGGAGGTTTAAATTACTGTAAAAATTTTTTTAATAACTTTTTTACACAATTTTGAATAGAATCTGGAATCCAGAATACAATTGAGACTCTACTTTTCTATGGGAGCTAGACCATATAGTTGTCCGATTTCGACCAAACTTTGTGGAATTATGGGAAAGCATAGCAAACTAAGAAATACAAAGTTAAGAGGCGTTACCATTGAAAACAAAAAAGTTTTTCTAACTAAAACTACTTTGCAGACCACTTTTCAATGGAACGAAAAGTGTAAATAGTGGAGGCTTAAGATACCATAAAAAAAATATTATAATAATAATTAATTTAATTATAATTTAATATTTTTTTGATAAAAAATTGGAATATGAAAATTTTGATTTTTTAAAACCACTTTTAAGCCCCTATCTCTTCATTTAACGGAGTTACGGGCGTTTAAAGATTTGGGAGGTTTAAATTACTGTAAAAATTTTTTTTAATAACTTTTTTACACAATTTTGAATAGAATCTGGAATCCAGAATACAATTGAGACTCTACTTTTCTATGGGAGCTAGACCATATAGTTGTCCGATTTCGACCAAACTTTGTGGAATTATGGGAAAGCATAGCAAACTAAGAAATACATAGTTTGGAGGCGTTTCCATTGAAAACAAAAAAGTTTTTCTCACTAAGACTACTTTGCAGACCACTTTTCAATGGAACGAAAAGTGTAAATAGTGGAGGCTTAAGATACCGACAAAAAAATATTATAATAATAATTAATTTAATTATAATTTAATATTTTTTTGATCAAAAATTGGAATATGAAAATTTTGATTTTTTAAAACCACTTTTAAGCCCCTATCTCTTCATTTAAGGGAGTTACGGGCGTTTAAAGATTTGGGAGGTTTAAATTACTGTAAAAAATTTTTTTAATAACTTTTTTACACAATTTTGAACAGAATCTGGAATCCAGAATACAATTGAGACTCTACTTTTCTATGGGAGCTAGACCATATAGTTGTCCGATTTCGACCAAACTTTGTGGAATTATGGGAAAGCATAGCAAACTAAGAAATACATAGTTTGGAGGCGTTTCCATTGAAAACAAAAAAGTTTTTCTAACTAAAACTACTTTTTATATATGTTTTGCTTTTATCACGGTCGCCACTTTATGCTCGCTTACTTTTCTCTCCTAAGCTCTTAGCAATAACTCTGCAAGCTACTCAAAGCTCAACACAAGTACAATAGTTCCATATGCTTACAAAAATTAAAGTGATTGAGAGAAAAATTTAAATCAGAAAATTTTTACTTTGATCACGGTCGCCACTTTTTGTAAATTCACAGGAAAAGGCTTCGTACATTGATTTTCTCTTTCAGCAACAACTCTGCAAGCTAATTAAAACTTAAAACAAGTTCAATATTTCCATTTGTGTACGAAAAAGTAAAGCAAATGGGGCCAAAATTGAAAGCAGAACATTCTGTTTAAAGAAAATAAATATTTTCTAATGATCACGGTCGCCACGTTTCGGTAACAAACGAAATTTTCATATTTTACTTTATTTTTGCTTACAAAAAACCAAACAATGAAGCTTTACTAGGCAGACCTTTGAGCTTACTTGTATTAACTTTTCGAGCGATCTTCTCTACACTTAACTTGGAAAGTACCTTTGAACGTTGCATCATTGGCAAATAATTGCTCAAAAGCGAGAATATTTCGTGACATGTAATATTATTGTTTTTCTAAATCAATCTGGAAACCTGTTTTTTCAATCGAGAAACTATCCATAAAGCATAAATTAATATACTCCGGTTTGAACCAGTTCATGAACTACTTGGCCATAAGTTATCTCCCACTGACAACTGGAACAAGTATTCACAAATCATCTATACAACCCGCTGCTTCTCTAGAACTGTAACTGCAACACACACATTACACTAATTAACATAGTTTTAGCACAGCTAAAAAGAAGAAAAAAAATGCAAAAAAAAACTGAAACGAAAACAAACAGCAAAAAGTTAATAAACGACCACAAAATCTGATGTAAAACGCGCATTTTTCTAATGCGATTAACGAGCGTCTCTCGCTCTCTCTCGCTCTCTTCTCTCCCTCTTTCTCCGGCAAAGTTGGCAGAGATTGCAGTTTTGAGTTGCAAATGGAAAAGTCTACAGGAAAAACAGAAAATATATGAAAAAAATAAAAGTTGTTTAGCCAGCGGTGAATGCTGTTGAATGTGTAATGCCGCCCTCCTCCTCCACCTCTATAAGCGCCAGGCAGGCAGGCAGGCAGTCAGTCAGTCGGTAAGTCGGTTGGTTAGTCAGTGAGTCAGTCAAAAGCCAACGCTAAGCCAATTAACTTTGCAAACTTATTCCGTGTGAAATTAATTACTTGATTTTTAATGTATAGCCTAACCTGCTACTCACTGGGCTGCTGCTGCTGTTGTTGTCTGTCGAGGGGAGGCCGCAGAGCAGCAGGAAAGCAGGAACCACAACAACAACAACGAAAAGATACACAAACAAATTCCAATGGTTGAATTTTACATGCGTTTGCTTTATTTATTTACAAAGCTAATTTACTGCATTTCCGTTTTTTATCGCCCATGTTTTTGGGTGGGAAGCTTATCAATTTTTTAAATTTAATACAAAATTGCATTTTAATTGTTACCTGGCTTGGTTGAAGATTGAATTCCCAACGAACCAACATTTCTCAGTTTCTACCTTTCATTTCATTTGCCCTTGTACCAATTTTCCCCACTCTCATTTGAAAGTCAACTTTCTAAATACATCAATTCCTTACAATTTTCAAATATTTTTCCATCCATTTGAACTGCATAATGCAGTTCAATAAACAGCAACAAAAGTGAAAAGCAACACTTTTATTTGTAGAAAAGTAAAAGTGAGCAATAATTATTATTTGCCAGAACGTGCCAAAGGGGCTCAGCCGGGTAATAATTTCAGTTTTAATAATAATAACCAAAGCGTCTTCGTCTGCTTTTGAGAGCCTCCGGGCCATTTTAAAGGCCTGCAGAGGTCTCAATGTGCTTTTGTTAACCTAAAAAGTTAAGCAATTTGTTATTAAGAAAAGTTTTACAAATGGGCAGATGTGAAGAGGGGGGCGGCGGCTAAAACTTGGGCACACAGAGAAGAAAATATGTACTTATGTATATGATAAATGAGATTACACATCACAACAAGATAAAAAAAAGAATAGCTAAAATTAAGCTAAGAGAAAGTTAAGACAACATTTTGTAACCCAAATAACATCCATCCAGCCGCAACGGAGGTGTTTGCTTCAGTTCTGCCTGCTTTTGCCTGATCAAATTCTGTAACCAAAGGCTGCATTTATGTTCAAAGGATTTTGTGAGCAAACATGTTGAAGTATAGCATAACTGTTTGTTTATGTTTCATTGATTTGGACGCCACAAATAGAGACCAAGTGCTGTTTATTCAAAGCACAGAAATGTTATAACAAGAGTATTGGATGCATTTTTCACACAGCAAGGATACAAACATGTTTGCCTGCTGAATGATATTGCAGTCCAGAGGTGCCCAAGAGCACCCAATGCTTGCGTAGTCACTAATACAAATGAAAACAAGTCAGAAAGTAAGAAGAAGTCATACATATTGCACTCCAGAGGTGCTCAATAGCACCCAATGCTTGCGTAGTCACTAATACAAATGAAAACAAGTCAGAAAGTAAGAAGAAGTCATACAAATTGCACTCCAGAGGTGCTCAAAAGCACCCAATGCTTGCGTAGTCACTAATACAAATGAAAACAAGTCAGAAAGTAAGAAGAAGTCATACAAAACCCGACTATAACATACTCTAAAAGTTCCTTCCAAAGTTTTCATTTGCCACACAAAGTGTTAAGGTGTGTTAAAGTGCTGCCCAACGCTGTTCCAGCCAGTGATGCCCATCATAAATGTTGGTTTTACCTATAACTTGACCATCGTTCATTCCATTTTCAGTATTTCTTAGGCGAATCTATAAATAATACTGATAACTAAATATGTTCACAAGGTACGAACCTTCTAGCTCTCAAATTGTGGAAGATATGAGGTTTTTCTTAAATTGCGGGGGCGTGTCGAATATTTAAAATAAACTTTATCTGCCTGCAAGTATAAGAAGTTTTTATCCCATACAAGCCAAACCTCCATCTCTTACCATGTCTGAGATCTGTGCTTTTTTACGGACAGACAGACATGGCTATATCGATTCGGCTGTTCACTCTGATCAAAAGATGAACATGGTTATATCGTGTACCTGTGAACTGAATATCTAATACTTATAATGGATTATGGAGTACTGTTCATTAAGGGCTGATTATCAAGAACTAGGTATCGACATCTGAGTATCGAATACTCAGTAACAACTGAGTATGCACTGAGTGTAGAGTTTCGAATACTAAGTAACGAGTATTTAGTATCGAATACTTAGTGTTCAGTACCTTGTATTCAGTATCGAAAACCGAGTTTTAAGCGGTGAATACCGAGAAGTGAGCATCGAGAATTAAGTATCAAGGTCTAAGTATCGAATACTGAGTATTAAAAACTGGCTATCGGATACTCAGTATCGATAATCGAGTATCAAGTACTGAGCAACGATAAGTGGGTATCGAAAAGTGACTATCGAGAATTGAGTTTCAAGCTCTGAGTATAGAGAACTGTGTTTTCAGATCAAAGAATAGAATACTGAGTATTGAGTTTAGAGTATTGAGTACTGAGTATCGAACTTTGAGATTTATGCATAAAGAAACACACAAACCCACAACTAAAGTGTGTGGCATATACTTCAAACGCATCTATACCCTTTTACAAGAAATTTTCTAAAGACTGTTTGAGACACCTGAGGGTTAAGATCCTTGAAATATAACTTAGATAAGGGTGATAGTTAAAGGTATCACTAATGTTTTCTGTCTCAGAAGGAAAGGTATGCTCTTCCCTGAATTCTCTCACATACGTGAACTGATAGAGGGATAGGAAGGTTTTCTCTAAATAAGATGGGGGAAATAGAGGTTTCAATAATAACCAAAGCGGAAAGTAATGCTCGCCTTCGAATGGTTAACCAAGTAAGTTGCAGCGGGAAGAGATCCTCGACTTCAGAAATGTTTAATTAGGATAGGAAATATTATCAAAGTGAAAAGTGATGCATATTTTCTAAGAACTGACCTCAAACATTGAAGCTGGAAGGGATTCTTTTATGCGGGAAATAGGAAGGAGCTAGTAGGGACTTGATACAAGCAAGAAAATACAGATTAAACACAGGATTTTTCCTTTATTCGGAATTCCATTCAATTATTATCAAAAATTCGTACAATTTGGTTTCCTTTCTGCAGAAAATAGGGGTAAAAGTAAGGTGGAATGTTCTTTTGGTTTATGTTACACACCTTACACATTCACTGGCAGAAACTATTTCACCTCCAACTCTTGCAGAGATCTTTCCCTCATCGAATTGGCATTACGAACAATTTCCTCTCATCAAGTGCCGCATTACTGAAGCTGATAAACGATTCTTCTCTTGTTACCTTTTGCTCACCCTACTCCCCCCTCCCCCACCCCTTCACAATACCGACTCTCATCTGTCATGTCTGGGGGGGGGAAGGTATATAATTTATAACCAACAATTGCAATGCAAAGCAGCCTCTTTATATGAAAAACACGCGCTTGTTTGAAACTGAAACTCATGCTCAATTTCCTTTGCTTCTTTTACTTTCAGGTGAGTTTGCAACTCTATTGGATTGGATTGAATTGAAAGGTGGCCCCCCCGTCCACCCTGCACATCAATATTCGCATCTACAATCTGTGATAACGCATTTAGTTTAGTCATGAGACAACAAGCAGAAAAGTTTGTGGCGCTGACAGTTCGGAACAATAAGCTTCAATTTGGAGGGGATAATGTCCAGGGAAAGTTTTGCGAAATGTGTAACACGCCCGAATGCTTTCAATTATTGTGTACAACTACAGAAAGTAGGCAAATGTCCTTGGGCTGGTAAAAACTTTATAAGCAAATCTGCCTCATCTTCTTCTATTTTTTTTTTTTTTTTTGGGTCGAAAGTAATCATTGTTCAATACCGGAAACTATTCAATTTCCGCCTGACATGAAGCGTGTATAAAACAGGCAGGCGACAACCAGAAAGCGAGAACAACACAATGGGGCATGTCCTGCCATGCCCATCCTAGTCACCTGCAGCTGCTGTGTTGATGATTGAGTTGAAAAGAAAGTACTAAACAATTCAACATGAGCAGAAAAGTTATCAAGAATTGTCAATGGTGGGGGGAGCGTTTAGGGCTTCATCTGAACTGCATTAATGAATGCATTCAGTCGGGGATTGAACTCACATATGTGTGTCAAAGCCTTGAGATTTGCTTTGAAATGTTCAAATTGCTTTGAAATAATTCATCTGCCTTCTATTGAGTCTCGATATTAAGCAGTAATCTTTGATTTTTGATTGTTACACTTTGATATTTGATACCTCAAAGGTTCAAATAAAAAGGAAATTTATCAAAATGCAGGTGAAAATAAGGTTTAAGTCCCTTGAACTAACAGCTAAACAATGAAACATGAATGCGTAAAGAGATGGAGAGTTAAACAATGCTTTGAATAGACATTTCAACATTGGAAGGGAGCGCTGAAGACTATGAGAGGAGAGAAAACGAATAGAGAAGAAAGTGTAAAGTAAAAGAAAGTATTAAATTTGTATGTTAAAGTAGAAAAATTAAAGCTGATTTCACATAGGCGCTGAGTGTACCCTACTTTTGGTCTTTAGTAGTTTGGTCACCACAAAAAAGCTCAAATGCTTGCCCACTCGAGAACATGCCACATATATTTGTTTGTGTGAAACACAAACGGACATAGTTGATATTGATTGTCATTGCGAATGCCAATCTTATAGGAAATCGCTTACAATTGTAAGTGCTTGCACATGGGAGAATCATTTTTCATTTATGCGGGGGTGTACTACTCTAGAAAAGTGCATTTTGGGATTTTTTTTCTTGTTAAAAATCAATTAAAAATGGGTAAGAAGGTCGATTAAGCCTGTCTATGTCATACCATGTACCTTCCAAAGCTTTAATTTACCACACAAAGTGTCAAGGTGTGTCAAGTGCTGCCCATCGCTGTTTCAGACAGTGCTGCCCATCATAAATGTTTGTTTTTATTCACCACACAAAGTGTTAAGGTGTGTTAAGTGCTGCCCGTCGCTATTCCAAACAGTGCTGCCCATCATAAATGTTTGATTTCGCCATAACTCGACTATCGTTCATACCATCTTCAGTATTTCTTTGGCAAATCGATAAATAATACTGATTTCTAAATATGTTCAAAAGGTACGAACCTTCTAGCTCTCAAATTGTGAAAGATATGAGGATTTTCTTAAATTTTGGGGGTGGGAGAGGGCGTGGCAAAGATGGAAAATGAACTTGATAATAAGCATATGTCAAACCTTTAACTCTTATCATCTCTGAGATGTGTTTGTTCTTGCAAACAGACAGACAGATCAAGCATCAATATCAAGAAGATGAACATGAATATATATCCTTTAAACGCCCGAAGATGCTTTCTTCCGGCTGTTTTATCAACTTAATATACTCTGTTTACCTCTGGTATAGAGTTTGACCCACAACCTCTCTCACCGCAGGCACACACACTACCTGCTGCACCACACCCGGCCACAGAAACATTGGTGTTTTGCAAATCGTATTAACTCAGCGGGAATGCGGTCAACTCTGGGCAAATGAAATTGTGTTTTCTCGCCTTAAATTTTGCTCAGCTTTGAACTGCTACAAAATGTGAAAACTCAGCTTTAAGTCAGTCCATTAAACTCTATTCTCGGTGTAATGCAAGGCTTATGCTCTCCCACAAGTTGTGTACAACAACATCATCCCCCCCCCCATCCGACATATCTCCCCTCACAAAGCTAGCTCAATTTAGAGCACAAATCCTGGCCCCAGGGCAAGTTCCCGCTGTCGTTGATATTGGCATTGCCTTCCTTCTTTCTGGTTTGCCACCTTAACTATTGCTATCAAAATGCTTGCTCCTTGTTCACTGTTTAGTTTGCCCTGCTCCTCTTTTGCCCCGCGGTGTCGAAGTGTTCATGTGTAAGCTACTTGCTGTTGTCATTGTTGTTGTTGCTGTTGCTGTTGCTGTTGCAGTTGGTAAGGATATGGCCCAACCACGCCCACCACATAAACTGCTTGCTGGTATTTTCTTTCGTGTACCTGTTACGCTTCATTAAATATTCGATAATATAGAAAGCTTTTGGCAATCAATCAATTGTCCTTACTCAATTATTTAGAGCAGTTTTGCCGAATAAGGTGACAATCAATTAGCTGCTGGGGTTTCAAAGATGTAACTTCAATCTGCAGGCTCCCCCTACTTCCCCCCACCCCCCTTTCAAGTTCATTCTCAATTCGACTATAAAACATTTTTCTTCTTATCGATGGCAATTTCCGCTTGGCGCACAAAAGCGGAACTGGAAACAGAGAGAGAGAGCACAGCATACCAAATCCAAAACCAAATCCAAATCCAGCACAAAACTAAACTGTCAGACCAATAAATAAGGGCGAGTGCGCGCCTCTGTGTGCCTTATCCTGGCTAAAGCAGAAGGAGCATCCTAGGAGCAATTAGAAACAGTCGTAAAACAAACGACCACCAAATGTTTTTTCTTTTATTTCTATTATGCATTTGCCCGGGCAATTTGTAAGTACAAATCATGGCCAAATACCAAGATGAATGGATTGCAGGGGGTCCAACAGTCGAGATGAGGAGGAGGACTAGGAGGAGGAAGGTAATTGAGAAGTTTTTGGCGTTGGAATCATCTTTTATGGCTACCAACTCTGCAATGTATATATAAACACTAAAGAAAAAGGACGATATTTAGTATCAATTGGGTGGTTATCAGCATCGAATCGGTCTTTATGTGAAAAACTTTGTGTGTTTCTCTTTCTGCTCTCAGAATTTGGATCTTTATATTATAATTTTGCCCAAAAGTTTGCAACGCATAGAAATATTCATTACCATATATATTCTTGATCAGGTTGACGAGCTGAGTCGATGGAGCTTTGTGCGTCCGTCTGTTTGTCTGTTTCTACGAAAACCAGTCTCTCAGTTTTAAAGCTATTGAGCTGAAATTTTGCACAGTATCTTCTTTTTGCTGCACACTACTAATATGTCGGAACCAACCGGATCGGCTGACTATATCTCATAGCTCCCTTAGGAACAATCGGTCGGAAAACTAGTTTTACTATGAAAAACTTTGTTCTTTTCAATGCAAACGTCTCCAAACTTTGTATTCATAAGTTTTCTATGTTTTTTTATAGTTCTACCATGTTTGATGAAAATCGGACAACTATATGGTATAGCTGCCATACAAAAGTTAGGTCTGAAAAACAGTCTTAGTTAGAAAAACTTTTTTGTTTTCAAGGTAAACGTCTTCAAAATTTATATGTATTTATTTGTGAACCTTTTACACAATTCTTCAAAGATTTGTCAAAATCGGCTGACTATAGGCTATAGCTGCCATATGAATGATCGGTCTAGAAACTAGTTTTAGTGAGAAAAACTTTTTTGTTTTCAAAGAAAACGTCTCCAAACTTTGTATATCTTAGTTTGCTATGGTTTTGTATGCTTTCACTAAGTTTGGTCAAAATCGGACATCTATATGGTAAAGCTGTCATACAAAAGTACAGTCAGAAAAGTAATATTATTGAAAAAAACTTGTTTGTTTACAGTGGAAATGTCCTTCAGAATAGTTAGAAAACCGTACTGCAAGGGTATACAAACTTCCGCAGAGCCGAAGTTAACTTTCCTCTATTTTTGGCTTTGGAATCATCTTTTATGGCTTTTCAACGCTGCAAAACAAAAAGAATGACAATATTTAGTATTAATTGCATACTTTTCAGCATCGAATCGGTCCTTATGTGAAAAACTCTGTGTTTCTTCTTCTGCACTCACATTTTTAATGTCTCTCTGATCTTCTTCGTATCACTTTAATGATTTCACTTATTAATTGCGCATTTTCGGTATCATTTTGATATTATTGACATTTTATTGGAAGACCTTGTGGCCTAGTTGGCTAGAAACCTAACAGAAAAGTTGAGTCCATCAGCCCTTAAGGACTTACTTCAAAGACACCAGCAGCAGCTGAGTTTTCAACTCAATTGACTGTCAGATGTGGGAAATGTGGTGTGTCACTTATTGTTGTCATCATTTAAAAGCCAAAAACTGAAAATGTCTTCATCATAAATTTGAGATGGCTGTTGTAAAAGTCTGCGGGTGGGTGGGACACAACCACCAGCCTGTCAGTCACTCAGTCATTCAGTCAGTCATTGGGGGGGTCATCATCAGCGGGTTAAATGGAGTTAACTCTGGGGAACTGTTTAAGATTCATTTATGTGTCTCTGTCAACAGCCTCAACATCTGCTGCCAAAGTCCAAAAAAACAAAAACTTTGTGATAATCGTCAGTCAACAAACAGTCGAGTTGTTGTTTTAGTAGGGGTGGGTGGTGCAGGCCCAAAAACTTGTGGCCAAAAAGTGTTGACGTCTGTTTTTGTGGTGGGTAGCCGGCCGGCTTGCCTGCGACCTCCTCTCCGCCTCGATATTTATTTAATTTTTAGTTTATGTTGCATAATTTTAGGCGGAGGCAAAGGAAGAAAAAAAAAGGTAACAGTTTATTTTTTTTTTTGTTGGAAAATTTTGTGCTGACAAACGGGATGGCCGTTAAAAGTGCTTACAAGACAACGCTGATAAGGATGACGATGACGATGACGATGGCTGATGATGATGATGCGTTTTATTAGAAAAGCAATTGAGTGAGTGCAGGGTGTAGGGGTCAAAGGCCAGCCAATGCTCAATCACTCGATTGACAGCACAACAAACACTGAACCAGAGCCACCAACTTCAAGTTGTCTCTCAGGTTTGTGGGTTTAACAATGTTATTATTAATATATATATATATATATATATATATGCATTGCCAAACACAACCCACAACCCACCACACCCACACCCATCCACCCACCCACACACAGTCATAACGAAGTAGGCTTTGTGCAGGAATTTCTTGGCTTGTCCATCAATCGACAAGTTTGTCAAGAAAAACAAGTAAGAAAGTCAAAGTTTGTACATAACGGATAACTTTTAAGTGTGTGCCGGCAAACGTACGGTGTAAAGTGCTGCTCAATGCAGGGCAAATGGAACTTAAAGCTGTGTACATTGAGTGCTTTGACTTAAATATTAACAAAATTGTAGACTTTGCGTTGCTTTTAATTGAATTTCTTGAGTACAAGACAAATATTGTTTCAAAACTAGATATAAATAAGATTTTTCACCACCAAATTACTGCTTTAGTACTTTCGATAAGGTTTGTCGATATCGATAGTTTCAAAAAATCTATCGATATTTAATATATCGAGTCCAAAAAACTTCAATATATCGATAATATTGTGGATTTCTAAGGCTTACACATTAATTGAAATGAATAATGCTAAGAAAACTGTAAGCCCGCTTCAAAGTAACCACCCGGACTCATTAAGGACCTTAAGATCTATGTGTGACCCCATCTGGTCACCTGCTTCTGCTTCTTACTAGTTGTAGTTCAGAAAGAATTAATTTAAGAATTTTAAAGGCATGTTTTAAGCATGTGGGGCTTGAAGCTTAATCTCAAATTTCTTTTTCCAAGCATTGAAGTACTGAATTTAATCTAGATCTTGCCTATGTTGAGCTTTAAAAGTTCTTAAAAGAGTAGGTTTTTGAAATTACGTATATTCGGCATCTTAAAAAAGGGCTTAAAATAAGAATTTCATACTTAAATCTATAATAAAATGTCTTATTGTAGCTTTTAAAATGAAAATTCTTGGTTTAAGTACACAATTTCTTCACTCTTTACTCTTAGTGTATCTCAACTGCATCAGCAACGTTCTAGAACCGGTTGGGAATTTGAAATACAGATTGGTTTAAAAACATTTCTCATACTTTTGGAAGCTTTCATTGTACGTAGTACTTCAAGGTAACTTTGTAATTGTATTAAGGAACGTGCTTTTCTTACTTTTTTCAGCTTACTGTAAGCAAGAAAAGTTCTTAAATCAAGAGCATTTGTGCTATACTCAATCGTATTAAGGCTTGGTTTCTGAATTTCGAATGTTTCGTACTTAATTTTAGCCATATCTCAGAAAAATAGTACTGAAAATAGTTAAGGTAATCATTTTGTGAAAATAAATATATTCATTTAATGTTAAACACTTTTTCCCATTTTCCGACCGATCGTTCGTATGGGAGCTATATGATATAGTCATCCGATTTGGCCAAATGTTTGCAAAACTATGTGAAAGCAAGTGAAACAATGAAATACAAAATTGCAGGATGATACCAGTAAAAACAAAAAAGTTTTTCTAACTAAGACTGTTTTTCACACCCATCTTTTGTATGGCAGCTATACCATATAGTTGTCCGATTTTAATAAAACTTGGTCGAATTGTAAAAAAGCATAGAAAACTTATGAATACAAAGTTTGAAGACGTTTCCATTGAAAAGAAAAAAGTTTTTCTCACTAAGACTAGTTTTCCGACCGATTGTTCCTATGGGAGCTGTGAGATATAGTCAGCCGATCCGTTCGGTTCCAACATATTAGTAGTGTGCAGCAAAAAGAAGACTCTGTGCAAAATTTCAGCTCGATAGCTTTGAAACTGAGAAACTAGTTCGTGTAGAAACAGATAGACAGACCGACAGACGTCACCCTGATCGAGAATATATATGGTTTATGGGGTCGGAATATTGAATATTTCAATGCGTTGCAAACTTCTGGGCAAAATTATAATACCATTTGCAAGGGTATAAAAATATCCATTTCAAAAGGATCTTCTTTTTGTATCAAACCCTTTTAATACAATTACCAACAGCTTGCTGCTCCTTCCGCTTCACCAAGGCCCCAACTCATTTAGTATGGACATGGCTTTGGCACCATTTTGACAGCACAGATACCTTCACGTCTCTGTGTTATCTTCGATTGTGCTATTTGTGTGTCCATGGTTGTAGTTCCAAAACTTATGTAAATGCTTCGTCAACTTGCATAACTTCTGACAAGTCACTTGAGGGCGGGTTGGGGGTATGCAGTTATGTATTCTCTGTCAACGTAATTCACTGATTATTCCCACAACAGATTCAAACACACACACACACACACACACATAAATCTCTGCCATTGACCAAGTGGCTGCCCTTTAATTTCCCTTTCCTGCCCCTTGGAGTTTGGCCCCTGGCGAAATTCAATTACATAGCCTGGCATTCGTGCATTGGGTTGCTTCTGTTGCCGCTGCTGTTGCACCCCTTTAATAAAAATAATAGCAGGTCATATTTATTCATTAATGAAACCAGTTGGGCCCCCGGCACAATCACAGTTCTCCATTAGAACATTCTCATGTATGCAAATTTGTTGGATGCCCAAAAACTGGGGAAGCTACACAACATAAATCAAATTCATTCCCATAAAATTTGCATACAAAACCTTCATATGGTGACTGTCCATTCGTTCGTTTCAATTAAACAAATAAATCCACTCTCTGCCGGATGAGTTGAAATGTCATTGAAGAAGATGCCCAACTCTATTTTTAAACCACAGTTCAGGGTCACACGTTATGATACCCAGCCCAGGGAGTAAATTGTAAATTGTAAATTGTAAAAAAAAAGAAAAGAAATGAACACTCTGTGTTGTTTGCAACAAAAATCAAAAACCAAAGGCTGTGCCAGGGGTCAAGGCGAAACCAGACATCAAGAATTGTGCCAAAAGAATTCGATCTTGTGACAGGCTTAAGTCAGACGCCAATACGATTTCATTCCCCAATCAATTACTATTTCAAGATAAGTATTCTTTACCATTCCATTAAATTTATCTATTCTCCCAGCTATTCCAATTTCCGAGCACACAACAAATAGTTGAACCGCTATCTATTTCATTTTGCACAAGCAATTATCAGTAGTCATAAAAAAAAAGAAACAACAAACATGAACCGAAGGTTGTTAGATGAAATAGCAAGTCGTGTGAAACGACTACAGAAATTCCCTGTACTCTCAAATTTTTGGGGCTTTTTGTTTAACATCAGCAAAGTTTCAGTCTGCGTTTCGGAATCAACTATAAGTCGGTTTTAAAACTGTCAATTTTGAACCCGTTTCAGATCCACTGATTCATACATTTTGTAAAACCTGTTTTACATTTACTTTTTGAAACAGTTTTTTTTGGTAAAAAACAAGCAATTTTAAACTAGTTTCGAGGCAGTTTTGAACTATTATTTAGTCCGATTCAGTATAGTTAGAAGAAAAAACTTTCAGCTGGTACTAAAATTGTTTTAAATATATTTTGAACCATTCCTGATCCAATTTTGAAACAGTTTTCAAGTGCTTTAAAACTAAGTATGTTGATTCTATTAATTTTTTAAGAAACAGTTTTAAACTAGGAAAGAAACAGCCTTAAACCATATATAAAAACCGTTTCTGAACCATTTTAAAGTCAGTTTTGAACTGTTACAGAACTTGATATTCAGTTTTAGATACTTAGTACTCAACATTTTGCTCTTGATACCCAGAGCTCGATACTTTATATTATAGCACTCTATACTCAGTACTCGACACTCGATACACAGTATTCAATACTCATTACCCGAAACTCAGAATACTGAGAACTTAATACTACAAATTCTCGGTATTAGATACTCAGTATTCGATGATTTGTATCACTCAATACTTTGTCCGCGTTACTTTGTTCTTAATACTTTGTAATGGATACTAAGAATTAAGTTCTCAAAACTAAGTGCTCTTTTCTTTGTGCTACTCGATACTTTGTAGACGCTACTCTGTTCTCGTTACATTGTACTCGTTACCTATAGCAGAGTTCTCAATGCCATGTAGAGTACATCTGTTCTGTAATACTCGAAACTCTGTTCTCGTTACTTTTTACTCGTTACTGACAACTACGTTCTTCATACTAAGTACTTTGTAACACTCGATACTCTGTTCTTGATACTTTGACACTCAATACTGAGCATTAAATTCTCAATACTAAGTGCTGCTCGTTTCTCTGTGCTACTTGATAATAGGTACTAAATGCTCTGTTCTCGTTACTTTTTACTCGTTACCTACAACGACGTTCTCAATACTAATTACATTGTATAATTTGATATGCTGTTCTAGTTACTTTGTACTCGATATTTAGTACTAAGTTCTCAATACTAAGTGCTCGTTTCTAGGAGCTACTCGATACTCCGTTCTCGATGCTCTGTTCTCCTTACTTGTTACTTCCTACTTATAGCTAAGTTCTCAATACAATGAACTCTTAACTCTGTACTACTCGATACTCTGTTAAGTTCACAATACAATGAACCCTTAACTCTGTACTACTCGATACTCTGTATTCGATACACTGTTCTTGTTACTATGTACTCGATACCTACAACTAAGTACTCGACCACCGAACGCTTTACAACAACACAGAACATGCCATGCATAATTTTTAACTCTTACCCAAATCTTTCGTACTTAAATATTCAATACCTTCGAACTGCCTCGAAGACTCTAACTAATACCTGATTCATTTACCTACCTTTAAACCTAAAAAGCAAACAAGACTTGCAAAATTTGGTGCTTTTTTTTTGTTATTTACCCTGAAAAGTCAATCGAACAGCGTGTTTTGCTTTTTTGCCAGCTTTTACAAAAATATCAGCGCTGCTGCTCAATCAATTAAAAAGAGAGAGGCGAACAACCAAAAAAAAAAAAAAAAAACCATCCACACCATTTTCATACACAGGAATTGAACGCAGCGAATTGAAAACTTTGATAAAATGTATTAAAATTGAAAATTGAATGCGTGAAAACCGTGAACAAAAAAAAAAAAAACGTGGTTAAAGTGAAATTTATGGGAAATGAAAGTAGCTCAACATACAAGCCAGTAATTACTTTTGCCTTAAACAACACAACAGGCAACAGGTGGGTCCCGACTCCCCCCCCCCTGAAATGAGCGCATTTAATGCGCCTTAATTTCATAAGTTTATTGAATTTGATCCCCTGATGGAAGGCGTCGTCCACATAAATTAACTTTGTCAGGGGGATGGTTTTTTTTTTTCTCTTTTCCTTTTCTTTTTCCATCCATAAAAGCATAAACGACATTACGCATACGACCCGTCGTCGTCGTGTTCAAGCAGAAGCTGTGCAAATTCTATTACAAACGTTGGGCAAAAAAAAAAAAAATCATTAAATATACTAGATTTTCTACATTTTTATAGCCGCTTTCAGTAACTCAAATGAATCACTCAGCTGGTACATAGAAAATTCCAAGAAACGGCGGGGTGTTTCTTATCAACTGATAAGTAAGTAATTACTCAACAAAGGAAAATCAAGTTTGTGCAAAAAAAAATTATGTACATTTCTTTCAACAAATCTGGGAATAAAATTTCAGAAAATATATTCATCTAGTTGCCCTGCAATTGCTGTCATTTCCCCACAACCCCCTTTGCCTTTAGTCTAGAAATTATTCATTCTGTAACTGAACTTCGTTGTGAAAGTATCTACCAAATTTGAAGTATACAAAATTTTAGTGAAAAAAAAATACAGAAAAAAATGTTGGAAATCAAACAAAATTTGTACACCCCAAAAATGTTTCGTTTATTTGGAAAATTTGTGTACGCGAATACAATTTAGTTTTAAGCAATAAAAGTGTAAAAGGTAGAGCGCAAGTACATTGTATGGACTTACCAAATAGATGTATCAACGTGGGAACAGTAAGTGTGTTACCCCAACTCAAGTATATCCCATTAAAAAGCTAACTAAATCAATTCCCAGCACTGAAATGATGGCAGACGGCAGTTGTCATATCTCAAGGCGTTTTCTTAACTGCGTTCGTTCGTTCGTTATTGTTGTTATTGAAAAGACGACGGCGGCGCCGTGAACAACACTCCAGATACATTATATATAAAGGCTATATAGAGAGAGAATTACAACCCCCCATTACATGCAATCTTTTAACACCTTTTACATCCATAAAAAAACTGTACACTTTTTTATAAAATAAATAACAAGACCAACAACAATGAAAGGAAGATTTGATTTAGACTAGTTCTATACCCTTTCATCGTAGGGTAAAATGAATGTAACGTGCAGAAAGTAGCAACTCTGGTGGCAGCTTCAATAGCCATGTCCTTTCGTCTGTACGCCTACTCCTGCAGATCAAGTTCGATTCCGCAAATAAACTGTTCACCGAACTCGCCTCTCCAATGGACCATTGTTGCGCCTGCTTTTTGGCAAGTGGCACCGTCATGTTGAAACCACATGTCAGCCAGGTACAGCTCCTTCATTTTGGGCAAGAAAATGGTTGATAATCATGGTACTGTAGCGCTCTCTATTCACAGTACCTTGAACTGAACCAAGGTTCGAACCCAAAAACCTCGAACCTCAAATTTCCGTACCTGAATCATTCCTTAATTCGGGTTCGAACCAGTGTGGCTCGAACCAGTGTTTGCAGCTCTAGTTCACATATCCATTCCTCCAAAAATGAGCTTCGTCGCTGAACACAATTTACCGATAAAAAAGTGGCATGAATTTGGACAGTAAAATTCAATAATCGTCAAGCATCGTTCGTTTGTATGTTGATTCCTGGTAAAAATTATGAACCAAACCGAACATGTTTGACAGTAGCATCTGACACGACAATAGCTGAGCTGCCCAAAAACAGTGTGGCCAATAAGAAAATTGCTAAAAAATCGCAATTTTGTAAAAGAAAGAAGTTTAAGGTTCAAAATTAAGGTTTTAAAACTAGTCTTGGTAAGGAGAACTTTGTTGTGTTCAATGGTAGCGTCTTAAATTTTTGCAATTAACTATTTTAAATAATTTCACCCAACTCTACAAAGTCTTATCCAAATCGGCTGACTATAGCATATAGCTGCAGTACGATTGATCGCTTGAAAAACTAGTTCTAGTGAGAAAAACTTTTTTGTTTTTGAAGGAAACGCCCTGAAACTTTGTATTTCTTTGTTTGTTATGTATTTCCTTGATATTACTTAGTTTGGTCGAAATCGCACATCTATTTAGTATAGCTGTCATAGAAAAGTAGAGTCTGTAAAGAGGTCTTAGTGAGAAAAACTTTTTTGTTTTCAATGGAAATGTCCCTAAAATTGGCATTTAGTTATTTGATATGATTTTACACAATTCTACAAAGATTTGTCAAAATCGGTTGACTATAGCGTATACCTGTCATAGAAAAGATCGGTCGAAAATCTAGTTTTAGTGAGAAAATCTTTTTTGTTTTTAAAGGAAACGCCTTCAAACTTTATATTTCTTAGTTTTCTATGATTTTTCTTCATTTTACAAAGTTTGGTCGAAATCGGATTTTTATTTGGTATAGCTGTCATAGAAAAGTAGAGTCTGTAATGAGGTCTTAGTGAGAAAAACTTTTTTGTTTTCAATGGAAATGTCCCTAAAATTGGCATTTAGTTATTTGATATGCTTTTACACAATTCTACAAAGTTTTGTCAAAATCGGTTGACTATAGCATATAGCTGTCATAGGAACAATCGGTCGAAAAACTAGTTCTAGTGAGAAAAACTTTTTTGTTTTCAATGAAAACGCCCTCAGACTTTGTATTTCCTAGTTTTCTAAGCTTTTCCATGATTTCACAAAGTTTGGTCGATATCGGACATCTATATAGAATAGCGGTCATTGAAAAATATGTTCCCAAAAGTAGTCTTAGTTAGAAAAACATGCTGCAATTGTATAAAAACTATCTCCTCTATTTTTTTTTGTGAAAGTTTTAGACTTGGTTTTTGTTCTGCGAGAAGTCAGGCAATCCTTTTTTAAAAGTGCCAAAGGGGGGTCATCGCTAACATATATCGATAACTCCATTTCGCTACTTAAGTCAATACCACCCTTTTGATATATTTCGCAACAATTTCGCTGGTAGTTCAATACCAATCTCAGTTCAAACTTCTTGCATGTGCACTTTAAATCGTATATTAACGTGCTTTAATAGACATGAATATAGAATAACCCTACGTATATACAAAAAACAACATATTTTTATTTATGACAACGCATAAAAAATAATATGTAAAAGTTTATGCTTCTCCGGGCACACAAATGAAAAATTGGTTTTACACGCCGTCGCGACTGCTTCGACCATGATGATAATAATGACGATAATATATAATACGGGCCTAGGCAGGCGGCGGCGGCGGCGGCAGGAGAAGAAGCAGCTGCTGCTCGATGGTGGTGCTGCTCGATGGTGTTGGCCAGCAGTGGTTTACACAGACACGCTGCTTCCCAACAATGCTCAATGAATTATTGTCATCGTTGGCCTTTGGCGATAATGTCGCACACATGCAAATGGCAATTCAATCGATGGTCCTCCTTCAATCCTCCATGCTGTGGTTATGGGGGACGGGGGCAAGCACGCATGCCGGCATTATCCGTCCTGCCTTTCAATTGAATGATGAGATTAATGCACGGAATGGGCTTGCTGTCTTGTTAAGAGGGCGTCGCACACATAAACTGAGCAAGAGTTGAGTGTAATATGGTTTCAATGGATATCGTTTTATGAATGGAAGCACACACATATATATATATATGTATATAATATATAGTAATATGGGGAAATGTTCCACATTTGTTTGCAATTGGATTTACCTCATTAAGATCATCCGCCTCATTCCGTTCAACTGTTTGCGATTTCAATTAGCAGATTTAGCGCTGAGGTTAAGACCCAATAAACGGAACGGGCACAGCCAATTAGCGCATTTCACAAGACTCAGACCTGCATCTAATTGCTACTCGGTGCAGTCCAGACTGCCACCTGGAAAAGTGGTGGAAAAGTTTTTCATTTTTCTGTTTGCCATAATTCACGCCAGCCGTCATAAGCGAAATCGCAATCATGGGCACAATTTGATTCGAGAGTTTCACCGCCCCCATCCTTTGGCTGCGTTTAACGAGGCTAATAAAGTGGGCACCATTTGCCGGTTCCACCTTTATTTTTTCTTCTTTTTTGGTTTTTTTTCAATGGGTTTATCGCATAATAATTGATTTTTATTGGCTGGAAATATGCTTGTATCCTTGTTCACGCATTAAACGAGCGCGCGAGCTGGTTTAGCAAAAAAAAAAAAAAAGGAAGAGAGAAAATTTCATGATTTCACATTTTCTTAATTTTTGTAGAATTTTTGGGGTTTTTTTTTTTTTTTTGTCGGTTGCTGTTTGGGTTTTATCGCTTACTTTTTTAGCCTCGCAGTGGCCATATTTTGCCAGTGGGCGTGGCCTATGGACTGGGCATAATGTTTAGTGCTTTTTGTTGTAAAAAAAAAAAGAGTTTTTCTCTCTCTTTTTTTTTATATTTTTTTTTTCCAGCCATAAATTTAATGTGTGTGTAATGTGCTGCAGCAGACTCACACACACACACATAGAGCGAGGGGTTTCGGGGGGCCAGAGGGAGCTGTGTATATTGCAGCCTTTGGCCTAGACAGCGGCATTGCCTTGAACCAACAAGCTTAAATGCTGCCTCGATTAGCCAGTTTTAGCGGTATCTTTTCTCGCAAATATTTAGTATAATTACTTTGATTTATGTTTCAAACCAAACCCACAAAATGTTGATGTTTGCTTAAAGTTTTGAAGTTTTTAGTTCTTAAGGTTTCTGGTGAATATTTGGTGTGACCAAAGTTGCATAGTTTTTTAAATACCAAAACGTTTAGCGTATTCTGTTAAATGTAAGAGAAGAAAAGGCTGAAAATGGCAGAATTGTGAATGGTTTCGAATGGTATGTTTCATATCCTACTTGATGTGTTTGCCTTTTAAAGTTTTGAAGTTTTCAGGGTATGGTTTTGGGTGTCTAGTGAATATTTGGTGTGACCAAAGTAAAGCTAATCTCTATCAATTATAAGCATTCTACGGTATCAGATGAAAATGCCAACAGTTGTGAAGCATTTCCTGTCCCAACTGCCCTTCTTTATTCGATTGAAGCTTGATTCATAAATAGTCAGCAATTTCCCTATAAAGTCCCATTTATTCAATTTTTTTTTGCTAACCACTCGAAAACAAGAATGAAAGTCGGTCAAGCCCGACTATGGCATACTCTGTACCATCGAAATTATACGCTCAGCATAAATTTTAATGCTGCAGTAGCAGCTGCTTCTGCGCTGCAGCATCGAACAGACTTTCGATCATAACTCGACAACCGCTCACCCGATCTCCTTCAACCCTTTGGCTGATCGATAAGTTATGCTTATTAATAAATATGTCCAGAAGGAACGAACCATCTATCTTTAAAACTGTGGGAGATATGAGGTTTTTTCAAAATTGCGGGGGCGTGGCCAAAATTTAAATAAACTTAAACTGCCTGCAGACATAAGAAGCATATGTCCCATACATGTCAAACCTCTATCTCTTACCATCTCTGAGATCTGTGAGTTCATACGGACAGACAGACGGACATGACGTACATGACTCGGCTGTTGATGCTGATCTAGAATATATAATATATACTTTATAGGATCGTAGATGATTCCTTCTCGATGTTACATACTTTTGCACAAACTTAGAATACTCCATGTTCCTACGTTACAGAGTATAATGAGTACTGGTTCGGTTTCTGAACTGCCGGTTCGGTTCATTACATCGATTGATATAGTTTATATCGATACGGCATCGTCAACAATGTATTGTCGAACGAAATGTTGCATTGAAATTATCTTAGGGAAACGTTTTGAATTCCCAAATTCACGTTTTAAAACTTGTCGGAAGACTGAAACGAGCCGAACCAAACCCTTTTTCCTTTGTGGTTTTCGGTTCGGTTCAGCATTCTAGAAGGAAGCCAGTTTGGTTTACCAGTTGGAATAAGCATCACTGATTTTATGGTCATAAAATGAAAACGAAGGAATAGTTTTCATAACTCGTTTCTATCATTAAGTCGACCGACTAGTGACATAGAAGGACTGTAGCTGAAGGGCACACTCTTCTTACTCTTCAAATAGAGAAGTATTGTAGCATTTTTATAAGAAAAAGTGCAAAGTGTATTATGATTTTGCCCAGAAGTTTGCAACGCATATAAATATTCATTTCCGACCCCATAAACCATATATATTCTTGATCAGGGTGACGAGCTGAGTCGACTGAGCTTTGTACGTCCGTCTGTCTGTATGTTTCTACGCGAACTAGTCTCTCAGTTTTGAAGCTATTGATTGGAAATTTTGCACAGAGTCTTCTTTTTGCTGCAAACTACTAATATGTCGAAACCCAACGGATCGATTGACTATATCACATAGCTCCCATGGGAACAATCGGTCGGAAAACCAGTTTTAGTATGAAAAACTTTTGTCTTTTCAATGGAAACGTCTCCAAACTTTGTATTCATAAGTTTTCTATGCTTTTGTATAGTTTTGCCCAGTTTAATGAAAATCGGACAACTATATGGTATAGCTGCCATACAAAAGATAGGTCAGAAAAGCAGTTTTAGTTAGAAAAACTTTTTTGTTTTTAATGGTAGCATCCTGCAATTTTGTATTTGTTTGTTTCACATGCTTTTACATAATTTTGCAAATTTTTGGCCAAATCGGTTGACTATATCATATACCTCCCATACGAACGACTGGTCGGAAAATGGGTCGTTGTGGGAAAAAACTTATTCCAAGGGTACAAAAACTTCGGCACAGACGAAGTTAGCTTAGCTTTCTCGATTTTAATTACCTATGGTGCAATTATTAGGCGGTTAGTCATTTCCAATTTCTTTCTTATATCTAAAATCTTATCAACATGTTTTTTGTCGCTTCATTTCTCTCTCTCTCTCCCTCTCACTCTCTCTCTCTCTCTCTCTCCACCCCTAGTTAGGCAACACGCCTCTGCCCTTTGTTGTTTCTGCTTGTTAGACAAAACATTTTATTTTGTTTGCCATCATCGATAAAGGTCATAAAATACATTTTGGTTTTTTTTTTTTTTCGATAAATATTTTCAACACATGCGTGGCAGAAAAGCAGGGCAACATTTTGTATGCAAGAAATCACTTAAAGATGCCGCCGCCGACGCCGCCACGCGTTTGCCTGCCTTTGGCTAAAAGAGATATTGTGTATACGCCACGTTTGGCAGCTGGAGAGAGGTGTCTGGGTGTTGTTGTGCCTTTTTAATTGAACTGCTCTGCAGCACTTGACTTGCCTGCGCTTGGTATTATTAAGGGGGGGCCACGCCTGCCGTCAGTGGAGTACACAGAGAGCTATTTTAGCCATTTCCACCCGATGAGAGTCAAGTGGCTGGCAATTAATTGCAGAAACTGCCAACTGCTGCAGGTCTTTCGTGTCCATTGTTATTATCTTTGTCATGGGACGGACAGTTATTATTATAATTATGTGAAGGAGGTTCTTATTAATTTCAGTTTTTCCTTGCCAACGCTTTCTCAGTGAAAAAAGGGGGAAAAGCTTCTCTGAGGTTGTTTTATATCAGTTCAGATCGGCAATTTCCAGAGAGCTGTCCAGCAGCTCCTGGATGTGCTAAGTGGCCGTATATCTCACTTTCTGTTAGGGTTTAGAAAGAGTCTGAATTGTCACACTGGCAAGATTTCAGGGTAGCAAATACATCAGAACTTTAGGCAGGCTTTTGATGGAGTGCGTTACGAGTCTGAAAAAGAAGTCAACTTTTCCAAAAGTGATTTTTCCAAACTATTTGTTCTAAAACTAAAAATGAAAAATATAGAAAAATAAACTACGTCTCCGTCGAAGTTTGTATACCCTAGCAGCACGTTTTTTCTATTTTTGGACCTAAATTTTCTATGGTAGCTATCCTATATAGATGTCCGACTTCGACCAAACTTGGTAAAATCATTCAAAAGCCTAACAAACGAACATTTAAGAAATTTGAAGTCGATTCCCTTGAAAACAAAAAAGTTTTTTTCACTAAAACTAGTTTTTCGAACGATCATTCGTACTGCAGCTATATGCTATAGTCATCCGATTTGGACAAAACTTTGTGGAATTGTGAAAAAGTATATTAAATAAATAAATGCCAATTTTAAGCACATTTTCATGAAAAACAAAAAAGTTTTTCATACTAAGAAGTAGTCTCAGACTCAACTTTAGTATGACAGCCATACTATATAGATGTACGATGTCGACCAAACTTGGTCAAATTATGAAAAAACATATTAAACTAAGAAATACAAAGTTTGAAGGCATTTCCTTTAAAATCAAAAAAGTTTTTCTCACTAAAAGTAGTTTTTCGATCGATCATTCGTACTGCAGCTATATGCCATAGTCATCCGATTTGGACAAAACTTTGTGGAATTGTGAAGAAGCAGATCAAATAAATAAATGCCTATTTTCAGCACATTTTCATGGAAAACAAAAAAGTTTTTCATACTTAGACTACTTTTCAGACTCTACTTTTGTATGACAGCTATACTTTATAGAATTTCAATTTCGACCAAACTTAGTAAAATCATGAAAAATCATATTAAACTAAGAAATACAAAGTTTAAAGACGTTTCCATTGAAAAGAAAATAGTTTTTCTCACTAAAACTAGCTTTTCGATCGATCGTTCGTATGACAGCTATATGCTATAGTCAGCCGATCCGACCAGTTCTCACAAATGTGCATCATATTTGTACTAAAAGACTTGGTGCAAAGTTTGGTGTAGATAGCTTTCAAACTGACGAAGGACATAGCATAGAAACTGAAGGACAAGGCTAAATCAACTTAGCTCGTTGTGCTGATCAAGAATGGAATACGGGGAATTTTTTAATACCCTCTGCAAGGGTACACAAATCCTGTGGATAACTTGAACAGTTTAAAAGTTAGCAATTTTGCAACGCATTTTTGAGAAAAGGCCCCACTGTGCAATGTACTGCATTGTAAGGCAAACGACATTCTTTTCCCACCTCTGTGACAAGCTTTCTCAAGGACGGAACCTTCCTGGCAGTGTTGGAAGGAGCTTAAAGGCAACACGCGTTGCTGCCACAAGGAAAAGTCTTTGAACCTTAGCGTGTATTTATAATGTGGACCTTCAATTTTACATTTGTATGCTCTTACTCGCTGCTCATACAACATAATATGGAATCACAGCTGCCAAAAGCTTCTAAGCTTTGATTTTATTACAAAGCAGGTCCTATCAAAGGGGTTATTCTTGTCTAATTCAACAGAACAAAGCTAAAACAAAGAGGGGAAAATAATGGAAAAAGTTAGAAGTAGGTACGGGGGGTGGGTGTTTAAAGAAAGGGTGCCTCCAGCTTGACACGATTTCGGCCATTCTAGTCAACAGTAAAGATACACTTAGGGCCGTTTTCTAATCTTCTACATAGAGCTATCTGTTAGAGAAAATAACAGAGCAAAATCATAGTTTATGTGACACATAGCAGCTATGTAGAAGATGAGAAATCGGCTCTTTATCTTATGGTAGAATATCCCCTTGATAATCCAGCCTGATTCATTAAAACCTGTTACCATGTCTCTGTTTCTTATTTGTTTCCTCTTTTTTTTTGTAACATGTTTCGTTCCTGCAAAATTTATGTTCATAAAATTTCCCCGTTAATGTTTTTTCCCACCATCCTGAGGAAACTTTCTTAAAATTAATTCTTTTATTACATTCCACCTCGGTTTGCCCTGCCGTCCCGCCGTTCGTCTCCACCCTCAACCAGCGAGAAAAGTTAAGTAAGAGAAACATTTTTGCACTTGTCACTTTGTTTTCCTTGTTGTTTCTTTTGAGCTTTCCCGCTGACAGGCTCACGAGACAAAGGCAAACCGAAAACACAAAGTAAAACAATAAGCAACAACGGCACTAAACAAAAAAAAAGGATGTTTTTCGGTAGGCAGATAATATGCGTATCGTGTTCATGGGGAGGTGTGAGAAAAGTCGGAAAGAAAATATTTTTTGTTGCCACTCTTGAGTATTCTGGCTGTCATCGTTACCGTTTTTTTGTTTTTGGTTTTTGTTTTTTTTATTAAAAAACGACAACGACAAGTGTATTGTGCTGTGAGAAGAAAAGAAGTGTTAGAAGATATTTGAAGGCGCCACGCGGTCTCACCCACCCCACCACTCTCTCTCTCTCTCTATCCTTGCCAAACAACAATGCGAATTGAGTGAGAGCACAAACCACCTATCCTTCCTTCTGCATGTTTACAGAAAACCTCCTTTGGCTGGTTTCCTTTGTGTTCCGTTGATTTGTTATGGAAACTCTCGGACAAACAAAAAGAACGGAACAACTACAACACATCAACAGAGAACAGAGACACCAAGAAGAGTTAATTAGAAAGAAAAAACCGACAACGATAGCAAAAGGCGATTATGAAAAAGGAAATGGCAATTAGTTGTAACTGCCCCTGGAGGATGTGAGAAGCCGCTGTGAATGCAGCCGCTCTATGCATGCCACACAGCTATTTTGTATTAGATTGACACGTCCTTAAAAGAGCTTCGCTCTAAGCACACATTTTACAACCCCCCGCAGCATCCACCCCCACTCCAAAATCAGTTGCTGCGTCTTCTGATCTTCTTTAAAATCCCCTTTCATTTCATATATTTTCCATTTAATCCCAAGTTTATTACCTTGCATACCCCTTTGGCTAATTAAGCACATCCTAGGCAATTTCTTTACAAATTTGTACAATTAATTTCACTCAAACACTCACGCACACACACCCACACACACACTGGCGTGCTGGATACCTTGTATACCGGGGCGTATACTTAACACATTTTTATGATTTGCCTTTTCCTGCTGCGTTCTTTTTTTTTTACTCGCTTTGAGCAATTTTTCTTCTTTATGCAGTCATAAATTAAACATAATTAAAATGTAAATAGAGAACTCACACACACACACACACACACACACACACAGAGTCGCATTATGCTCACATACTCATTACTTTCAAGAGCTGTAAGTACGTTTCATACCCTGTATTAAGGGAGTTCTATTGAAACCAAGCACAATATGGGTCTTACTTGGTCCTTAAAGTAATTAAGAAATTCTTAGAATTTTTAGAAAATTTCCCATGGTATACACTCTAAGAGTAAGCTTTAACGAGAACTTAATAGAGAAATTACTTGGAAAAGTTGGTAGGGGCAAATTGAAGATACTAAATTTAAAGGTTATCTAATGGAAAACCAAATAGAAGGTACAAAAATATGCCTATCAATTGAAGTCAAAGTAAAAGCTTACAGCACGTATATGAATCCCTTCTCAACACTTTCTTAAAAGCAAAAACGTATTAGTTTTCGTGGCGTTTTCAGAGTCGAGAAAGTTTAAAGAATAGATCCGAAAGCAAGTATGTCAAGTAATACTTCTTGGCATCGAAAATGCCACACTTCTTGTTATTTTTGTTAGACATAACTGAGAGAAAATGTCGAAAATGCATCTGTTCCCGCTAACTTTTGTGCTGTGGGTAAAAAACACAACTTTTTTGGTGTACAAAATATTGAAAATTTATATATAGGCTTGGTTTAACTGTCAGTCTAAACCCTTACTCCAAGAGTTACATTTCTGCAAATTGGCATACAAAATTGCCTCGCTTCTTGGCGCCAGCTGCACACAACTGTCTGGATTTGAAGCTATTCTAAAAAACAAACACATGGCGGATCGGCGTACGCTCACAAACAAATTTGGAAAATGGTTTGCTTGGAGTGGGCCCTAGAAATGGTTTCCTTTTGGCTGTTTTACAAAAATTTACTCCCAAAAAATTATGTTTGATATCTCTTTAGGTCAATTATATGCATTAAGAGTCTAGAAAGCAAAGCTAGATTCGTAAGCGCGTGGTTATTTTGAAACGGACTTGTTTTTTAGTATATTTTTTCGAGCCGGGTCAGGTTCAGGTTCGGTGCCGACTTCCCAAAATTCCAGGAGTCTTCGACTTCGGCGCCGTTCGACTCCGAACCAGCTTGCAGCCTTGTTAATTTGGGCAAATCGCCTCCCAAAGTGTAAGAATAGAGCTGGGAATTGGCTTTAAGGGCAAACGCAATCATTCGACGGGCAACAACAAGTGTTACTTAAACGCAAAAACTTGTAGTTGTGCTTAACTCTGCAAGCGGCATAGGAGAGAGAGAGAAAGAGAGTAAGCGTAGAGAGGCACATACAAAGTTATTGTTGCAATTTCGTCCAAAAGCAAGTCGCTTTAGGCAATTCGAAAAGCCACAACACAAGCGACAGGCGTCGTCAGTGTGATGAGTACTTATGCCAAAAGCTTACGCTTCAATAGTACGCGCAGTGCACTGAGCGTGCAGGTACTTTGCAGAGAACTTACACTGAAGCCGCCTTACCTTTATGGTTGTATCAGGAAGGCGTATATCTTGCGGGCGCTTTATGACCATAACGTTCTACTTTGGGCTAAACCTCCTGAATGGTCCTCTCCCTGATTGTAGATTGAAAAGTCTTCACTTCTGCCCGATAACAGGGTATCTCACAGTCTGGGCATTTTCATTTCCGAACCCCCAACTCACTCCCCAATTGCCGCCGCCGGTCATCAATTTGCATTTGTTTGTTAATTATTTTGTTGTCATTATGTTTGTTGGTTCAATTAATTGTTGTCGTTGTTGTTGTTGCTGCAATTGAAATGCCATTTCAAGGATTGGGCCAATGATCGGCTGATGGTGTCGGCGGGCTAATCCAGATCTTGTTTGGGTATCAATTTCAAGGCCAAAAACCAAACCTTCCCCTCCGCCAGGCGCAAAAGCTTTCGTTCTCCATTACCAAATTGTTGCGCATTGTTGATATGTGTGTTCCGCCTGTTGCCATTTCGTTTCCATGGCGGGCGCTCTCTCGCCCTCGCTCTCGCTCCCTCTCTCTCTCTCTCTCTCTCTAGCTCACCCAGCAGTGCTGCGTTTGGGGTGCCTGTGCCTCAAACAACGTCTCCTCATTGTGGCTCGTGCTTTTGGGTCAGTTGCCGCATTCGCGTCGGTGTCGTGGTGGCAAAAAAACATAAAAAAATAACAAAACATTCAATCAAAATTCACAAAAATCCAGCAAGAAAATCCAAAATAAATATATAAATTTATTAAATATAAATAAATAAATAAAAAATAAATTGCTTACGGTTACTTAACTGTATTTTGTTTTTTTTTTTAAAGTAAAGTAAAGTTCTTGCTCTTTCGCGCTCTCTCTCTCGCTCGCTCTCGGTTCGTGTATGTGCAACAGTTCAATGTGGGAGGCAGGGGGATGATGTACACCACCGAACTTCAAACTAATCAAAAACCAACTTTCTGGCAAAGTAAAATTTTGCATACACCAAAATCTCCACCAACCCCCCCTTCCGTCCCCCCCCCAAAAAAAAAAAGTCCACCCAAGCCTCCTCCGCCCGCTGCTTGACACGTTTCTTGCCCGAGCAGCCTCCTGGGCAACTCTCAAGTGTGTGTTTGTGTTTACATTTACGTTTGTTGTTGTTTTTACTTTTTTTAATTGCCGCCGCCTACCCAACATGTCCTTGAGTGGCAGCCTCCCTTCCCTACCCCCCGACTATGTTTATATTTAAACGCATCTTTCAGTGAGTTTTGCTAACTAGAAAAATGTGAAATATATGTTTTTCTCTGGCTGTCGCAATGTCGTGATGTCTTATGTTTGTATGTAAATGCGTTTCTATGTATCTGCTCTTCATCGATTGTGGAATAGCGTGCCAGTTTTTCTTTCAGTTTTTTTTTGTTTTTGAATTGATGTAAATTTAATTAAGTGGAACAACTCAGGAGGGGGTGACTTTCAGGGGAAGTCCCCGTGGAAGTTATCAAGGAGCTTTAGGCCAAACTGCGCTGCAGCAGCATAAAAAAAAAAACAAACTATGCTTATGAATTATTCATTTTAGGCAGAGTTTACAGCAAACTTTGAGCTTATACACAAAACTTTGTAGGTGAAACAAAAAAAAGGTCAGTTTCACACAAATGTAGCGAAAATCAAAACGTTTTTCGACACACGGCTTTTGCATTTGCGGCCTAAATGATGCCATATGGTTAACTTACTTTTTTTTGTGCCGCCTACTCATTGAATGCTTCAGTTTCTGATAGCAGCATTTTTGTTATTTTATATATACAATATGTATTTATTATGTTTAGTTTCCGCTGCTGAGAAAAAATTGGATTAAACTGGTGACTTCACTTCCGCTCAACTTTATCAAAAGATAATGGATTGCATGAGTAAATTCTGGGATTATTTCAATCCCCTTTTCAAGTACAACACCATTCAACTATTTTCCCTTCGACTTTGACTCCCATCGTAGGCAATTACCTATTACTGAATGAATGAATATTTTTTTATAAATTTTTTCCTCTTTTTAATAGATCACTTAATGCCTACAAATCGTGGTATTAATATTGATATTAAGAAAGTCACTTTGAAACTATTTCTAAGATTAAGAAACCATTTTCCATAAGTCAGAAAATATTTTTCTAGTTTAGAAAAATATTTTCTATTTTAGAAAAAATATTTTCGATTTCACAAAAAATATTTTCTTTTCAAAAAAACGTATTTTCTAGTTTAGAAAAAATATTTTTCAAATTTTAAAAAGGGAAAAACTATTTTGTAAGTATTAGAGAGAGAGGGATGAAAGTGAGGGCGGCAGCTGTAGAAGTGAAAGCGACAACATCAAGACGCTTAGTAAACTCCAATCTCAAATAAAACAATTGCTTTACATTTTTATACATCTATTTCCCAAGCTGATTTCTCTCTGTACTAAGTAATCATTATTTTTATCCCATAGCAGAAGGTAGCATAAATTTGTCCATATGCTTCTAGAAAGAAGCATCTCCGACCACATAAAGTATATATATTCTTGATCAGCATGATGAACTGAGTTGTTTTATCCATGTAGGTCTGTTTCTATGCTATGTCCTCCCTCAGTTTAAAAGCTATCTTCACCAAACTTTGCACGTAGCCTTTTAGTACAAATACGCTGCACATTTGTCGAAACCTGCCAGATCGGATGACTATAGCATATAGCTGTCATAGGAACGATTAATCGAAAAACTAGTTTTAGTGAGAAAAACTTTTTTGTTTTCAATGGAAACGCCTCCAAACTTTGTAGTTCTTTGTTTGCAATGCTTTTCCATAATTCCACCAAGTTTGGTCGAAATCGGACTTCTATATAGTATCGCTGTCATACAAAAGTAGAGTCTAAAACGTAGTCTTAGTGAGAAAAACTTTTTTGTTTTCAATGGAATCGTGTCCAAACTTAAAATTTCTTAGTTTTCTATGCTTTCCCATGATTCTATTAAGTTTGGTTGAAATCGAACATCTATATAGTATAGCTGTCATGCAAAAGTAGGGTCTAAAAAGTAGTCTTAGTGAGAAAAACTTTTTTGTTTTCAAAGAAAAAGCCTCCAAACTTGGTATTTCTTAGTTTGCTATGCTTTTTTATGATTCCACCAAGTTTGGTCGAAATCGGACATCTATATAGTATAGCTGTCATGCAAAAGTGGAGTCTAAAAAGCAGTCTTAGTGAGAAAAACTTTTTTGTTATCAATCGAAATGTCCTTAAAATTGGCAGTTATTTATTATATATGCTTTTACACAGTTCTACATAGTTTTGTCAAAATCGGATGACTATAGCATATAGCTGCCATAGCAACAATTGGTCGAAAAACTAGTTTTAATGAGAAAAACCTTTTTATTTTCAATGGAAACACCTCCAAACTTTGTATTTCTTAGTTTAATATGCTTTAACATGATTCCACTAAGTTTGGTTGAAATCGGACTTCTATATGGCATGGCTACCATAGAAAAGTAGGGTCCGAAAAGTAGTCACAGTAAGAAATGCAGCTATAGGAGTAAGCTTTTGGCAAGCAGCAAGCCCTTTAGTGTTTTTTCTAGAACATAGGGCTTGTTTTGTGATTGCACAAACGAAAACCATCCAATAGAAGTCCACTGGGCCTGAGTTTTGGACGGTTTACATAGTTAGAACCTTTCCTTCTTGAGCCACACCATTTAAAAGCTGCTACCACAATTCCATTTACTTTCTCAAAGCTCTCCCATAACTGCTTCCTCCTTCTGGAACATCCTAATTGAATTTCTATCAATCAGAGAACTTCTTCTATTGAACCAGCTTATGGGGTGGATGCAAGATGGTACTTATGGCAACGTCTTCATCACACTAGTGACTGATTAGAGCTCGGAGGTGTGCCTCCGTGTGATCCTTTTAGTTTGTTAAGGCCTCGCTTTCTTAACTTATGTTAAACGGAGCTGTTCTGCAGCTTGCTAGCGTTTCGAAAGAGAGAGAAAGCGATCAAATAAATTCCAGCATACTAAAATATGAAGTAGAGTAGAGCCAACTCATCCACTTTTCTCCTCATACCTAACTTTTATACTCCCAACAAAAATCTAATTTGAAATTCCAAAACTTTTTTATTTTGTTGCCATTTTTTTTTACCAAAAATGTAAGGATCCATCTCCTGTCAATCTTTGGCAGCATATTTCAATTTCAAGATCGAACATTTGCTTTTTGTTTTAAAGCATTGACAAAGTTTCGCAACAAACAATTCAAAGGCAAAGTTAAACAGATATCCGGATACACCGGCAAACAGGAGTCTTCCCTGTCACAGGGACCAGAACACACCAGCGCACACTTGAAAACTTGAATGCGTAGAAGAAAACTCAAAGGTAAAATTTCCAATGGCAGGGAACGGGCCAGCGTGGAAGGGGGGCCGAGCGGGGCAAGGTGGAAAAAAAAAACCATAAAATAAATCAAATATTGAAAGAAGCGAATGTCTAGGAAAAACTTTTATAGCATCTCCTACAGGCGGTGGGGCGGCCGGATGTAATGTTAGGTGAATGAAGGGCGGGCGGGGGGAGCGATGGTTTCAGACATCAAGTATTTATATTTTGATTGTTCAAGTGCAGAGCGCACGACTGCACTCCAAATGCGAATAATCAATAGCCCCCAAGGAGTGGGGGGGAAGGGGGGAGGGAGGGGGGAGAGAAAGTTGAGCTGCTTTGATTTGATGATGTCTCTTTGCATTGGCTTTTTCGTTGGCAAACATGTCGTATGATTGTCGCCACATTGCGTATACGCAGTGGGTGACCAGAGCGCAATCAGCAAAGGAAGGAACAATTGGTAGTCAAAAAAGGAAGGAAGGAAGGAAGAAAGGGTCTCCTCCTCCCCCCACCCCACCCCTTTTGGTAGGGGCAAGTAAAATGACACTTTTTGGTTGTTTTTTTTTTTTGCCTACTTATTGGGGCAGGCAGAGATTTTGAGTTTTGTAACTTTGGACTAAGATAATATTGAGATTTTATGTACGAGTGGGGGATTTTTTCGGCAAGAGTTGCAGCTGAACTGTATAAAATCTAATAATTAAGGGTTGCTATAGTTGCCGCACCTGGGACCACTTAAGTTTGACATAAATATACCTCAACTGTCGTTCCTTTGCACTTTCCACTGCTTCAATGTTTGTTCCCTGAAGCTGATAAATGCTATGTTGTAGGATTATTTTAACAGCCATGAAAGCCTATTCTACGTAGCTAAGTTTCTGTATAGAAGTCCTTGTAAATGAGGAGACTAATTCTGCAGTTTTATATCAGCTCGCTAGTACAATCGTTTCACTTGCTTCATCTATGTAAAGCATCTATAAATTTTAGTGCGTCTTAAGACGAATTACTTACTGTATCAATTACCCAGCTAACATCCTCAAGAAGGTTTAGTTGGTTCATCTTTTCAGCTTATTTGTAGATAAACTAGAAAAAAAGTTGCCTGATTGTTTGCAGATACTTAAATAAGATATATTTCTATATTTTCGTAACATTGATGAACATTTTACCCACCTCGCATAAGCAAGACTAATATCACTACAAATGAGAACTCTAAACTTAGAACAGGGACTCCAAGAGAAGACATCAGTGTGTGCAGGAATCTCGGACTCTTGGTGTTCCATTTAGCTTAAGCTTGGAGTTTAGCAAAGTAGATGGAACGAATGAGAAAGTAGAATCAAATTCAAAATTTTTATTTCTAATTTGGAATTTCAAGCATTTAAGAACGTTTCATTCTGAAGTTAAGAATGCGCAAGAGAAGCTCGTTCATACAACATTCTAGAAAGAAAGGGGATGTATCCAAGAACGTTTTTCAGCAGATGTTTGCAAGGCATAGAAGGAAGCATTTCCGACCACATAAAGCATATATATTCTTGATCAGTATGACGAGCTGAGTCGATATAGCCATGTCCGTCTGTTTCTATACCATCTCCTCCGTCGGTTTTAAAGCTATCGCCACCAAACTTTGCACGAAGTCTTTTGGTATAAATACGCTGCACATTTGTCGAAACCGGCCGGATCGGATGACTAAAACATATAGCTGCCATAGGAACGATTGGTCAAAAAACTAGTTCTAGTGAGAAAAACTTTTTTGTTTTTAATGCAAACGTCTTCAAACTCTGTATTTACTATTTTTTGATGCTTCTCCATAATTCTCCCAAATTTGGTTGAAATCGGACATCTATATAGTATAGCTGCCATAGAAAAAGTAGGGTTAAAAAATACTCTTAGTAGGAAAAACTTTTTTGTTTTCAAGGTAAACCTCTTTGAAATTTGCATTTACTTATTTTATAAGCTTTTACACAATTCTTTGAAGTTTTGTCAAAATCGGATGACCATAGAGATCTCTAGATCTCTGCCATAGAAATGATCGGTCGCGAAACGAGTTTTAGTGAGAAAAACTTTTTTGTTTTCCAAGAAAACGCCTCCAAACTTTGTATTTCTTAGTTTGCTATGCTTTTCCATAATTCCACTAATATTGGTCGAAATCGGACTTCTATATAGTATAGCTGCCATAGAAAACTAAGGTTAGAAAAATAGTCTTAGTGAGAAAAACTTTTTTGTTTTCAAATAAAACGCCTCCAAACTTTGTATATCTTAGTTTGCTATGCTTTCCCATGATTCCACCAAGTTTGGTCAAAATCGGACATGTATATGGTATAGCTGTCATACAAAAGTAGAGTCTGAAGCAAACATCAACTAAGTGCAAGCTGTTGTTAGTCGCGACTTACACGATGAAGCAAACTTCAAGTAGTTTTCTTAGAAGGCGGTGAATTCAAGCTAAAATAACTAGAACTTGTAGGGGAAAGTTATAAAATCTCACCTAATTCTCTCCCGAGACTAAGAAGCTTCATAAAGCTTGCTTCATCGGGTAAACTCCGACCGCGTCTCAGCGAAGTAGCGTCAAATTGTGTGCCATATTTTGATCTCATCGGGTAAAACATACCTGTTTCAACTTAAATGAAGCACAAATTGAAGCTTTCTAGTTTGCCAGAAATTCAGAAGGGTAAAAATATAATTTTGCTGACCGCAAAACGAAAACCATTTTGTTGTAGCTGGATTGTGGTCAGAGTAAGCTCATCCAGCCAGGTGTGCAAGCTTTTAATTTGTTTCTTGTTTCATTTTTGTGTACGCGCCGTCCTCCGACCTCCGACCCCCCCCCCCTTCTTCCACCTCCCGCATGAATTTAATCGAACTGTTGCCTTCAGTCGCGCGACATTTCGCCGCTTCAATTAAGAAATCATCAAAATAAATCAATAGAACCATGTGATAGCCACGAGCGAGCAACAACACAACAACAAAACTAAAATCGAAAATCGCGTACAAAAAAAAAAGTATATATATATATATATATATAGAAAATGTGCCCCAAAACATCGAAGACCACGCCACTGTTGCTAATTGGTGGCATTTGCTTTGTCATTGTGCTGGTCGTCGTCACGGGGGTAACTCTGATCAACAACATAAACCTCTCGAACATCATACGGCTCAACGAGAAGGTGGCCAGCGACAGTGTCAGCGCCAATGATAATCAAATCAAGGAGCTGAACTATGTTAACAATCATCCCAAGAATATATTCATCAAACTGAACGGCAGCCACCACCATCTGCAAACGGAGGGTGGAAAGGCTATGCCAACTGATTATGATGATGATGATGATGTCGGTCAGCTGGAGAACGAGGAGGAGGATGAGGAGGAGGGCACTGATCGAGGCGATGCACGCACCCCGGAGCAAATACGCCAGGAGATGTCTTCGCTGGTAATGGAGCCACCCAAAATGTCGGCCGTCATTTGGCAGGGCGGGAATGCCGCCAACAGGCTACCAAATCAACCAACAGCTCCACCATCCCCTGCTCTGCCCATGGGTCGTCGTGCTGGCAACACGTCGAGCAGCGGCTTGATTGATTACGAGAAGCGTGAGCAAGTCGTCAAGGTGAGTCGAGGTTGGTCCCAAATTGCAATCCCCAGCCAAACCAGCGGAAGAAGCGCCCTGGCTGGCATTGTGTGTATCAATTTCAAGTGACTGGCCCTCGTCCTGGTCCGTGTCCTGACCTTTGAGTGCCTGTCACAGCTGCGTTTGGTTGTTATTTTGTTTTTAAAATGTGATTCGTGGAGGTTGGCGGAGAGTAATTGGTTGGGAATGAATAACGCACATATCTGGGTAAATTATCTATCTAGCTGCCGGGGGAGGGGGAAATATCTATGGAAAATAATTATGGGGAAAGTACTAGAAACAGCACAATAGATACAGAAATGATTCTCTTGACTGCTGCATAGCTGCTTTATATATACATATATTCTTAAGCAAATCAAAGATTTACATCAGGAAATCATCTGTCAAAGGTGACTGTATTCGTAAAGTGCTGCCCATCGCTGTGCCAGCCGGTGCTGCCCAGCATGTATGTTTGTTTTCCTTTATAACTTCACTATAGTTCAAGCGATCTTCATCATTTCTAGGGCGGATCAATAAATAATACTGATTACTAAATATGTCCAGAAGGTACGAATATTCTATCTATCAAAATGTGGAAGATATGACGTTTTTTTCCAATTTAGAGGGCGTGGCAAGAATTGAAAATATACTTTATCTGCCTGCAAATGAAGGACTGGTGATACGTAAGACCCTTGGCATCGACAACATTGGCTCCTGCCAGACAAGGCCATAATTTTCTTTCCCATTTCCCATCGCGCTGGAAAAGTGCTCTTCGACAAGAATGAAAAATAGAGAAAAGTTAACTTCGGCTCGGCCGAAGTTTGTATACCCTTGCAGCACGTTTTTTAACTAATTTGAAGGACATTTCACTGAGACTACTTTTCTGACTCTACTTTTGTATGACAGCTATGCCATATAGATGTCCGATTTCGACCCAACTTGATGAAATCATGCAAAAGCATAGCAAACTAAGATAAACACAGTTTGGAGGCGTTTTATTTGAAAACAAAAAAGTTTTTCTCACTAAGACTATTTTTCTGACCTTAGTTTTCTATGGCAGCTATAACATATAGATGTCCAATTTCGACCAAACTTGGTGGAATCATGCAAAAGCATAGCAGACTAAGAAATACAAAGTTTGGAGGCGTTTTCTTCGAAAACAAAAAAACTTTTCTCACTAAGACTAGTTTCTCGACCGATCATTTATATGGCAGCTATAACCTATAGTCATCCGATTCTTACAAAACTTTAATGAATTGTGTAAAGGCTCATAAAATAAATATATGCCAATTTTTAAGAGGTTTACATTGAAAACAAAAAAGTTTTTCCTACAAGGACTACTTTTCTAACCTTATTTTTCTATGACAGCCATACTATATAGATGTCCGATTTCAACCAAATTTGGGAGAATTATGAAGAAGCATTAAAAACTAGTAAATACAGAGATTGGAGAGGTTTGCATTAAAAACAAAAAAGTTTTTCTCACTAGAACTAGTTTTTTGACCGATCGTTCCTATGGCAGCTATATGTTTTAGTCATCCGATCCGGCCGATTTCGACAAATGTGCAGCGTATTTGTACCAGAAGACTTCGTGCAAAGATTGGTGGCAATAGCTGCAAAACCGACATAGCATGAGATAGCATAGAAACAGACAGACAGATATATCGACTCAGCTCGTTACCCTGATCGAGTATATATATAGTTTATGGGGTCGGAAATGCTTCTTTCTATGCGTTACAAACATCTGAACCCTCTGCAAGGGTATAAAAACCACCCTACTGCCTGCACTTGGAAAGACTGTCGAGCGCCATATTCTTTGAAGAATGCTCTATGTACGATCTATTCGTAAAGCCATGCCATGGGGTTAAGTCAAGCGATCGCGGGGGTCAATTATAACCAGGCGATCGAGTAAACAAGGACCCAATTCCATTATTTCTGCTGTGTTAAAGTCGTCTCTTCCCCTTGTAGATTCCGTTTCATTCCTCTTATTGTGAAGTTTAAGTTGGTGTGCCATTCCAAGCCGTTCCCACGCTCTCTTCTTCCATTAGTGCGAATGGCTTAAAGTTGAGAAATTTGAAATTCCAAATGAAACGCTTCCACACAAACACCACAAAAGGATCTCTGCTGAGCCTGTCATAAATTGGTGCTTTCTCATCAGCATTTTGTTATTGTTATTGCACTCGATTCTTGTTCACACTCGAAGGACTCCCAACTGGGAGAGAGAGAGAGAGAGAGAGTGCACTTGACAAAAGCCTTTGGGCCAAGATAATGGGCTTTGGCTGGTCTGGCCAAGCTGTTCCGCTGTTTGCCACCTGCAGTGAAGCTCATCGGACGATAAACAGGCGCGTGACAACTGCACACCCCGCACACCCTTCGCCCTCCCCACCCCGCTCACTAAATCTGGGCGTTTATTACGCTCACTTGGCTCCGGCCTATGTATACGTACAATTGCCTTTACGTGGTCTTATGGTGGTGGCTTTCGAGACCTTGGAATGATGGAACTGCATTCGGCAGATGGATGACTTGGTATCTAAATTTTGTGTAAATTTAATTAACCCCTGGGATTTTGTTGACCCAACCAGCCAACCAGTGGCAAGGGTCCTGAAATTGAATAGAATTCAAATTTTCAATTTCTGTTATAAATTTTTCGCACACTCTGGAAGAGGCTGGGGCGGGGGGTTATGAGAGATATCTATTTCGAATGCAAATATTGCCGGTAGTTTTACATGCTGAAGTACATTCAATCGTTTGATTACAAGTACCTACATGTGTACACACACACACACACACACACACACTCCGACATGCTCCAACATGTGCACGCCTCGCCACTCGTTTCCCATTCAAACTGTACCACGAGAGCCAGAGCCACAGCCAGCGCCAGCTGGGGAAGGGAGAGGCAAATAGCTCAAGTGTGTGCAGGATAAAGCAAGACAAACAATGAACAATATGTTCGATTTAACTCATTTAACGACTCCCCCTTCTCACTCTCTCTCTCTCTCTCTCTCTCTCCGTCTCTCCCTCTCTTACAGGTGAGTTTTGCTTGAATTGATGTCACTACTTAAGATGCAAATGGCCAACTCCAATGCCAATGCGAGACGGTATGTTTGTACGCAAATATACGTATGTAAGTATGTATGTATGTGTTACGACTGTTTTGCGAACTAAAGGACCCTTCTGAGTTGATTGTGTTTAAGGTGTCAAGTGCCTGCCACTTATTTTACAGTCCAAATTGCTCAAATCGTATTTGGCTAAGCGTTTTTCGAAAGTTTCAATTTGGAAAAAACTTAAAGATCGATTCGTGTACGGAAACAGAAGCCATCGTTCACATGGTTTGTACAGCCGATTTACAAGAAACGATATTCCTGGGAAGTTCAAAGTCAAAATCTTCACCTAAAGCTCGTGTTTTGCGAACATTTGAGAATGTTCCTTTAGGAAATTTCCAACTTCTCTATCTTTCATCGATTTATCTATTTTCAAAATAACGTTTTTGGGATCATGAGCGCACATTTTGTCGATTTTTTTTGGTTTGTAACTAGATTTACTGCCCGCTAAAGATTCGTTTTCAAGTAGAACAGCGAAAATTTAGCTAAAGCTCGTGCTGTGCGTACATTTGGCGAACTTTCGTTTGGTAAAATGTAGACTCCGCATTCAAAATTGAAAAAAAAAGGTGCTAAAACAACAATGTGTTTTCCATATCTTCCTTCTATTTGATGGAAATAACGTTTCTAAGTCTGTAAGCGAACATTTGGCGAATATTTTTGTTTAAAGTTTGCTTCGTTGCCCGCTAAAGATTCGTTTTAAAGTACAATAGCGTACACTGAGCGAATTTTTACTGAAAACTCGTGTTTTGCGAACATTAGGCAAAGGTTTATTCAGTAAATTTCAGATTTTGCACTGAAAATCTAAAAAAGGGCGCTATATCAACAATTCGCTTTCCGTTTCTTCTTTCTATTTGGAAGAAATAACGTTTCTACGGCCATAAGCGAACATTTAGCGAATAGTTGGCGAAAATTTTAATTGAGAATTGATGTATTGTTCGCTAAAGGTTCGTTTTTATGAGAAATAGCGAATACCAAGCAAGTATTTACTTAAAACACCATTTTTGCCCGCCTTAAGCTTTGTTTTGAGAACATTAAGCGAATGTTTGTTAGGAAAACACTAACTAAATCAGCGGTGGGCACTCAAAATGTAAAGAAAGGGAGTTTCAAAACACCACTTAGTCTTAGCCCATCTTTTAAGATGTAAAACGGGCCCTTTGTCAAAGGCTCAATGGACCATTGAGTGCCCATTGTTGTTCTTGAATCTTTATAAATGTTCACTTAAAGTAAAAAAGGGTATAATTTTAGAATGCTGGATGTTGAATCTTCATGAATTAAGCACAAACGGTGTTAATAGTACCATAAGCACGAAAAATTCTTAAATCAAGCATATGGTTTTTCAATCGCAAAATACTTGAAACTTCCTAAAGTACCTTTCGAACTAATTTGGCTTTTATTTTTTGTACGAAATAGACCCAAGTCAAACACCCTCCAGAAACAAAGTCCATAAGCAAAATGCTAAAGCCATTTGTGAACTATAAGAACAAAAACGTATTAAAACTGTTCGCCTTGTCTATCGTTTACTTTTTCATTACCATCGCAAGTCTCAACTGTACTCAAATCACAAAAATTTGATACCCGATTTAAAATTTATCAAAAAATTCTTAATTAAGGAAGCTGTTTTCTTTCTTCTCATATCTGTCATTTTTGAACCTAATAATGATTGGCACCCAATCCAAGTTAATCCACAAAACCAAAAAAGTACTTGAAACTTAACTCATTCTTTTCATGCGGCCCTTCATTCATTTGCCCCAATCCCCAGATCACCTGTTCCCCACCATCAAAATTTCTTTCTCATGTTTCTCTACTACTTACACTTGTCTGGTAGCCAGCTAATAATCGAATTTCATTCAATCCCCATTCCCAATCTGTCTGTCCAGCTGTCCAACTTGTCTGCGCTTTGCTAATCCCATTGCCCTTCTCTCTTTTGCCTGGCTGATTTGTTTTTGCACCCTTGAGGCGGCATTCGCATTCGCATTCGCATTCCCATTACCAATTTGTGTTTAGATGCCATATGCACTGACCATGCAAATTACAAACCATCACAACACAAAGAAGTGTGCTGTCAATGCGAGGCTCTGTTTTCAATTGCACATTGCGAAAGTCAAACTAAGCCCAGCCGCATGTCCAAGGTGAAATAGCCTGATGGCCTGATGGCTGAGTGGGGCGGGGGAGGGGGGACAGCAACAACAAGAACCACGTACATAATGCTCAGCATTGAACATTTTAACTGGCCACCAAAAATGGCCAAGCCAAAAAAATAAAAACACTTTTGGCACAGTGGGGAAATTTGCCAGATTGAAAAGTTGGTACAATTTTAAGTATTCGGCTTAAAGAATCAAGTTAGCATGCACTGAACTTGCAATTGAAACTTATCTACCTCTAATTCATTAGTGGAATCAGAAATCTTATATCCGAGAAATATAGGGAAATATATTTCGATTTCAATGTACCTTAAAAAAACACTTTTTAGTTGACGGGGTCGAACCAATCATTTCCAGAGTACAAGTTATACCTTCAGACGCCACAAAGGCGGTTTTAATACGGCTTAAATATGGAATCGGTTGTTAGAAAGTCAATTAACTTAAAAAAATAAGACTTTTCGGCTGCCGGGGTCGAACCAAACACTTTAAAATCAACAGCAATTCATTCAAAAGCCACAGAGGCCGATTAAATTCGTTTCAAGTAGAGGGAAAAAATCTGGAAATTGCAATAAAGCTGAAAAAAACACACTTTTCAGTTGCCGGGGTCGAACCAAAGATCTGTAGATTATAGGTTTAGGCATACAGACGCCACAGATGCTGCCTAAATCCGGCTTAAATATGAACAAAATATCTGGGAAAGACAATAAAACTGAGGAAAACAGACTTTTCAGCTGCCGGGGTCAAACCAAGCACAGTTAGTTTAACAGGTACACATTCAGACGCCACAGAAGCTGCTTGAACTTGGGTTAAATATGCCAAAAAATCTAGTGAAAAACATTTAACCAACACAAAAAATCACATTTCAGCTGCCGTGGTCGAAGCAATGACCTCTAGAATACAAATCATTTATTCAGACGCCCCAGAGACCGCTTAAACTTAGCTAAAATATGTAGAAAAAATATGTGGAAAGACAATTAAACTGGAGAAAAAAAAGGTTTTCAGCTGCCGGGGTCGAACAAAGCTCTATTAACCCAACAGCTCTACATACAGACTTCACCGAGCCCGCTTAAATTCAACTGAAATACTGAAAACTGGAGAAACAACGCTTTTCAGCTGCCGGGGTCGAAGCAATGACCTCTACAATACAACTAATTTTTTCGGACGCCCCAGATATAGCTCAAATTTAGCAAAAACATGTCAAAACAAGAAAGAAAGTCGGTCAAGCCCGACTATAACATACTCTGTACCAGCGAAATTATATGCTCAGCATATATTTTGATGCTGCAGTAGCAGCTGAAAGCAGCGCTGCTTCTGCGCTGCAGCAGCGAACAGTCTTTTGATCATAACTCGAAAACCGTTCATCCAATCTTCACCATTCCTTTGGCTGATCGATAAGTTATCCTTATTACTAAATATATCCAGAAGGAACAACCCATCTATCTTTAAAACTGTAGGAGATATGACGTTTTTACTAAATTGCGGGGGCGGCAGGGGGCGTGTCCAAAATTGAAAATAAACTTGATTTGCCTGCAGACATAAGAAGCAAATGTCCCATACATGTCAAACCTCTATCTCTTACCATCTCTGAGATCTGTGCGCTCATACGGACAGACAGACGGAGGAACGGACAGACGCACAGACGGACATGGCTATATCGACTCGTCTGTTGATGCTGATCAAGAATATATATACTTTATGGGGTCGGAGATGAGCATCTCCGCATCACAGATCTCAGAGATGGTAAGAGATAGAGGTTTGACATGTATGGGACATTTGCTTCTTATGTCTGCAGGCAGATCAAGTTTATTTTCAATTTTGGACACGCCCCCTCCCGCCCCCGCAATTTAGAAAAAACGTCATATCTCCCACAGTTTTGAAGATAGATGGCTTGTTCCTTCTGGACATATTTAGTTATTAGGATAACTTATCGCCAAAGGAATGAAGAAGATCGGATGAACGGTTTTCGAGTTATGATCAAAAGAAAGAATTTTCTTGGTACAGAGTATGTTATAGTCGGGCTTGACCGACTTTCTTTCTTGTTATACTCTATGTACCTTTGGTACAGAGTATAAATATCTGCAAAGACAATTAAACTGGAGAAAAAAAAGGTTTTCAGCTGCCGGGGTCGAACCAAGCATCAGTAGTTCAACAGCTATACAGTCAGACTCTGAAGAGGTCGCTTGAAATTGGCTAAAATATGAACAAAAAATGTGCGAAAGACGCTTTTCAGCTGCCGAATTGCCTTTCTACCCAAACAGGACAATAACACCCACAGACAACAATTCATCTGACAACCAAAGAATCCAATTCCCATTGGCTATTTAAAGCATGTTAACTTTACTCGATTGGTCCCACTGTGCACTCAGTCCCCTTCAATTGACGCACAGTTGTCACAACAAACAGCAAACAGCAACACCAAACGTCGATGCTGACACTAACCCACTTTTGTGGGGCGATGGTCAACGTGTTATTGTTGCTCGGTCGCTCGGTCGGACCGACGCATTCCCAACCGTTGGCCCTTTTCAGTGTCAACAGACGAAGAAGTAGAAGAAGAAGAAGTGCATACAGGGTCGACAAATGGGCCAACAAACGTGGCGAGACACTTTTAAATTGAGATGGTGGAAAAGTTTTAACTTCCTGGCATCCGCCTGGCCCAAGTTTCAGATTTTTCCCAAAAATAAGAAAACAACTTTACTTTCTTACCGCCCCCCAGTTGAAATTTCTTAATAGTTTGCATAGTTTTTTGGGGTTGAGTTGTTGTTGCCGTTGACTTTATATTTTCTCTTTCTTCGCACACACAAAATATGCAGCCAGAGCCACCTTAATGCAAATAGTTAGATTGTTTTTTGCAGATAGAAGGGTGGGGAGGGGGGGGGGGGGGGGAAGCAGGGACAAAGTGTGGCATCGTCGAAACGTCTTTTGCATTATTTTATGGCTTTAAGCAAATTATTTTTCTTTGCCAAGTTGGCCAAAACTTTTGTCTATTGGTGTGGCTGAGAGTGTGTGTGTGTGTGTGTGTGTGTGTGCATAATTTAACAAATTTTTGCTATCTTTTTTTTTCTCTCTTTGTTATTCTTTCCCCGGGCGAAACGAAAACTTTTAACCAAAAGTTGCATTTGAAATTTGCATTATTAAGTTATCCGACGTCTCCCCGCAATTTCAACTTTCCATTTAACTGTTAAGATTGAGCTCGTAAATCGTTTTCTACCCCCCCACCCCCCTCCCTTTGACCTCCAGTGTGTTTTAACAAGCATCTTCTTCAATGTTTAACGGAGCTGCCCTAAAAAAAACCAAAAAAAAAAAAAGCGAGCCGCCACACCATGACAAATGACAGACAAAAGTCACGTGCAGCGAGTAGAAACATCAGGAGACTTGGCAAAAAAACAATTCCGGCCTGGGCCAACGCGAAATTGCGGCAATTTGTGTGGCAAACCGTAAAGTAGGTAACACCAAATGTGAGTTGCACTAAGGGAAATGCCTAAAATGTAACATCAAAGACACTAAATATACTAGATAAACCTTCGTACTCCACATTGCGAGTAATGCAGTAATGCATACTCTATAGAGGTCGCTTGAACTCATCTAGGGGAACACATACAAGCACTTTTCAGCCGAATTTAAGTGAATCCTTGGTGCCTTCAGTACTGCGTGCATAACTTTAAGGTGAATCTTTAGGTCATTTGTTCGACCCCGGCAGCTGAAAGGAGTTGAGTTCTCCAATTTTATTGTCTTTTTTAGAATCGCTGCCTCATTTGAGTCAATTTCAAGCAGTTTCTGTAAATTCTGCTTAATTAACTGGTAAACTTCAGTGTATTAGTTCGACCCCGGCAGCTGAAAAGATGATTTTTTCTACCTTTAATAAATTTCTTAAAGCCGTTCCCATATTGAAGACAATTGCAAGTGATTGCTGTGACGTCTGTGACTACTTAACTGATAATATTCAGATCTTGAGTTCGACCCCGGCGGCTGAAAAATTGTTTTGTTGTCTTTCTCAGAGTTATTTTCATATTTGAATCGAACTATATCGATTTCTGTAATGTCTGTATACTTAACTAGTAATCTTCAAGTCATTAGTTCGACCCCGGCAGCTGAAAAGATGAGTTCTTTAGTTTTATGAGATTTCTTAGAACCATTCCCATATATAAGCGAATTTCAAGCAGTTTCTGTGACGTCTGACTACTTAACTGGTATCATGGGTTCGACCCCGGTGGCTGAAAAGTTTATTTTCTTCATGTTTATTCGATTTCTTAGAGTCGTTCCTATATTTGAATCGAATTGAAGCGGTTTATGTGATGTCTAAGTACTTAACTAGTGATCTTTAGTTCATGGGTTCGATCCCGGCAGCTGAAAAGTTTATTTTCTTCAGTTTTTTTTAGATTTCTTATATATGAGCCCATACCAAGCGGTTTCTGTGATGTCTAAGTACTTAACTAGTAATCTTTAGTTCATGGGTTCGATCCCGGCAGCTGAAAAGTTTATTTTCTTCAGTTTTTTTAATATTTCTTTGAGTCGTACCCAAAAAAAGCGATTTCTGTGATGTCTGAATGCTTAACTAGTAATCTTCAGATCATGGGTTCGACCCCGGCCGCTGAAAAGTTTGTTTTCTACAGTTTTTTTTAGATTTCTTTGTGTCGTTTCCATGTTTGAGCCTATACCAAGTGGTTTCTGTGACGCCTGAGTACTTAATTGGTAATATTCAGATTATGGGTTCGACCCCGGCAGCTGAAAAGTTTATTTTCTTCATGTTTATTTGATTTCTTAGAGTCGTTCCTATATATGAATCGAATTAAAGCGGTTGCTGTGATATCTAAATACCTAACTGGTAATATTCAGATCATGGATTCGACCCTGGCAGCTGAAAAGTGTATTTTCTTCAGTTTTTTTAGATTTCTCATATATGAACCCATACCAAGTGGTTTCTGTGACGCCTGAGTACTTAATTGGTAATATTCACATCATGGGTTCGACCCCGGCAGCTGAAAAGTTTATTTTCAACAATTTTTTTTGTATTTCGCCGAATTATAGAGTCTCAAGCGGTCTCAATGGAGTTTGACTGCTTAACTGTTGAAATTTCGATGGTTGGTTTGACCCCTGCAGCTGAAAATTTTTATTTTCTTGAGTTTTATTGTCTTTCTGAAGTTGTTCAAGGGAGTCTGCTTGCTTAAATGCTAATCTGTAGGTCTTTGGTTCGACCCCGGCAGCTGAAAAGTGTATTTTTCTTTAGTTTAATGTTTTTTAGAGGGTAAAAAAAGTTAATTTTATAAGGTCTATGGCTGTAGTTAAACAATTTCAGTTCTATGGCATAAATCATCATTTCACAATTTAGCTTACTTACAATTAAGGGCCGATTTCTCATCTTCCAAATAGCTGCTATGTGTCAGATAAGCTTAGATTTTGCTCTGTTATTTGTAGGTTTATGTGACAGATGGCTGTATGTTGTAGATTAGAAAATGGCAATTACTCTTTTATAGATGTGTTGGTTGGGTTTAACAAGCCCCATCTGTCATAAGTACATGTCTTTGGCGTGGGCCCAGTAACTCTAGCTCTGCGATTACCTTAACACTCCCCACACGAGCTCCCATTCCTCCTTCTGGCCTACAATATAGAAAACGCATTTGTAGCTGGCACGTTTCGTGCGACGTTTGCACATTTCAAGGATATAACTTAATTCGTAATGAAGACGTGAACTCACACACACACACAGATACACGGCCAGAGCGCGAGTGCTCTGCATGTGTGAGTGCGCGCGTGCCACAGACCAAAAGTGTGCAATCAATCAGTCAAATCCATCAAGCAATTTCCGTGAATTAGTCAAGCTGATAATTTACAGCTCATTGCAATGCCGTTGGCTGGTTGATTATCCTTTCTACTTTTTTTTTTTAGTTGTTTTTTTTGTTCCATTTTCCAACTGCTTACCTTGACTTTGGCCGCGCTCATTCCTCCTCATCATTAATGCAAACATAAAAATCTCACAAATTAACTTCGTTATTATTGGCCCTTGAATGCCAAGGACAAGAAGCAGTCAGTCAATCGCTGGCAAATCTGATTTAAGGCTCATTAGGAAGAGAGAGAGAGAGAGAGAGAGAAGAAATGTTTCTGCGTGGTGACATTTCATCAGATCCTTGCCAGCTGCTCCTCGTGGCGCTGTAATCCGTTTTAAGTGTTTTGCGGCTGGCAAACATTTTGACTTTTAATTCACTCAACACAGTTGAAGGGGAAGCCTGGGTCCCTGGACAATGTTTGGTCAGCTGTCGCAGTTAATTGCAGGGAAAACAATGCAAGGACAAAGATTACTTGGCCTCATTCTTGGAGAGTTGTGTCAACGCGTTGGACTTTAATTAATTACCGGGAAAATTGTTAATATTTGCTGTTGCTTCAAAGCACCTCCAACTCGAGGCTGCCTGAGCGAGCAAACATAAAGTAAGACCCTGCAGAGGGTGCTCCAAAGGAGGGGGGTAGTAGGTAGCTTTGTCGTGTGCTCGTAATTTCATTTTTGCAAAAAGAAAAAAAAAAAGCAAAGTAAAAAGACGCTCAAAAGTATGCAATGCCGAATTATGTTATGCCAGGCTACAACTGCATGTGTGTGTGTGTGTGTGTGTGTGTGTGTGCAGGATATGCAAAATAGCCGACGGCTGTGCCTGCCACATGCATCCGGCCTGCCCATAATACTCGTAAACTAAACAGAAGGCTCTCTGTGCTCTGGTCCTGGGGCTGCCCAAAAACATTTCTCCGCTGTCCATTTCATTAACATTTTTGCGGCTCGCCAGCTACGTGACTCTTCACGTGGCTCGGATTTTGGGTGTGTGTGTGTGTGTGTGTGTGTGTGGGGACAATTTCAATTGAATTGCCAGCGACATAAAAAAGTATACACAACCACCAACCCAAGTAGTTAAAAAGCCTTACAGCACCAACCAAATGCAGCCAAAATAAATATAAAAAAAAAAAAGGACACACAGACCGAAAGAGGATGGAAATCAAAAAACATTGATGCTAACACGAATGCCGCTTGCTTTTATACAAAACTAGTTTATACCAAAAGGATGTCCCTGGAATACACGAGTTAAGTCCACTCGTCTGAAGACGGGGACAAAAAAAAACCCCAACTTAAAATAATGAAAGGCGGTGTTGAAGGTACTCAGAAAGAGTGTAAGAAGGCACTTAAAAGAGCTCCTGGGCGGGTTTGTGCATAAAAAAGCCATGCGAACAGTATGGAAGGTGAAAATATTCTTTGATTAAGCTTTACAAAATACGTTCTAGTGGTGCCAAGCGGTGTTTTGGGTGCTGAAAGATATTCAAAATAATATAAAAAGCAAATGGAAGACAATGATTGAATATTGAAGCAGCTTTAAAGTGGCCTAAACAGGTGTTAAAGGTACTACAAACCGCAAATGTGTGGTTTCTTTAGTAAAAAGCGGTGTTTGCGGTATTGAAAGTGAGCAAACATATTCAAAATAATATAAGCAACATATGGAACACTATGAAATACTATTAAAGTAGCTTTAAAGTGGTGTAAGACAGCTTTAAAGGTACTTAAGTCGGCTGGTGGGCGGGTTTCATATAAAAAAAGCGGTGCCTATGGTATTAAAAGCGATGAAAGATTTTCAAAATAATATGATTAGCAAATGGAACACAATGAAATAATATTGAAGTAGCTAAAAAGTGGCGTAAACAGGTGTTAATGGTACTACACACAGCAAATGGGCGGTTTCTTTATAAAAAAAAAGCGGTGTTTAAGGTATTGCAAGTGAGAAAGGCATTTAGAAGACTACGGAATGCTACTAAAAAAAGATTACAAATGATGTAAGACCTTTTTAAAGGTACTAAAAACGGCTGGTGGACGGTTTCACATACAAAAAGCGGTGTTTAAGGTATTGAAAGTGATAAAAGATGCTCAAAAGAACTTTAGATGCTTAAGGCAACAATGAAAGACATTATAATAAAAATTGCAGCAAATAAAAAGTGGTGTAAGACGGATTTAGAAGGTACCTAACCACCTCTTCCATAAGAAAGCATTGTGTATAGCATTAAAAATAAAAGTAGGCGGTGTTAAATTGACCAAAAAATAGTGTGAGACGGTAAAAAATAATTCATAATATTAGAAAGTGATGTGTACGATATTTAAAACAACAGTAGGCGGTGTTATAGATAGTAAATAAGAGTGAAGGGTGGAGTTGAAGGTACTGAAAACGGCTAGGGGGCGCTTTCCATATTACAAAGCATTGTTTACGGTATCTAAGGAAGTTGGCCGTATTACAAAATTACTAAAAGAATATTCAACATATTGAAATAATATTAATGTGGCTAAAATGTGATGTAAGACGGTGTTGAAGGTACCAAATAAACTATTTCTTTAAGAAGGCAGCGGTTACGATACCTCAAATAATGGTAGGCGATGTTCAAGGTACTATTAAATGGTGTTTAACGATGTTGAAGCTACTTAAAATGGATAGTAGTAGGCGGCTTCTATATTAAAAAGCAGTGTTTACCAAATTGAAACTGATGAAATCCATTTCGAAATACTTTCAAGACGATGCTGGGCGGTTTTTATATTAAAATGTGGTGTTTATGGTATCGAAAAAGGTGGAAATAGTATAAGGAACAAATGGAAGACAAAGAAACAAAATTGAAGTAGATAACAAGTAGTGTAAAACGTTGTTGAAGATACCAAAATAACCTTTCTATCAAACAGACGGTGTGTACAAAAACTAAAATGATGGTGGATGGTGTTGAAGGTACTAGAAAATAAACCCCGTTTCTCCACCTACTTTTTGGGTATTTCGATTTATCAAAATATTTATATTAAAAAATCTGAAATCTTAGATTTGAAGAGTGTCGCTGTAGTCCTTTTATTACATTAAGTTGTCCTTCTCAAGTCAAATCGTTGTCAAGAATAGATAGCAACCTTTGCAAAACTATTTTTTTTTCCAAATTTTTCTTAGTAGGCTTTGACAATTTGCTGTCCAAATTTGGACCTTAGCCAGTCGGCCGTCCAAATTCCTCAGTTTGCATTCAACACTCGACGTGTGATGTTCAGCTCTCTTCCTTTTCTTTTTAATTTTTTTCTCCTCCTTTTAATTTATTTGAACTGGTTTTTATTTAACTTTTTTTCGGCTTATGGCTTATATTATGCCAAATGAGAGTCGGAATATGAGACCACAACTCTTTGCCAGGCAAAGTCGCTTTCGACCATGGATTTTTCTTGTTATTGACTTTCTTTTTTAATTGATGACTTACGCCTTTCAATACACAGATCAATGGTGCTTGCTTCTGCGCATGCTATTTGCAATTTAATTGCCATCTTGAGTTTCTTAGTTGTATTCCCTTCAACCATTCAAAATCATTCCAAAGAAATGTTTGGTTAACTGTTTGGCTTTTGCAAAGCCAAAATAAAGTTTAAATAAAAACAAATATACGAAACATTAAACTGATGTCATTACCCCAGTCAAAAATTGGTATTAAAAATTATTTTTGTTCATTTTAATTTTAATTTTAATTTATACAAAACTGTCAAGCCTTCTTTAATTTTCAACGATTTTTGTTAAAAAGAAAAAAAAAAGTACAATTACTCATATTTATTTAATAGAAAACTGCTAAATGTGCAAAACTTTATAAATTGTCATTTATTTTAACTTCTTTACCGCAATACCTAAGCAAAACGCTTGAATCACATCAGCACACTTTATATATATCCTTCTTTTGTAATCCTTTTTTGAGTCACAAAGGGTGAATACTGTAGACATGTCGATGTTCGAGTGTTCGTCCATCTGTCTTCACCAAATTTTCAACCAAGTCTTTTAGTACAAATCCGCTAAACATTTGTCGGAACCGGCTGGATCCAATGACTATAGGAAATAGCTCCCATAGGTACTTTCGGTCGAAAAAGTACTTTTAGTAAGAAAACCTTTCTTGTTTTCAATCAAAACGCCTCCCAACTTTGTATTTGTTATTTTGCCATGTTGTTCCATAATTTTGTTAAGTTTGGTCGAAATCGGACATCTATATGATATAGCTGTCGTACAAAAGTAGAGTCTGAAACGAAGTCTTGGTGAGAAAAACTTTTTTATTTTCCATGGAAATGCTCTTAAAATTGACACTTTTTTGTTTAATATGTTTTTACACAATTCTACATAGTTTGGTCAAAATCGGTTGACTATAGCATATAGCTGCAGTACGAATGATCGGTCGAAAGTATAGTTTTTGTGAGAAAAACTTTTTTGTTTTCAATGGAAATCCCTTTAAACTTTGTATTTCTTAATTTAATATGTTTTTTTTTATAATTTTACTAAGTTTGGTCGAAATTGGACATCTATTTAGTATAGCTGTCATACAAAAGTAGAGTCTGAAAAGTAGTCTTGGTGAGAAAAACTTTTTTGTTTTCCAAGGAAAAGTCCTTTAAACTGGCATTTATTTATTTTATATGCTTTTACATAGTTCTACCAAGTTTGGTCAAAATCGGTTGACTATAGCATATAGCTGTCATAGAAATAATCGGTCGAAATGGTAGCTTTAGTGAGAAAAGCTTTTTTGTTTCAAATGGCATAGACTCCAAATTTCTTACATGTTCATTTGTAAGGCTTTTGCATAAATCTACTAAGTTAGTTCAAATTTGGACATCTATAGGGTATAGCTCTCATAGAAAAGTAAGGTGTGAAAAGTAGTCTTAGTTAGAAAAATGTGCTGCAAGCGTAAACAAACTACGGATGAGCCAAAGTTAACTTTCCTCTATTATTTTTGTTGATTTCTTTGTGCATTTGATGTCATAAGACGCTTTGTTTGCAAGTGTGTATGAGTGCTAGTCTGCTTATTACCTTCCAGCTGTTACCGTAAGACCGAAAACTTGAGAGAAATAGTATCAAGTTTTCTTTTTAGCGAGTAAGCGAGTTTGTTTAGTTTTGTACCTGTCTTCTTGCTGAGCAGACAGCATAGAAATGTTGTTTAATCATGTTTTATTAGCACTGGTTCTCTCTGTTAGTTAATTTTTTTAGCCATTTCTATGAATTTTTGTATAACATGAACTGGACACACTGGTCAAAGGCCATGACCCAATTTGTAGGATCAGAGCAGCTCTGAATGGATATATCTCTTCCGATTTTCATGTACAAGTTCGATCACAAAAAGCTTGCTGTGATGTAGCCGGTTCCTTCAATTGAGAAATTTTGTATTCTGCAAGTCATAACCCCCCCTTTCATTTCCCTTCCCTTTCCAGATGATGGAGCATGCCTGGGACAACTATAAACTCTATGCCTGGGGCAAAAATGAACTGCGACCCCTTTCTCAGCGCCCGCACTCGGGCAGTATATTTGGATCCTATGACTTGGGTGCCACCATAGTCGATGGCCTGGACACGCTTTACATAATGGGCCTGGAGAAGGAGTACAAGGAGGGACGTGACTGGATAGAGCGAAAGTTCTCACTGGACAACATTAGCGCCGAGTTGAGTGTCTTTGAGACGAACATTCGTTTCGTGGGTGGCATGCTGACCCTGTACGCCTTCACCGGGGATAACATGTACAAGGAGAAGGCACAGCATATTGCGGACAAACTGTTGCCCGCCTTTCACACACCCACTGGCATACCCTATGCTCTGGTCAATACCAAAACGGGCATGGCCAAAAACTATGGCTGGGCCTCGGGTGGCAGCTCCATACTATCCGAATTTGGTACCCTCCATCTGGAGTTTGCCTATCTGAGTGACATCACCGGGAATCCGATGTATCGTGAACGCGTGCAGACCATAAGGCAGGTTTTGAAGGAGATTGAGAAGCCCAAGGGACTATATCCCAACTTCCTTAATCCCAAGACGGGCAAGTGGGGACAGTGTAAGTGCTAAGTTTTGTGTTTTTCCTACTCCTTTTTAACATCTTCTCTTCTCTTCTCACCAGTGCACATGTCGCTGGGCGCCTTGGGCGACAGCTACTATGAGTATTTGCTCAAGGCCTGGCTACAGTCGGGACAAACCGATGAGGAGGCACGCGAAATGTATGACGAGGCCATGCTGGCCATTATGGACAAAATGGTGCGCACCAGTCCCAATGGGTTGACCTATGTGTCTGACTTGAAGTTCGATCGTTTGGAGCATAAAATGGATCACTTGGCCTGCTTCTCGGGTGGACTGTTTGCCTTGGGCGCTGCGACGCGTCAGAATGAGCATACGGACAAGTATATGGAAGTGGGCAAAGGTATTACCAGCACCTGCCATGAGAGTTATATACGAACGCCCACACAGCTGGGACCCGAGGCTTTTCGGTAAGTCCACCCAGAAAATGAAACTCACAGGTGGTAATACCTAAATTTTTCACAGTTTCAGCGATGCGGCCGAGGCACGCGCTCTACGATCCCAAGAGAAATACTATATCCTAAGGCCAGAGACGTTCGAGAGCTACTTTGTGCTGTGGCGTCTGACGCACGATCAGAAGTACCGGGATTGGGGTTGGGAGGCGGTGCTGGCACTGGAGAAGCATTGTCGCACACCACACGGCTATTGCGGATTGCGCAATGTATACCAACCCGAGCCACAAAAGGATGATGTGCAGCAGAGCTTCTTCCTGGCCGAAACGCTTAAGGTAGGATAGTAGACATAATAAGAGGGTGGTTAGATCATTGAGGCTTGGATATTACCTAATGCTGAGTATAAACCTAGAGGGGTTACGCTTCAAACCCCTTTAAAACCGGAATGAAATTGTGACTGAGATGTGGAAACAAAACCCTTTTCCTGATGGGATCATGCATCAGGATAGCAAACGACACTCCACATGAGCTTGAAGATTAGGTTAACTGTGATGTGGATTCATTATGTGAAAGTCATTTGCTTAGGTCCTTGTATTTCCCCGTACTGTGAGACCTTTTTATCGAGGTCAAAGATCTGTTGCGAGCTGTTTCAATCAAAGCTTGTACAACAAACGTCACCAGCACCCATAAAACCACAACTTTGAGCAGCAAAAGAGTTGACATGCATTTGTATTTCAGACACGGTTCTCTCTCTCCCATTTCCAAGAACCTAAAACACTTGTCAATGTCGTAGAAAGTGCGAGTAATGCTTGATGAGGCTTGCCCATGCCTGGCGTAAAGCTTGCTGAAGCTTGATCAGCAACGTGCTTGATTTCAAAGCTCAGCCAAAGCTTTCACGAGCTTGTTCTTTTATATCTTGCTCATTTCCAAATCATTGTACTTGCGATTACTTCAGGTATCTCGATCTAAGGCTACATGGAGCTGCTATAAGAAGCAGTTTTGTGAGCTTCTTAGGGAGCAAAGGCTACAGCGGTTGCATTTTCAAAAATAGAGGAAAGTTAACTTCGGCTCAGCCGAAGTTTGTAAACCCATGCAGCACGTTTTTCTAACTAATGTGAAGAACATATCCACCAAAAACAAACTAGTTTTTTTCAATAAGACTACTTTTCTGACTCTACTTTTGTATGACAGCTATACCATATAGATGTCCGATTTCGACCAAACTTAGTGGAATCATGGGAAAGCATAGCAAACTAAAAAAGACAAAGTTTGGAGGCGTTTTCTTTGAAAACAAAAAAGTTTTTCTCACTAAAACTAGTTTCTCGACCGTTCATTCATATGGCAGCTATAACCTATAGTCAGCCGATTTGGACAAAACTTTGAGGAATTGTGTGAAAGCTTATAAAATAAATATATGCCAATTTTTAGCACGTTTTCATTGAAAACAAAAAAGTTTTTCTTACTAAGACTCTTTTTCTAACCTTATTTTCCTATGGCAGCTATGCTATATAGATGTCCGATTTCGACCAAACTTGGCAGAATCTTGAAAAGGTAGTAAAAAATTGTAAACACGAAGTTTGGAGACGTTTGCATTAAAGGTTTGCACTAAAGGTAGTTTTTCGACCATTGGTTCGTATGGGAGCTATGAGATATAGTCATCCGAATCGGTTGGTTCCGACATATTGGCAGTGTGCAGGGAACAGAAGACTCTGTACAAAATTGAGAGATTCAATAGAATCTGCATCTCATCCTGATCAAGAATATATATACAGGTCTGTTCTTGTTTCCGAATTCGATCGATTGGATTAGGCAAGAGATATGATATCCAAGAATTGATTAGAGAAATCGGTTAAAGCTGTCAGATTTGAAATTATAAGATAAAAGCCAAGACAAACAATCGGCTTTTCGAAAAGGGAAGAGTTTCCAATTCCGATTTCACACAATTTGATCGAAAACGGGAACAGGCCCGATAGTTAATGCGGCTGGAAATGAATATGCTTTGGAAACTTCTGGACTAAATTATGAAGTATTCTCTAAGTTTTTGATAGATAGGAAAGGGAGGAAGTGTGAATAGAGAGACACAAGAGAATGACGATGTCAGGGCCTTAAACTTCTTCCAGTGCTAAGAATACAGGAAGGCCCTTACAAAACAGTACTGTACAGACCATATATGCTATCTATAAGTAATATTTAGCAATCCTTGTTCATTTGTGTGGATTACACCAGGCAACAAAGTTCAGAAATGTACTTTTTTAAAACACTAATTATTATTATTATTATTATTAATTCCCATTTTCACCTTTAGTACCTATACTTGCTGTTCTCGGACGATTCCGTACTGCCGCTGGATGAATGGGTGTTCAATACGGAGGCACATCCGTTGCCCATTAAGGGGGCCAATATCTATTACCGTCAGGCGCCCGTAACGCTGCCCGCATCGAATGCCTCATAAGAGGTTCAGCGAATGCACCAATGGATTTTTGTTTTAATTTTTTTAAAATTGTTTTCACTAAGCTTAGTTTAGATGTAAATGTAATGACAACTACATAAGGCAAAATGTAATCTCACACCCACACACACACAGACACACACACACACATAGCAAAGAACCTTCTATGTAACATATTTATGCAGCAACTAGACAAACCCTATGATTAGTCCCTTTTTTTTCTCTTTGAATCTCTTTATATATCTCTCTCTCTCTCTCTCTGTCACACCTCAACAAGGGCCGAGAAGGGCCAGCACTAGTTTTCCTCACCATTCAATGGGGCATCAACTCCCCCCCTCTTTCCAGTTCTCTTGACAGTTCAATTTATTATAGGCACACTCTTGATATTTATACATAAACGATATATAACACATATATACGATATATAGATACGATATATGTAAACTCAGGTGTTCTAATTATGATTTTCGTTTCGTTCCGTTAGAGTCCCCACCACCCGCCCCCTAAACTTTGTTCCAATTATTCGCATACTGAGAACCTTTTAGTTTTGTGTTTTGTACATAAAAGATTTCGAATTGTTTAATTTGTAGCCTAAATATATATCTATATATATTTAAAACTAGAGTTTAGCTTACTTTAAACAAAATGTAACGCGAATTACTTTACATCAGCAAAAGAAAAGAAAAGAAAAGAAAGAAAAACAGCAGCAAACGAAACGAATATTAAACATTAATGCATAAATTAAACTAAATCAAGTAAAATATGTGTAGGCAATTGTTAACGTAAACTAATTATACAACAATTCAATCTATGTTTACTATACATTTTTTTTTTTTGCATAATAATATTAAAAAAAAAAAACACTTAACACGAAACCAAGTCGAATGAGGAGTAGAAGCAGGAGGAGGAGGAGGACGATGGGAGCAGCGGCGTTTGCAGTTGAAATATTTGTAACATTTGCCGCACTTTTTGGATAGCAGCTCGTGTGATTTTAAGAAACATAACAAGGTAGATGTACTCGTCCTTTTTTTTTATTTTTTTTTTTGTATTTTTTGTTTCTTTGTTGTGCATATATAATATATGCATATATATATACATATATATATCGATGTGTGTATATGTGTATGTATGAGAAAAAGGCAACACAAAACTTTGCATGATATTATTGAATAAAAAAAAAACTGTGAAGACGATGCAGTAAATTAAGCTGGAGATGATAAACAAAACACAACAAATTGTATTGGACTAACGCATAAGTTTAATAAAAATCTAATGATTAACTTATAAACGGAGGAGAATTTCAATTTGGGACTTGACTATGTGAAGTGGAAGGACTCCAAGGCACAAATCGAGGTAAATACAATTTAGAATTCCTTTTTTTTTCGCACTTAACTAAAAGATCTATTTACTTACAGCTTAAGGTTGAGACTAGGACTAGCTGCTGGAGGAACTCGTTGGATGAGGAGAACATGTAGAAGGTGTGAGGAATGGAAGGACTCCAAGGCACAAATCCTGGTAAATACAATTTAGAATTCCTTTTTCGCACTTAAACTAAACATCTATTTACTTACAGCCTACTATTCAGACTAGTTTGAAGCTGTTTGGACTAAATGCTGAAGGAACACGCTTGATGTGTAGGATATATATACAAATATATAAGGGTTAATAGAGCAAAACCTTCTGTTTCTATGCTGAAATTCACACAAAGGCATACTCACTGGACTGCTAGTTATATACCAAGGACAACCACGCTCATTGGTTGCTTAATTTGAAGCCTTTTCTGGCTGCCACATACCCTTCCTGCTTATACTGCAAAAACCCCGGGGCAGGCGTTTCCATCACACCCGGAGCTTCAAAAATAACTCTCTGTGTGAGTAAAACATAGTTCAATAGTAGAAACTAGCAGTAGTAAGTCAAAATGTAACCTCCCTGTAAGGAAAGTGCCTTGTTTAAAACCAGAAATTTACCAGTCTCTAAAAACATGCAATAGGTTGCACTTTCTGTCCACAGCAATGCATTGAAGTCTTTCATTTTATACAGCTGTGCCCATCGGCAGCCATTTAGAACCAGTTTAAAAACCAATTGTTCCATGCAGCAGCCATTTAGAACCAGTTTAAAACCAGTTAACAGTCAACAATACCTACAGTTTAAAACCAATTTTCCCATGCAGCAGCCATTTGCAACCAGTTTAAAACCAACTGTCCCCTGCAGCAGCCTTTTGCAACCAGTTTTAAACCAGTTGGCAGTTAACAATACCTACTGTAACCCACAGTTATTCATGTTTTATTTTGGACAACTTCACACAACGAATATTATGGAGTTTTCCTGTACTTAGTAAGCTATGAATGAGATGGAGGAGAATGAATAGGAGAGCAGTCAAAATCTTTGATTTGTTGTAGGTTGCGTTGTGTTTGTGATGCATTTTTTGTGATTTAATGGTTCGTCAGACAAGGTTAGGTGGTGTAAAGCCTTCCTTTTCATATTGAATTTTCTCCTCCATGATAATTTAAAGCAGTTCATTTAAATGATGTATGATTATATATGTAAGCTATATCACAAACAAAGCTATGCAGCTAAGTTTGCTCATTTCTGGTCTTCAAAACGCAGTTTCTTTAATAGGAAACCCCTAAGCCAAAACAATCAGCTGATGCCTTAGTTTTGAAATGGATTCCCATTTGAATGGCATCAAAGTTTTATTATTTTTGATGCTTTTTGGGTTTATAAGGTGATTTAATGACTCGTCAGTCACGGTTATATAGTTACTTCTCTCCTCCCCCCATTTTAAATCTCTACCTTACGTTGTCTTTGCGATTCTTAAAAAAAAAAACATACATACTTCAACTTAAACACAGCATTTACGTTGTTTTGCGTGACGCGCCATAAAATTGCTCTCTCTCTCTCTCTATGGCCACTTAGTTCTCATTGTCCCCAATTAATGTGCCATCGGTATTCATTCAAGTACAACTGTGCGTATGCTTAATAAAGCAACTTGCACAAAGGCAAGCTCCAAACTGAGTGCGAGGTTAACCACATTCGCCAAAACCCGGAAAGGGAATCCGCTCGACCCGACCCGACCCCCCCTTCTGCTCCCAATGTCGCAGTCTTGTAATGGGCAATCGAACAAAGTCCAACTCCGTCAGAGCATAAGACGGAATGGAGGGAATGAACCCTGGCCAAAACAAAGCATAACAAGAAAACAGAGAGCAGCGATTGCATTCGCCAATCTTTTTCGCCCACTACTTTTTTACACTGCCGCAGACACAAAGACAGAGAGAGAGAGAGAGGGTGAGAGAGAGAGCGCATAACACAGGCCGGTCTCCATTGCTCTCAAATGCTCTGGCATTTTCTGTGGACAACAACTCTTTGTTGGCTAGACGAGCCCGCCACCGCCAGCTGAGCGCATTCTCTGCGCTGTTGCTGCTGATACCGACTCTGGTGGTTGGTTGTTGTTATACCCTAACTGAAATGAGTTGTTGCGCCTAGAGATGATGATGTTTATTAGGCAAAATTCAGATTCTCACTCAGATTGCGTAATGACCCCTAATTGCCATTCCTACTAAAGTTATTCGATGATCGCTGGTCATCAACTGAATTCTGAGACAGTTTAAAACAGTGTTCCCCAAGAAGAGAGGCTCTCTGTCGCTCTCTGTCTCTCTCTGACACTCACTGATGCATTACCTTGGCAATTATTCTGCGTGAATTGCCAAAAGTGTTCGGCCTGGGTCTGGTCTTAGCCTTTCTACAACACTCCAACTTTCTTGAACTTTAAGTAGATCTATAACGTTCAAGTATTTTTTATATATACAAGAACTATTTGGAAACTTTATAGCTTTGTGTAGTACCTTTTAGATAGTTCTACAACTATTCTTAGGTTTATACACTTTCTATAACTTTCTAAAACTTTCCAGAAATTTCTATATTATTTCAGATCTTTCTATTACGTTCTAAATTCGATAACTATCTCCAAACATTAAGAAATTTCTATGGCATAGTACAGTTTTCTATAATATTCTTGATCTTCTTGAAGTTCTTGAAATTTCTATAATATTATAGAGCTTTATTAATATTTCTTTAACATTCTAGAATTTCATAGGTAGTTTTATATTTATCTTAAAGATTTCTCAAATTTCTATAACATTCTGGACATTATTAGAAATTTCTATGGCATTCCCGAAAAGAATAGAATAGAATTCAATATAGTCCTACAGCATTCTATCATCTTTTCACTTATTTCAATAACATTGTAGAACTTTCCACCACCTTCTACAACTTCTGGATAACCATCCTTTTTTTATGGAAATTCTTAAATATTTCACAGCTTTCTAAAATTTTTCTAACAAACTTCATTTCCGAAATTTATGGCTTAACCTTTTTTGTATCGGCTTAAAACCTGTCCCGAACCACTAGAATATATAATTCCTTATTACCTACCAATTCTGAGTTTTGGCTCTGAACCGGTTCAAAAAATGGTTCAGAGCTGTAAAAAAGTACCAAACTTCATGCTATCCACCAAAAACCAAGTTTTCAGTTCACAGCACAAATAACTTCTGAGAAATGGCTGTGAACCACTGTACATACATATGTTTGTGTTTGGCTCAGGCTCGGTTTGTTTTGTTACAAAAGTAACTGTAAATGCCCTAGAGTTCGTGTAATGCCAAGAGAGAGAGAGAGAGCGATAAGAGAAAGAAAGCGATCAGAGCAGTGAGAGAGAGATGATAAGAGAGAGATCGTGGCACACAATCAACACACAGATTTTTTGCAGTCTGAGCTTTTAGTAGTATTAGTGGAAAGTGGAGAGAGTGATTCTGCCACTGCCCATGACTGTTCTATGTTGGTTCTCTTTCATTTCTGTTGCTCAGTTCAGCTCTTTCACATCTCTGACCCTTCTTCTTCTCATTGTCAGAGCATTCACACGTCGACTTGCTGTGGCTTGGGGCCTTTGTTTGGTTTTGCGTTTTTCATGTTTTTTGTTTTGATTGTTGACTTTGCTGGCGTCGCCTCTGACGAGCGGCACAGTTGCCTTTGAGTGTTCGAGCGCAGCGGCCGCAACTTCAGTTCTCGCGAGCAATTTCGTTTGGTGTTGTTGTTCATCGTCTGCCATGCCATTCCCCATACATCCACCCAAGCAGATGCCCTGCCCACATTGGCAGCATTTTCCCATCAGTCCGGTGGACACAAAACCAAATCCATTCGATGCCATGGGAGAAGCTGCATCAGCAGTTAAGCCACCGGAGCCGGTTTCCTATCGCTATTGCCTGCAGTGCAAGGCAGCCGCTGGCGGCGGAGGAGGAGGCAAAGAGGGGGTCGGCGGCTCTAACCAGAATTAGAAGAGCTGAAATCTTAATTTTTATGTGTTTGTTTATATATATAAAATGTATATATATGCATATATTTTTTTACCTTTTATGCCCAAGAACTGAACAGATGTTTTTTTTTTTTTCATATATTTTTAAAGTGCCAATTTGTGTTTATAATCTAAGAATTTTTTTACACATATAAAAATATCTATGTATAGTTTTTTTTTTTTTATATAAGGAGTCCAAATAAAAACGCACGACGCATTTTAAAAACGAGTTCTAGCTGCCAACATACAGACAGACAGACATACATACATACATACAAACATTAATATGTTTGAGCTTGTGTTGAATGATTTGGTTTTGCCTGCGGATCGTGAGTATTGTTGGGTGTCACTTTTTGTGTGTTTCAGCCTCAAGGTCAAGCAGACGATAAGCACACACCAACACACGCATTGATAAACCATCGAATTTGAGAGAGAGTTCTTAGCAGCTTAGGCAGAAAAAAGTTCAACAAACTAACGGGGGAAAAGCGAAAGCAGAAACTAAAACTGCACTGCCGCAAATCTCTCCCATTCTCGTTTGTACCCACAGATGTACATACATATGCACATACATATGTACATACTCCAGTGTTTGTATGACTTTTGCTATAAATAGGCTTATCGCATGCAACAAAATGCTGACAAGTAAGGCAATTTTTGGTATCGGAGAACTATAAAGATTTTTCGGCATTGCACAAATATAACAATTTCTGCCTCTTATCTCAAACTTGTCCCGGTTTGAGTCGGAGGTGGCGTGCCCCCAATTTATGCACACACGCACACACACCCACACACAGATAATAGCGGTACCTTGCATGTGCGCTCTTGCTTGAGATAGTCAAAGAAAGAAGCGATAAGGCCTTGATACACCCTGCAAGAACTCATCAAGAGCGCGCTCTCTTCTTGTAATCAGGGTATACAACCGAATCAATAACCGTTATTTTTCCCCTATACCGGTTCATATCAAAACCGTTACCGATGTAAATTTATTTAGCTGAGCGTAACCCTCACCAAAACATGATAAACGGTTCCATTTGGGTTTCTAGAATTTTTAACACATAACTGTTTTTTAAATAAATAAATTATGATTTATTTTATCATGTTTTATTTAAAAATAATTTTTGCTTCTCCTTTTTTTTCAGGAATATTTTATATGAAAATTATTTCCTGATTTTTATTTACAAATTAAAAAAAAAATAATGTTTTTTGGAATTTTTGTAATAAAAATTACAAAATTATATTTTATTTTTAATTTGTTAAATACAAATCAGTAAATAATTGCTACATATATAATATCAACTGTTGGACCTATTGTGCAGCGCCAGGAGATGGCTCAGCATGGGGAATGTTGGAGCTCGAGATCGGAAAAACGGAACAAGCCTTAACGATGGAGTTTTCCATGATGTCAATCAACTTTTCCAAGGGTCACATGAAAGCTCAGCCGACTTAAGTTCTTGCTCCAACTGTATTTTGTATGGTTTTATGCCGGAATCCCTAGGTAAAATCTTCTGATGACACAAGCCCAATTGTTGACATATGACAATCTTCACTGGCACTGGCCTATACAGCAGCAATATTCACACACGTCCACGAGATGGTTACATTTTGGATGAACCAGTTCACAGTACGCCGCCAAGCGCCCTCTTTTGAGTGGGGACCTCCTGGAGGATCAGCTTTCCATGCTATAATATGTTGAGTTAAGAAAAAATGTTAAAATTCAAATAATACAAAAATATTGAAATAAAAACGTAAAAGGTCTGCTTGAAAAATATTCTACTAAGATTGCATTATTCCAGCAGTTTATTTGTAGGCAGCGCCCAAAAGCATGCTTTACATTTTGAATTTACACCGACTGACGGCGCTTGCAAAAGATGCATTATTCCAGCAGTTTATTTGTAGGCAGCGCCCAAAAGCATGCTTTACATGTTGAATTTACACCGACTGACGGCGCTTGCAAAAGATGCATTATTCCAGCAGTTTATTTGTAGGCAGCGCCCAAAAGCATGCACCACATTTTGGCAAAATTTCCGAGCGCTGGCCATTCAGACCCGGCAGTGCTTTCCCAACCTCGAACTCTGAAAACTTACAGTTTGACAGCCACTACCAAACTCGCCAAAACTTACAGTTTTAGAGCCACTGTGATATTGGCAGTGCTTCTAAAACCAAAGAGCGTCGAGTTCAGCACAGTTTGACAGTCACTTCAACGCTCGCCAAAAATACAGTTTTAGAGCCTACAAGCTGGAAAGCACTGGCCACTGAAACCTCACAAACAATTCGGTTTTAGGCAGCTAGTGAGCCAGTTCCAAGGCATACAGTGCCTTCCAACACCTCCATTACGTCCTCACACCACATATCTTCAAAGTGCTTTACCCGCTGGCCGTAAAAAAACAAAAACACAAACATTTGTCATAAACTTGATAAAAATTTTCATTTATTGAACTTTTTTGCGCGCCTCAAAGTCTAACCAGACGCCACCCTTCAAACTGGACACAAATGTAAGGGGATCCAATTCATTATCCTTGCATGTCTTGGGATTGACTTTAATATTGAAGTTGGTCAGCAGCTCCACGATGGACGCCTTGATCTGTATGAGGGCAAAACGCATGCCTGGAAGGAAAGAAGCAACCAATTGGTCAATTAGGAGGATAACAGATGAACAAGGCAACAACTCACCTATGCAAATGCGTGGTCCATCACCGAATCCCATGAAAACACCACGATCCCGATACTTTTTGGCCGCATCCGATTCAAGGAAACGTTCCGGCTGGTACTCAAGTGGCTGGGGGAAGTACTCATCGTCCGTCATGTAACAATAATGGGGAACCACAACGGTGGTGCCCTTTTCCACAATGAAATTGGGACCATCTCGATTGGGCAGCTCCAAGGGTTCAGTGCACAGCTTGTTGGACATGAAGGCGGGTGGGAAGAGACGAATGGATTCTGAAATGGGCGAGATAAGAGGGTATTAGATGTGCAGGTAGGGTGGGGTTACCATTCACTCACCCATTACACAGGCATCCAAATAGGGCAACTCGGCCAGCTTATCGAAATCCAGTTTGCCATCCTTCAGATGTTTCTCAATCTCCTCCCGCAAACGCTGCTGCACACTTTGATCGCGCCCCAGGAACAGCAAGAGATGCGAGATCACACCGGCTGTCGTCTCGAATCCATCCAGCAGGAAGGTCATGGTACGTGCCGTCAATTGACGCGTATCCAGGTTCCTCTTGTTAGCCAACTGCACAATAAAGTCAAGAAAGTCGCCACGTGCCGGCTGACCCGACGCCACCTGAGCCCGCCGCGCATCCACAGCCGTCTTCATCAGATCCGTAAAGAAGAGCTCCACGCGTTTGGGTATAAAACGTATTTTGATTATTTTCCGCAGGGAAGGCACCAAACTCAGGAACAGGAAGTACACAATGACGGTCCATGTTTGCGAGAACAGATCCTTAATGTAGCCCAGTATGGGAGTGGGATTATCCGAGAAACTTTCGGCCTCCAGGCCTAAAACACAATCGGTAACCATTTCGGAGGTGAAGCACAAACTCATCTAAAGGGGGGGGAGGAGGGACAAAGATTAGGGTTGAGTCGTAAGCGGAGGGGTGAACATTACTCACATGCTTGGCATCAATGCCCTCCGGTGCACCCAGGCGGATCTGCTTGTTAACCCATTCGGTCAGCTTGTGGCACACTTTATTGGTCGTCGGGTAAACCGATTTGATCTGTCGGAGATAAAAATAAAAGGTACAAAATTCAAAATCATTCAAAAACGAGAAAGCTAAGCCAACTTCGTCTCGCTTAAATATTTTCAACAAAATTACTCTTTTTCCCATTTTCCGACCGATCGTTCGTATGGCAGCTATATGATATAGTCATCCGATTTGGCCGAAAATTTGTAAAATTATGTGAAAGCATGTGAAACAAACAAATACAAAGCTGCAGGATGCTACCATTAAAAACAAAAAAGTTTTTCTAACTAAAACTGTTTTTCAGACCTATCTTTCGTATGGCAGCTATACCATATAGTTGTCCGATTTTAATAAAACTTGGTGGAATTTTAAAAAAGTATCAAAAACTTATGAATACAAAGTTTGAAAACGTTTCCATTGAAAAGAAAAAAGTTTTTCATACGAAAACTAGTTTCCGAGCGATTGTTCCTATGGGAGCTATGAGATATAATCAATCGATCCGTTGGGTTTCAACATATTAGTAGTGTGCAGCAAAAAGAAGACTCTGTGCAAAATTTCAGCTCGATAGCTTTGAAACTGAGAGACTTTTTTGAGTAGAAACAAACAGACAGACGGGCAGACTTGGCTCGTCACCCTGATCAGGAATATATATGGTTTATGGGGTCGGAAGTGAATATTTCTATGCACTTCAAAATTAGAATACCCTTTGCAAGCGTATAAATACACACTTTGCACCTAAGAAAGTGTTTGCACAGCATGGAATATCGAAAACTAAGTAACAAGTACTGAAAATTTTAACCTTTTTACCGAGACCTCAGTATAGAGTACTGAGTACCGAGTTCTGAGTATCGAAACTAAGTATAAAATACTGAGTATCGAGCATTGAGCTTTGAGTACTGAATATCTAGAGCTGTGTACAGAGAACTGGGTATTCAGACCTAGGTATACAATACTGAGTATCAAAAAACTAAGTATGGAGTACTGAGTATCGAGTACTAAACAACGAGACCTAAGTATAAGTTAATATATATATATTAAATACTGAATATCGAGTGTTAAGCATAGAGTATTGAGTATCGATTACTGTTGCATCGATAGCTAAGTATAAAGCACTGAGCATAGATTACTGAATATTGAGAATTATGTACAAAGAACTGAGTATCGAGACCTAAGTACAGAGTACTAAGTATGGGAAGGTAGGTATCTATCTTTATTAACAATAGAGAACAGAGTATCTAGACCTTAGTACTGGTAATCGATACCGAAGTATAAGTAATGAGCATCGAGTACTGAATTAAGACAACTGTGTATCGTGTACTGAGAAGCTGGATTAAAGTATAGAGTACTGGAACCTAGGAGTACTGAGAGTACCGAGAGTCCAGACTTAATAAAAGAGAACTGAGTATGGAGACCTAAGTATGGAGCACTGAGAAATGATAACTGACTATCAAGTATCAAGTACTGAGTGTTGAAAAGTAAGTATCGAGTTCTAAGTATTCAGACCTTAAAACAGACTACTGAGTATCCAGACCGAATTACTGAGTACACAGCATTGAGTACCGAGTATAGAGACCAAAGTATCAAGTACTGAGTATGCAAAACAAGTCATAGAGTACTAAGCATCGAGTATCGAGTATCATCAGTAGAGTTTAACCAGCTTCACTCGAGCGGGGCTTCCCCCCAAACCCCTCCCCTTCTTCGTATACTTATTAGTTTGAACCTTACCCGACTGATGGTCAATCCGGGCGTCACCTCTGCCCTCCTCTCCTTCCACATGTCACCCCGCAGCGAGAACGGATTATTGGCAAATATAAAATCGGTCTTCTCATCCATAAAATCGGCAATTTCATTGTCATGGAAATGCTTGAAGTCCGACACGAATACACGATGTGCCAACTCGGGACTGACGATCAACAGTTGGGGTGATCGTCCACCAAAGATGCCCACGGCATCGTACTTGCTCTTATATTTCCTGAGATGCAAAAATAAAGTAATTAATGATTACGAAAGAGGGTTATTACCCCCTCCACACCCAACTCAACTCACAAGTAGATCTCATTCAGATCGTAGACGGTGTGATGCTTCAGATTAAACAAATGCGGATAGTTGCCCGTCAATAGGCTTGGCTTCGGTCCCGGCACACGACGCTTGCGCCAATGCTTGAAGTTCCATGTTAGGAACACATAGACCAGACCCGCCACCAGCAGGCCCAGGGTCAGGGTAATCAATAGCATTTTTTTGGGATGGGGGGGGGGGTGGTGCAAAGATGTGGTCCGAACGCGACGAGTTCACTGCGGCTTCTGTCGAAAGGCCTCAACAATTGCGCGCTACTTGTAGCCGTCGTCGGCGGTGGGGCTGGGTGGGGCCGAGCGGGCGGAGCTTTTTCTGTTCAGATCCGATAAGAGTCCATCCAGCGGAGATATCTCAGATTGTGGCCCACACACACACACATATATATGTATATATATTTCTACTATTTTATTATTATTGTTTACAATCCTTTTATCGGGCACTTTTTGGATGAGGTAAATTTACTTAAGGTATTGAAAACAAATCGAAAAAGCTGCCAAGCTTTTCATTTAAGCTTTTCAAAAGCTGCACGGGGGAAGAAACGAAATAGAATTTAATTGATATTCAGAGCCAATCTACACACACACACACACACACACATGTGTGTGGGCAAGCGGACGGGAAGGAGGGCTTGTATTCAATCTGGTTTTTGTTGCTCGAATGAACATCAATTTATTTGCATGCATTTAGAGATGTGGATACGTTTAATTGACACTGTATGCGCCTGGACCCAATGGACCAATCTTGCTCCAAAATATATATATTTATCCATTCGAGGAGCAAATGGTCAGTGGGCTCCGCCCACTGTCGTCATCATTTGTTGCTATTAAAGTTGAATGACGACACATTTTAAGCATCTGTGAAGCAACAAATGAGACAGCAGTTAGACAAAAGAGAAGAAAAACAAACAAACAAATTCAGAAAATAATAATAATTTAGGAAGCTTTGACAAAACTCGGAGGTATGTTTCATGTTTCTCTCTTACCCGCAAGTTTCCTCTGGTCCATTAAGGCGATATTCCTCTTCCTTGGCTGCCTCAGTGACGGCTGCCCAGGGCAGATGGGCTTGCCAGATTCAACTATAATCCGTATAGAGCTTTCTCGTTTCTAAACGATGGCAAAGGTGCTGCCTTCTAGCAGCAATGACCCTCATTTGCTTTCAAACAAGGCTGGAAACTATGATTCTTGGGTTTCAAACCATTCCCAAGTGTAGGGTTCGGTTCGCGAACCGCTTCCTCAACTTCCTAAGATTTTGGTTCGAATGTGGTTCATAGCTTCTTAGAACGTTGTAAACTTTTTAGCAAATATTTTTGTAGAATTTAAAACTGAAGCCTTGTGTTGAAGTTATAAGACGGGTTATCTTTTTCTCTTAGCAGTGAATGATAGTAAGATCTGTTACTCGAATAGTTTTATACTCTGTACCGTAAGTACTTAGAGTATTATAAGTTTGTGGAAAAGTATGTAAACAGCCAGAAGGCCCCATAAAGTATATATATAATCTTGATCAGCATCAACAGTCGAGTCATGTCCGTCTGTCTGTCCATATAAACGCACACATTTCAAAAATTAGAAGAGATAGAGGTTTGACATGTATGGGACATATGCTATTTATGTCTGCAGGCAGATCAAGTTTATTTTCGATTTTGGCCACGCCCCCTGCCGCCCCCGCAATTTAGAAAAAACGTCATATCTCCTACAGTTTTAAAGATAGATGGGTTGTTTCTTCTAGATATATTTAGTAATAAGGATAACTTATCGATCAGCCAAAGGAATGGTGAAGATTGGATGAACGGTTTTCGAGTTATGATCAAAAAACTAATTTTCTTGGTACAGAGTATGTTATAGTCGGGCTTGACCGACTTTCTTTCTTGTTTTCAATCGAAACTTGTTGCAGAAAACGTCTAGGTCTTCAATTTAGCAGATTCGGTGGGGGTACGACTAGAACAGAACCAAACATATCTATTCTAAGCTACATGCAAACATTAACCCATACTAACGAAACTCGGTGAAAAGGTTAGGCTTCTCTCAAACTTCTCATAACATTCACATGTACCAAAAACTGTTCTAATTGGAATTTGTTGTAGGAGTACTTTCTCTGAAACTTTAATTAATTTTACGATTTCCCTCTACCTTTGCTTTCTTGAGAGGCTTATCGATTCTCTGATTGGAAATATTTTGACAGAAATGACATTGGAGCATCCGAAAGCCTATAAAACGATACCCCAGTTGATATTTTGGTAGGTTTTACCATCTATCCCCCCTCCATAAGTCAACCCCCTTCCCCGCAATGGAGTAAATAGGGCCAAAAATTCAATTATAGCACCCAAAAACCTATAAAACGATACCCCAGCTGATATTTTGGTAGGTTTTACCTTCCACACCCCCTCCAAAAGTCAGCCCCCTTCCCCGCGTTGTGGAAAGTATGCCCAGAAATTAAATTGTGGCACCCAAAAACCTATTAAACGATACCTCAATTGATATTTTGGTAGGTTTTACCATCTTTCCCCCTCCATAAGTCAACCCCTTCCCCGCAATGGAGTAAATATGCCCAGAAATGAAATTGTAGCACTCGAAAACCTAAAACGATACCCTAGTAGATATTTTGGTAGGTTATACCATTTACCTCACCTTCAGAAGTCAGCCCCCTTCCCAACTATTGAAAAAATATGGCCAGAAATGAAATTAGAGCACCCAAAAACCTATAAATCGATACCCTATTTGATTTTTCTCAAGTTTTACCATCTGTTTGTCCATCGATAAGTATATCGATAACTTCAACGCTTAAAACCTAACCGGAGCATGAGCTGCGCTGAAGTTTGTGGCTCCGTTTACAAATTTATCTTAACTACCGGTCAGTTTGACTAACCGGACATAGAGAAAGTGGGCCGAAGATGTGAAATTGAGTAGAGTGATATTCCTGTGGAATACACCAAATATTCATTGACTTATTCCTCACACATAAAACTAACAAATTGTATATAATGTACTTTTGGGTGCCCCCTTTTTGCGGTGTGTGTGTGTGTGTGTTGGGCTTTCATCACTAGCCTGTGGCTCACACGTGCTTTTTACGAAATCGAAAGCGTTTCCCACTCACCTCCCCGACTCTAACCACTAATCTCGTGTATTTCATAATGAAAAGCAATTCTTACAATTTCAATTTGCAATTCTTATCAATCTGATAATATGGGTTGGCATACAGAAAACACAACTTGACCATAGTGTTATGTTTATTTTAAAAATATTTCGCATTTATTTCAATCAATTTATGACATGCTTAGCACAAGAGTTTTGCAGTTCTCTAAAATTGTAGATTTTACCAAAAAAAAAAACAAGAAAATAACATTTCTCCATTGGACTCCGTCCGTTTTAACCTTTTTGGTTTGTTGTCATGCAAAAATATTTTCCGTTAGTCTGTGTATTTCGAATGGTAAAGTAAGTTGTTGTTGTTGTTGTATTTCATCAGCCATGTTGAAAGCTTAACGGAGCCCCCCCGCCCCACCCCCCTCGTAGTACCCTGGTCTTACAAAGTTATGTATAAATATATATATATATATATATATATAATATAGATGCGCTAAGCTGTTCCAATACCGAAAAAAAACACACTCACACACACACACACGCACACATATACACACATATACTACATACAACACTTACATACATCTAAGAGAAAGGTTTTCGGGAGAGAGAAAGGGAGAGAGGCAGAGAGAGAAAGTTTCTGGCGAAGGAGACGTACTTAAAAGTAATGCAAAGCTACAACTAATTTTACAACTATTTCTATATATTTCTCTATAACTCTAATTAGGAACACAGAAGTGTGGGCGTGTCTCTGTGTGTGTGTGTGTGTGTGTGTGAGAGAGAGTGTGTATGTGTGTATGTGTGTGTTTGTTTTTGTTAGTGGGATTATAAAGCTATGGACTTTTTCAGGGAGTACACACTTATCTAAGTAATTGGGTAAGTAATTAACCACATTAGTAAGTACCATAAATAAGTATTGGCCTGTTTAACATTTTGGTTTCAACACACAGCACGACATTTAACATTTAAGTACACTTTTTTAGTAGGTTCCTTAGGCTGGGCCAAATTTTGCAGCGGGGGTGGGGGAAAGTGGTAACCAGGGGGGTACAACTATGTCTAACCTAGGTCAAGGTACTGTCAAAAGGTACTCCAATTTGTATTTTTTGTTTGTTGTTCTTCTTCTGTTCCCACTTTTCCATTATCGATCATCGATTAGTACTTGAATCTATGTAGCTATTATCGACCAATTTCTTATCTACTTATCAGTCACCCCCAGTATACACTTTTTTTTTCCAAAAACTCTTCAAAACTTCATACAAAAAGTTATTCAATATCAAAAATAGCATTCTTAGAGAACAGTTTTGAAGAAGTTGGAGAAATTCTTTGAAATTCAATATACAATCTTTAGTTTGTTCAGTTCAAAACATGATTTTTCAAACTAATTTGATTTCGATTTAGTGATTTAGAATATCAAACGGTGAGAAAAAGCATACAGCATCGTTTTGGAGACTAGGAATACCATTTAATTCATCACTTTTTCTATAAAGTTCTCGTATAAACGAGAAAGCTAAGCTAACTTCGTCTGTGCCAAAGTTTTTATACCCTTGCAAGTGCTCGCTTAAATTTTTTCAACAAAAATACTCTTTTTCCCATTTCGTTCGTATGGGAGCTATATGATATAGTCATCCGATTTGGCCAAAAATTTGTAAAATAATGTAAAAGCATGTGAAACAAACAAATACAAAATTGCAGGATGCTACCATTAAAAACAAAAAAGTTTTTCTAACTAAGACTGTTTTTTAGACCTATCTTTTGTATGACAGCTATACCATATAGTTGTTCGATCTTCATCAAACTTGACAAAATTATAAAAAAGCATCAACAACTTATGAATACAAAGTTTGGTGACGTTTCCATTGAAAAGAACAAAGTTTTTCATACTAAAACTAGTTTTCTGACCGATTGTTCCTATGGGAGCTATGAGATATAGTCAATCGATCCGTTTGGTTTCGACATATTAGTAGTGTGCAGCAAAAAGAAGACTCTGTGCAAAATTTCAGCTCGATAGCTTTGAAACTGAGAGACTTTTTTGAGTAGAAACAAACAGACAGACGAACGGACAAAGCACAATCGACTCAGCTGGTCACCCTGATCAAGAATATATATGGTTTAAGGGGTCGGAAATGAATATTTACTCCTTGCAAGCGTATAAAAAACTACACAGTGAAATGAAAGAGGATATTATAAAGTTAGTATAAAGATGATTTCCCGTATCCATTTGAACTGATCATGTCTTATCAAAGATTGATAGATGTTATAGATGACGCAATTCTTTTCTGATTTGATCCTTTTGCATCATCTATAAATAACTATATTTCATTGATATAACGCTGAAAGTGTTTTACCAAAGATTTAGCGATACTAAAGATGACGCATGTTAAAGAAAAATCGACTAATCCTGGTGGCTGACATTGGCCACCAATTTTCGATGTGTTCCCACATGCATCATCTATAATATCTAGAAATCTTTGGTCTCATATACTCTGAGCTGAAAATCATACAAATAATATGATAAATGATCATCCTTTGCTTGATTTTCAGCACCATTGGATGTTTAAAAGTATATTAAAAACAAATTCAGTCCAAATGAATCTTGTTAGGACCTATTTCTTCTGTGCAGGAGTTACAATAGGCGGGGATACGGTCTTCCTATACTCTTTCGCACTATTTAATCAATGCTTTGTAACTTTTTATTCCATTTTCATTGCAGGAACAAGCAAGTATTGAAATCAGCTGTTCATCTATTGATATAAATATCGATAGGTACTATCGAGATTTACTTAGAGATTCAAATTTGAGCTCAGTTCTCGCCAAACTGTACCTGAGACACTCTAATATGACTAAACTTGGATCAGTTTGACTAAACGAACATTGAGAAATGGGGTTAAATGTCAATTTTCATACGTAGAAACGTCTTTTAGAATTTACAAACAATATCAATAACTTTCTTAATTTCCCTTAAAAGCAATATCTATAGTTTAACAACCCAACTTAAGTAACCCAACCACTTCCCCCGTCCCCCCTTCGCACTGCATAGCTGGCATTTCTCTATGTTTGAAAGAGTTTTATGGTATAGTTTTCTCTATGTACAATACAGCTATACAAAAATTCGCTTAAATGCATCCAAAAGATGAGATGAGTATAAATAGATAGAATCGATAAATCACTAAAAAAAAAAGAAAGGTGAGTGAGTGCAGTTTGTGCTTTAAAATTATTCTCAGAAATTCGCACCATAAAAAAAGAGAACTCAATTCCGGCTTGCGGATTGTCACACGGATTGCAAGTGAATTGGCTGGGAAAACTTAACAAATAAATCACAACTTATAAGACTTGACGACTAGGGGGGGGAGGGGAAATAAATAGATGTGCTTAACACTTAAAATAGATGACGGATCGGACAGATGGTATTACACACTCACACACACACACACTCACACACACACAGACACACTTAGATGCTATTCAACTAGGTTGACCCTCCTCTTCTGACAATCTTTTAAAGTTACAGTTTTTTGGTGTTTGTGGTTCATCCTCTCTTCGATTGCATTTCCACCTTATAAATTAATCGTATCCAAATCCTGACACGGTGCCCGTGGACTCAGATCATCAGTGTTCACACTGCCACGTTCAGTGTCCCCGCTGCCCCCCCCATCACCCCTGATATCCGCCATGGACGAATGATTCTGGTTCTGATTGTGACGCTGATTTGTGTTGTTGTTGTTGTTGTGGTGATGGTGATGCTGCTGCTGCTGCTGTTGGGAGCTCGGCTTGGTATTGGTCGTCTGACCATCCACCGAATTGATCAGATTATTGTGCAACGCCTGTGTCTTTTTGGTGCCCAATCCCAGCGGGAAGGCAAAGTCCTGCGGCATCTTGTGCATAATTTTGCCCGAGGTGATGAGGCGACCGAAACCCTCCTAAGAAAATGGAATCAATAAGGCACAACAAGAGAGGGAGGGAGAGAGTCGCACCTGATGTGCAAACGCATAGCCAGAGCGCACCGAGCGGCGACCCCGTCGTGAGGAGGGCGTTCTCCGCACATCGCTGGAGGCACGGGAATGAATCTTCTTCAGCGATTTCTGACGTATCTGCACCAGGAGAGAGGGGAGAGATTTGCTTACAAAGTGAAACAGAGCGAAGCAACCGACTGCATTTTCTTGCCTTATCCGACAAACTGGGATGCACGTCCAGCAGATAAAACTTGTAGGCCAACACGGGCGCCATGAGGATCACCACCGTTATCAGCAGCGTTACCCAAAATGTCAGATCCTTCATGGCCTGCGTCAGTGAGCCCACATAGGGGCCACCAATCACATAATTGTAGAAATAGTCCAGCACAAAATACCAGATGAGGCTACCCCAAATGGTCACATGATTGACAATCGTCCAGTAGGAAGTGTACAAAGATATCTGCAAAGCGAGGGCAAGGGATTAAGAGGAGTGTGACCAGAATGGTACTTCTATACGATATTCGTGTTGGTCCTTCGAGCCGGATTTGAAAAAAAATGTTCTTGGAGGAGTTCTTATTGAGGATCAAACGAAGCTTGTTCGTTTAGCAACCGTTAATCATGCTCAAGCCGGATTGCATTTGTATCAAAAAGTTCTTAAAGGGGTCTTTATTTTGGGTTCAAACAGAGGGCAAACTTCTAGACGTTCACTTTCTGTTCCTTCGAGCCGGATAAAAAGTTTTTTAAGGAGTTTTATTTTGGGTTCAATCAAAGAAACAATTTCAGGCTCATTCTAAGAGACTTTTTAAAGAAAACCTTTCAAGTTGAGCTTGGTCCTTCGAGTCAGATGTGCATTAGCAACAAACAATACTTCAAATAGACTTACTTTGGTATCAAACAGATTGCAAATTTCAATCTAATTCTAATCGATTTTATACAGAAAATCTGAAAATTAAGGTTGATCCTTCGAGGCGGATTTGTGTGTGAAATAAATAGTTCTTCAAGAAGACTTCCTTTGGGTTCAAACAGAGGGCGTATATCAGGCTTAGTCTAAGCCACCTTTTTAAGAAAACCTCTATATTAATGTTGGCCCTTCGAGCCGGATTTGCACTAGATATTAACAGTTCTAAAAGAAGTCTTATTTTGGGTTCAAACAGAGTGCGAATTCTAATTCTAATTCTAAGCGACTTTTTAAAGAAAAACCCTTAGAAATGAGGTTGGCCCTTCGAGCCGGATTTGCATTTCATATAAAGAGTTCTTCAAATAGTCTTATTCTGAGTTCAAACAGGCTGCCAATATTAGGCGTATTTTAAGAGAGTTTTCAAAGAAACCCCCAAATTAAGGTTGGCCCTTCGAGCCGGATTTGCATTTGCAGTAAACATTTGCTCAAAGAGACTTACTTTGGGTTCAAACAGACAGCGCGTATATCAGACTTAACAAAGAGAACCTTAAAATCTAAGCTTGTTCCCTCGAGCCGGATGTAAGCTCATGGCAATCCAAAGTTAGTAAAGTACTTTTCCCATACACTTACCTGCGCTGTATTGTCCACAATGAGTATGGTGGCCACCACGGCGCCCAGCGTCATGTGATCACTCACTAGAAAACCGTTCTGCGACACACCATCCTTATACACCCCGTAGGGTATGAGAAACAATATAAGCGATGTAAAGGCGCCATGTAGCACACTGTAGATAAATTCACGTATATTGAAAAGTTCACTCTTCAGGCCCGGCGCATAGAGACGCGGAAATTCCAAACTATTCTTATCCGACACATCCTGCTCGAAGACACCCAACGCCAAGACGGGCAGAGAGGTATAAAAGAGATTGTATACCGATATGAACATGGGATCAAACACGGTCTGTAAGAGAGAGAGAGAGAGAGAGAGAAGAGGAAGGGATGAAGTTTGATGCGACAGCGGGGATGGGAACTGCTCACCTGTGCACTGAAACCACAGAACAGTGAATACCAACAATGGCACAGAGTAAATGCAAAGTTCTTGTAGAAAAAGTAACGCAAAAATTTACACATGCGATAATACGACCAACGTCCATGAACCAAGAGTAATCTCTCCAGATAACAAAACTGGGCAATGGCATAGTCACTGGAGAGGACCGCCTGTAGACCCTCCTGTCCGGAAATGCCCACACCAATGTGGGCAGCTGTGGAGCGAAAGGGAAGAGAATTAATAAGAGGATGATATATAATAATATATGGACTCAACTCACCCTTAATCATGGAAACATCATTGGCACCATCTCCAATGGCCAGGGTGACGGCATTTTTGGCACGCTTGATTAGTTCGACGACCAGCGCCTTCTGTAGAGGTGTTACCCGGCAACAGATCACTGCCTTGCACTGCGAAGCAATGTCCAGGAATCTGTAAGCCATATCAGAGTTAAATACAACATCTTCTCACCCACATCGTTTCACACTCACTTGGCTTCCAATTCGGGGGATAGGCAATGAACCAGCGAATGTCCATTGACCACCAGTGCAAAACCGGAACTCTCATCCATCACTATGGAAGCCATGCGTCCATCTTCGCTCTTCTCGGGATCACCGAAAATATCATTGCACTCCGCACTTTTTTTTTGGTTTGTTTGATGGAATCAATGGAAAAGAGGGAACGATTAGCCCTTTTCTTTGATAGGGATTAACTTGTGGTCGACACATGAAGATGAGACATTCAGATTGAGAGAGATTGATTGAATGGATACAAATAGTTGGGTGATTTACAACAACAACAACAACAACAAGATGCACTTTGACTGAGGTTTCTTTATGTTTTTGGTTTGTTTGTTTGTTTTTTTTGTGGGCAGTTTCGTTTTGGTACCATGAGCAGATGACAAACATTCGACTGAACTCAAACAATGAAAACAAAATAATACAAATAAAAAATTATTCAAGTTTTTGGATATGCATAATTTACTTGACGGGCGGAACAAGTACCAATAGAGGGTTACATCCTTGCAACTAATTAAACAATTCGACACTTTTTGGTCAATTCAAAATGTGATTTCGTTCTATAACCGAAAAGAGGGCCTAGTTAATGGTTAGGTAAGTTGAAAATTATCCACAAAATAGAGGGAGGGGGGGTAGAATTCGGGGAGGGGGGTGACCACAGTTTAGCTTCATTTTGGTAGTGGAGAGAGAGAGGTTTTAAATTTTGTTTGGATTGCCCTCTACCTGTCCGGTCCGCCCTTATTATCCTTAATTTTGGCATCCCACCTAAAGGTAACCACCGAAATGGCAGGCGGCGGCGGCGGCGGTGTGGGTGTACTATTCGATTCCTGCATAAAGGCGGATGTCTGCGTCATGGTAACACTCAATGGATCCATGTGACTGTCGCTGTTCAACTGTTGCAGAGACTCGTTACCTAGGCGATGGGAATAGGCAGGAGCATAAGTTGGAGGAATGAACACACAAATTGACATTACTTACCCCCGGGACGAAATCGATTAAAGATCTTGATGGATTCCTTGAACTGACGCAGCTGTTTCTCCACTTCCTCCAGGGAGCTGCCATCCACTATGAATACATCGGCCAGTTCATCGGTCAACAGTTGACAGGAGTAGCCGATGTTAATGGCAGTTTCTGTGGAGAAAAGATAATATTTTAATGGGTTTTCGAGTTATTCAATCAAAAGTTTTATGTAGTTTTAGATACGAGTGCTCTGAAAGCTCTTTTAGGTATCTTCCACTGGGGGACTAAAACTAGAAGAGGTTTACCTTTTGGGACAGACTCTTTTTTGTCTTTACAATGCCAGTACAGAGTATCGAACACTGAGTATCGATTCATGACTATCGAACATAACATACGACTACGATTATTGAGAATCGAATGTTAAATATCGAGGTTTGAGTATTAAGTAATGAGTATCGAGGACTGAGTATCGAGGACTGAGTATCTAGCACTGACTACCGAATAATAATACGGTCGAGCACGGAGTATGGCGTCGATAAATGAGTATCGAAAGTTAAATATCGAACATGGAATGCCGATAACTAATAATGGACTACTGAATATAGAACACCGGGTACTGAGTATCAATAAATGAGTATAAAGCTTCGAGTATCGATTACCGACTATCGAGCACTGAGTGTCGAATATTAAAGTCGAGCACGGAGTATCACGTACTGAAGATCGATTGATGAGTATCGAGCATCGAGTTTCAAATGTTAAATATCGAGCACCGAGTATCGATTATCGAGTAACGAGCACTGCGCATCAATTACTAAGTGTCGAATATTATAGCCAAGCACAAAATATCGCGTACTCAGTATCGATTGAGGAGTATCCAATATTAAATATCGAGTATCGAGTTTCAAGTGTGAAATTTCAAGCATCGATAACAGAATACTGAGCACGGAAAATTGATTACTGAGTATCGAATACAATAGTCGAGGACAGAGTATCGCGTACTGAGTATCAATAAATGAGTATCGAATATAAATAACCGAGTATTAAGTTTTTAAATGTGAAATTTCAAGCATGGAGTATCCTTTATAAAGTATTCAGCACTTAAAATCGATAACTCAGTATCGAAAATTATAGTTGGGCACAGAGTTTGCACACAAAGTATCGATAAATGAGTATTGAAGATTAAATATCGAGTATTAAGCTTCAAATATAAAAGTATAGAGCATTGAGTATGGATAACTGAGAACCGATTATCGAGTTTAGAGCACCGAGTATCGATAAATGAGTGCCGAATATTAAAATCGAGGACTGAGTATCGAATATTACATATCAAGCAGGGAGTTTCGAGTACTGGGTATCAAATATCAAGACTAGTTATCGAAAAATAAGTATCGAATACAGAAAATCAACTACCCAGTATCAAATATCAAGACTAGTTATCGAATACCAAGTATCGAATACATAATATCGAGTTCCCAGTATCGACTACTGTTTATCGAGTACTGTTTACTTTCGTTCTATGTCCAAAACTCACCCTGTTTGTCTCCGGTAAGCACCCAAATTTTGATTCCTGCATTCTGTAGATTTGCTATGGACTTGGGTACACCATCCTGAAGTTTATCCTCAATGGCCGTCACTCCCACCAATTGCATATCGCTCTCAATTTCCTCATAGATGGCATTCAGTTTCTGTTCACGTGAATCCAAGGCCAAGGCGGCCTCCTGTTGTCTCAGACGCCAATCCTTGTAGTACTGTTCGGTAAGACGACGCTCGGCTAGGACCAGGGTACGTAATCCTTCGCCGGCAAATTTCTAGATACAAAAGAAGGCATCGTTAGATATAAAAATGTTTCAGATTGGTTTTGAATCAAAACCTAAATAGGTAACTTCGCAATTCGGCGGAAGAAGCCGTAAAATGAATTCGGGCGTTATTACACAAACTTCCATTTCCCCCCCACTCACATTCAAATGATCCTGTGTGCGCGCCTTCAGATCCTCCTGTCCGCCATGCAACCGATCATAGATCACATTATCCGCCCCCTTGCAGTAGAGCACCACCGAATCGCCGCGCCGCAGTATCACCGACATGCGTTTGCGTACATTATTGAAATCGAGTATATTCAATAGCTCATACTCCTCCAGGCGACCCATCACCTCGATGGTAATACTGTTCGGTGTGCGCGAACGAAATACAAAGCCAAAATTTCGTGCTGCCGACACCAGAGCCGCCTCATCTGGACTCTGGGCCTGATACTCTAGCCGTCCCTCCACCGTTTCGGGCATCACGGTGTGACACAGGGCGAGGAGGCGAAAGAATATGTGTGTATGCTCCTCATCCGAACGGACGGCATCCAAGAGCGTCTGATCGTACCAGCGAAAGTCGCTCTCATAATGTGGATTTGCGGAGAAGTCAACCGATTGCATGACCTATGGATGGAACATGAAGATAGAAAACAGATAAAGGAGACTGTGTGTGTGTAGGAGGATACGGCAGAGAGCGAGAGAATAATGGGATATTGGATTTTTTTTTTTGGCTGTAAGCAGAGCTGAGCTAATTTAAGGCTACGATATTCAAATAATGAGAGCGTTTTTGTTACGATATTGAAAAGTCTAAGCGGGTAGGAGGAGTGAAGGGGAATGTAACGGAAAGGAACAGAGCTTTCAAGCTCTCTTTCAAAGCTTTTCTGTCTTCACGTGGATCGTAAATGTGTTCTTTGATCAAAAAGCGAGTCCGAAACGATCCATACACAAGCGGAAGGGTCAGTAATCGACAGGCGGGAGAAGAAGAGAAGACTCTCTCAGCCTGTTCATCATCTTACTGTTTTTCTTACTGTCCCTATCTATTATGCTAGAAGATTTGATCACATCCTTTCGTTACATTCCCCTCCCCCTCCTTAAGTCCTTGGACTTCGGGGATTTATAATGAGTTGTGTGGGGGGCAAACAAAAGCAACAAATCAAAACACACTTAGAATAACAACTTTTAGGGTTCTAGTGTGGGTGAAGACAACATGCATACGTGCACTTTCTGATGTGACGAACTCCAATTGGTCGTGTCGTATGTGTGAGGAGTGCAGAGAGACTTCACGCTGCCGGAGATGGATCTCTCGAACCGAAGCTTGATCTGTTTGCCGGCGGCCAAGCTGCAGCGCTGTGTTTGGTGTCGGTGTGGGTGCAAGTGCTCGTGTTCTGTTTCGTTTTCGGGGTGCAAGATTATTACTTTGTCGCTGCTACTGGTCGTGGACAGCGCGGATAGCTGGCGACGCATACGACTGAAGGAGGAGGAGGAGGCTCCTGCCCCAGCTGCTCCAGCTGCCGCTGCTGTTGTTGTCCCACCACCCGGATCATCCTCATCGCTGCCCAAACTGCCGCTGGGTGCCGAATAGCGCACCTGTTTGCACTTCGACTGTGGATGCTTCCTTAAGACTGGCGCCGAGTGATCCGCCAATTGGGTCTCACCGCATTCGGTGACCATTAGGGACGTCTTCTTGTGGTGCACCTCGGCCCGATGGTGGTGCACCACCCGTATGGTGGCCGGTGGCGGTGGTGGCGACAAATTGTTGTGGCTGTTGCTAGTTTGGAAAATGCTTTGCTGCTATAACGAGTAAGGTGAGTTTTGGGTTTGACACAGCGAACGCACACGCCACAACACGCACACACGCACACGCACACACACATATGCACAAAGTATCACCAGTTGCCTTCCCGTTGGCAACCAACCACTCACCTCGTTTATTTCTATCAGTTCACCCGTGCGCAGGTCAATGACATCGCCATAGGTTCGCCCATTGATGCTGCACTTGTTGAAGGTCATTATATTCTGGGTCAGGGTCCCCGTCTTATCCGAGAAGATGTACTGTATCTGGCCCAGCTCCTCGTTCAATGTGGTGGTGCGAGCTTTGGCATAGGTATTGGTGCGTGCATAATACATTTCCTCATCCCAGTTGATGAGAAATGACTGAACAAAGCGGATGACCTGTGGGAGAGGATGGAAAGGGGGAGGGGGGGATTGTTTGTAATCTGTGGAAAAGGATTAACCTCACACACACACGACGGTGGTGACTTGCCTCTACTGATACGTAAAGCGAGATTGGCACAACAGTGTTTAAGACTATGGCGTACGAGAAGAATACGAGCAGACCAATGACTGTTGCCCCCGAGGCAACCAGCTCCTTGGGTATGATATGCTCCCAGGGCAAATACAGTTGAAAATGCTGACCAATCAGTCCCTCCCAAACGGCACAGCCCAAGGCGAATAGGGCGCAAATGGACACCAGAAAGAGTACAATCTGTAAGGGAAGATGAGACGAAAACAGAGTTAAGATGGGAGAGTAAGTAGAGCTCCTGCTCTTATAATACTTGGCATTCCTATTGGAAAATCCACACACCAATCATGCACCACGTTTCACTCTAAAACTTATCCTTCTCCTCATTTTTTTTGAAATTTTTGGAAACTTTAAGTGTTCCTCGTTCGTCTAATTGAAAGCCACGGCTGGAAAATCAAGCATTTCTCCGAAATAGTCTATAAAATCTTTTGGAATTGTATGCACAGCCTACTTGTGCTTCCTATTCATCGAGTCACGAACCAGGCACGACATAAAGATCTCCTTACCGACTCACGAATCTAGAAAAATGCCTATCCATAAAAATTTATTGTCTGGAATGAAGATTAAATGCAAACCGATTACCTTTAGGGCAACTATTCTGTTGTAAACCTATTAAATTTGTTTGTGTAAGTCCAATTTCCCTTGCTTTTTGGTAAATGCACCGGTGTCACAGCTACCCAACTGAGCCACGCTGAGTGGAACGGGACTACACTTCTTTGCCTAGGCCTTGTGCTTGATTTTCATAACTGGTGATTCTTCCTACACAACTCTTTATATAGTTTTGTGGTTTCACCCAAATATAACTTTCATTTGCATTCAAAAGGTTTCTTTTTATGTCTTGTTTTTGATTCATTTGCTAGAATTGGCAAAAGCAAGGTTCTGGGAAATCGTGCCCGCTGGCCTTAAAAATGGTTTTCATTTCATTTAAGTGTGACCGTACCATTTTGTCAGATAAATTCATTACGTTAACACATCAATCTATGAGCTGAATGGCCTTAGAAAACTTGAATGAAGATATACCTATTTATCAACGTATCGTAGGAATAGCTTTGGTAGGTTTACCATCTTATATCGCATATGAATCAGCTAATTGAGCATAGGTTTCTTGACCTAATCCCTATTTTGATCAATTCTATGTCCTTCATCCACTCGATGCACTTAAAGCAAACCCCCCCCCCCCCTTTCCCTTCCCATCTACTCACCCCAATAATGATAAAGTTAAGCAGGCGATCCACACCCGTACTCTTAAACTGCGTTTTGCCCGAATTCTGCATCAGTTTGGTATCCACGCCGGCAAAGACGACCACACCATAACACCACTGGGTGTTCCGCAGGACACAACCGCGCAACAGTATCTTCTCATTGTCCAGGGCGAATCGTTGATTCTTCCAAATGAGCGTCCCATCGAATTTGTTCAACAAATTGTTGGGTCGCTCGCACAGAATCTCGCCATTGAAACTCCACAGCAGATCATGCTGTTCACCCAATTCGGTGGTCTCTATCAGACATTGCTTGGCCTTCAGATTCGTCTCGCCATCCAGTTCGGCCGTCTCGATGAAGCACAGTCCATTTGGTTCCGAGGTGGTCAATAGCAGGATATCGGCTGCCACAAATTGATTGTTATCGAGGCGTATGACATCACCCACCTGAACCTCGGACCATTTCGCTTCCACCAGTTTGCCATTCCTTAGGGTTTTGGACTTGCGATTGTTGACCTGCGAGTCGGAGAGATGACGTTGCTGCAAAAGGTGGGAGAGATTAGTGGGTCGGTGGAGATCGAAAGAATACGCTCATTTACAATATCATCGTAGGCATCCTTGACGGCGGTCAGTGTGAGCACTCCAATTAGGGGAATCGCTGTGGTGACGGGCGTCAGTGAGGATATGGCCGGTATGAGCTGAAGCACCAACAGACACAGGAAGTAAAAGTTGGCCAATCGTTGGAACTGCTCCAGCAGGTTGAAGGGCAGAAAAGTCAGCAGCGAATACTTGGAGGTTTTGATGTAGTTGTTCTGGAAAGTGATGGGGTTGGATTAGATTGATTTATTTTACAAAAATTAGTCACTGAACAAGTGAGCAAGATCTTTATTGTTCAGTTGCTCAGTTGACAGTAAGTAAGTCTTAAAAAATGAGCCACTAGAGAAGAGTACTTGCTCTTTATGGTTCAGTTGGTCACTACTTGTTCTTATTTATTTAGTTGTTCAGTTGATTGTGAGTAAGTGAACAATAAAAAGCTTCTTATTTAAATAAGCATTTAAACATTCTTATTGAAATGGGCTGTTTATTGTTCAACTGTCCCCTCACTTGTTCTTATTTGTTTAGTTATCTGTGAGCAACTGAACAACAATGAGTTGCTTACTTAAATGAACAAGTGAATAGGCTCTTTATTGTACAGTTGCTCACTTTCTGGTTGTGATTAGGTAAGTTGTTTAGAGGTCTGTGAGTAGCTAAACCAAAATGAATAGCCCACTGGGATGAACAAGTTTAGTGCTGCTTGTTCAGTGACTCTTTTTTTAATAATTATAAGTGACTTTTGTTCAGAGACTCTTGTTCTGTGACTCTAGTCCAGTAGCTCGTTTTTAGACACTCTGGAACAATGGCTCTTGTTCAGTTTCTCTTGTTTAGTGACTATTTTTCCGTGACTCATGTTCAGTGACTCTTTTTCTGGGATATATTTGTATGGTCACTCTTCTTCGGTGGCTCTTGTTCATTTACTTTGGTTGTCTTCTTCAGAGAGTCTTCGTTCTGTTACTCTTGTTCAGTGACTTTTCTTCTTTGGCTCTTATTAAGTGATTATTTATTGGAGACTTTGTTATCAGTGACTTTTGTTCAGAGACTTTTGTTCACAAACCGTGCAAAAAAAGTCCACGAACAGCTGAACAAGTGAGTAAAGTAAACAACTAACACAAAGCGACACCTTCAACTTCATTATAACTTAAGCTCTAACCCCGCAATTTCTTTCAGTGTTCACACTTACATGATATTTAAACTGAGTGTTGAACTCTTTGTCATTGGCGCGGATTCGGCGTTCGTTCTCTGTAAACAAATAGAGAGGATAAAGAAAAATGCATCATTAAACGATTGTTTCCAACACAAAAGATCTAAATCTACCCGAAAAGTAGTAGGAACTGCGACGACGTCGCAACTGCGACAGACGCCTCAGATTGCGCGCTGAGGTCGTTCCCGAATCATGGCTCCGATGGCGACTGGGACTGCGACTGCGATTTTGTTGACTGGGTGGTGGGGTCTCGGGCGTACTGCCACGCCAGCTGGTGAGACGACCAAATAGAGAGATCTTTGGTGCCGTGGCCGCTTCTCGCCGCTGCTGTTTGTACTGATCCAGCTCCTGGGGTGGCGGCGGTGCCGCCGGTCCCGGGCCCGTGGCCAGACTATAGAAGCCATCATCGGCCTGACTACTCGTCGTCACCGTTGTCAACGGAGTGGCTATGGTCTGTGTGGAGTTGCCAATGTTCATGGTCTCCGGTTGGGCCAGACGCGCATGTTTGCCATTCTCTTCGTCATCCTCGTCGCCACGCAGTCGTCGGCGACGTCGCGAGCGGCGTGCAAAGTGGAACCAACGTGTGCGACGAGTAGCAGCCGCAAGCGTGGGCACCTCAGGCACAGTTTGTGTTGCCGTTGCAGCCAGCTCCTCTGCATCGTCAAACTTTTCCGCCTGAGGACCGCCCAGTACGGCCAGTTCCAGGGTATCTGGAGGCTGGCGTAGACGGGGCATGACTAATGAGTCACTGAGAAACCCGGGGATAATGGGATCATCGATTGTCCAGGGGCGGCATATTTAGGTTTTAACTGTATGTGAGGCAGGGAGTGGAAGTGGCATTGAGTGGAGGAAGTCAACGTTGCAACTGTTTGCCGATGAGAGCCATTTGATGCACTTGGAGTTCCTTCCCCCAGCCCAAAGAACTTGGCATTGGGTCTTATGATGAGACAACACCACACACAGAGACCTAACCTAACCCAACCTCTTATGCGCCTCTCTCTGTCTCCGTCTCTCTCGCTGGGCGAGCCCAACAGCTGTGAAACAAATGTTTCCCATCAATTTGCGGTCGGTTGCATGTGGCGTATGCGTAATAAATTCATAAACATAATTTTGTGTGTTTTTTTTCGTTTCTGCCCATTTGCATTCCCCAAATATTTGCACAAAATTTCACTTGAGTGGAAAATGCTCCAATTACATTTGACTATTAATTCGCTTTAAGCAGAACAAACAAACAAACAGACAAACAAACAGACAGAAAGGAAGGGCCAGTTAAAATTGGACACCGAACAAAGAGTGAAAAGGGCTTCAGCTGCAGAGTTTCCTATAATTTTTGTAAAATACAAAGTAAAGCCCACCCGCAGGCGGAGCAACAGGTGCCATTTGGTGGTAACAAAGGGCACACAACAAGGCAGCCAGCGGAAGGAAGCTGCAAAAAAATATATATATATGGATCGTTGCTGTTGGCGGGGGCGGGGTTGAAAGTCAATGTCAAAACTGTTGTCAAGGTCCATCCCTCCATCCAATCCCTCCCTCTCGCTAGCTGCGTTTCTGTTGAATGGTACGGCCTCTGGCCCTGAAAACCGCAGCAGCGGCATCCCTTCGCCCAGTGCTAAATTCTGTTTGACTCTTGCATTTTTGTACTTTATGCGATTTAAGTCGACATGTGTGTGTGTGTAGACTCAACCAAATTAAATGCCAGGAAGCACGGGCATAATCCTTGAGTGGCAAGAAATGAGACTCTTTTGAAATGGTTTCATTATGGAATTCATTAAGGAAAGGCAGGCATTTCAACTGTGCAAAAATCTCACACACAAAGACAAAATTCAATCTGAATGCTAGTCCGAGAGCAGCACAAAAAGAAAGGTTCAATTTGCAGGGGGGGAGATTAAGTTTCGGAATGTGGAACACTGGCATGCCGGTTGTCCTTACTGATGAAGCATGTAATTTTCATAGTTTTCAAAAGGACCAGAAATATTAATTTGAGAGAAGGAATGGCAAGTAAAACAAAGGGGAAAAATCATGATAAATGCCCTTAAATGTATGCAAAAATGTATTTTCTTTCAAGATTTTTCATTCAATGGAGAACAATTTTGTTGGTCAGCTAGGTCAGCATCATAACACAATCAATCAGATTGTCAGAGAAGTTAAATGATAATTATGGAAAATTATAGCATACTTTTAAGAGCATTTAGCAAAATTGCATTAGTATGTTTGGTAAGTCTTTTGTTGCCTCTCCTAACTCTCTCTTCAAAAACAGAGTTTGGAGATGGTTTAAGAAGAGAGTTTGGTGTTAGTATGGCCATTTACACAAACAAAATGTATAACAAACTGCATTTTTATCATACAAATCATAAATGACACTTATTATACTCTGTATCAATGAAATATAAAAGTTAACTTTGGCTCCCCCGAACTTTTACAGGGTATATAAGCAGCAGCAGGACTTTCTAACTAAGACAACTTCCAGACCTTACTTTTCTATGGGAGCTATACTGTATAGATGGAAGCTATACTGTATAGATGTCCGATTTCCACCAAACTTAGTGGAATCATGCACAAGACTAACAAACAAATATGTAAGAAATTTGGAGTCGATTCTCTTGAAAGTAAGAACACTAAAACTAGTTTTTCGACTGATCATTTCTATGACAGCTATATGCTATAGTCAACTGATTTTGACCAAACTTGGTAGAATTAAGTAAAAACATCTTAAATAAATATATATAAATTTTTAGAAAATTCCCATTGAAAACAAAAAAGTTTTTCTTACTAAGACTACTTTTCAGACTCCACTTCTGTATGACAGCTGTACTATGTAGAAGTCCAATTTCGACCAAACTTTGTAAAATCATAAAAAAAAAAACTTAGCAAACTAAGAAAAAAGTTTGAAAGCGTTTCCATTGGAAACAAAAAAGTTTTTCTCAATGAAACTAGTTTCTCGACCGATTGTTTCTATGACAGCTATATGCTATAGCCATCCGATTTTGACCAAACTTGGTAGAATTGAGCGAAAGCGTCTTAAATAAATATATATAAATTTTAAGGACATTTCCATTGAAAACAAAAAAGTTTTTCTCACTAGGACTACTTTTTGGACTCTACTTTTCTATGACAGCTATACTATTTAAATGTCCGATTTCGACCAAACTTAGTGGAAACATGAAAAAGCTCAGCAAACTAGGTAATACAAAGTTTGAAGGCATTTCTATTGCAAATGAAAAAGTTTTTCTCACTAAGACTAGTTTTTCAACCGATTGTTCCTATGACAGCTATATGATATAGTCATCCGATCCCGCCGGTTTCAACAAATGCTTAGCGGATTTGTACCAAAAGACGTTGTGCAAAGTTTGACGAAGATAGCTTTCAAACTGACGCAGGAATTGGCATAGAAGCAGGCAGATGGACAGCTCATCGTGCTGATCAAGAATATATATACTTTATGTGCTCGGAGATGCTTCCTTCTATGCCTTACAAACATCTGAGCCATTTTAATATACCCTTTGCAAGGGTATAACAAGAAAGTAAGTTGGTCAAGCCCCACTATAACATACTCTTTACCAAAGCTCAGCCTAAATTTTGCTACTGCGCTAAAGCAGCAAGCACTCTTTTGATTATAACTCTACAACCGTTCATCTGAACTTCGCCATTCCTTTGGCGAATCGATAAGTAATCCTGATTACTAAATATGTCTAGAAGGTACGAACCATTTATCTTTTAAAGTGTGGGAGATATGATGTTTTTTCCAATTTGCGGGGCGGGAGGGGCGTGGCCAAAATTGAAAATAAAATTAAACTGCCTGGAAGCAGAAGAAGTAGTTGTCCCATACACGTCAAACCTCCATCTCTTACCATTTTTGAGATCTGTGTGCGTTTAGACGTACAGACATACGGACATGGCTATATAAACTCCGATGTTTATGCTGATCAAGAATATATATACTTTATGGGGTCGGAATTGCTTCCGTCTGGATGCTGTAGCAGATATTCTCTGAGATCTGTGTGCGTTCAGACGGACAGACAGCTATATCTACTCGACTGTTGATGCTGATCAAGAATATATATACTTTATGGAGTCGGAGTTGCTTCCTTCTGCCTGTTACATACTTTTGCACTGACTTAAGTATACCCTATACGCTTCTTACTCTACAAGTAATGGGTATAAATATATTGGAAATGACAGGTTTAATCATCCTGAACAACCAGCACTTCCCGCTATCTTTTCTTTCATTTCACCATTCATTCTTAAAGCCATCTTCTTTCCTCCAGTAATCTTTAATTTTAACTTAGACACTCCAAGAATATGCCACATCCTTGAGAGGCAGCTGCCACATAGTTAAAATAGTATAAATTACATCAAATCCAATTTGTAGCAACTTTGGCTGTGTGTTGCATACCTTCGGGCTGTGGTAAGTAATAATGAAATATTTTGCAAATTGATTAATGAGGCATGCGATTAGGTTGCAACGGATGTTAGTTTATTGTCTGCAGCCTTCAACAGGCATCGGGAAGTTCTGCACAAGGTCAGGCCAAAAGGTTAGACTCATCTTGAAGGGTGATGATTAAATTTCAACTGTAAGCCGGCTGAGGCTTTTTGTTTGTAAGACAAACCCAACCATATTTTACCATATTTTCCAGAATTTTTGGATAAGCTTCTACATTTCAAAAGATTGGGCCTGATTCCAGGCGTTGTTTTGAGTGAGTTGTTTAAGGGGGGGACTCAACTCAAAGGACTCCGTGGCTTTTCGCTAGCCTCTGCCTGCTCCTTTACCAATTTGCCTCTCTTTCTCTTAGTTGTCCTGCTGTGTCATGAGTCACGCATGTAAAATATGTTGCTGCTGCTGCTCCTTGGCCTCAGTTACAGTTCAAGAGTTGTTGTTGCTGTTGTTGTTTCTGTTATTTCTTTCCCTGCTGTCGCATGCGTCACCGTTTGAGGGTAAAACGGGAGGTTAACATGGCAGAAATGAAGAAATTTAACTACAAGAAAAAGCTGAAATGCAAAGCGACTTGAGGTCAGCCAAAAGAATCGATGAAGACTCAATAATTATGCTGAGACAACAGAAAACCAAAACACACACACTATGGGGGGGGGGGGGGTGGGGACGGGGGACAGGGAAATGTGTGCCAGGTGCCAAGTGCATCATCATCATCAGCATCTTCATCCATTGAGAGGCAACGTTGAAAGCTTCCTCGACCGCCTCCTCCACCTGCTTCTCTCCACCACCACCTCCTCCTCCTCCTCCTTCTATCGTTAGTTCTTGCTATTTGCGTACATTTTTAGCATTGTTTCTTGCACTTTGTTTGCTTTGACAAGTTTTCCGTTGACCGAACCTATTTTCTTGGTTTAACTCTCCTCCCAATACATAATTACAATTTGATCCCAACTTTCCGAACACACAGAAATATTTAAAAACAACAAAAAAAAAACAACAACCAAAATCCACCGAACCGCGCGCGATAAACAAACGAAATGTACGATTTTTTGGGCCAAAAGGCAAAGCCAAAGCCAAACGGGCAACTGGCAAACGACCTGCGGCCAAACTGGGCGACGCCAACTGCCAGCCAAAAGTGAGCACGCCGAGCGACCCGAGCAAGCGACGACAACGACGCCGATGATGGTGGCAACGATGGCTACCAAGGCAACCTGAACATGACCAGCCTAGCAACGTCAAAAACAACAAAAAACAACAAAAACACACACACACACACGCGAGTCGCGCGAGAGCCAAAAAAAAGAAAAGCACTGCCAGGACAAGGAGTGGGGCTGGGCGGGGGAAGGACAATACAAGCGGCAAGAAAAGCCTACGGAGGAGAGCTAAGTAATTGAATTGCTCATTTCTCCTGAGCCGATTGCAGGCAGATGTGTGCGTAGGGGATGCCCCCCCCCCAAAAAAAAAAAGAAGGAATATCAGTAGAGAGAGGCAGTTTGGAGGGTTGCCTGAGTTCCCACTCAATTTGGGTGGGGGATTAGCAAGGCGACAGCGTTCATTTTATCTCAAGATCTCACAAACTTTTCCTGAATGACTTCATTATGATAAACAGATTGCCTATTCCTAAGTATTTCTAGTGATATTCTAGTTAAGTATTGCCCACAGAATGCTTATGGCAGTGCAGAGGCCAATACATCATTTGTCAAACAACAACAATCACCTAACAGAGGATAAAGGATAAGCACCTATGCCCACATTCCGTTAACAAATCAAGAACTTTGTGCTCAAATTAAGTACAAACGGTGTAAATAGTACTGTAAGTACAAAAATACTAGATTCAAGTACCAAATTCCTATCAAAGGTACTATTTTTCAGTACCAAAATACTTGATTTAAGTTTGTTTCTGGGAAAATATAAGGCTGGCTCATATCGAACTATTCTAAAAACTGTTTCATCATCATACTTCTAGGTTGTAAAGATCTCAAGTCAAACCCGTTTAACTCTTAAAGTTAGTGCTGCAAAACGGTTTTGAACCGAACTTGTAATATTCACTGAAAACCGAACCAAGTGTCTAACCTGAGAACCTGTTCCGAACCCCAGGTATCGGTTCGGCTTAACAGAAATGAGACATTTCAAAACCTAAGCTATTCCGTGGTGATTATATTGTTATCTGGTTTAAATAATGCGAAATTTGTAGACAATAGCAACTAATCACATAATAGATTCTAAATTCACTCGAGTTCACTTCATAAACAAGAAAGAAAGTCGGTTAAGACCGACTATAACATACTCTGTACCAACGAAATTAAACGCTCAGCATAAATTTTGATGCTGCTGTAGTAGCTGAAAGCAGCAAACAGTCTGTGATCATAACTCGTAAACCCTTCATCCGATCTTCACCATTCCTTTGGCGATCGGTCGAGAAACTAGTTTTAGTGAGAAAAACTTTTTTGTTTTCAACGGAAACGTCTCCAAACTTTGTATTTACTAGTTTTCAATGCTTCTCCATTATTCTGCCAAATTTGTTAGAAATCGGACATCTATATGGTATAGCTGCCATAGAAAAGTAAGGTTAGAAAAACAGTCTTAGTAGGAAAAACTTTTTTGTTTTTAATGTTAACCTCTTTAAAATTGGCATATATTTATTTTATAAGCTTCTACACAATTCTTTAAGGTATTGTCAAAATCGGATGACTATAACATATAGCTGCCATGGGAACGATCGGTCGAAAAACTAGTTTTAGTGAGAAAAACTTTTTTAGTTTCAAAGAAAACGCCTTCAAACTTTGTATATCTTAGTTTGCTCTGATTTATCATAATTCCATTAAGTTTGGTCGAAATCGGACATCTATATAGTGTAGCTGTCATAGAAAAGTAGAGTCAGAAAAGTAGTCTTATTGAGAGAAACTGGCATGCTCGAACAAAGGTATTTCAGGTTGCTTTCTTAGTTCTCAAAAACCCATGCTTAGCCCTTAATCTTAAACTAACAATACAAAATATGGTAGGGCATATCAAAAGTCCCCCTAGCCTAGACTTGAACTTGCCCCAAACGAAATTCTCAAGTTTCTCAAGCGTAAAAAAATTGAGCAAATGAATATTAGAGAATCGCTCATTCTCCGCACTCTCACTCTCTCTCTCTCTCGGTCTGTCTTTTGCTAATGCCACCGCTCAGGCGAGAGGAAAGCACGTGAAAAATACACAAGAAAAGCACTAAAAACAATTAGAGGCCAGAGGCGAACGGGCAGAGCAGCGACAGAATGAGTGCAAGTGTGTGTGTGTGTGTGTGTGTGTGAGTGTCAGTTTTGAATGTCAAATTGAGTGCCAAGTGAGAAATGGTTAAATTCTGTTTGTGTTGCTAAGGTTCAACGGTAATTTCCAGCTCAATATAGGTGTTGTTCCACTGGGGGGGAGGGGATTATTGGTGGGGCGAAGTGGTTTCATCAATCATTGCAATCACACCACACATAGAACAAAACCAAAACAAAAAGCGCACACAAAATCTGCCAAAAAAAATATACAGAAAAAAAAAAACACAATCAACATTTAATGAAGCGCAAACCAAATGGGAAATAGAGCGAACAGGGGCATACAATACACCTAAATGTGTACTATCTATGTAACTATATGTCTATGGCGGTTTGCTGAAAAATGCAACACCAAATCACGTTGAATTGAAGTTGAAGTAAATCAAATCAAATATCAATTAATGAAAAAGCTTGGCAAACAGCAAAAACAAATCATGACCCCATCAAGTACACAAAGCGGAAATGATTCCATTAAATTCATTCATTCATTCATCATAAGTCCAAGCTCAAGGCGCACACACACACACACAGACACAGACAGATCCAACGCCCCTGGATTCGTGTCAGGGCCAACTGACCACATGTTGAGGTTCATTTTGTTTTTGTTCACGAACTGGGCCAATGTCAATCAAAATGGTTGCCAACTGTTCACATTTACATCGGGATTCAGGGATTTCTTGGCTAAGTAATTATCAAAATTGACAGCAAATATGATTGCCGAGAAATGGCCAAGACCACACGTCCCGTCCCCGCCCCCCCCGAAAAGTAGACCACAAAAAATAAGGGAAATACGTGCGTGATGCTGGCTACAAAACCCGGAAATCTTTCTCTCTTTATTTGCATAAAAGAGTTTCTACTCACTGACTGACTGAGGGACTGATGACAGCCCAAACGGCAAAACATAAACGATTTCATTTCTGTGTTGAAAACAGGAAATCCAACCACATCCTTTTCTCAGTATCTTCATTTCGATGATCTTCTTGTATCACAGTCGAAATGTCAACAATTTTGTTCAGCCAAACATGAAAAAAATCAAATAATAGGGCCCTCACTTATAGTTCCTGTGTTTAGAGACAGGTGCTAATTACCCCATTATGATGGCACCTCGAAGTGGTTTCTGTGATAGATTGACTTTTCAGTTATTGCTGACTTCAGCTACACCAAAGCCATTTAACCCATTTAACGAGCTTTGACTTTAATATATTGGTAATAGATCACTTTAAGTGTGACCAAATTTTTTAATTTGAATATTTCTTGATTATTAACAGTTTAATCTGTAATACCATTTGACAATAAAACTTAGCTCCACATGAATATAAAACGCTCAGGTCCTTTACCAATTTCGAATCTTCTTAAGAAACTCTACACATTGAAAAACATAGAGGAAACTTAACTTGGGCTCGGCCGAAGTTTGTGTACCCTTGCAACACGTTTTCTAACTAATTTGAAGGACATATCCACTGAAAACAAACAAGTCTAAACTAGACTTATTTTCTGACTCTACTTTCGTTTGACAGCCATTTCCGATTGTCCGATGTCGAACAAACTTGGCAGAGTCGTGAAGAAGCATAGAAAACTAGTATATACGAAGTTTGGAGACGATTGCATTGAAAACAAAAAAGTTTTTCTCACTACAACTAGTTTTTCGACCGATCATTCGTACTGCAGCTATATGCTATAGTCGAACGATTTTGATCAAACTATGTAGAATTGTGTAAACGCATATCAAATAAATAAACTTTAATTTTAAGGCCATTTCCATTGAAAACAAAAAAGTTTTTCTCACCAAGACTACTTTTCTGACTCTACATTTCTATGACAGCTCCACTATATAGATATCCAATTTCGACCAAACTTAGTGGAATCATAAGAAAGCATAGCAAACTAAGAAATACAAAGTTTGGAGGCGTTTTCTTTGAAAACAAAAAAGTTTTTCTCACTAAAACTAGTTTCTCGAACGATTATTCCTATGGCAGCTATATGTTATAGTCATCCGATCCTGCCGGTTCCAACAAATGTGCAGCGTATTTGTACCAGAAGACTTCGTGCAATGTTTGGTGGCGATAGCTTTAAAACTGACGAAGGAAATCGCATAGAAACAGACGGATTTGGCTATATCGACTCAGCTCATCATGCTGATCAAGAATGTATATGCATTATGTGGTCGGAAATCCTTACTTCTATGCGTTACAAACATCTGGACAATTTCCATATACCCTCTGCAAGGGTATATAAACACTGGTATAGAATTGCATTTTCAATGACAAAAGAACTTCTAGATTTAGGAGAGATACGAGATTTTAAAACTTCAAAAGTTCAGAAAACTCTTGGTTCAAGCATGAAACTCTAGAATCAAGCGCTTTCTTAAGTCCCCAAATTCTTGATTTCAGGAAAGGTTTCTATAAAAAAAACTCGCAATTTGTAATTTTTAAAGAACTTTTAAAGCTCAACATTGATCTAGACAAAGTACTTCCTGTACTTAGTTTAAGAAAGAATTTCGCTTAAGATTAGCACCAATCATTCTTGATTTAAGTCTTTAAAATACTAAAGCATTTGGCTTTTGATGTGAAACTAATTGGGATATGTTCCTCAATCAATCAATTTTCTTGTTGCCCTTAATCACATCATGTTAAGCTCTCTAATCAATTTCAATTTGCTCTTAAATCAAGTATATCATATCAAAATCAAGAATTTCGGGGCTTATTGAAGTTTTGTAAGGGGAACATTCTTGATTCGATTCCTTTTTAAGCTCAAACCTATTCAAATTGGTTCTTAATTCCAAAACTTTGTACTTACATCGAAAATTTACGGGCAAGTTGAACTATTGTAACAGAAAATTCTTGATTTAAGCACAATAGTTCTTGATTGGTCTTTCGGTGTGTAATATGTGATTGAACACATGATTACACTTCATTTTGCATGCTTTAAATTGGTTTTTGAGAGCAAAAAGCTTAAGTTTATGTTAGATTCGAGTGGCTTTATAGTTTACACAGCAATTGCTGAGAGCGCGAGAGAGTAAATCACATTTTCTCATATTGTTTTTCACACAAATCCACAAATTCTTATTAAAACGATGATTTTATTGTTCGAAGCAAATGCTGACAGCGCGAGTGGGTAAAGAACTTTTCTTATCCAATCCCAAAATCTTGCCACAATTTATATAGCATTTCATTCTTCACACTTTCTTAACTATTGCACTTACCTCTGGTCAATTGTGGTTGAGTTTTTGTGCCCATTATGAGAATGCCTCCTTGTAATTGTTGAAATTTGAATATCGTTTTTCAAATTCCCGTTTGGATGCTTAACCCGGATGTTGTGGAACACTGTGTTTATGGTGCAGCAGCTTCTTGGTTTGGGCAGCAGCAACTCTGCAGCTTCTGTGGCTGCTCGGCTGCCGGCTGGTTATGAATGTGGATGTTTTTGTCCTGGTCGCTTCGGTTTCGGTTGCTGTTGCTGGCACTGGGCAGACGTAAACCGCCATGTGTTGGCCTTGCCGTGCCGTCGTCAGCTGTGGAGGAGACAGAGGGAGGGACAGTTGAGTGGAGGGAGATTAGTCAGTAAGCATTGAAATGAATTAAGTGCCGTGTGGTCATTTGGTCATTTGGTCATTTGGGTTTTTTTTTGTTTGTTACATATTTAATAAATTTAAAATGCGTAAGGACGTGTCGGTTGGACTGAAAGAAGGTCGCCGCCCCCGCAGGACATGGGAATGAAATTAAACTTACGCAGCTGGAGATACATGTTTAGTTTTGAAATTGAAACAACAACAACAACAATAATGGAATAACTAGACTGGGATTGGCCCAGCACTATTAAAAATTTTATACCTCCACGGGTTAATTGTCACACGGTTGCTCATTACAGCCAGAGAACAGGCGAGAGGGGGGGATGGCAAATGGTGTGGACAGTCGCAGCTGCGCCAACACTTGAAAATTCATTTGCGAAACCTACAAAAACACCAAAACCCTCAAGACTTAATGGCTAAGCCAGGCCCAAAATCAATGCCAGCCCACCTTCCCCCGTGCCTGTGTATTGTTTTCTGGCCTAATTAGCTGGCTTTTGTATTGTTTTTGTTGTGCGGTTCACCGGTTAAACTATTTCCCCCTAAATGCTCGCGTAATATATCATAATTTATTTGCCGAAGCGTACAAACGTAACCAACTGATGGAGAATTAATAATAGCGGCAGCAAACCAAACCAAACCAAACCAAAGCAACAACTATGTATGTACGGGATGTGGGTATATAGGCAAACACAAGGTGAGTCACTGAGCCGAGCTTTGGCAGCGCCACACAAAATATGTACATAAAATCTACATAAAGCGAGTGCAAATGTACGGAGCGAATATGACACAGATACGTGAATCGAAACTGAAAGAAGAACGCATGCGATCGAAGTGGGAATACTGTAAGAAATTGGGAGAAAATATCATTGAAGAAAGTCTACTATGGATTGTAACAGCAAAAGTGTATGCTCAGTAGGAATTTTGCTCATAACTTGACTATCATTCATCCGATCTTTACTAATCCTTTGTCGGTTTGATCCTAGAATCTTAGAATTCTAATTTCCAGCAGGTACAAACCTTCTAGCTTTTAAACTGTGGGAAGTATGAAATGGTTTTTCCAAATTTCGAATAAACTTGATCGGCCTCCATCTGGGGAAAGCTTATGTCCCATACATAACTCTTACCATCTCTAAGATCTGTGCTTTCCTAAGGACAGAAAGAGGGACATGGGTATATCGATTCGGCTGTTGATGCTGATCAAGTATATATATACATTATGGGGTCGCAAATGATTTCTTCTCCTTGTTGCATACATCATAATCCCCCTTTAACACATTTTCCATGGGTACAGGGTATAAAAGGTGGGCATAGCTCAACAATATTCTGATTGTGAGGAATATAATTGAGTGCCAGCGTGTTCGACAGAGTTTTGTATTTGTATTTTTTGATTTAGTCCTGCACTCAGAAGGTAAGTACTAACTGTGTTAATAGTACGATAAGTATAAAAATACTTGTTTCAAGTAAAAAAAACATGGAGGAAAGTTAACTTCAGGTCGGCCAAAATTTGTACACCCTTGCAGCACGTTTTTCTAACTATTTTGAAGGACATTTCCACTGTAAACCAATAAATTTTTCTCACTAAGACTACTTTTCTATGACAGCTCTACTATATAGATGTCCGATTTCGACAAAACTTAGGGAATCATGCAAAAGCATAGCAAACTAAGAAATTTAAAGTTTGCAGGCGTTTTCTTTGAAAACAAAAAAGTTTTTATCACTAAAACTAGTTTCTCGACCGATCATTCATATGACAGCTATATGTTATAGTCATCCGATTTTGACAAAACTTTAAAGAACTGTGTGAAAGCTTATAAAATAAATTTATGCTAATTTTAAAGAGGTTCACATTAAAAACAAAAAAGTTTTTCCTACTAAGACTTTTTTTCTAACCTTACTTTTCTATGGCAGCTATACTATATAGATGTCCGATTCCTACCAAATTTGGCAGAATTATGAAAAAGCATTGAAAACTATTAAATACGGAGTTTGGAGACGTTTGCATTAAAAACAAAAAAGTTTTTCTCACTAGAACTAGTTTTTGGACCGATCGTTCCTATGGCAGCTATATGTTATAGTCATTCGATCCGGCCGGTTCCGATAAATGTGCAGCGTATTTGTACCAGAAGACTTCGTGCAAAGTTTGGCAGCGATAGCTTTCAAACTGACGGAGAAGATAGCATAGAAATAGACGGACCGAAAGACGGACATGGCTATATCGACTCAGCTCGTCATGCTGATCAAGAATATATATATATACTTTATGTGATCGGAAATGCTTCCTTCTATGCTTGATCAAAGACTTTTGTGGGATATAATATACCTAGATTTCCCAACTGGTTCAATCAAAAGAATTTTAAAATAACTCTAAGGGCCGATTTCACATCTTCTACATAGAGTTATCTGTCACATAAACCTACAAATAACAGAGCAATATCGGAGTTTATCTGACACACATCAGCAATTAAGAAGATGAGAAATTGGCCCTTAGAGTTATTTTAAAATCCTTTTGATTGAACCAGTTGGGAATTTTAGGTACAGATTAACTTAAAAATAACTTATTTGAAGTAAGTCAAAGTGGTTTTCTGAGTTTGCAGTCATAGCTTGATCAGCCCTGAAATATAAGGACTGTTAGTGTATTCATGACATCCTTTAGAGGAGTTTCAGCCTCTGAATTTAACATAGACATGTCCCACTACGTCAAGACCTTAGCTGACTATAGTCAAGATGTCAGCACTGAATTCATTGTTGGATTGCTTGGGAAGCACTGAAACATGCCTGAACACAGGCATAAATTTAGTTATTCCTATTGCTCAGGTCTGTATCAGACCTGTCAGGGTTGTATTAGACTGGGAACTTATTGCTTCGCCTTAAACAATGTTGCCAAACTATGCCTTTTGGTTAGTTAGTTAGAAGTAGCCTCTGCTACTTCAAATCAATGTTGATGTGGTTCAACACTTCAAGGTTCAAAAGTTTATACCAAACACCGAAACAATACCTTTCTGGTCTTAAGTGATGTCACAACAATAAAGGACAACCTATTCTCCATTTCAATAGTTTTAGTCCATGGCTACCCTTAAATAAAGGTAACTTGCCTATGCTGATCATGATTGGGTCATAAAAATATTGCAAGCTTTACGTCTATTGAAATCAATCAAACAGATTTGGTTCACCTTTTAATGATGTACCTAAAAAACGTTGGCTACCCTCGACTAAATATTGCTGTAAGTACATATTAAACAGCCACATCCAAGTGAGGTGACTCAGTTGAAAATCACACAAAATGAGACACTATGCAAATATGCGGCTACAGTTTGAACGTTTTGTGTTTTTTCAACCACTTACCTCTTACCCACAACATCCCTTTAATTGGCTATTATCCATCAATCGCCTTGAATGTGGCCGTTTGTTTTCATTTTACGCTGATCGTGTTTGAAGTAATTTCTTTGGCTGTGCATCAAAACATGATGCGATTATAATCAACAAGCCATTTGGCGTTCATTATTTCAGAATTGTAATCATTATGTGTGGGGTGGGTGGGTGTGTGTGGGAGGCGAAGTTTCCCAAAATCCCCAAAGTGCGACCAAAATAAACTAAACTTAACCACAGAAATGCCAAAAATTGTTGCCCCAGTTAGCCCCGAATGGTAACTCATTAACATTGACCTCGGACACACCAATGTATTGAAGCACTTGGATAAATATAATTACAGTTGTAAGTTGAGGGAGAAGAAGTGGGGCCAGTGTTTTATGGTGAATCTGCATTCAAAATAAACATTATTTTCAAAGTGTAAGTCGGGATTTACACGGTGAGGCAAACTTAATGAAGTTCTTGAAAAAGCTCTTGAATGTAGCAGAGAGGTGTAGTGTTGTCGCTGGCCCCTCTCTACAACTCTTTCCCACAAACGAAAGCTTTTTCAAGAATTTCATGAAGCAAATTTCACAGTGTAAATGCAGACTAAGTCGGGATTTACACGATGATGCAAACTTCATGAAGTTCTCTTAATAGGCAGAATATTCAAGGCAAAATGAATACGTTTTATAAAGAAAACTATTAGAATCTTTCCTGATTCTCTTGCCTACTAAGAGAACTCCATAATGTTTGCTTCACCGTGTAAATCCAATCTCACACTCTGCCCATTATTAAGCCCTAAATATTCCCAAATCATTTATTATGATAAGCTCTCTGACCTTTTGATACAATCAAACTTCCCCATAAAGTAGGTAGTTCCCAAAAGCACTTAAAAAAGTAGAGGAGAGTCAACTTCGGCTCTGCCGAAGTTTGCATGTACGTTTTTCAACTAATTTTTAAGTTTTTCTTACTCTGCTTTTGTTTGACAGCTATACTATATAGATGTCCGATTTCGACCAAACTTAGTGGAATCATGGAAAAGCATAGCAAACTAAGATTTACAAAGTTTGAAGGCGTTTTCTTTGAAAACAAAAAAGTTTTTGTCACTAAAACTAGTTTCTCATATGGCAGCTATATCCTATAGTCATCCGATTTTGTTAAAACTTTGTGGAATTGTGTGAAAGCTTATAAAATAATTATACACCAATTTTAAAGAGGTGTGCATTGAAAACAAAAAAGTTTTTCCTACTAAGACTGTTTTTCTAACCCTACTTTTCTATGGCAGCTATACTATATAGATGTCCGATTTCTACCAAATTTGGCAGAATTATGGGAAAACATTGAAAACTTGTAAATACGGATGTTAGAGACATTTGCATTAAAAACAAAAAAGTTTTTCTCACTAGAACTAGTTTTTCGATTGATCGTTCCTATGGCAGCTGTATGTTATAGTCATCTGATCCGGCCGGTTCCGACAAATGTGCAGCGTATTTGTACCAGAAGAGTTCGTGCAATTTGGTGGCGATAGCTTTAAAACTGACGGAGGAGATAGCATAAAAACAGACGGACATGGCATATCGACTCAGCTCGTAATGCTGATCAAGAATTTATATACTTTATGTGGTCGGAATTGCTTCCTTCTATGCGTTACAAACATCTGGACAATTTCAATATACCCTCTGCAAGGGTATACAAATTGTTTTTCTAAAATATATTTTGAATCGGACCCATTTTTTTAGGAGAATTTCAAAATTTTGAGCGATTTCGGCTGTTTTTTTTTTAAATATTTTTTGACAGCTACTGGATCGTTGGGTTATTTGGGTCCCTTTAGTAGTACCATAATCTGAACTAATCATAGATAGATAGATTTCTCTTTCTCTTCTCTTTCCCGTACTTAACCCTACAAAATTGATCATCTTAATGATATAATTACATTGTAAGAATCATACAAAATCCTTTACGATTACGCCATTAAAAAATAAAAACAACAACAACTTGAAAGAAAGAATTTCCATTCATAGCCCACTTGTCGTTGCATTTCCACAATGGTGTCAGTTGTAAACGCCATCTATTCAAATAAATGCAATCAATGCAATTGAAAGTTGAGGCATCAATTTCAATTGATTTGACGCAATTAGCGCACCATTTGATTGGGCGATGGATACCGGCTAACATTGTATTTGCTCGTATGGCACCTTCCCTGGTGAAAACACTAGAAATTACTTGCAAATTACTTACAAAACTGATGTGGTGGCTCAGGCGTTTAGCGTCAGTTTGGCCCCCTAAAACCTGGCATAAATAAATTAGCTCACATTTCACTTGAATTTCATTTCTTTTCTATTTCTTTATAGATATCTGCAACGAAGGTCACTAATTCCCACACACAGAGAACAATGGCGGACAAAGCAAATGGTATGAAATCGAACAAATGGCATACAAAAGAAGAAATATATAAGTTTAAATTGTCGAACCGTTTAAAATTGATAAATGTTTGCCGGGGTTGGGTTGCGGTCGGCGGGAGGGGGTGGGGTGAGTAGGGCTAGGGTGAAGGTATAAATAGCGGTATAATTTCTGACAACAGCTCAGCAGTAAGTTGTTAATGCATAGGCCTTGAATCGAAGGGGGCTTTTTTCAAGGATAAGTTGTCAAATGTCGTGATTTTAGTGTGTAGAAAATGGCAAGTGTCATTTGGATGAGACACGGGAAGGGAAAGAGGGCGCACAGTGGCCCTTTTTGACCACAACGTTTTGCTTTTAAGGCTTTTACAAGCACTGGGAATCTGCGAAGCATCAGATGGTTGAATAAAAGCATAAAGCATTGTTAGAAATTGAATCCTGTGGCTTACATAGAGTCAAACATGTCACCAGAGTAGTCTTCGCTAAAGATTTTCTATGGTTTCTTACTTAATTCAGTTTTAGGACCGATCTTTCCTATACCACCTATATGCTATAGTCTGCCGATTTTGATCCAACTTTGTAGAAATATATACAATAAGTAAAAGTGAATTTTAGAGACGTTAGCATGGAAAACAAAAAAGTTTTGCTCACTTAGACTAGTTTTTAGACCTATCTCTTTTATGATAGCTATACTATATAGTTGTACGATTTTGATTAAGCTTGATGGAACTTTCATAAATCATATAAACTTTGCAAAAACAAAGTTTCAATTAAAAACAAACACTATTTCTTAATAAAACTAGTTCTCCGACCGATCTTTCCTATGACAGCTATATGCTACAGTCGTTTGATTGTAGTCAAACTTTGTAGAACTGTGTGAAAGTATATTAATCAATTGTATACCAAATTTGGGACAGCTACCACTGAAAACACAAAAGTTTTTCCTAGCTTTGCTATGGCAGGTATGCTATTTAGAGGTCCGATTTTGATCAAACTTGTATAAATCAAAGAATAATAACATATACAAAGTTGGAAAACATTTTAAGTGAAAACAAAAGAGTTTTTCTCTCTAAGATTAATTTCCAGCCGATCGTTTCTATGATAGCTATATGCTATAGTCGTCCAATTTGTATCAAACTTTGTAGAACTGTGTGAAAACATATAAAACAAATGAGTGCTAAGTTTAGAGACGTTAGCATTAAAGACAAAAAAGTTTTTCATACTAAGACTAGTTTTTAGACCCAATTTTTCTATGACAGCTATGCTATATGGTGGTTCGTTTTTGATCAAAATGGGTAAAATGGTTAAAAATCCTGGTATACCCATAAATGCAAGCTATAGAGACATTCCAGCTTTCATCTTCCGTCGGAAAAAAACACAATCTGTCATATGTAAAACACATTTTCGTTTACACCACCACCCCGCCCCCATCTGTGATGGATTTGTCATCACAGTAATATAACTTTTCATTTCCAGCTATTATTTACCCATCAATAATTACTTTCTATAACTTTTCTCACTAATCATAGGTTCCCCTCTCTACCTGAGAAAGCACTCATCGCAGGTAATTACCTTCCAGCCACCACCATTCCATATGGATTCGTATGAGGACATTAAAAATTGATAAAATATTGAAAAAACTAAACCACGGCGACACGGGGCTAAAAACTGAACAGCACCAGCAGGTGGTGGTGTAACACGAATGAATCCAGAATACAACAAAAAAAAAATAAAAAAAAAAAAACCCCCCGTCTCTACCTGCCACAGGGAAAACAACTTGTTGACTTGCAACTTAGAACTTGACACGCCACTCGTGGTAAATGTCCTGGGTATTGGGACAATTCATATTGCTGCCAAAAACAAAATACAAAAAATGGAAAAGAAATTGGGTTAACCAGCTGCCTTATGCGTGTGTCTCCCGAAATTGCGTGTTGAGAACGATTAACCCTCCATCTACACGATCCGCAGCAGCAGATAACAAACGGATGTTTCCATGGAGAAGGGAATCGTACAACAAATAGTAGGAAAAGCCCAGGGGATGCCAAAATTATGGGTTAATTATTGTAAACAGTGCTCCATTTTGGCACTATCTCGCGATTGCTTTATTTTGGGTCCTTCAGAAAATGGAAATGTTGTATTGTTTTTGGCGAAAAAAGTTTCACTTTGCACACATTCACTTGAAATGATAGTAAAATAGTCCTAGTCCTCGTTTTTACTCAAGTTTTACATGCCTAGGCTAGTTACTTCAAAGCTGGCGCTTTTAGGTGGTGATGGAGACCGGCTGTGTATAGAAACTTTAAAGCTGGCGCCATTAGGTAGTGAAGGAGACCGGGTATGTATAGGAACTTTGAAGCTAGCATCATTAGATACACAGAGAAAAAAAGGATGATTTCCATTATCCATTTGGGAAGGATATGTCTGAAATATCCTGTTAATCATCCAACGGAGCTAAAAGTCATCCAAAGGATATGAAAAATGATGATTCTTGGTATGATTTTTCAGCTCCGTTGGATGATTAAAAGTATATTTAACACATATCCCTCCCAAATGGATACTTTTCTGGATCTTTTTTTTCTGTATAGTAAAGCAGACCATTAGCTAGTGAAGGTGAACGGGTGTGTAAGTTTTTATAGAAAAAAACTTATTCATTAGATGTTCCGAGACGGGATCGAACCAGCTCATCAGGCACCCACATTACCCCTTGTACCGACCACAAGTAAGTAAGATGCAGATAAAATAAGATTAAGAATATAAACAAAAACAAGATTTATCACCTTTGAACTTATCAACAGACCAGCAATTTGGTATAACCCTGACCGTTATTAAGCATTGTTTACCAATCAATCCCAGATTATTGTCTGGTCAACCCTTCCTTTGGTAACCCCCATTAAAGGTACTTTCCTACATCTCTTAAAATGTGCGACTTGGATAATGTTTACTGTCTCCCTCTCCCTCTCTCTATCTCTCTATTTCTCTCCCTCTATTGTTTTCGTATGTACTTACTCAGAACGTGTATGTCTAGTTGTCAGCCTTATTAATGGACTCCATATCCATACGGGCGTCATACTCCTGCTCCCCCATTCCCCACTTGCTCTCCCATTGTCACTTTTAGTGTCTGGAGTTGTGGTTAAATCAATTCCCATATTACTTTTCATGTACATCGACGGACGGGGGAAGGGGACCGAAAAAATAAAAGGTGACGGAATGTTTACCGTTACAGGAGGCACCGAGACGCCATTTTGTGTGTTGGCTTTTTGCACTTAAATTGCAATTTTCATTGCAAATTGCCACAATGAAACGGAAAGTAAATGTTGGAGGCCAAAAAATGTGAGCAAACACAAATATGGGTAACAAAAAAAAACACCAGATCTGACCAAAAGCCAGACGTGTTCAGGACACGCTATGGCACTAACCGCTTCGCTTGAACTTCCCCAGTTGTTCGATTATTTCTCGTCGGCTCGGCCCTCCTCGCGTGTTGGGCCAATGCCTTTGACACTGACCGTCATCGGCGGCGTCGTCGTCGCCGCTGTCGTCCTTTTGGCTGGTCGCGTGTGGCGTACACTCACTGTCCGAGTCGGCTCCAGCTTTACATACTTTCACTTTGGGTGGTGGTCAATTAAAGGGTACCCTGGCCGTGGCCGTACTACACGGAGTGTACATACTGGCTGTAGAGGCCACCATTAATGCCAAACCCATTGGACTTGGTTTTTTTTTGTGGCGGAAACGCAGTTACATTTAAGCTGAAGATTGAGTAGTTTCTAGCTGTCTGTCAATCACAAGTGCCACAAGTGTCCCATGGATGTTAAACAGAGATTGGAATGATATCAGCCGGATAATTTTGATCAACTTAAAGTGAAACTTTTGATCTGATAATGAAAATGATCCGATGACTGTCTGAATTTGGGTTGGAGATTAGATTATGTTTAAGGATGGGTGAAGTGGGACCACAGCGGTCATGGGTATGTTAAGCAGCGCTCCGCTAGTTAATCTATTGGGTGCACAATGATGCTTCATTGCACTCTTTGAATACCTTTCCTTTGCAGAAAGCTGGGGGTCAAAACAAGTAATGTATACGGTGGGGTAGGATAAGACATCAGTTTAGGGTTTCTAAAGGGATATGGATGACCTTTCTCTTGGGATGATTGTGTTTGCTGCTAATTCTTACAATAATAAACAGTTTAAATTATGATGAAAAACTTTCCTTAAGGCAAAAAACCTTTAAAACTTGAAGAAGATTTGAAAAATGTTTTGTTTTTCTTAAGTCCGTCAAGAAGGTTCGAAAAGCCACATTTTGTTGGATTGCGAATGCTATTTAAGCTAGCATAAGGCGAAGCAAACTAGCTCTGACCTGCACTAATCGAACGCTGGCCTGTGACTGCAAGCAATTAGCTTGCTGTTTGCTCTCTCGGCAAGCACTCGGCTCAAGCCTGTGTTAATAAGAAAATGGGCTCAATTCCTGCGGGCCAGGCATGACTATTGCTACAAGACTTCTTGCTTCTTGAGGTTCAGAGTGCATTGAGTACTATGATTTTGCAAGAAATCAGCAAGTTAAACAGGTCATGTAGGATAAGGAAGACTTGTACAAAAGTAGTACAAAATATTTATATATTTTATTTAGAAAACTGTTCTTCGCACTTGACATGTTAAGGATTTCAAATGCTGATTGCTAAATATAGAAAATCGTTACGAAATGCTTGTCGTTTCCCCCTTATTAGTCTGATTTGCGGCAATTCCACGAGAGTGCTTGATAGTCATATGGGCTAAGATGCCGGCATTTGTGTTTAACTTTCCAGGACAAGGTAAGTGAGTTGTGAGTACGAATTCCAAACAAGGTAAGTAAATGAAATGAATTGAAGTTTCAGGTTTTTCAGAAGGAAGACTTTCCCCTCTCCACAGGGATCCCCTCCTCCCTTCACTTTCTTGTTTTTTGTGTATGTGCTTGCCCCTAAACGTATAGGGTCTGATAATAGACACCGAGGTTTGAGGTGGAGTCTTCCCACATTTTGTTTTCTCTGTGTACAAGCCATACAAGCCAAAACCATTTTTGTTTATGGTTTTTGGTTTAGTTCAGCGGGTTGGTTTAAGAAACATGAATCATTCAACAATATTTCTAAAAGTTAGAAGACTGAGCCGCTTGGATAGCCTTTCACTTCCAGAACAAAGATTGCCAATTTGGTGGGAGGCCGCTCTAAAACTATCCCACAAGGATTGGGAGACCTTTGATAACCTTTTCAAAGCTAGCAAGCAAAGCCCTCCAGGCCATTTTGGTCAGCAGCCTTCAGAGACACAGGAAGGAGAGCTGCGGCTCGCTAAACACATTAACCGAATGTCACACCATGACACAGGAAGACCACATTCAGGAGGACCCTCTGGTCGAGTTATAAGCAACCGCTCAACCAGCAGTCACCGCACCCTCACACGCAGGACAGCATCGGTGGCCGAATACAGGGTAATATAGTCGTCGGGCTTTATCGATTCTCCTGCTGATTATTCTCTTATGTCATTTAATGTTTCAGGTAATTTGCTTGAAAACATTTCCATTAAGATTTTGTGGCGTTTTGTAATTTGTTTGCCGTGTGTTAGTTTGTGTGTGTGTGTGTGCCACTTATCGCTCGTACTCTCTCAATGCCTTATCTTTGTTTAGATGTTATGTGGATACAACATTTTTAAACATTGACCAAAATGAAAGAAAAGAAGAAGAAGAAAAAACACTGATGCTATGTGTGCTAGGTGAGTCATCCATCCAAAACTTCAAGTTTTCAAGGGTCTTTGTACTTTGACAGCTCGCATTCTCTCAAGTGATTTAATTTGTCCATGCATCATTCATTTGCTGGAATAAGTAGCCGCAGTTAAACAAATATTGTAATGTTACGCCATTTCGTCACAGTTTTTAATTGCGCAATTGTCTGAGGAAATCCCAGCCAAGGTGGCAAAGCTCGTTTCTGTTGAAAAATGAACAATTTTATGCGGGCAAATGTGGAAGATAGCTTGGTAGTTAATTCTACCACCCACACACATGGACAGACACATTTCTGAAATAATTGTCTGATGATAACGGAAGTCACTTTAGTGCGACTTTATAAATTCTAGGCGTCAATGTGAACAGCTGCCTTATCTGGAGAAAAAAAAAAACACGGAGAGAGAGAGAGATGGGGGCGGCAGAGCTTGACTAGTAGATTTGCCAAAGAAAATTGGCAAGTTCATTTCCAATCCCACTGCCAGAAGCGCATCTCAAAACCCGCCCGAAGCTTTTCTCATTTTCAGTATTCATATGTGAGCATCAATGTGCTTTTAAGCCGACTTTATAAAGATTTTGGCTATTTGTTCTCGATTCTACAAGGATGCGAGTGGTTAGTCTTTCAGTAACTTGCAAAATTCTTAAGAATAGTTGGGTCATTTAGGTAAATTAGATGTCATTTGACTCGTTTCAGAAGCTGAGTTCAAAATCTAAGGATCAAAGCTCAAAAATCCTACAAAATATCAAGGCGGCAAACATTTGAAATTCTGGGGAAGGTTCGTTCTAAAGTTCAATTCTCAGAAGGTTCCATCATACATTGCTGACCCTGGTAATCCCAAATCCTGTGTTTGGGTCGTTAGTCGTCTGCGTTGAGATGTCGACTTCGTATGCTGAGTACTTAGGGTCCTTCGAAACCGTGTCCAAAAGCGAGAAGGTACTAAAAGTAAGGACTAAGTTGTTATACCCTTGCAAAGGGTATTATAATTTTGCCCAGAAGTTTGCAACGCATACAAATACTCATTTCCGACCCCATAAACTATGTATATTCTTGATCTTGTCCGTCCGTCTGTCTTTCTGTCTGTTTCTACGCGAACTAGTCTCTCAAATTTGAAGCTATCGAGCTGAAATTTTGCACAGAGTCTGCTTTTTGCTGCACAATACTAATATGTCGGAACCGACCGGATCGGATGACTATATCTGATAGCTCCCTAGAACAATCGGTCGGAAAACTAGTTTTAGTGAGAAAAACTTTTTACTTTTCAATAAAATCGTCTCCAAACTTTGTAATCGCAGGTTTTCAATGTTTTCTTATAATTCTATCAAGTTTTATTAAAATCGGACAAATATATGGTATAGCTGCCATACAAAAAATGGATGTGAAAAATAGTCTAAGTTAGAAAAACTGTTTGGTTTTTAAAGGTAGCATCCTGAAATTTTTTATTTGTTTGTTTCACCTGCTTTCAAATAATTTTACAAATTTTTGGACAAATCGGTTGACGATATCCCATAGCTCCCATAGGAACAATCGGTCGGAAAACTAGTTTTAGTGAGAAAAACTTTTTCCTTTTCAATCGAATTGTCTCCAAACTTTGTAATCGCAGGTTTTCAATGTTTTTTTATAATTCTACAAAATTTTATTAAAATCGGACAATTATATGGTATAGCTGCCATACAAAAGGTAGGTCTGAAAAACAGTTTCAGTTAGAAAAACTTTTTTGTTTTTAGTGGTAGCATCCTGCAATTTTGTATTTGTTTGTTTTACATGCTTTAACATAATTTTGCAAGTTTTTGGCCAAATCGGATGACTATATCATATAGCTCCCATACGAACGATCGGTCGGAAAATGGGGAAAGAGTATTTTTTGAAAATATTTAAGCAAGCACTTGCAAGGGTATAAAAACTTCGGCACAGACGAAGTTAGCTTACCTTTCTCATTTCGATTAAGAAACAAGAACATCATGGAAGTTCCAACAAGTTTTATAAGCATTTAAACAATCGATAGCCGTGTATCGTTAATATAAAAGGTTGCCAGTGGGGCTGCCAGATATTTGTATGATCCATGAACCTTTCAAATACCTAACCACCTATACATAGATGCTAAATGGACCCCGTCTTTCAACCAAGTACGTTCGGCTTAAATATTTATTGAATTCAATTCGGAAATATAAATTCTGAAGATAAGAGGAAAACAAATCTCCTACTGGCAGAAATTTTTAAATATTGTTTTGAAACTTTGAGAAAATTCGGATGATTGACAAGCTTAGAACTTTACAATGGGTTTCGCATCAATTTGCAGAGGTTATCATAAACTTGGTCAGCTGGTCAGTTTGACGAATAATTTAAAGACATTTTATTCTATTTATATCTCTGGCTATCTGACTATCATTTTTTTTTTCTAATCTCAATTAGCCAAACGATTTTCAAGCACAAACAGATTGCTCCACAGGGGCCGGGGATAGATAGGTAGGTAGGTAGGTAGATAGAAAGGCAGGTGGGCTCATTAAAAAAAAAAAAAAACAAATGTAATTATAAAATCAGCGACAAGATTTATAATTATAAATATTAAAAATGTCAAAGGGTTAACTCTAAGCAAAAGCAAAACATAAATTGGCAAAACTTTACCCCCAGAGAGGGGCGATGGCGGCGAAAAGCAGAAGGAAATGGCAACCAAAGCAAAATGCCAAGCAAGAGTTTATTTTCTGCAAAGTTTGTTTCAACTGCTTCAAAAAGAGCAGAAGAAGACATATGACATCATTTTGTTGCCACAGAGATCATCAAGAGAAACCGACACGTGACTGATCGACCAAACATACTTACATACATATGTATGTACATTCAAGTCAATTCTACTGAATTACATCTACACTCCACTTCATCCACCATTCCGCAAATAGAATCAAAGAAAACAACTAGAATTGGGTAGCGAAAACAGCGATGACAGAGAGTTGTCAGAAATACTCAAGAGTTCTTTTTGTAAGACAACTCCATTTATCTTCTTTCGGGGTGTGATGTAAATTGGCCAAGATTGCAAGATTGATCGGTGTCGAAACTGCGACAGGCTACACATTCTGACAAATATCGAGCTGGGTTATGAGTTCTCTAGAATCTGTTTAGCAACTTCTTCAAGCTGACTTTTTCTCAAGTTTCCCGATCTTTCATTAAATTTGCACTCTTTTTTTTTTTAACAGACACATCAAAACTCGGTTCTTTTTCTGAATCTTGAATCGTCCTAAATTTCTCAACTCTTAGAGCTTTTTCCTATACCGATTTTAAGTTGTTTTTGGGGCGAAAGCGATTTGTGGAACACATGAAAATGACATAGCGGTTAATTCTTTTGCTCCGTTCGTTTACTGCCCACTGAAGAGAACAGTTTAAAAGATTTCGTGTACTGCGTATTTGGAGGTCAAGCGACAGAGTGTATCATATCACACTAACACCTCCGATTATCACATGTAACACAAATGTAATGTTAATTACTCTCATATCATGACAAGACATAAAAACAAAAGAGCGAATTACTACAAGTCCCGTTAAATATTTGTACCTACGTCACGATGATACATACAAACATGCACACACATACATACGTGTATTTACTCTCTTACTGAGATTTGAGATTGCAACATTTTTTTTGTTGTTTTCAACTTGTCGCGATCGGCTCAGAAATTTTTCTAGGAAAAACTTCTCTATGCAAATATGTTTGCCCTCTCAGACCCACCCCCTCTGATCACCCCGTAAACTCACCTGTCAGAAAAGCGCGCAAAAACTGTTTCAGCGATAGAGAGCAACAGTTGAAGCCGAGCTTTCGCCGGTGTGCAATAAGCTTCTATTTGTATTGCTGTTGTTGTTGTTGCTGTTGCTGCCGCTGCTGCAACTGTTGCATGTTTAAGCTTGGTTTTTCCGTTTACAAACTAATTTGGCAAATTGTTTTTTGGTTGCTTGTTATTTGCATACAATAAAAAAAAAGAGTGTAAAACCAAACAAACAGGCACACAAGACACACTATAAAAAAAAAAATTCTTTTAAAATATTCGTTTTGTAATTTATTTTGGCGCCTACAGTAAGCCGAAGAACGAGAGCACAGCACACGGCGACACCACCGCGCAGTTTCAAACTTCGATTACAACTGAAGCGGCGAATTAAAACGTTCGCATTGCGAAGCCCCCCCTCATAGAAAAACGACGTGTGTGTGTGTGTGTGTGCGTGAGCACGCTCTTTGATAAGCCCAGCATTAGTGATGGTAGAATTAAAAGAAAATGGCTAAGCGGCTAGAAAAAAGCCAAGTGCAGCGGGAATTTATATAATGGGGAGCTTAAATGCTGTTAGCCGTTCTGCTATCTTAATAGCCATCTAAACAGACCTGTTCTTGTTTCAGAAATCGAGAAAAATGGGCTTAGAAATTGTTTGGCGTCGAGGACTGTATTGGAAACCGATTGAAATTTTGGCGATGTTTGAATAATTTTATAGATTTATAAACACTTTTAAGTGAAAATGATTGACGCCATGTGTGGCAGAGGTACCACAATCTGTACTAGGCTAAAGTTTTACTGTAGAAAACACTTTAAAAATACAATATCAAATTTCAAATTGTAATTAAATTTTTTTTTCAGCTCAAAAATTAGAAAATTGTATGTTCTTCAAAAATGCTAAAAAAAAAAAACAAAAATAAATAAGTGAGCATCACTGCCCCATTAGAGCAGCTGTTAATGTTGTTGTTGTTATTGGCCACCAACTAGAGGTGTGGATGGATTAATAGCTAAATCTTTGCACGTGCCGTAAGCAGCGGCCGTTTATGGTTTTATCACTCTTTCATTGCCATTGCCACTCTCGCCCGCAGGCCCCTCAACCGAGCGTCCGTTAGTCCTTGGGCTGCGGCGATGTGAACGCTATCAGCTGTTGTGGAGAATTGAGCTGGGAGAAGGCTTTAATTAACCGACTGCGGGCTCAAATATGGAAAACCCGTTTGCAAGCCCATCAATAATGCAGCCGCCCCCCCCTTGCAAAGTGTCCCCAATGTGTCATCGCAAATATTTGCCCTGCAGGAGGCGGCGGCCTGTGAGCGTGCGCAACTGCCGTAAAACAGAAATTAAAATCTGTGGGCGAACAATTAATTAAATGCACTTTGAAAGCAAACTTAAATCAAGGCTGGCCCCATTAAGGCATTATCTAATCGTTGAGCAACATTTTAAACTATCCACACCCAGTTGGATTGCTCCAAAATGGTGCACATTATTCTTGTGATGGATATTTGACAGGCAGAGACTAATTGGCGTTCGGGGTCAGCCAAAGGACGCGGGCGCACCTTTTGATATTTTTGAATATGAGCGCGCTTGCTTGTGGTGCCAAAAGTAGCTGCTGTCAATAAAAAAAGTTAATAGAGATGAGCCATCAGCTGATTTTGCCGGTGGGGCACGAATAACGGCATGTCGTACATGCGAAATGAACGATCTGTGGGAATAAGAGCTTTTATGGAAGTTTTTTTTAGAGCCAACGAGGACCGATATGATGATATGATATCATATTAAATTCGAATAGCCCTATTCGATGTCAGCTACCTCTGTATGATCTTTGATTTTGAATGTACGCGCCTACGTGCAATGATTTCTGGTAAGGTAGCAGCTCTGGGGCAGTCGATAACAACAGCTATTAGGGCAATAAAGTGATTTTGCCTGCGGTGGCAAGGAGTAACGACATGTGATTCATTCGAAATAAACGTTTTGTGTGAATATAATACATTAATAGCTTAAACAGCACGATAAGATTGAATTACCCATACCTATAGTGTGAATAAAAGAAACCGATTGACGATAAGAAAGAAAAAAGCATACCAAAAACACAACAATAACAATTTACATAAGGAATTCTGACAATTCTATTCAATCAGTTCTGTTCACAGCTCCACTTCTAGTTTTTGAACTACATATACTGTCCAATTCACTTCTTAGGAATACCACTACCATACTTAATCATTTTACACATTTTTTTTTAATTTATGCAAGAAATGGACTATTTTCAAAACCGCTTTTGGTTGGTGCTCTTAATTGAAATTATTTTTCCCTTATGAAGCTGGAAAGCAGTAAACATAAGCTTAAGAATTATTTAATAACCAATCCCCTCAACTTCCCTATTTACCATCATCACCTTCTGGCTGCGAAGTCACAGTATTTGCAAGCGACAGCGACTCCCAGTCACTGCTCATCTCCAATCGATAACAGTTACTCAACGCAGCGTTGCTTCTATTTGACACATGCAACAAGGCTGGCTATGTTCAGCACACAAACGTGAAATAAACAATTTCGGAAAACAACAAACAAAACGTCTCAGCTGGCTCTGACATAGGCATAAAGTGAATTGTACATTGGCTGGGAAAAAAAAACAGTCTCGGCTCCGCTTCCACCAAGGCAACAACTCAAACTTCCAGCTGGAGGCATTTCTCTTCAATTGCACGCTGAACGCAACCGGAAAGTTGTTGTTTTTTTTTTGACAAAACACACGGGCAATTATTTCACGCGCAAAACAAAAAATTTTTGCGCAAGCAAATCTTAAGGTAAGCGGATCAATTCAACAGTACAACTCTTGTGGAGCAACAGACACAAGCAACGCAAGCACATTGACAACGGGCAGAGGGTATTCCCAGAAAGATGAGCGTGGACACGTATGCGCCCAGCACGGCGCTGTCATTCCTGGACATGGATGACAACGAGCTGCTGCGTGGGGCAGATACCCAGCCTACGCAATATGATTACCGTGACTTTACCATGCCGTCCACCCAGGGTGAGGAGCAGCAGCAGCAGCAGCAGCAGCACCAACAACAGCAGCAGCCACAATTGGAAATGCAGCCGCAGGTAAGCAGCAGCCATAGGATTAGGGCTTCCGCATTACATATATCTCACCACTTAACCCCACCCCTTACACAGCCACGTCGCTCTGCCGACGACGCTCATCCACGTTTGGCCAGCATCACCCAGGATTTGGGTGATCTGCAGTTCGAGGAGGAGGACGATGATACGGGCAGTTCGTATGTGAAGGAATTGCCGCCACATGCCTGCAAATATTGTGGCATTCATGACCCGGCCACGGTGGTGATGTGCAACAATTGCAAGAAATGGTTCTGCAATGGACGAGGCAGCACCTCGGGCTCGCATATTATCAATCATTTGGTGAGGGCCAAACATCGTGAGGTTACGCTGCATGGCGATGGGCCGCTGGGTGAGACCATCCTGGAGTGTTACTCCTGCGGCGTGCGAAATGTTTTCGTTTTGGGTTTCATACCCGCCAAGGCGGATTCAGTGGTCGTGCTGCTGTGCCGCCAGCCATGTGCGGCACAAAATTCATTGAAGGATATGAATTGGGATCAGGAACAATGGAAACCATTGATAGCCGATCGCTGTTTTCTACCCTGGCTGGTTAAGCAGCCCAGCGAGCAGGGACAGTTGCGGGCACGTCAGATATCGGCGGCTCAGATAAATAAACTGGAGGAATTGTGGAAGGATAATATTGAGGCCACATTTCAGGTGAGCTATGATGCCTCTAGTAGGTTTGCCGTATTAAAAAGTGTCTAGTCATGGTGACTTGAGCGATGACTCAACCGATCCTCGGTGGCATTGATAAAAGAGAGCCACGGGAGTAGCTGTATGTATAGTTGGCATCACTCCCCTGTCATCTAAGCGGACCAGGGGGAACACCTTCACTTTCATCTAAACTTAAGGCTCCATCGAAGCGAATCTCACCTTGATTGGGAGCAAATAGCCAACACAAATCCCAAGTTTTCTATTAATTTCTTTCACTTTCTCCCCCCTCCCTCCCTCCTTCGATTAGGATCTAGAAAAACCCGGCATAGACTCAGAGCCTGCCCAGGTGTTGCTACGCTATGAGGATGGCTATCAGTATGAGAAGACCTTCGGTCCCTTGGTCCGTCTGGAGGCGGACTATGATCGGAAACTGAAAGAGTCGGCCACCCAGGAGAATATCGAGGTGCGCTGGGATGTGGGTCTGAACAAGAAGACCATCGCCTACTTTACACTGGCCAAAACGGACTCAGACATGAAGCTAATGCATGGCGATGAGTTGCGTCTACGCTATGTGGGTGAGATGTACCATCCGTGGAGCGAGATCGGTCATGTGATCAAGGTGCCCGACAATTTTGGCGATGATGTGGGCCTGGAGTTGAAGTCCTCGTCGACTGCGCCCGTGAAATGTTCGAGCAATTTCTCGGTGGACTTCATTTGGAAGTGCACCTCGTTCGATCGGATGAGCCGTGCGCTGGCCAACTTTGCCATGGACAGGAACTCGGTGTCCAATTACATATACTCCCGTTTGCTGGGCCATGGACGACCCGATGGCAGTGATGAGGTGCTGTTTCGTGGACCACAGCCGAAGCTGTACAGTGCCCCGCACTTGCCGGACCTGAATCGCAGCCAGGTGTACGCGGTGAAGCATGCCCTGCAGCGTCCCTTGAGCCTGATCCAGGGACCACCGGGTACGGGCAAGACGGTGACTTCGGCCACCATAGTCTTCCAGCTGGTGAAGCAGCACGGAGGCACTGTGCTGGTGTGTGCACCCAGTAATACGGCGGTTGATCAGCTGACCGAGAAGATACATCGCACGAACCTGAAGGTGGTGCGTGTGTGTGCCAAGAGTCGTGAGGCCATCGACAGTCCGGTGAGTTTCCTGGCCCTGCACAACCAGATACGTAACATGGAGACCAACACGGAGCTGAAGAAGCTGCAGCAGCTGAAGGATGAGACGGGTGAGCTGAGCTCGGCGGACGAGAAGCGCTATAGAAGCCTGAAGCGTGTGGCGGAAATTCAACTGCTGGAGGCGGCCGATGTCATTTGCTGCACCTGTGTGGGCGCTGGAGATGGCAGACTGTGCCGGATTAAGTTCACTTCCATACTGATAGATGAGTCCATGCAGTCCACGGAGCCGGAGTGCATGGTGCCCGTGGTGCTGGGTGCCAAGCAATTGATTTTGGTGGGCGATCACTGCCAGCTGGGGCCCGTGGTCATGTGCAAGAAGGCCGCCAGGGCTGGTCTCTCGCAGAGCTTGTTCGAACGTCTGGTGGTGCTGGGCATACGCCCCTTCCGCCTGGAGGTGCAGTATCGCATGCATCCCGAGCTCTCACAGTTCCCGTCCAACTTTTTCTATGAGGGATCCCTGCAGAATGGTGTTTGCGCCGAGGATCGTCGCCTGAAGTTGGATTTCCCCTGGCCTCAGCCGGAGCGCCCCATGTTCTTCCTGGTCACCCAAGGGCAGGAGGAGATAGCGGGCTCGGGCACTTCGTTTCTCAATCGCACGGAGGCGGCCAATGTGGAGAAGATCACCACCAGGTTCTTGAAGGCGGGTATCAAGCCCGAGCAGATAGGCATCATCACGCCCTACGAGGGGCAGCGCGCCTACCTGGTCCAGTATATGCAATACCAGGGCAGCCTGCACTCGCGTTTGTATCAGGAGATTGAAATCGCCAGCGTGGACGCCTTCCAGGGACGCGAGAAGGATATCATCATCATGTCCTGTGTGCGTTCCAATGAACGCCAGGGCATTGGCTTCCTCAATGATCCGCGTCGCCTGAATGTGGCCCTCACCCGTGCCAAATACGGCATCATCATTGTGGGCAATCCCAAGGTCTTGGCCAAGCAGCAGCTGTGGAATCACTTGCTTAATTTCTACAAGGATCGCAAGGTTCTGGTGGAGGGTTCGCTCAACAATCTGAAGGAATCTCTCATACACTTTCAGAAACCGAAGAAGCTGATCAACAGCCTGAACATTGGAGCCCATTTCATGTCCACCATGATGGCCGATGCCAAGGAGGTGATGGTGCCTGGCTCCATCTATGAGCGCAGCAGCGGCTATGGCCGATCCATGCCACATCCGGGTCTCAATGGTGGTCCCTATGGCGGTGGCCATCATTTAACCTACAGTCCCGCCTCCAGTGCCGCCCTAATGCAATTCGGTGGCGGCGGCGGCGGTGGCGGCGGCAATGGTAATGGCAGCGCTGCACCCAGCTGGGCCACCGCTCATCTGCATCATGATTCCATTGGATACATTTCCAGTGAACATGGTGCGGCCGCTCTGGGCAATATGCCTGTCCCGGTGGGCATGTTCATGAACATGAGCAATTTGCCACCGCGTTTCTATAATCAACATCAACAGGCTATCATGGCGGCCAAACAGAATCGTGCCATGCAGCAGCAGCAGCAACAGCAGCAGCAGCAACATCATCATCACCACCAGCAGCAGCAGCAGCACCACTCCAATCATGCGACTGCAGCTCCAATTGCCATAGGAGGTGGCAATAGCATAACTGCCACCGTCAAGAAGCATCAAAAGGCTAGCAAATCCCGTGCTATGGGCATGACCACCACTGCTGGTGCAGCTCCGACATCGGCGACAACAAACACCACCACCAGCACCACCACCACCACTGCTGCTGCCGCTGCCGCCGCTGCTGCTGCTGCTTCACCCTTTAGCCAGCAGCCCGCTCCCATGTCACTGCAAATGACACAGCCCAGTGGTTTCGCATTGTCACAGCAGCCGGAGCTGTCGCAGGACTTTGGACACATTTCACAAATGGATGGTCTGCTCTCACAGGATGTGGCCTTCAATGTGGTGAGTTTATATGCAGAGCATTTCCTTGATCTCAGACTAGACTAGGGATTAGTAAGAGGAGGAGGGCTTAAGAGGGCACTTAGCAAAAGGAGAGGCTTCATTTCCGATGGCTACTTGGCTGGAAAACGTTCAGGAATGAACCCAAATTGGTTACCATTTACATAGTCATCCCGTTTCATCCTAAGTATTTCGCCCAAGGAACTTGATAAAGAGGGATTTGATTTAGCAACTGTTTTCGTGTCACATGTTACTGTCAAACATGTTCAGTTTGGTCTTAAATTTAAGCATGAATCCAACTACAAACTGAAATTCAGCCGGGAAGCATTATTAGGAGAGGTGTGCCAAACCACACTGTAGCTACACATCTATATAGTATAGCTGTCATAGAAACGTAGAGTCAGAAAAGTAGTTTTAGTGAGAAAAACTTTTTTGTTTCCAGTGTATAGCTGGAAGCTGCCTTAGGAATGATCGGTCGAGAAACTAGGTTTAGTGAGAAAAAGTTTTTTGTTTTCAATGGAAACGCCTCCAAACTTTGTATTTTTTAGTTTGCTGTGCTTTTCCATGATTCTACAAAGTTTCGTCAGAATTGGACATCTATATAGTATAGCTGTCATAGAAACGTAGAGTCAAAAAAGTAGTTTTAGTGAGAAAAACTTTTTTGTTTCCAGTGTAAATGTTCTAAAAATTGGCATATACTTATTTGGTATTCTTTCACACAATTCTACAAAGTTTTGTTAAAATCGGTTGACTATGGCATATTGAGCAGTACGAATGATCGGTCGAAAATTGAGTTCTATTGAGAAAAACTTTTTTGTTTTCAAAGGAATCGTCTCCAAATTTCGTACATGTTTGATTGTTAAGCTTTTGCATGATGCCACCAAGTTTGGTCGAAATCGAACATGTTTACCATGCAAAACCATCCCAAACCAACTTCACCGATGGTCATCCATGGATGACCCAACAAACTTAGCCATTAACACAGCGCTTTTCTTTTCTTCCAAGAGAGCAAAAGGCACTCTGTTTTGAAGGTCGACGAGAGCAGGTCAGAGCTGGTTTAGCCTCGCTTTACTTGACTACGCTCTTCCCACTTATCTCTCTCGCTCTCCCAAGGTCTGACTTGAAACGAATCACTCACTCTTCTTTCCCTCTCTCTATTTCTGTGTTTCTCTCTCTCTTTTTGCAGTCTGGCGAACGCAGTTTGAATCAATTCTCGCAACCTTATTGAGAAGCTGGAGGCGCACGCACAAATTGCCACAAACAATTTACAAACAAACCACGAAACGAAACAAAACTAAATCCAACTTTGAAGTCATCATCATGAAAGGAGAGCCAGCAGCGAAGCAAGCAAGCAGCAGAAACCAGAAAACCAGAACGAGAAGAACAACGACAGAGGCAGAGAGGCGAAGGCAGTGGCGGCGGCGGCAGCAGCAGCAGCAGCTGCTGAAGACGGCAGCAACAGGCAGCAGCGGCGGCAGCAGCAGCAGCGGCGGGGAAACAGACAGGGATAGCGCGCGCGCGACACACACACACACACACTAAGTGAAACAGACAGAGAGAGAGAGACAGCTCAACTGAAGTATGGAAATGGATATGGCTGCACTGCAGCCAAGACAAACTGCGGCGACGTTTCTAAAACGCGCCCAGGCAAATGACCAACCAGGCGCTCTCTGGCGCGCGCGGTTACAAAAACAATGCCCAGAAGCAGGCGGAGGCGTGTGGCAGACAGACTTTTGCTTTAGTTTCCTCTTCTTTTTTATTTTTCTTTCAAACCCGCCGCCCCCCCACCACACGAATTTAAGAGCGGCCACCCCCAACCCCACACCCATCCCCCTACTATTCCAAATCACAATCCCAAAACTTCAGCTCCTGTTCAAGCTACATAGAATGCCAACTGTTGTACATTTCGTTAATCTTTGGAAACTTTTCGATTTCTGTATGCATTTGTTTGAAAAAAAAGAAGAAAGCGAGAGAGAGAGAGAGAGAGAGAAGAGAACAAATTTCGCAATCACACGGAAAAGCCGCCATTTTTCAAACTGATTGGGAATCTGTCACACACACACACTTACACACACACACGTTACTTTATTTTCGAAAAAAAAAGGAAAAAAATGAAAATCTATATTTGAAAAAAACCCCAAAAACAACTGCGAGTTGGTCAAAACTCCACAAAGGCAAACAAAATGTTAAACAAAATTGGTTAAAATAGTTAAGGGAATGCACTCCACACACACACACACACACACCTACACACACGGACGGATAAATGGATACAGTTACAGATGCATGTTAATTGTTTTAAAAACAATATGGAAAAAAATTCATATACAAATATATTTTTTCTAAATATTGTGATTCAATTCTTCCCCCCTCCTCCTCCTCCTCCCCCCACCCTCTACCCTTTGCCCCCACCCCTTTTTTAGTTTTTGGAATTAATTCTGAATAAAGAATTTCAACTTTTATTTGCAAAACAAAAACACAAAACACCTGGAAAATGTCTTTTTCTGGAAAAAAAAACCGCTCCGTTTCGATTTATTGTACAAAATTTATTTCAAAACTGTTGGCACTTTGCCGCAGCAGGTTGACAATTATTGGAAAAACATTTGACTGTATAAAAAAAAAGTTTAGATATAGCTGCGATATATGGAGAACATGAAACAGGTTAATTAAGGCAAGGCAAGGCAAAGGCATTCAAACTCAACCAGGAATAAACAATGGAACGCTCGGTTGAGATTGAATTTTTACAAGAATATTATAAAAGGGGAACAGTTTGAAAAGAATTTTGGATTCCGTCCATTTAGAGCGGAAGTATAAGGCATAAATATCTAAGTTGGTTTTTTTTTTAAGGTTTTTTTGTTTCTTTTAGAGTCAACTCTGTGGTGAGGAGCTGTGCGAGGTAGTTGTTGTTTGTTTGGAAATTACATTTCTAAACTGGTTTTTTATTTGTTTTTGTTTGCAGTGAAGATCCATCTGAAAGTGTAAGATTTGCAAAGGGAAATGGAATTAGATTAGAATTGGATTATAAATGTATCAAATATTAAGGATGCCACAAGCTTCTCAATTCAGCAGAAGGATTTAGGTAGACGGGTTCTAGTACACCTTGCAGTGGGTACTATAAAATGTTTGTAAGGCATAGAAGGAAGCATCTCCGAGCACATAAAGTATATATATTCTTGATCAGCATGTCGAGCTGAGTTGATTTAGCCTTGTCTGTCCGTTTCTATGCCATCTCCCCCGTCAATTTGAAAGCTATATTAACCAAACTTTGCACCAAGTCTTTAAATACATACACGCTGCACATTTGACGGAATCGGATGACTGTAGTATATGTCTGTCATGGGAACGATCGGTCGAAAAACTTGTTCTTGTGAGAAAAACTTTTCTGTTTTCAAGGGAAACGCCTCCAAACTTTGCATTTCTTAGTTTGATATGCTTTGCCATGATTTTACCCAGTTTGGTAGAAATCGAACATCTATATAGTATAGCTGTCATACAAAATTAGAGTCTAAAAAGTAGTCTTAGTGAGAAAAACTTTTCTGTTTTCATGGGAAATGCTTCCAAACTTTGTATTTCTTAGTTTGATTTGCTTTTGCATGATTTTACCTAGTTTGGTTCAAATCGGACATCTATATAGTATAGCTGTCATACAAAATTAGAGTCTAAAAAGTAGTCTTAGTGAGAAAAACTTTTTTGTTTTCAATGGAAATGTCCTTAAAATTGACATTTACTCATTTAATATGCTTTTACACAATTCTACAATATTGTGTCAAAATCGGATGACTATGGCATATAGCTGTCATGGGAAAGATCGGTCGAAAAACTAGTTTTAGTGAGAAAAACTTTATTGTTTTCAATGGCATCGACTCCAAAAGTCTTACAAATTAGTTTGACAGGCTTTTGCATGATACCACCAAGTTTGGTCGAAATCGGACATGAACATAGTATAGATCCCATAGAAAAGTAAGGTCCAAAAAGCTGTCTTAGTTAGAAAAATCATCCGCCGAGCTGAAACGGAGTTTTTATTGAAAGGTCCACGGCGTGTTTGTCAATAAAGTTGTGTTGGTGCAATTTCCCCTAATTGTTTGTATATGGTCGGTCGGATTCGTATACTTTATATGATTTTTACGCCAGGAGAATAATTGGCGACGTATTCATTCTTTGACTGCTATTCTCTTAAGTATTGGATCAAAAACTTGGCTCATACATATCAGAAAAGCAAGGGAAGGTTAATTGAAGAAGTTGCATATAGTGTGTACTCACTTGACTCTAGGGATTCCACTAACCAGAGTACGCGGCTAACCTATCTAGTTATATAACTTCTGAAACTCGAAATATAAGAAAGTTTTGCCCAGTTCCACTCGCTTTTTGATGTCTGTGCCATGAGCATAGAATTTTTACCCTATATTAACCATATATACATATACCATATAGGGTTTTTTGGAGATTGAACACCCTTGCTCTACTCTTTTTTGGATGGAGTAGAGAGATATATGCTTGGTGACTGCCGGGAATGGTGAAGAATATCTCGCTGACTTATAATTGTATACCAAATCTTTTGGAATTTCGATCAAAAATGTTGCCACATACCTTTTCCTCTCTCTAGCTGCAATTTTTGTTGAATGAATCTCAAGCTGCCTCCGTTCCTCCTGCAGCAGCACCACCATTGGCACGTAACTGGCCAGTGGCCATTAGGTGATGTGGCTGTTGATGCAGTTGTTGCAACATGCCCAAACGGTGTTGATGCTGCTGGTGTTGCTGCTGCTGTTGCTGCTGTTGCTGTGGTGGAGGTTGCAAGGGCACAAATATAGAATTCAAATCCAGCGTATGCTCCAGTCTACGTGCTGAGGCCACAAATGTGGCCTTAACCCTTTCAAAGGTGGCATAATCATAGACCGAGCGTGCCGTATTGGAAAGATCAAAGGGTTCCTCAATGTTCAGCTCCTTCCATTGATGGATGTCATTCTTATGGCTTTTGGCCAGACGACAGGCGGTCACCGGCAAGATGCCGCCGGTGCGTATGGAAATGGCATGATTGCGGAAGCTGAAAAGGATACGAAAAATATTATTGGAAGTATAAACTCATGGACTAAAACTCACTCGAATTGGCTGTAATACTTGAAGAATCCCAGCAAATGTTCCCCCAATGTTTGCTTATTGAGCGTCTGATACGGTTCAATCGGTTCAATCAAGTCCAAATCCAGACAATCCTGTTGACTGAGCTGAAACTTATCAGGATACAGTGAATGCAGACAGGGCAGCACATGTGGAGCACAGCCATGCTGTAGATAGTGAAGCACCATCAGTACCAGGGAGTAACTGGAGATGGTCATGCGTTTGGCATCGTTTATGTCATGAAACTGTGCCCACAGCTTCACCATGACCACCAGGGGACGTGTGCGCCAATCCACTAGAGGGAAAACAGCAAGAATTTCAATCGAAAAAACATAACACCTGGAACTCCTCCATAGCTTACACTGGGCATACAGCTGCAGCAGATACGTATTCTTAATCCCCACACTATTATTGTAGTTCAGATCCACCTCGATGCCATTGAGCGAGTCCTTGAAGCGTAGTATCGGTACACGCGCCTCAATCAAATTGAAATCCTGAAAGACTTCTGCCCCAAATAATACAGTTAGTGCCCGATCAGAGTTGGTTAAGGCTGCTGGCATAGACCTCGCTTACCCGCATCCTTAAGCACCGCATGAAATTGATTCAATATAATCAGGGCCTCGGCTCTCTGCTCATGATGTGGATGATGAGAGTGGGCATGAACCGGCGGAGCATGCTCCGGCAGCAGGCACATATCAATGTCTGAGGAATCGGTGCCAAAGCCGGTTATGGTGGATCCCACCAGGCAGATGCGATACCGGGCAAACAGCGGTTGCTGGAAATGGCAGGAGTTTGGTTGTTATTGACAATCTTTGGATGTTAAACCGAATCACTCACATTGATCCACAGAAACAAGTGCCGCCACAGCCGCATCTTCAGCTTGAACTTCGTATGCGTCTGCTGTGCATTGCGGTAACGTTTCCAAATCTCCGCCGACAGATTATCATATTTGCAGTGGCAGATTAACTGCTCCGGCTGGGCCACCAGTTCCATGTTGCGAGCCTGAGCCAGATAACGATCGGGTGGCAGCACCAGCTCATACCAGTTGGTGGCGGGATTGGGTACGGGTGATGAGTTCGAGCAGCCACAGTTGGGTGTACAGTAATGCGGATAGGTGGGTGGCAGCGGCTGGCGGGGTGGCAAAGGTGGTGGAGGTGCCGCAAAAGGATGTAGTCCACCATTACCCATTTCGGCCAAATGTGGTGAAGGTGCAGCGGAACTGTAGGGTTAATAAGGCGGGTCAGAGCTCTGGGTCAGAGTTTGTCACACAATTCCTTACCGATTTCTTTCCAGCGAGCAGGTGGAGGAAGCAGGCGACACGGGACGCAATCCATTGGACTGCTGCTGCGGCAGCAAGCAAGGTGAGCCATTGTGAGTCCACACGGCATGAGGAGCTGCCGCCACCTCGCCAAAACGAAAGAAAAGGGGCGGCTGCTGCTGCTGCTGTTGCTGTTGGGGCTTGTTGCTGGGGGCTAACAAATGTGACTGGGGCTGCAAATATCCAGGCAATCCTGCTGGATAGCTGGGACTCAGCGTGGGTGCCTCACCCTGACTGCTATGGCTGGCTGCGGCCGCCGTTATGGCCTCATCCAGTTGGGCACAGCTGATCATATTGGTGGGCGTGTTAGACGAGCTGACCGTGGTCACCGGTGAAATGGTCACCGGTGAGAGTATGCCCTGGCCATTGCTTAGCATGGTCAGCTGTAGAGTGGGTGGCGGTACAAATAGATTGGGAGGAGGCACACTGGTCACCGCTGTCGGTGTGGGTGAAGCAGTTAGTGTCATCGTGGGCTTCATTAGCAACGTTGGCTTGCTGCTGCAAGGAGTGGTGGCTGCATTATCCACACTCACATTTACATAGGTGAGATTATAGTAATTCTGATGATCCACACTGTTGGGTGTAGCATTATTACCCTCCACGCCAGCTCCACCCGCTCCCACAGTTATCAATGGTTGATAGTGATGCGAATAGTAACCATTTTTGGCTCCTCCCGGCTGCATGCGACGATGCAGCGTATTGAAATTGTTGCTGGGTAAAATTTCTATGGGTTGCTGATTGCTGGCAACTGGTGTGGCATTTCCGCCTCCGCCTCCTCCTCCTCCTCCCCCATTTGGGGTGCTGTAGTGCATCTTCTTTTGTGGTCCTGCATTATGTTTGCGTCTATAATGTGAGTTGTTTAAATTATGTTGCTGTTGCTGTTGATGCTGCTGCTGTTGCTGGTGTGCATGCTGCTGGTGTACATTCTGCTGCTGATATTGTTGATAGCCATAGGAATGAGGATTACGATAACGCTGCTGCTGATAGCCGGCACTGCCTCCATGTTGCTGCTGCTGTTGCTGCGGGCGTGCATAGCTGTTGTTGTCCTTGTTGCTGCTCTCGGGCAGCAATTCCTTTTGCAAAAATGAGGCTATGGTCAGCTGCTTGGGCTGTGGATAGTAACAGGGATAATGATGTTGCTGCTGCTGCTGCTGTTGCTGACAGTTGGAGTTTCTTCTCTGCTCATAGGCCAGTGATTGCTGTTGCTCCGCCTCCTTTTGACAGGCCAAGGCTGTTTCCAATTGTTGCTGCAAGTATTTGAAATCAAAATCTATTCTAGAAAAGCATAAATGTTGTTATTTACTTCCTTTTGCTGATTGGTGGGCAGCTGTGGATAGTTGATCTTCCAGAAACTCAGTGGCTGCTGCTGCTGTTGTTGTTGCTGTTGTTGCTGCTGCTGTCTGGGTGATTCACCATTCACCTCATTCTTACATGCTGCTGGTGGACTGTTTGTGGGGGCTGCTGTTGCTGCTGCATCTGTGACGGTTGCATTGGAATTAGAGGACTCTGAGCAACTGCGATAATAGGATGAAGATGTGGTGGATTCTGTGGAAGAGGAAATGGAATTGCGCTTCTTGTTGCCATTGTTAAGCCATTTGATGGATTTGTTATGGGGCATTTTGTTGATGGAAGTGTTGCTGATGCTGCTGCTGCTGCTAATGTTGCTGATGTTGTGTAGATTGTTGTTGCTGTCGCTTAGCTTGCAGTCGCTTAATTGTTGTTGTATGATATTTTGATTTTTCATTAGCAGATTGTTATTGTTGTTGTTGTTGTTTGGAGGTGTCTGCTGCTGCTGTTGTTGCTGATAGTAGGCCGTGGATTGCTGCTGCTGGCCAAAATACTTTTTACGTTGCAGCGCCTGGCCATGGTTGCTGTTGCTGTAGTGCATTTGTGGCTGCTGCTGCTGCTGCTGTTGTTGTGCTTGTTGCTGCTGTCGCTTCTGCTTATTCTCCATTGTGTTGCTGTGGTGATATTTGGACACCTGTCTTAGCAAATTGGCCGCCTTGTTGTTGTATTTGTTAAACTTTAGGGGAACTTGTGGTTGTTGCTGCTTTGAGTTGGGCGAGCCAGCCGTAAATCTCTGACGGAATTCCCTTTGCTGTTGCTGCTGTTGTTGTTGTTGTTGTGTTGATGTTGCTGTTGGCGTGCCGGCATCTGCTTCCCCAGCAACAACATTTGCAGCAAATATCTTCATTTCTTTAGCTGCTTGTGTGGCATACATACATATGACACTTTAAAGAGTTTTGTGTGTCTCGAAATTATATATATAAATATTTCTTTTGTTTAAACTAAAGCTAAAATGTTATTTTTAAAATTTTTTTTATGTTTTTTAATAAATAATATTAATTTTTTATGATTTTTTGGTGGTTTTTTTTTATTGTTTGTTAATTTTTTTTGTGTTTTGTTTTATTTTTTCTTTTGAGATTTCAGTTCCAGGTTATTAATTTAATTTTAGTTATTTTTTTTCCCCGTTTTCTTTTAGCTTGAACTACTGGCAGGGACACCAGTGTGGAGAGTACCGTAATTTCTCTTCTTATTCTGACACATACACAAATTGTTCTTGCCCTACTCCCTTTGGCTCCTTCACTTGTTCGTTGTGTTGCTTGCCCACAAAAAAAAGAGCCGTTACATGCAAAGAAGAAGCATAGCAAATGCCTCTGGAAAGCGAAACGACATTTATGTATTTAATTAATTGTATTATTAATTATTATTAAGCCTCACCTGGCCAATAGAAACACAAAACGGTGCTTAATCTTGTCGAGCGTCTGGCACCCGGCTCCGTTCACATTAATTCCAACAACACAATTCTCTCGCACATTTACATATATATTTAGATTTATATCTTTCAAACATTCATATTTTAACTTTTATTTATATGTAAATTTTTGGGGGGGCACTTGCACGGCTTTGAAACTTATAAAAAAAAAAATAAATTAAAAATGTTCACACTGTCGCGATCGGAGAGCAGAGAGCAACTGGTCAAAAGCCAACATCAACACCCCCGCCACGATTGCCAGCCTGCAGCAACGGCAGCAGCAGCAGCAGCAGCTCATCCTGCAGTGTTATCGAGCGGTAAGCTTTACACACACCGCCACCCACCTGTCTAGGAACTGAGATTAGCTTGCATTAAAATAACAACATATTGTTAAGAAAGGATTCTAAGAGAATTGAACAGTATATTGTTTGGAAGCTATATGATATATTTATACGATATTTATGAAATATGAATTACTTGACCGATCGTTCCTATTTGCTTACTAAGAAGATTATTTTTCAGGCCTATCTTTTCCATGGCAGGGCTCTGTTGCAGAGTCCCCCTCATAAGCTCTCTCTCCCTCTCTGTGACCTGACCAAAACTCAAACTGAGAGAAGAAGTAACTGTAACAGCAGCTTAACTGTAATTAGCTTGCATACTAAACCAAACTTGTAAACTTACATACTTACTCTCTCTCTGGGTTGTTTCTAGGTCTCTCTCTCTTCGTTTGCCTTCTTGAGCTGAAACATTTATAACGGATCTAAATCCATGTGTGAACGAATGAAACGGCCAATTTGTATCCATTTTCTACATATGTATTCATATATTTCCAACAATCATTTGCCCAAGTAATCCGCATCACAAATCATCTCCTATAGCGATAGCGCTTAAAGTGGAACCACAGCTGAAAGATATTATTATGAAACTGGCAGCGGAATCCGCGCTTATAGCTAAACTCCCATTCGCGATTGACGATCTTGAAGGCGATGTCCTCGTAGGGCGGACCCGTGTGAAAGCGGAGCACCGCAAAGTCAGCATTATCCGCACAGGGTGTAAGGAAGTATTGCGGCGTTTGGGATTTGTCCATGAGATCCGGATAGAATATGTTGAACTTGTAGCCTTGGACAATTTTCGGCGGTGGGTTGTCCATGTCATAATGCGTCTGATTGTATTTGTTCCACTCGAAGCCGGTGTGCACGCGATTGAAGTAGCGCGGTTTGCGTGGACGATACTTGTCGGTGGCCAGCTGGGGGACTGCATCCAGAGTGGTTTCCACACTGAATTCAGCCTCGTCGCCCTGCATGCCCTGGCGTGCTTCGTGGCGCATGCGCAGCTCCTGGGGTGTCAGCTGATTGTTGTCCACACGCTCGGGGTGGAGAATGAGTAGACGCTGACGCTGCAGACGGCGTTCGTCATCGCTTTCGTCGTACAGACAACCATCGGCTGCAGGATCATCATCATCCCCGGCCAGTATGGCACGGCCGGAGCAGTCATCCGAGTTGAGGTACTGAGGACTATAGTTGCCCAGCTGGTAGAGACGTGTGGCTTGTATCAGCTCTCGGAGGGGACTCTCACATTCGGATGCTGGGGGTGGAGAGGCGCTGGGTTCGCGTACTGCTGGCTCCTCCTCTTGCTGCTGCAGCAGCTGCTGCTCCTCCTGCTGCTGATTGGCCGGCTCCTCTTTCACCTCCTCATTCTCTCGCTTCAGCAGCAGTAGTTTCTCCCTGAGCAGAGCCTGATGGCGATCTCTGAGACGCGCTCGGGCCATGTGAGCCTTCAGCTGCGACAACAGACTCTCCCAGTAGCTTATATCCACACCATCCGCTCGCCCACTGATCTTGGCCTCTATACGCAGACGCATCTCCTCCAGCTGCTTGGCATTCTTGCCACGGAATATGTCCGCCACATCCTTGACCACACTCTGGTGGATGCCATCGCGTCGCTGATTCAGGGCACTTCCCTCCGCCGCCTGCAACTTCTGCAGTTTCTGCAACTCATCCTGCACAATCGTTATCATGTCGTGCCAGAAATCCATGTGCTTGCCCTGCTCCAGCTCCTCGTATACTTTAATATCCACCAGCAAGTCCTCCAGCTCGTCCAGGGGCAGACCCTGGAGCAGCATGTAGGGCTCATGCATTTGCATCTCCAGCGAATCCTCCAGCGGCGCATTGCCGGCGGCCACATATTGAGCCAGTAGATCAATGGGTTTGGCTCGTCCATCTCGTATGCGTATTTCACTTCTCAAACGTGCCTGCTCCAGGTGGAATGTGTCCTCCTGACGCTGCCACTCGCGAAACTGTATGGCCTCCTTGGCTCGCTGCTGCTGCATCATGTCATCCTCGCGCACCTGACGTTCCAGCTCTCGCTCCTGACGCCGTTTCTTCACCTTCTCCAGTTCGCGTCGATTCTCCAATTGCTTTTGCAGCGACAGCACCTCCACCGTTTTGGTGGGCAGATTGGCCAGACCCTCCACCTCAAGCTTCTTGCCCCAGTGGAAGGTGGACGTGAGATTGGAGTCGCCAAAGGGATTGTCCTCATTCGAATACGTTTGGTATTCATTGTCCCAGCCCATGCGCTGCCGGCGACGCTGTTCCTTGGCCTGTTTCTCGCGCAGGCGGCGGGCGCGCTTCTCCTCGGGCGTCTCCTGGGCCTTGAGCTCATCCTTTTGGCGTTGACGTTCCTCCTGCTCGCGCAGACGCCGAGCCTCGAGGGTCTGCAGCAGTTTGATGGAGCTTTTAGCCAAAGGCGATTGGGCTGTCGAGGAGGACGAAGAGGAGGAAGAGGAACGTTGCTTTTTGCCCCGACGCTTCTCCTGTTCACGTTGACTTTTGCGCTCTTTCTCTCTTTGCCTTTCCTTGTCCCGTTGCCGGTCGCGACTGCGTTCCGGACTTGGACTTCGTTTGCTTCTTTTTTCACGGCTGCGGCTGCGACTGCGACGCCTGGATTTGGACTTCTCTTTGGGCATTGTATTGCCGCAAACGTTTACCCACTGCAAAGAAATTAAAAACAATGTCCAGAGAATTGTCGTAGCAAATTAATCGCAGTCGATAGGCAGTTAGAGATGCGCCACATTTGCCAAGCAGTGACTCACGAAGGCAAGTGACTGGGCTATAGGCTATAAGTATAATATATTCCGCTGAAGTGATTTCAATTTAAATGGTCTAACAAATTTGTGATTTAACTGTTACCTGTGACTAATTTGCTCATCTTCGGCACAGAATAATCGATAGGCAGCTGAAGTTATTAGTTCAGTGTGACCGTTTCATCTAGCCGAACGATCAGACATAGCCGACGATCAAATGCACTTAAAACGAAGCAGCTTTGATATAAATATAATATAGTAAGGAGTAATTGAAAAAGCAGCATAGTTTAAAAAGTAGCCCAGTAAAATCAAGAGATCCGTTCGAGTTGTTGAGAGAAAAGTTTCAGCCTAAGAGGCAGACGAATGCGTGTTATCGCTCTATCGCGCTCTCACGCTCACTCTCTTAGAACACTCCGCCGGCTGAAGGCATAAATAGAGTTGTTTGCTGTGGCATTTGAAGCATTTCCAATTAAATAGGCAAAGATGTCGCAGTTAAATGAGAAATTCCATAACAATGCCAATTCATACACCCCCGAGTTCACTGCGGCAGAGCAGGCATTAATAGATCTAGAATTTACACGACTTGAGGGTGAGTGGAGGCCCCTGGCCGATGGTGAAATAGCCCAGTGGCACATAACAGTTAATACACATGCATACATACATATGTGGTTGTAGATAACGGCACCACCTACCTTGATCATGCGGGCACCACTCTCTACCCCGCCAGCCAAGTCCGCAAAAGCAGCGAGCAACTGCAGCGGGATGTTATATGTAATCCACACACTTGCCGTCTGACCGGCGACTATGTGGATCAGGTGCGTTATAGGTGAGTGGTTATATACATATATCCCAATTTGGTTTATACTCCATGCTAAACCCTTGCAGAACACTGGAATTTTTCCATGCCCGCGAGGAGGACTATGAGGTCATATTTACGCAAAATGCCTCTGCTTCGCTACGTCTGGTGGCGGAACATTTTGATTTTTGCCAGGGTAACTTCCATTATTGCCAGGAGAATCATACCTCTGTGCTGGGCATGCGGGAAATGGTGCAGGCCCAGGGCATTTACATGTTAAAGCAGGAGGAGATCAGTGAGCTGCAGCCTGTAAAGGGGGCATCTCAGTCCAGCATTCCACCTTCTGCCAACTCCCTGGTTGTGTTCTCCGCTCAATGCAATTTCAGTGGCCACAAATTGCCCTTGGAATCAATCAAAATATTGCAAGAAACAGGTTTACCGCAGCCGGGCAAACTGGTATGGGGAGAGCAGCAGACAAGGGACAGATATCAATACTTTGTCTGTCTGGATGCAGCTTCATATGTGGCCACCAATCCCCTGGACTTGCAGCTGTATCAGCCCGACTTTGTGGCCCTCAGTTTCTACAAGATCTTTGGCTATCCCACGGGAGTGGGAGCTTTGCTGGTGAGTCGTCGTGGCAAGACGGCTTTGAGTAAGAAAAGACGTTTCTTTGGAGGCGGCACCGTAGACTATGTCTATGCACATGCCAGAAATCATCAGCTGAGGGAGTCACTAAGTGCGCGCTTTGAGGATGGCACTTTACCCTTTCTCAGCATTGTGGAGCTGCTGGAAGGCTTTCGCAGTTTGCAGCGTTTGGTGCCCCCCAACGCCCAGGGAGTTGGCACCATGGAGCGGATAAGTCGTCATGTGTTTGGCTTGGCCAGCTACTTGGAGCAGCAGTTGAGGCAGCTGAAGTATGCCAATGGTGAACCACTCATTAAGTTGTACAACCACCAAGGCTATGACCAACGCTCACAGCAGGGCGGGATTGTGGCCTTTAATGTGCTAACGGATGCGGGTGCCTATGTGGGATTTGGTGAAATAGCCTGTGTGGCCGCACTGCAGGGCATACTCTTGCGCACTGGTTGCTTCTGCAACATAGGAGCCTGCGAGCGACACTTGCAATTGGATAAGGCTCTGATGGATGACATATACGAGAAGGCAGGACGGAAATGTGGAGACTATACGGATTTAATCAATGGACAACCCACGGGAGCTGTGCGCGTTTCACTGGGCTATATGAGCCGGCAGAAAGATGTGGATAAACTCTTGGAAATGCTGAAAACCAGCTACCTCTCAACCAGACCTCAACAGCGTCTGCATTTGATAGAAGAACAGGCGGAACAGTTGCCCAAGGTGTTGCAACACAAGGCTCAGGGTCTGCGACCACGTCTCCTGGACTTATTTATTTACCCAGTGAAATCCTGTGCCGCCTTTAGGGTACCCACATGGCCGCTGACACCACAGGGACTCAAATACGATCGAGAATGGATGATTGTGGATATGAATGGACAGGCTTTGACACAGAAACGTTGCCCTCAACTCTGCTTGATGCAGCCTGCCATTGAGGCCGAGCATTTGGTGCTGGCTTACCGAGGTCAGAGCGAATCCTCTGTGAAGATACCCCTCTCCCTGGACGCTCTGTCAAATGAGCGATGCCTCAGCAAGGTGTGTCGCCAGCCCATTGAGGGTTTGGATTGTGGTAATGAGGTGGCCGATTGGTTAAGTCTACACCTGGACCTGCAAGGCTTACGTCTGCTGCGACAATCCACCAGGAAGGCCTCACCACAGCTGAGCCTGGTCAATCAGGCACAATTCCTGCTGGTTAATCGTTCCTCCGTGCGTTCCCTACAATTCGAAGAGGATGTGGCTGAGACAGTGGATCGTTTTCGTGCCAATCTCATCATAGAAACCGGCTTACCCTTTCAAGAGTTGCACTATCAGACACTCAGTATAGGTCCGGTTGACTTCCAGGTGGAGGGTCCCTGTCAACGTTGTGACATGATCTGTATTAATCAGCGTACGGGTGAACGTTCACCGGAAACGCTGACCACCATCGCACGCCTGCAAAAGGGTAAGATGCGTTTTGGTATATACATTACCCGAGTGCAGGACAAGGAGCAGACAAAGGATGTATATTTGAGTTGCGGTGATAGGCTGGTCGTAGAGGATTAAGATGAACACATCACGTCTGTCCAACGCCCAGCTGCTCTGAGCTATGATATGTAGAGTAAGTCTTTTAATAACATTCCATTTAGTGGGTTGAATGAGGCCCAATTTACTTAAATTTTTGTATATCAACCAAGACTGCAAGTGGATTCGAGTTGGGGTACTCTCCCAATCCACATCCAAACCATAACATGAAACCACAAATTTTACCATTTAATGCGAGTTTAGATCTTAAAGCAAGACACATTTTTCGTCGACAAGGTATGGTAAAATTTCATCAAATTTGCTTCAACGTATAAATCCCGACTTGTAGAAACCATCTCAATCATTTGGGCTGTAAAAAAGAGTCCACCTGCATGTTCAATTCTATGCTTAAAGTATACATTTTGCTCAAAAGCGACTCCAAAAAGCCTCAAATTACCAAACCCTTTCAGCCGGTTGCCCATCGATAAGAATATCGATAATTTCATCGGGTTAAAGTTGACCAGTGGATGAGCAAAGCTTAAGTTTGTTCCTCCGTTTACGCCACACACAGCATAAGACACTCAAATTCGTCTAACCTGTCGAGCAAGTTGACTAACCGGACATTGTGAAATCGGGCTTAATTAGCTGCAGTCTAAGACAAATATCGGTTCAGCTAAATCCCTTGAAGAAAATTTAGATTGTAGTTTCTCTTTTGGTTCCAAGAACTCCAAAATAGTGACTAAGCGGCAACCAAAACAGTGACCAACACAGTGGCCAAAACAGTGACTAAACGGTGACTATTACAGTAAATAAAACAGTGGCCAATCTTGTAACTAAAACAGTGTCTGAGCGTTCACTAAACCGTGAACAAAACGGTGACTAACCCAGTGAATAAAACAGTGATCAAAACTGTAATTATAACAGTGACTGATCAGTGACCAAAGTAGTCACAAAAAACAGTGACCAATATAGAGCGCTACTTTATACCGTTTTTTTAAACATGATTCAAAGGGCACTTTGATTCCACTCATGCGGGGCTCTAATAGGAACAGTGTTTCGGGGTTTGGTTTCCTTTTCCGCTATATTTCACAAAAAATTAAAGCTTGAACAAAGTGCAAGCCAACTCTTGTGAAATTTGATGCACACTGCGGTCTTGGTAATACCCAGCTAAGCTTAATCATAATCTTAACAACACAAAATCTAGGAATTTAAGTACATAATATAATTTGATACCACCTCTTGCCAGTGTCTGGTATTTCCTAGAAGTACAGCAATGGAGAACTGCAATATACAGCAACTTTATAGCACAAACAGGTCGTTCATTTACTTTGTGTGTAAGTAGAAAATTTCAATGGAAGCCAAATGGACTTGAGTCAAGTCGATTGATCTGCAATAAGCGAAATCGGTACTTTCTCATATCTTTCCGTCTTTGAAGTGTGCAGTTCGCAGCAAAAATATGTGCTAGGGTTGCCCTTAATAAAATATCGATAATCTTGTTTAAAAACAAAGCTAAAGCTGTTAGAGGGAAAAGGCTATATCAAAAACATAATATAATATTGCAAATTATTTCGTTTAATTTATTGCAACTTAAATTTTAACAACTGTAGCGCCCACCCGTGGCGTGGCTTTAACTCACTGACTGAACGGAGGGAGAGAGAGAGAGAGAGACAGCGAGTAGCTCATCAGGGGCTGTCACATTGAATAACATCAGCCGCCAATCTCAGGCAGCTTTTCCATAAAAAATTGCTTATGTATCGCAAAATTATCGATAAACCTATTACGCAGCCTCTGCCGAAGTCAACGTGGGCAGAGGCAGTGGCAGAGGCTGGTAATGTCAATAAAATGCCGTTAGTACACAAACGAAGCTGCTGGCAAGCAGTCGACCATTTTTTTTTTCGGGGGGGACAAACAAAAAGGATAAAAGCCAAAAGTAAGCGCAGAAACACACACACACACACACAGCGAGCGACCGACCGAAGGAGAGAGAGAGAGAGCCCTTGAAAGTATGCAACCAAAAAGCTCAACGGAGGCTCCCAAATTTTTGGCAATAATAAAAAACAACAACAACGGCAGCAGCAGCAGGAGAAGCAACGAGCAGCAGCGAGAATGTAAAGCAAATCCAATTTACAATATTTTTTTTACCTACACTCGCCGCATAACGGTTGTTTGTTTTGGTTTGTGTACCAGTGTGCGTGCGTGCGACAACATGTAAATACAACGAATATAGGAAATTTTGATACCAAATTTGTTAATTAAATCAATTTTGAAAAGAAGAAGAAGAAAAGGAAAATGGCATAAACATAAAAGGAAACAGAAAATATTTGCCAAAAGCGCAGAGAGCCGAAAAGAGAAACGACTATAACAACAAAAACAACAAGCAGCAGCAGCAGCAGCTGTCAGCCAGGCTTTGGCTGACCCCCCATCCCCCCAACCTATCGGCCATAACCCTCCCTAACCCAGCACAACCCACCACCCCACCCCGTCAACATGAACATGCTACACAGTTTCAGCAGCGGCGGAGCTTCCAACGCCACAGGCGATGCCACCAGCGGTGAGTGAGAAAAACTTTTGTTCAAAATCCCTCCACCGCCTCCCCCCTCGACCACCTACTTTTACCTTCTCCACAATTTTGGGTAACAACAATTACATATGTACAGCATTTATACATACAAATGTATTTGTATGTTTGTGTGTGTGTGTGTGTGTGTGGGTAAAGCGATTGTGCTTGTGTGTGTGTTTTTGATGCGTAGAAGGTGCGAAAGTGAAATGATTTGGCGTCGTCTCTGTAAAAAGTAAAGAGAATTCACTTGTACAGTAGACACTTAAGTTAAGGGACAGTCACAAACTAAGAACCTCGAACTATTATGACCAAATAGATTGACAGAAATCCTAATAGTATGCAATATAATTGCCCCATTCATTATATGACTGGGTGTCTGTGTCAGCTGGAGTAAGCGAAGTACTTAAAATGTTCAGTGTTTTGCGTACTCATGTAAGCCGCTCGCTATCACTCTCCCCCTCTCTCTCTCACGCTCTTGGCAAAAGCTCAGTACTTAAAAAAATGTGCGCCTTACGGTAGTTGTTGTTTCATGGGCCGATCTGAGAGAGAGAGGGATCACGACATTCAATCAACACTCAGACTTTTGGCAGTTTGAGCTTTTTGAAGTATGAGTGGCAATTGGAGCGAGTGCTTTTGCCACTGCAAATACAAAGCCCAAATGAAAGCGAAGCGAAATGAAACGCTATTTGTCTCTTTCCTTCTTTACATCACCACACCAGATCAAATTGATATTGCCATGATACAGACTATAGCTTCAATACCTCGATTAGAGGCGTCATTTAGGGTAGGGTAGGCTCCTCTGCTTCGTTACATGCGTAAACTATGGACTTCAAAACAGTTTCTTTGAATCTTCTTTAGTTTGAGTTCATTTTGCAAATTTTCCGCCGTTTTAATGACTTATAAGTCACGGTAAAATGGTGTGAACTCTTAATATTGCTCTTTTCTATAGTGTTTATAAGTGATTTTCCCATATTCGCAAAATTTCGGTTGAGCAGATATGTGTGATATTTCCCCCTCAGTCAAAGATCTAGTTTTGGTTTTGGATGAGACGCAAACCCATTGAAAATGTAACTCTTACTTCCTAAGCGAGTGCTCACTGTTTGGCGAAAAGAAACTTTTTGTAATTGCTTGACGGGTGTGAGATTTTGTAAGTATATAAGCTTTATACATATAACCCAGTGTATGTATGTACGTCTGTAAGAGTGTGTCTGTGTGCACATCTACGAACGAACAGGAACAATACAGAATGAAGAAATGCTTAAGCATTCTTATTTGAGATTAGCACTTTACGCGTTTGGGGAATGTTGCGAGTTTCCACTAAGTAAGTGGACAAAATGAGTTCATCATTTTCGATTTGGAATGGAAACGTTTAGCTAAGACTTTAAACTATTTCCTATCTCCAACATTTAGATTTGTTAAGTTCTTGTTAATCTTACCGAAAATCAGCAACAAAACACGAGTATATTGTTAAATGCCCTCCAAAGTATGCTATGTTTTTATTATATTTCGTAAATCTTTAAGTTTTAAGACAATTACGCTTGATAATTGTTAAAGGCAATAAAGCTTGCATACTTCGAAGGGCATTTATCATGATATATCCAATTACTTTAGTGTAAACCATTTTAAAATGGTGCTTCCCACTGGCTTGGATATGGTAGTTTCTTTCCCCCGCCCCCCCCAGTTTTTCGCAGTGTAATGGCATAATAAACACGTAAATGACAAACCATAAAAAACTATAATGCAATTACCGGTGCCATTCCCAACATTGAAACGCCGATATCTGGTCAATCCCAACCCCTTCTGAGAAAAAGAAAAGTGAACAAAAAGAAGAAAAACAAATCAACAACAACAAGTTCTCCATGAACTTTTGCATTTTGCTCTGGGCTGTGCACCGCGGGCTGGGGATGGAGATGGGGAAAGGAGCTGCGCGACGCCGTATACGTAATTTAATTGGCTGCATCATTTAGTCATGAAGCAAGGCCAACCAACAATGGCTTCCTGTATGCACAAAGAATCGATGGCAATTAGCGGCTGCTTGCTCCCCTTCCCCGTCCCGCCCAGCATTGACCACAGGCTCTACAGGTCTACGTCTACCCACCTGCCAATGGCAGAGAACTTTGGTCCTTTGGTCCCTGTCAAGTTCAAGGGGCTTATTAATAATGATAGCAGCAGGAGCAGCAGCAGGAGGAAAAAATACTTGTACTTGTTCCTTTTGTTGGCCCCGCGCGTATCACAGGAAAGCATTTTTAATTAAGCTAAGCCCCATTCAAGGACGCTTTGAGTAAGAGTGCTTCGCCATTTATGTTTTTACGAAGAACATGTATTAAGCTGCAGGCATTTAGCATTGTATAAGGATTTTTTTCGTTTCTTCAGAAGCGAAAGTTGGAGACGGTTACCTAGGCAATGTGAGTGGGAAACGCACTTATGTGAACAAGTCAATGTAAGCTCCACACACACACACACATTCGATTGGCTCTGGCTCTTTTGTGAAGGAAACTTAAAGTTCTACACATTAAATTACATACTGGGGCATGAAAGGGCTTCCTGCTGCTGCAACCGTATAGAGAGCTAAGTGTGAAATTCCTGGAAAATCGTGGCACATGTGACCGAGATGCAAGCAATCAGCAACAAGTCATTTCCTGAGAATAATACAAAGTGAAAGGAGACATTTATGTATGATCAGTAAGCTACTCTTTAAACACATGATGCGCTTTAGTCTTAGACAGCAGGAAAAGGCCATATTTCTAACATTTTTTTATCAATTTAATACTAGAAATTGTCAAAATTTATATTTTGGGTATAAATTTGAACTTTATTTCTTGAATTCTCAATTTTGGTAAAGTTTTGGTATCAATTTGATACTAGAAATCGTCAAACTGATATTTTGGGTATTAATTTGATCTTAATTTTTTTGAATTTTCAATTTGATACCATTTTGGTATCAATTTAATACCAGAAATTGTCAAATTGATATTTTGGGTATTAATTTGATCTTTATTTTTTCGAATTCTTAATTTGCTACCATTTTAGTATCAATTTAATACTAGAAATTGTCAAATTGATATTTTGGGAATTAATTTGATCTTTATTTCTTGAATTCTCAATTTTGGTACCATTTTGGTATCAATTTAATACTAGAAATTGTCAAATTGATATTTTGGGTATTAATTTGATCTTAATTTCTTGAATTCTCAATTTGATACCATTTTGGTATCAATTTAATACTAGAAATTGTCAAATTGATATTTTGGGTATTAATTTGATCTTTATTTTTTCGAATTCTCAATTTGCTTCCATTTTAGTATCAATTTAATACTAGAAATTGCCAAATTGATATTTTGGATATTAATTTGATCTTAATTTCTTGAATTCTCAATTTTGGTACCATTTTGGTAATGCCAAATTGATATTTTCGGTATAAATATGATCTTTATTTTTTGAATAATCAATTTGATACCATTTTGGTATTGTCAAACTGATATTTTGAGCACTAATTTGATCTTAAGCCTGTTGATTTGACAAGGCATGGTATTGGAAATGGTATTTATACAAAACTTACCATCGAAAGTGTATGCTCACCATGATTTGTAATACTGCAGCGTTCTTTTTTGTTCGATAGACCCATTTTGCTAGGGTTTCCGCACATTTTTAACATATTAAGTTCGGGTATATCGATACATTGCTCTATCTCAAAGCCCCTAAAATCGAATAAATGATTTCGAAGAATTTCTTTATAAAGATCCTTGGAATAACCATAGCTAGTGCCTGTTCTAAACAATCTCAAAGGTGAAATATGCTAAAATGTGATCAATTTTAGAAAGTTGGCAGGAATATTTGTTGTGAAGTTAACCAATTGAGTTGGATTTGAGTTCGAAAGGGTGATTTGCTTGTATATTTAGGTAAGACTACATCGATATGTATGTATCGATGTATTTAGGTAAGAACTGCATCGATTTATTACATCGGTACAACCGTTTATCGATAAGACATTGATAAAACCTTATCACAGCACTCAGAACTCAAATAATGTCCGATTAATCTGCACATTGTGTACTGAATAAACTACAAAATATCAATTGTTCACTATAATTCTTAAAAGTAGAACTACAAAAGTCACCGAAACCGATATTTCTAACGGTTTTACTCCTTGATTACAAGTTGAAGGAATAGTTCTTTGAGTCAAAGCACACAAAGATTAAGGATAAAAAGAATGTAAGGTAGATATGAAGAAACTAAATGAGTGGAAAGGCTGTTAAAAGGCTCTGAACTGGATTAAACTCCCCACAAACCCACCAAAACCGAATTTTCTTTAAATGAAAATGATTCCTTTTTCTGTAAATCCCCCATGCCAGCTCCTTTATAAACACTTTCACATTAAGAAACCATTTACCTGTTACACTAAGACCCAAGACAGCTTTTCCATATATTTTGAAATCCTTAAGGATTCGTTCGGCTGGTTCGCGTGGGAGGTATAGTATGTAAGTAATGCTGGCCAAAGCAACCTCAAAGTAGAAGATGAAAGTGCTGTGATGGTTCATTTCAAATTGCAACTTTAAGTGAGTTAAACTAGTGGTTGCTTCCTTATCCCCATTCTCCCATTCGCCTGCTCTCATCCTCTCATTTCAAATTCATCAAATTGCCTGGCAATTAAAGTAATCAGAGAAGCGCGCGCGTCCATGTCCGGACCACCATATTTTCTTCATTTTTCTTCTCTCACACACACACACACATGCGTCCAAGGCGTGTTCAAGACATTTACACAATACATCTTCTTCAGCGCTCTCCTCCCCTACCAACCCTCCCCCCCACCCCCCTTTCCACACACTGTACCAGCTCGTATGTATACTATGTGTCCTTTTGTGTTGGGTATCAAACATATGTTTGAACCCCGCTACCATTTACAATATGGCCAGGAATATGGGGATTATGGGGGTGGAGAGGATGGGCGAAATTAAAGGAACACGCAGCAACTTTGTTGCTCCACTCGCTGGCTCTTTCTGCTTAACTAACAAACGGCGCATCGTCTTACTGCCATCTCACTCTCGCCTTTTGCCGGTCTGGCTTGGTCCTGTCATCAGCTGTTTTATGTTATTCAGGGTCAAGAGTGTGCCAGGCATTGCAGGTGTGTAGACGACGACAGCACCTCACCGCACCGCACCGCACCGCACCGCACCGCACCACTCCCTCCCCTTGGACACCACCCCTCCCGCGGTCACATTGCTTGTGTACACATTGTACGAGGAAGCTTTTTTAGCATCGCGAGTCAAGGTTAGACTCCCTACAATCCTTTTGCTGACTGGGGAGGATTGGGGTTGTTTATTGAAATGTATTTTGCTATCAACATAAATCAAAATGGTTCAACATTATGGCACGCCCAGGAAGGGGAGGCAACGGGGTGGTGATATTAATGAGATTTAGATATGCGATAATAGATGCGATTTGTATGGGAATTTATAACTGTTATTGCGCTGTGGCAACACTGCGTATGAGTGATACGAAAAGCGAAACAGAAAATGGAGAAATTTGCATCCTTCTTCTGACCGTCCTCAGTCTAGTCAGTCTACTTCATAGCCATGGGGTCTGCATGCTCCTTCTCTCCAAATCGAAGTTGGTTTAGATTAGCCGATTGTCACGTAGCAGCATAAATCCTTTCTTTCCATTCTAATTAGACGCCAGCGCCTCTCCTTATGCTAGCCGTCGTCCTACTGCCCCTACTCCTGCTCCTGTGTCGTTGTCATATCCCATTAGCATATTTGTAAATATATATATATATATATATATGCAAACCCTGGTCGAGGCGGGGCAGCATAGTACATGAATATAGGGAACGACTGGGACGAAATTGACAGCGATGACAAAATGATTGACGTCGGTCTGGACTCTGGCAAGCAAACGCAATCCCAACTTTGGCTGTGCAATCAATCAAAGCATACTTATAGGGGTTGGGTCTGGCTGCTACTGTATTAATCAGCTGTCCTTTCTCTCCCTCTCTCTCTTTCTCTGTCCTGCCCACACAGAGTCCGAGCTAAAGGAGCGGCTGATAGCCAACGTCAAGAAGGAGGTCAAACAGCTGATGGAGGAGGCGGTGACCAAGAAGTATGTACACGAGGAGAGCAGCTCGGTGACCTCGCTGTGTGGCGCCGTCGAGGCCTGTCTTAGTCATGGCCTGCGTCGTCGTGCCCTGGGCTTGTTCAAGACCTCCTCCACCACGGCCCTCATCCAGAAGATAGCCAAGATCTGTCCCGAGGCGGACTATGTGAGTCGACGTCTACTCGAATTGGAATTGTCGCAGGAGAGTCATGCGGTGAGCGGTAAGCGTTCATCCTCGAGCAGTGATAGCATCATTAAGCCCAAACTGCTGAGCAAGGGTAGCAGCAATTCGGTGACCACCATCAATACGGTCTCCGCCGGCGGTGGGGGGGCAAACGGCAACACGGCTCCGCTGGGCAAATATCTATGGATACGACTGGCCCTCTATGAGAAACGGCTGGCCAAGATTATTGAGCATCTGGTTGGCAATGCGAGCAGCTATTATGACCGCGAGGCGCTGGTCGCCGATGCGGATTATGGTTCCATACTCAGCTCGCTGCTGGTGGGTCCCTGTGCGCTGGAGTTTACGCGCGCCAAGACTGCCGACCATTATTGGTCCGATCCGTGTGCCGATGAGCTGGTAAGTTTGGGATTAGTTTGATTTTGAATATATGAATATACAGATATTAATATCAAATGAACTAGTTCTAAAAATTTGAAAATTTTCTTAATTGCTAAAGCCTAGTGAACGGAACTAGTACCAAAAAGAAAGTTCAGTGGAACTAGTTCATCCCACCTCGAACTAAAAGCTCAAACGAAACATAAAAACTTTAAGCTGATTCCCAAATGGCTCTAACTAGTTCCGAAAAGCAAGTTATTAAGTGGAACTAGTTTATTACGAGCTTTGAATAGAAGCTAAAACTAAATGTATAGAATAAGCAGGGGTTTCAAGCATGCTAGTGGCTATATTTGGTTAAAGTGACCATTTGCCATATGAACTAGTTCCAAGAGTTCTTAGATTTGCTCCTCCCTTACTCCAATTTCTTATTAAAGAAAGTAATTTTCTGCATATTCATTCTAATTATGGAACTAGTTGCTAATTTTTTGGATTGAGTAACATAAGTTTGTCATAAGAAATCATCTGCGCTGTGAACTAGTTCCCAAAATTCTTGAATTAACTCTTCTCCAGCTTCTTTTTTCTTTTCAACAATCTTAAGCATTGCTGAAAGTGGAACTATTTTGCGGACTAATTAAAATCAAATGCTAGTTGCAATGTGAAGTAACTTCAAAGTGAACTAGTTCCAAAAATTCTCTCACTCTTTTGCCATATGGAAGGAAATCCATGATATCTACAGCAGTTCTGAGAGTAGAACTGCTATAGCTCCCCATTAAGTGTGTAGATTTGGTTGTTAAACCCTAGTCCAAAGTGAACTAGTTCCAAAAATTCCCTGACTTGCCATATGGAAGGAAATTCATGGTATCTACTGCATCTCTGAGAGTAGAACTGCTATAGCTCCCCATTAAGTGTGTAGATTCGGTTGTAAAACCCCACTACAAAGTGAACTAGTTCCGAAAAATCGTATTATTGATGCAAAACTAGTTCCAAAAGTTCCCAATTTTCCACTTCTCCCACTCCTTCTTTTTGAAGAAAGGAGAGTAGACCGCTTGCTTTGATCTGTTTGTGAACTAGTTCCGCCCAATTCTCAATTCTCCTCTTCCCCTTCCCTCCGCCCCTCAGGTCCAGCGTCATCGCATCAGCTCTGGCAACCGCACCCCACCCACCTGTCATCGGCCCATTATCAATTTCAAACGGAGTCTCCACACCAGCTCCGAGGACACAAGTAGCGGCAGCTTCAAGGCCTGCTCGCCGGCGAGCGTGGCCAAGGATTATGTGGAATCTTTGCATCAAAACTCACGCACCACTCTGCTCTATGGCAAGAACAATGTGCTGGTTCTGCCCAAGGATGTGTCGGAGCCGATGCCCGGCTATTTGAGTCTGCATCAGAGCGTACAATCGCTGACCATCAAATGGACACCGAATCAATTGATGAACGGCTACAATGATGGCGATGGCGGTGACAAGAGTTTCTATTGGGGCTATGCCCTGAACATCAATGTGGATGAGATTGTGTATGTGCATTGTCATCAGAATCGTGGCGGCGATACGGGTGGCACCATCATTCTAGTGGGTCAAGATGGGGTACAACGTCCGCCCATACATTTTCCCGAAGGTGGACACTTGCAGGCGTTTCTCAGCTGCCTGGAGACGGGCCTGCTGCCACATGGTCAGCTGGATCCACCGCTGTGGTCGCAGCGTGGCATTGGCAAGCTGTTTCCCTGGCCCAAGAGCGTGCGTCGTCACATACTGCCCTCGGTGATGGAGTCCACCAGCGATGAGACACCCATTGACTATGTCTTTCGGGTGGTCAGCAAGAGTCAGCACGAGGAGTTCTGTGAGTAGTTGGCAGGCATTGTGCTGTACAGCTTCGAGCTTATAATTGGGTTTCTTTCAGTGGCCACACACCCCATTTTGGAGTTGGGTCGCTCGAGTCCGCGTCGCAAGCATTTGGGTAGCTGTTCCACCACCGGCAGCAGTGAATGCTCCAGCAAGAGTCTGTCCATTGAGCAGAGCAGCACGGATCCACCCTTGATACAGGCCAGTCAGACGGCCAGCATTGAGCTGGTGTGCTCCACCATGCGACGTCAGATCATCTCCAGAGCCTTCTATGGCTGGTTGGCCTATTGTCGTCACTTATCCACCGTACGGACGCATCTATCCGGATTGGTGAATGGACGCATTATGCCAGATTGTAAGTGGAATAACCTAACCATTGGGATGAACTGAGTATTAATGCCCCTCCTTTCAGTGGCTGCCGATGAGGGGGGTCTGACTAGACAAAAATGGCTGGAGATGCATGTGGATGGTGTGGTCTCGGGTGAACTGGAGCTCTATCGGCTGGTTTACTTTGGCGGAGTAGAGTCAGAGCTGCGCAAAGATGTTTGGCCCTATCTGCTGGGACACTATGCCTTCGGTTCGACACCGGAAGAGAGGCAGAAACAGGATGAGACCTGTAAGCATTACTATGAGACCACCATGAGCGAATGGCTGGCAGTGGAGGCCATAGTGCGTCAAAGGGAGAAGGAGAAGACTGCGTTGGCGGTGGCCAAGCTGAGTGCAGAGCAGGCCAGAGTGGCGGCTAATTTGAGGGCAAGGCAGGAGGGCTTAAACCTGACGAATGGTCAGTTGGTTGAGGAGCAAGAGGAACGGCTGGACGCTGAGCCGGAGGCGGAAGAGGAGGATGAGGGTGAGAATGATGTTTTCGATGACAACGATTTCTCAGATATCTCTGATCCGGGCGATGAATTTGACGAACCAGCTGACGAACCGGAGCAGGAGGAGGGAGAGGAGAAAGCTGAGGTGCTGCAGGTGCCACAGCTAAGCGAGCAGTTGGTCCTCGAGTTCCAGAATATCGATGACATGGAGCCCCTACGGCTGCAGGAGAACTGTTTTGCCGACTCCGAAAACGAGGCTGAGCTGGGCTTAACCCTCGATGGCAGCGGAAATATCCTGATGCTGAGCATCAAGAGCTCACCCTCCACCAGCAGCTATGAGACAGTGGGCAATGAGTTTGTGGACATGGTGGAGCCCAAGGATCCCGATCTGAGCAAGTTTCACAGCGCCGATGATTTGAGAGAGGGAGATGCAGAGGCGCCAGCCACCGCGGTTATCATTACAGAGGCTGCCTCCTTGGATGCCCTGGATGTGCAGTGCAATGAGGACGACCTCACCGAGGAGTTCACCTCACGCAAGACCAGCCTCATGTCACCCCTGAACGAGGATATCACAGTGGTCGCTTCGCTCGATGCTCTGCAGGAGCCCAAATCTGCCTGCGTCTCGCCAGCCAGCTCCAATGGTGGCGTCTACAGTGTGGAGCTGCTCGAGCAGTTCGGTCTTAATCTGCATCGCATTGAGAAGGATGTGCAGCGTTGTGATCGCAACTATTGGTACTTTGCCAACGAGAATCTGGACAAGCTGCGCAATGTCATCTCCACGTATGTGTGGGAGCATTTGGATGTGGGGTACATGCAGGGCATGTGTGATCTTGTGGCCCCCTTGCTGGTCATCTTTGATGATGAGTCGCTGAGTTATAGCTGCTTCTGCAAGCTGATGGAGCGCATGATTGAGAATTTTCCTAGTGGCGGCGCCATGGATATGCATTTCGCTAACATGCGGTGAGTAGAGTCTTGGAATGTTGGGAAAAAGAAGAAGGGGGTGTCCTTCAGGCACAACTGCTGCAAAATCTCTTCCACAGATGTCACAGTTGATCGACTAACACCACATTTGAGTCTTGGCGCACAATCTCTTAGATATTTCAAGACCATTTTACCGTGACTGAAGAATCATTGAATTCTGTTTGTGGTGCAGCGGGTGGTGTGTGTGTGTGCCGGCTGTGCGGGAGGTTGTGGGGTTTCGATGCCGCCTCGGAACATCTAATAATAAGGTTTTTTCGTTAAAAAACAACACAATCGGTCACCTTTACAAGCTATTGGCGCCAGCTACGAACCATAATATTCCACATATTGTATTGTATTGTGTTAGAAATTGTTTTCTAAAGTTGAAAGTGTCATATCCGGCTCGAAGGAGCATAAAAAACTGCCTGAGTTGGCAGTCTACTCTGGGTTGTCTATTTAGAAGTTGCTTATAAGCAAACCTACAGATTTTGGTTAGGGAAAGGAATGAAATGAGGGAAATATAGAAAACGCGTATTATTATATGGAACTATGTTTTATCGACCAGACTTAACTTATCAACTGACCTTAAACTTATATAAAAAAAAGGTCGAACATAGAAAGGAAGCAACTTTGAAAGGCTTTTGTGATTGTTCATCTTCCCCTTGTTCCAGCTCTCTCATCCAAATACTCGACTCAGAGATGTACGATCTGATGGACTCGAATGGTGATTATACCCATTTCTATTTCTGTTATCGCTGGTTCCTGTTGGACTTTAAACGTGAACTGGTCTACGATGATGTCTTTGCCACCTGGGAGGTAATCTGGGCAGCCAAACACATAGCCTCCGGCCATTTTGTATTATTCCTGGCACTTGCCTTGTTGGAGACCTATCGCGATATTATTCTATCCAACAGCATGGACTTTACCGATGTCATCAAGTTCTTTAATGGTAAGGAAAATGCTAGAATTTCCAACTGATAGTGAGAATCTAATTTGTTATGCTTTGCTTTCAGAAATGGCGGAACGTCATAACGCCCAATCGATTTTGCAGCTTTCGCGTAGTCTCGTCCTGCAGTTGCAGACAATAATTGAGAACAAGTAGAAGAGGCCGCTAACCACGTAGTTTTGTAGTCAACCAAGCATCCGTACTTCCTTATCAGTATTGGAGAGTTATATTCAAAAAACAAACAAACAAACAACTAAAAACGTAGACAAGGCACCATTGGCATACGTAGAAGAGCACCCACTTTTTTTTTGTTGTTGTTTTTCACCGGCTGGGAAAACGTTTTGGAGGGAATGTAGTGACCTGATATGAAAAGTAAAAACACACAACGTAAGAAAAGTAAAACTATTTATACAACCAAATACATTATATACAGGCAGATATACCAATTATACAAGTACATACATATATACATCTAGTGCAAGTTACCAGGCATTCAATATTTATACGTTTTGTATTAGATATACACAGTTAGATCTATGGGCCATGCTGTGCGGGTTTCGGTTTCGGGTTTCACAGAATGCGGACAGGCAAAAAGGGAAAAGAAACTCAAAACTGTTTTCCACGTTTGTTAATGTTATGTTATGTCGGCTAAACGATATATAGAGATACAGAGTTACTTATATATATACGTATATATATATATATATATATATAACTAAATGTTTAGTTTGCCATGTTGTTGTAAAAAGGAAATGTGGAACAGAGTTGAAACTATACATGCATACACACACACATACAAACATACAACAACTATTATATAGAACAGAATTGTGTTATTCGTGTATTGTTATAATCAAAAAACCAAAGAAGAAGATAGATAATTCTTTCCGCCGAGTTCCAAAATGGAAAAATACATATATGAATACATATATATATATTTCGAAACACAAAAACTCTCAGGCAAATTTTAAGGTCCGTTACTCTTTGACCTCGAGAAAGGTATACAAAGCATTAGCTCTGGGTTGAAGTGGTTTTTTTTTTGGCATGTTTCGTCCGTTCTCCGTAAAACTGACATTTTCCAGATCAAAATGGATAATTTATAATGTCATTTTGACACCCACAGTGGAAAATACTTGACTACCAACACTTTTAAACTCCATTTGCATTGGCTTAGGCATTATTTATGGTTTTGGGAAATTGGAAAAACAATTTGTATATATTTATACCCTTGCAAAGGGTAGTATAATTTTGCCCAGAAGCTTGCAACACATACAAATATTCATTTCCGACCCCATAAACTATATATATTCTTGATCTTGTCCGTCCGTTCGTCTGTCTGTCTGTTTCTACGCGAACTAGTCTCTCAGTTTTAAAGCTATCGAGCTGAAATTAAGCACAGAGTCTTTTTTTTGCTGCACACTATTAATATGTCGAAACCGACCGGATCGGATGACTATATCTCACAGCTCCCATAGGAACAATCAATCGGAAAACTAGTTTTTGTATGAAAAACTTTTTTCTTTTGAATGAAAACGTCTCCAAACTTTGTATTCAAAAGTTTTCTATGCTTTTTTATAATATTACCAAGTTTGATGAAAATCGGACAACTATATGGTATAGCTGCCATACAAAAGATGGGTCTGAAAAACAGTCTTAGTTAGAAAAACATTTTTGTTTTTAATGGTAGCATCCTGCAATTGTGAATTTGTTTGTTTCACGTGCTTTCACATAATTTTACAAAGTTTTGGCCAAATCGGATGACTATATCATATAGCTATGGGAAAAAGAGTTATTTTTGTTGAAAATATTTAAGCTAGGCCATAAAAACTTCGGCGCAGACGAAGATGTTAGCTTAGCTTTTTCGTTTTTATTAGTGTACCTTCATGTCTGGGTATCGAACTGGGAATAACGCCCTAACTGGTGTGATTATAGTTGAAACATCAGTAGAATTAGTGCAAAGGTTGCTTGAAGCCTCTTTCTCAGTATCTAGTGTTCAATTGATATCAAAATCTAGAATCAAAACAGCTAAGGTTACCTACCAAGCGCTCATTTTGAATTTCTCAAATAGTATTTGCTGTCATTGAACATGTTTAGGTTCTAGTTAATACTTCTTGGTATCAAATTAATACCCAAAATATAAATTTGACCTACTTTTAGTATCATATTGATACTGTTTGAGCCTCACACTGTATTATAAATATATTTGAAATCCTATTCACCCCATTGTAATTACTTTACCTTTATCATTTTGTATTCTCTAAACAAATATCTAAATTTTGTTGATCTCTCTCTCTCTCTTCAAGAGGGCAAGGAAACATTGTTCGAAGCAGCAGCGTCTTGCAATCAGGCCAGCAAACATTACACACTCGTTTGGTTTCACTCTGCAATTGGGCAGAGAGCGTACAGATACCAATAAACTGAAACTGGTTTTGGTTTCTGTGTAGTTACACTTCCATACATGATTCAATACCTTTCATTCGATACATTACAAGTCCTTAAAGCAGCTAAAAAGGTTCCATTTCCGTTCAATCTTTGTACTACCACATTTTCATAAAGTTTGTGCAATCCAAATTGCAGCTACTGTCAACCCAATGTTAATGTTAACATTCATGTTAATGCACTGTTAACTAAGAGTAACGGCTCATATGAAAGTCGTGCATAGCCGGCTTTAACTAATGCTCTCTGTTTTTTTAAAATTTATTTTAATTTAATGCGTTTTTTGGTAAGTGCAGGCGCACCAAAACTCCCTCCACTGGGCTTAAAACTGGTTACATGCATACACTCAAACACTCTCACACACACACACAACCACATATATATAACAAGTACGTATGTATGATCCTAAGTTAATGCGAGTAGCACGCTTTTTGTGTGTAGAAAACCAAAAAACTTAATGTGATTTCTTGTTGCTTCTTTGAATATTGATATTTTTGTAAGCGCTAAAGACAAAATGAAGTTATATAAATTATATATAGAAGATATTATATATACATATATATATATATATATTTTACACTATGGCAGGGAGAGGCCACTTTTGATACAACATCCCCCAAAACGAAAGGCTCTCCTCCAGCAAAAATTGATTGTAATCAAGCTAAGCTTATACCAAAACATATACCCACATGTGTGTAGAGATGTTATAGACAGCCATATTGCATACCCACATATACTATAGTATACATATACAATACATGAATACATATATATATATACACACATATATATATATATATATATTAATAAATATGTCAATGATCACGGAATAGAAATTTGCATGACATGATACATGAATACCAAACAGTTTTAGCATTTAAGAACACATATTATGCATCTACATACAGACATACACATATATATATACAATAGAGCTGGTTATTTACAACACACTCACACACACACACACATACACGAGCATATATATAACTATATATGGAAAACCCCTACAAAAAACAAAACGCATTAACAGAAATAAAAGTGAATTATGCAAAATGTTTACAAAGAATAAACAAATGTAAGAACTTTAATGGGAATTTATAGGTAATTTTCCTTTTAACATTTTCCATTTTGTTAAATAATGCCGACTTTTAAGTCAATTAAATTTTTAATTGTGGAAAATTCATTCATTTAAGTCAATTATTTATGCCAACTGATATTTATTTTACTTTCATTTAAACGTAGCTTGGGAAATACCCTTGCATTAAATTTTCAATTGAGATTTTTTACACCATTTCATTTTTAATTGAGATATTTCACTTCAATTAAATTTTCAATTGGGATTTGTAACACCAGTCAATATTTAATTGATAAATTTTTACATGAAATAGAAGTTTGTTTTGGTTTTTAATTGGAAATTTCCTCTCCATTGTATTTTTAATCAAGACTTTTCACAACCAATCAATATTGAATTGGGATAGTTCACCTCAATTAAATTTTCAATTAGGATTTAAAGATCGGAACTACCTTTGCTTATTATTCAGTTACTTGTTCATATATGAGTATATGAATATGAATAAATGAGCTTCTACGAGCAAAATTGTCCTAAAATCACACCACAAAATTGAAAAATTTGCAAGATTTTACCACATATGTAAAATTTGATTGGTTTTTGTTTTTCTACCACCTTCATAATCGAAATCTCTTCTGAATCAACAATATCTGCTTTAATATGAGCGAAATTCTGCTATTGCCATTCTTGGGAATATGCTTCTAACTACCTTTATCTGTTACTTCCCAAACTGCTTTGATATTTGTCAATCACAGTGACTTTTAGCACACGCTCATCTCTTCTGTAATGTTTGCACTCAGGTAGAAAATTTCTAAGAATTTACTTGACAGGACATTTTTGTTTTCTAAGAATTTGCTTTTACGGGTCAACGCTACCCCGCAGCTTTCAGGCACATTTCTCAAACATTTTAATCATATTATGGGGATAAATATTAAGATACTAAATAGACTTTTCATTTCATACAACTTGTCATTGCATCTTCATCGAATTTTCTTTTCTCTTTTTCTAGGCCACGTTTCATTTGAGATGGCAGAGTATACTACAGACGGGTGAGTATTTCACTTGGTTTTATTTAAATATTTTGGTTTGTGGAAATGGCAGCTGCAAACCTGAGCACGGTTAGCTGGATGAGGACATTCTTTGTTTATGGGTCAAACGTGGTCAGCTTGTGGCATTCATTTATGATGTTCTAGATAGAAGCTTCACATAAAGTGAAATTAGGTTACTCCAACTAACACATGAACTTTACTGAAAATAGAAGAAAACGAGAATTTTATGAACTGACTTTCTTTCTTGTTTTTCCTAAGTTTTATGGTTTAAGCTGTGGGTCAATGATCATACAACTAAATCGAGGGTTGCCCAGCAGAAACTAATGCTCTCGCAGTCACTAACACAAGTAAAAAACGAGTAGGCTAAGCTAACTTCGTCTGTGTCTAAGTTTTTATACCCTTGCAAGTGCTCGCTTAAATATTTTCCAAAAAAATACTCTTTTCCCATTTTCCGACCGATCGTTCGTATAGGAGCTATATGATGTAGTCATCCGATTTAGCCAAAAATTTGTAAAATTATATGAAAAAGTAAGTGAAACAAACAAACACAAACTTGCAAGACGCTTCTATTAAAAACAAAAAAGTTTTTCTAACTAAGACTGTTTTTCAGACCCATCTTTTGTATGGCAGCTATCCTAAATAGATGTCCGATTTTCATCAAACTGGGCAAAATTATAAAAAAGCATAGAGAACTTATGAATACAAAGTTTCGAGAAGTTTCCATTGAAAAGAAAAAAGTTTTTCATACAAAAACTAGATTTCTGACCGATTGTTCCCATGGGAGCTATGAGATATAGTCATCCTATGCGGTCGGTTCCGACATATTAGTAGTGTGCAGCAAAAAGAAGACTCTGTGCAAAATTTCAGCTCGATAGCTTTAAAACTGTGGGACTAGTGCGCGTAGAAACAGACACACAGACGGACGGACAAAGCTCAATCGACTCAGCTCGTCACCCTGATCAAGAATATATATAGTTTATGGGGTCGGAAATTAATATTTCTATGCGTTGCAAACTTCTGACCAAAATTATAATGCCCATTGCAAGGGTATAATAAGGGTGTGCTTGTATAGTGCACACGATAACAACAAAATCAAAGCTTCATACAGCGCGCATACGCATTGTTGTTGCCTTCAATCTCGTCAAAAGCTTCGGAGAGAAAGAGAAGAGCGACACACACGAAGTTGTTGCAACGCATCAGCAACAAATGCGCCTGAAGCGTATGTAGCGCGGGCAACCCTGATTTAAGCTAAACTCAAGATATCACCTTTCCATGCTAAAACATCTTAACTTTAAACCAACCTCGATTCAGGTCATTGTCAGTAGAATCTTGTCTAAAGAAAGTGAAACTGATATCAGCGACTTCTACTCAACACTGGTAAGTTGTGGACAGTACACCTTGACGGGGGGGCAAGGCGGTACAAAACCCTGAATCAAACATTTGGTACACACAAAACCGAAGTGTGCAGGTTAGGCTTTTCCATGTGCCACACAAAAAAGGGAGCGGCGTTTGGCGGTAGGTTAGTGGGTGATGAGGGCGGGGGGCGGGGAGGGGGTTTTTGGGACGGGGCCATTAGAGCGCAAACTCCAAAATGAAGCAACAGCAGGCACATTACACTACAAATGAGGCAGCCAAATTGGGCCAGCCTGGATGAGGGGGGTGGCTGGGGTGGGGAAGGGCTGTGGCATGTCCTGTTGCTTGTGCCACGACGTCAGCATCGGTTATAACGGTATGTGTGCAGTGTTAAATCCAAATGCTAGAGCGAGATAGCAATGGCTAAAGGGCGAAACGCGAACAGCGTAAAGCTTCCACTGTGACTGCGGGGGACATTTGTGTTGTTGTTGGGGTCGGGAGGGATGAGGCGTTTGTTGTCGTCAGCGCGTCGCTGTCGCTGTCGTCGTCGACGTCGACGTCGCCGTCGTCGTCTGTTTCTGACTCTGTGCGTTCAGTTTAACTTTGGAGCTGGTCGCGTGCGGACAGCATTTTGGGCCAGCAGCTGTTGAACAAGAAAAGAAAGATATAAACCGTGTTAGAGTTTCCAAATTTTTTTTTGTTGTTGTTTTTTGGCCTGTTAGTGTAGTTTAGCAGTCAGTCATGGGAGCGTGTCCAGCTCCCCAGTGGCGGCCAGCATGATGTTCAATTATTTATGTATTGGCAGCAGCAACTAGTGAACATACCGCAGACATCATAGTAAACACACGCACACACACGCACACACACACACCCAGCCACAGCCACAGACACAGACACATTACAGCCTCGTCTTGTAGTACGCGCCAAGTCAATTCACACAGTTTTCGTTCTTAAGCGCGCGTGAGTACCGTGTACCGTTAACCGTTTACAGTGTACCGTTTACCGAAAAGCTGCCACAATATTAAAATCTACATAATGGTTCAAACCACTGCAGGTAAATACACACACACACACACACATGCATACAAATGTACATGTAAATGGAATTGCATTCCATTTACTTTTTCCATGAATTTACAGATTTCACACTCAATCAAAAGCTTCAAGCGCCATGTGTGTGTGTGCGTGCGTGCGTGCGTGTGAGAGAGAGAGAGAGAGTTCCCGGTTATCTTGCATTGTCCCAGCATAACTTTACAGTTTAATAATAGTAAACAAAAAGTGGCCAAAATTAAGCTTAAGCAGCTTTCAACTCTCTGAGATGAGTTCTGTTCTCCTGTGTGTCAGCATGCCTGCGTGTGTGTGTGTGTGCGTTTAAGCTAAACTGCCCAACTACAGTCAAGGTCAGCAATATTGAGCAGGGTTTCATTTATACCAAATGAACTCTGTTCATGTACTTGAACCTGTTTCATGCGGTTTTCATTCACATTTTCCCACTATTGAAACCAAGCCGGTGCATTTGCGGTTCATGTATGTATGTACCCCATCCCCATAAAGGTATACAAGTATGCTTAGTTTTATGAATCAAATCAATGAATGAATTCAATTTAATGACGAAATTAGGATTGACAATTTAAGTACGATTCCTACTTATAAAAAGTCACAGAAGGCTTGTAGTATCAGTCCGAAAAGATCTATTTAAAGTCCATTTGGACTGAATATGGCTTACATATCCTTTTAATCATCCAACGGAGCTGAACGAATCATTCAAAGGATATGATAAATGATCATCATTTGGATGATTTTCAGCTACGTTGAAAGATTAAGACATATCCAGTCCATATGGATCTTTTTTTTCTGTGTACTTCATATACATATTCATCCCTGCGTATTTGACTTAAAAAATCTGGAATAGACCTATCTGTAACATACATGTAACTCTGATTTTCGACTTTTATATGACGGCTATATGCTATAGTCATCCGATTTTAATGAAACTCCAAGGAACGTTGTAAAAGCACTTAAAACAAACGCCTGCCAAGTTTGAATACATTTCCATTGAAAACATAAAAGTTTTTTATACTAAGACTATTTATAAGACCTTACCTTTCTATGGCAGCTATACTATATAGTTGTAAGATTTTGACCATACTTGGTAGAATCATTAAAAATCACAAAAAACTAATAATAAGGAAGTTTGGGGATTTTTCCTTGAAAAACAAAAAGTTTTTCCTACTAGAACTAATTTTTCGACTAAACATTCATATGGCAGCTATATGCTACAGTCATTCGAATTGGATGAAACTTTATGGAGTGGCGTAAAAGCTCATAAAACAGACACTTGACAAGTTGAAGGTCGTTTCCTTTAAAATCATAAAGGTTTTGTATGCTAAAACTATTTATCAGACTTAACTTCTGTATGGCAGCTGTATTATAAAGTTATCCGATTATGACCAAACTTGGTGGCATTATGAAAAACCTTTAAAAACAAATAAATACAAAGTTTGGAGACATTTCTTTGGAAAACAAAAAAGTTTTTCTAACTAGAACTAGTTTCTTAACGCCCTAGACATCAGATCCGACAGGTTCCAATGAATGTGCAACTTAAAAATTGTGGCTAAAGGGGGGAAATTATTCCCAACATAACACAAACTTGATCGGCGTACGGTAAACCTCTACCCACATGCCTTAACTTGTGGCTCTATCTATTTTACTCTCTAATATCCAAGCTTTTTTCTTAAATTACACCTCACACGATTGTCTAAAGCTGAGGTGCCCGCACTCTATACGCTTCAGGTGCTTATGTTGTTGCTTCGCGCAAGGAATTTCTTCTCTTCTCTTTCTCTTTCAATGTCTCTTACTAAATTGAAGGCAACAAAAATACATACGTTGATTTTGTAATTGTTGTGTGCATCAGACAACCACACACGCACATTTATTTTACTTGTGTTGGTGACTGCACGAGCATTAGTTGCATCCCTGATCTGTAGTCTTGCTTGCTTAAATGGAAATTTAAAATTGTTGCAAAAACTAAATATTCCACCCATCCACGGTCAACCTTTAATTTAGGCCGCCACTGTGCTTGCCTCGCACATGTGCGGCATGTGACGCACAACAATATACGCCCTCGCATCACGCATAAGTTTCACTGACAGACATTCTTCCTTCGTCCTGGCTTAACGGACGCAGATTGTCAACGTGCCTGGGATGGCTGACTGACTGACTGACTGACTGACTGGCACTGACTGAGACCGATGGGCCAACAAAGTTTATGACAACCCCGATCCAAGTGCCCAGCCTCCCGATAAAAGCGTAAACACTTTTATGAATGAAACTCAATTGGAAGCATAATTGAAATGAGGCGGCTGTGCGACCGTGGGCGTTTGTTGATATTTTTAGTACTACATACGGTTTATGTAGGCGTTGCATTGCCCCTGGGCGGTCTGTACCAGAGCTTATGGCTTTGATGACTGCGATAGCTGTTGCATTAATAGCTCCATTAGGGCATTAGCCATGAGCCGTGAGTGGAGTCAAACGCTGGTCGGGATTGAGTTAAATTTTTTTTTTTAGAAACAAGTTGGGGGCTGAGTGGCCAGTTGTGTTGGTTCGACTTTTTCATGTCACAACTGACACGCACACGCATGCACTTAACGCCCCGTTGACAGTTAACCCGGGCAAACGCAAAGTGTCTGGGCGCACGTGTGAGGGCCATAAAAGTTAGCATACTTTCGCGGGAGTGCAGGGAAAGCCGAAGGTTCGGATATAACTTGATTAGAATCAAATTTAAGACCAACTTCCAACACATTGCCAGCTGGCACACATTGACAATAACATTTGAATTAGGCGAAACTGAAGCGGCAGCAGGTTTTAATTTACTTAACTTCATTTTTGGCCACACAAAAGCTCAAGGAATTTCTTAGATATGGACTTGAACCGTTACCGGGAACTTTCTGACTTTATTCCATCAATCTACACACCAAATTTCCACCTCAAAGCTCAAATAATTGCAGAAAATTGCAGCTGTGAACCACTTTTTAACCGGTTCAAGCGGTTGGTTCGGTACCTTCAAAAGTTTAAAACTTCATCTCATCAACTTATAAACCAAATTTCCAGTTCACAACTCCACTATTCTTTGAAATGTGGCTCTGAACCACTTTTGAACCGGTTCAGCGGGTTGGTTCGAAACCAGGAAAACAATTTCTAACTTCATTCTAATAACCTATACACCAAATTTCGAGTTCATAACTCCACGTTTGTCTTAGATATGGCTCTGAACCAGTTTGAACCGGTTCAATCGGTAGGTTCGGCACACTTTAAAATATATAACTTCATCTTATCAACTTATACAACAAATTTCCAGTTCATAGCTCAAACCATTCCTGAGTTATGTCTCTGAACCACGTTTAAACCGGTTCAGCGGGCTGATTTGAAACCAGGAAAACAATTTCTAACTTCATTCTAATAACCTATACACCAAATTTCGAGTTCATAACTCCACTTTTGTCTTAGATATGGCTCTGAACCACTTATAGACCGGTGCAGCCGGTAGGTTCGGAACCCTTAAAGGTATATAACTTCATCTTATCAACTTATACAACAAATTTCCAGTTCATAGCTCAAACCATTCCTGAGTTCTGTCTCTGAACCACTTTTGAACCGGTTCATCCAATTGGTTCGGCACCGTAAGAAATATATAACTTCACCTTATCAGCGTACACAGCCAATTTCGAGTTCACAACTCCACTATTGTCTGAAATATGGCTCTGAACCACTTTTGAACCGATTCAACCAGTAGGTTCGGCACACATATAAGTATATAACTTCACTTAACCAACTTACACACCAAATTTCCAGTTCATAACTCAAACCATTTCTAATTTATGTCTCTGAACCACTTTTGAACCGGTTCAGTGGGCTGCTTCAAGACCAGGAAAACAATTTCTAACTTCATTTTACCAACCTACACACCAAAATTTCAGTTAAAAGCTCATTTAGTGGTGAAAATATGGCTTTGAACCACTTTTGAACCGGTTTAAAACTGTCAAATTGAGCAAGTCTGTGAAAAAATTGGGTTTTAAAGGCCCAAGAAATGTCATTTTGAAACGCCGTTGCCCTTGGCTCTAATCATCTTTGATCCGTTCATAAAGATGCGACTTGTTTCAGTTTCCATTTAAGCAGCACTTTTGCCCATCCTCCGAGTGAACCTTTTGGGTAGCCTTCGCTGATTTCTTGGGCACGTTTTATGTGAGTTTCATAAAAAAAAGGAAGAAAAAAAAACCCATCAAAATATGGGCTTACTGTCTGCAACAGATTCGTTATCCTTGCAAGCGTGTGCCTTCTATCTCTGTGTGTGTGTGTGTGTGTGTGTGTGTTTGAGTCAGCACCATTAGCATTAAACCCGCCCCAAGTCAGAGCTGGGCTGGGCTTCAAAATGAAAAATCCACTTCACGGTCCTGGCCATCATTAGGTTGATGCCCAGTCTCTCTGGTGACACAGCCTGTCAATATTCAACCATCTTCCGCTTTTCTTTTCACTTTACCGGCTGGGGGACAAAATCCTTTTCTAGGCAAGCGAATATCAAAGAGATGCCAAAAACATTCCAAGATGCCGGAGAACTACTCCGTTGTGTGCTGGACACTTGCAATTAAACTAATGTTCTCTGCCCTGTGACCTCGGCACTTTCTTGGCTTAATCACCATTTCCGCCCCTCCAGCCCGCCGGGCGTTTCATTTGCATTGTGCAATTGCAAATGGCGAAAAGTAACTTTGAACTTTGCCAGCTGCGGATTTGTGCGCTAAGTCGCCCAGTTCGTGGCTGCTGTGTGTGTTGTTTTGTTGGACTCGGGGATTCAGGGCGAAAACCTTTTTGCCCGTGATTCGATCGGAGCAAGACGGAATTTGTAATTAAGTCGGGCAAACAATTCTATTAAAAATTAATTTCATGCATTGCGATAATGGAAATGTCACAGTGCAAATGTGTGTGCGGGGGTGTGTGTGTGTGTGTGTGTGTGTGTGTGGGGGTATGTGCGGGGATTGGGATTTAAATTGGCAGTGTCGTTGTCGTCATGTCAGCATTCGTACGGCTTCATGGATTGAATCTATTCATATGAATGATTGACCTTTGCGAATCGTTTTCGGTGAACTTGGTTGAATTTAAAGCATCCCCAATAAGTAGGCAATGGTTTTTGTGTTGGTAGCTTGTGTGACACTCAACTCTCCTTCCGGTTCATCTTTATTGTTTATTTCTTAAATATTGTGTACAAATATTGTGGCTGTTTCTTACTTTCAACTAACTGATTGAGATTTGGCCTAAATTTAAAATTGGGCCTGCAGCATAGTTATCACCCGCCACATCCAACTACATTTTTTAAACCCTTAAGGCCCAAAAACATTTACTTTGCATTTACATGCACATAAATCCTTCAAAATGCATACGAACTGCTTTCAATTTCAAAGTTGAAGATTTCCAAAAGGACGTCGTCTAACATTTAAAGCTTTTTTGTGGACCAGCAAAGACATTGTGTCACTTGGTTTGTGGTAAACTGGAACGTTGTTTGGCGGAAACCTGCCTAAAGCTTAAATTTATAATATAAAACTTAACTTTTGAACGATCTTAACAATTTGGGAGGGTGTTTCTCCCTAAGATTACTTTTCAAACTCTACTTTTGTATGACAGCTATACCATGTAGCTGTTCGATTTCTACCAAACTTGGTGGAATCATGGAAAAGCATAGAAAACTGAGAAATACAAAGTTAAGAAGCGTTTCCACTAAAAACAAAAAAGTTTTTCTCACTAAGACTACTTTTCAGACTGTACTTTTGTATGACAGCTAAACCATATAACTGTCCGATTTCTACCAAACTTGGTGAAATCATGGGAAAGCATAGCAAATTGAGATATACAAAGTTTGGAGGCGTTTCCATTGAAAACAAAAAAGTTTTTCTCACTAAGACTACTTTTCAAACTCTACTTTTGTATGACAGCTAAACCATATAGATGTCCGATTTCAACCAAACTTGGTAAAATCATAAAAAAGCATAGCAAACTAAGAAATACAAAGTTAAGAAGCATTTCCAATGAAAACAAAAAAGTTTTTCTCACTAAGACTACTTTTCAGACACTACTTTTGTATGACAGCTATACCATATAGCTGTCCGATTTCAACCAAACTTGGTAAAATCATAAAAAAGCATAGCAAACTAAGAAATACAAAGTTTGGAGGCTTTTCCATCAAAAACAAAAAAGTTTTTCTCACTGAAACTGGTTTTTCGACCAATCTGTTCTATGTCAGCTATATGCTATGGTCAACCGATCCGGCAGCTATTGATACTTGTGCAGCGTAGTTGTACTACAGCACTTCGTTGGGTGTTTGGTCGCGCTAGCTTTTAAACTGACGGAGGAAATGGCATAGAAACAGACGGACGGACAGACGGACATGGCTATATCGACTGATCAATAATATATGTACTTTATGTGGTCGGAAATGCTTCCTTCTATGCGTTGCGAACATTTGACCAATTTCAAGGGCATGAAAAGATTCACATGAACTTGATATGTCTTAAATATCTTTTTAAGTATCCCACGGAGCTGAAACTCATCCAAATGAAGTTAAATTTGTATGCCCTTTAAATGCTTTTCAGCTCTGTAGGATAATTAAAAGTGTATTGAAGACATATCCAGTCCATGTGGATATGGGCGTTCACCACAAGCCATTCAAGCCGTGAAAGCTCATATTCGTCGAAATCCACTGCGCAAGCAAGCAAAAGTGTTAGGCGGACTAGGAAATTGATCATCGATTAACCCCTATTTCTGCCTAAGAACAAGGCATTGTCGTTCTTGCTCCTACCAAGGAGCATAAAACGTGATGTTTACTGTTCCATCTGTGAGTCGACGTTGATGTCAGCTTGAGCTCTATGCAAAGAAGTCAAAGAACATGGGCCATTTTGGGTATCGAAGTCAGTCTTAAGCTTTGACTGGATTTTGAGACTCTCTCATCACACCAAATCCAGACCAGCAAACAGAAAAATCACACGAAGATAGCTCAGATTTGTGAAACCCGAAACGAAGTTCGCTGGATCGTTCAAAAGTAACACGGAAATTCTCAAAAAATGCAAACTAGTTTTCAACACAAACACTTTCCATACACACAGCAGCAGCAGCTCAACAAAAATTCACCAAAATTGGAAACACATAAAAAAATGTTCAATTTAAATAATTCCATGGAAATTTTTGTTGTTAAATTCAACAAAGTGAGTTCGTGGCAACCGCCAACGCTTTTTCCACTGAAATGAAATGCAATTGTGACCACTTCGCAGAATCTGGACAACTTCAAACAGTAAAGTTAATGATGTTGCATAAAATGTTAACAAATTCCATTTAAATCCAAGTCAAGTCCCTAAAGGATTTCGCTCACCTGCTTCATCAGCATCTATTTTAAATGCAAATTTCGCGCAGCAAAATCAATTCCAGCTACAGTTTCTCCCCTCCGTCCGTCGTAAATTCATTAGCCATCAAATGGCAATTGATGGCTTAAAACGGTTTCTAAGGGTGGGGCGGGGGGTAAGGAGCAAACTCAGCGAAAGATTTTTAAATAAATCCGCATATTTCTATTATTATTTCTGTGCTTTTTTTTTTTTTTTTGCCACGAAATGTGTTTTGACCCTTGAATGTCATGGCCTCTGCCTGTTGTCCTGTTTGTTTCTACACACACACACACACACACAGAGAGAGAGAGGGGCACATACCCACATTTGACATGGCGTTGTGTGTGCCATGCGAGTTTATCAATCTGACAACTATTTTTATAGAATTAAGATAAACACTTAATTAGGCCAAGGGACCCCGCAATTTCACGTACGTGACACCGCCTGTTGGCCCTGGCCAAATGAGTTTTGGCCGTGTGGTTGGTCTTGACGCTTATCAGCCCAATCCAAGCCCGCCCGCATATAGATAACTCAGTAAGCATGTACACACACGCACACACACAGAGAGAGCGAGGAGTACATACCTTTTTGCCCGACTGTGTTGTGGTTGTTTGTGTATATTTAGAAACTGCGACTGTTTCAGTTCCCAAACATTAATTACAGTCTAATGTGTTGCTGTACATATTGTTCGAGCTTCCAACATGCTCAAGCTGAGCTGTGTGTGTGTGAGTGTGTGTGTGGTGTGTGTGGTGTGGTTTGGTGTGTGTGTGTGAGCTCTAACACACAAACTGCATTAACATTGTGTTTAGCCGCAGACCAGAAAAGTTTGCTCTCTGTTTTCATTCCCCCCTGCAGGTAACAACACTTGTTGGCTTGTTGGCTTTCAAAGCCATTAGACCAGACCTTAACAGAAATGGGCAACCAAAAGTAGATCTCTAAGCTCTAAACCGGGGGACATTGCATTTTCTTACCCACTCACAGCATTCTGTCATCTACTTGTGGAAGCCGGAAAAAAAAGGATGTTTTGTGTTCCATTCGGGATGTGTTTAGATTAAGTCTCTTCTGTCAGATAAACTAGGCAAGCTTGTGTTTCTGTAGAAAACTTTAAGAACCAATTTCTCATCTACCAAATAGCTGCTATGTGTCAGTTAATCTGTTATTTGTAGGTTTATGCGGCAAATGGCTTTATGCAGAATTTGTATAGTCTTGCAAATGGTATTATAGTTTTGTCAACGCATAGAAATATTAATTTCCCACCTCATAAACTATAGAGCTGAGTCGATTGAGCTTTGTCCGGCCATCTGTCCGCCTGTTTCTACTCAAAAAAGTCTCTCAGTTTCAAAGCTATCGAGCTGAAATTTTGCACAGAGTCTTCTTTTTGCTGCACACTACTAATATGTCGAAACCCAACGGATCGATTTACTATATCTCATAGGAACAATAGGTCCGAAAACTAGTTTTAGTATGAAAAACTTTCTTCCTACCAATGGAAACGTCTTCAAAGTTTGTAATCCTAGGTTTTCTATGTCTTTTTTATATTTCTACCAAGTTTGATGAAAATCGGACAAATATATGGTATAGCTGCCATACAAAAGATAGGTCTGAAAAACAGTTTTAGTTGGAAAAACTTTTTTGTTTTTAATGGTAGCATGCTGCAACTTTGTATTTGTTTGTTTCACATGCTTTTACATAATTTTACAAATTTTTGTTAAAATCGGATGACTATAGCTTATAGCTGACATATGAATGATCGGTCGAGAAAGTAGTTCTAGTGAGAAAAACTTTTTTGTTTTCAAAGAAAAAGCCTTCAAACTTTGTATTTCTTAGTTTTCTATGCTTTTCCATGATTCCACCAAGTTTGGTCACAATCAGACATCCATATAGTATAGCTGTCATACAAAAGTAGCGTCAAAAAAGTAGTATTAGTAAGGAAAACTCTTTTGTTTTCATTTGAAACGCCTCCAATCTTTGTATTTCTTAACTTTCTATGCTTTTCCATGATTCCACCAAGTTTGGTCGATATCGGACATCTATATAGTATAGCTGTCATACAAAAGTAGCGTCAAAAAAGTAGTATTAGTAAGAAAAACTTTTTTGTTTTCAATGGAAACGCCTCCATACTTTGTATTTCTCAGTTTGCTATGCTTTCCAAAGATTCCATTAATTTTGGTCGATATCAGACATCTATATAGTATAGCTGTCACAGAAAAGAAGTTTTTGTGAGAAAAACTTGCTTGTTTTTAGTGGAAATGTCCTTCCAATAAGTTAAAAAACGTGCTGCAAGGGTATACAAGGATTAAAGCTAACTTTCCTCTATTTTTTAAAGCCATATTTGAGTCGTTTTTGCCTTGTTGAAAGGTCTAAGGCTTGTAGTCTTTAGAGGCTTCACAACATTTTCCAAAACATCCCAAGTTTTGACTTAATTTTTACCAAAATAGAGCTAGGCGACTCCCTGCCAAACCTCTCTGAACTCTCGGAATGAGTTTTGGACGCTTGAATTTGATGACACAGCATGCAGTCTATCGATCTGTTTGTTAAACCATGCCTCTAAGTTGAAAATTGTCTCAAAATTCGTCTAAGGGCATTGTTCGCGCACTGGCAACGCAATGCTTAAGATTGTTTCCTGCATTTTGGTTTCAGAACTGTGGTTCTCCTGTATCTACTGAGTCCCAACACACGTTTGATGTTGAGCAACATGCTGTTATTGCTGATATTCATCATGATTTGCTGCTTGCGCAGTGGATTTCGACGAATTCGATGTTTCAAGGCTTTGTTAGCTTGTGGTACTTGCACAGCAAACGGAAAGCCTGATTTCAAAAAGTTTTTTATTCTATCGGTATCCTCCTATAACTTCACAGTACTTGACACAAAGTTTCGAGAGATTTCCGAAAGATTTCATCCATTTCGAAGCCTTATTTATGCATGCCCAATGATTGCCCAACAACTGAGGCCATAAACTCTTTTGATGCAATATCAAAGCATAAATGTTACTTGTCAATTATCCCTCAAGTTGAAGTGAATAGGTTCAAATGGTTCTCCAGAAGAAGTGTGTTCTCAATGTGTAGCAAAACAATAGCCACTACTAGGTATTTAGGAAGATACATAGGAGATGGTCAGATAGTTCAACTCAACCCAATTTGTGTGCTTTAAAATCGAGAATATTCCATCGAAACTGTTTACACTAGAAAAGCCCATTCCGGTTGGGGAAACACAATATGTAATCGGCCCCCAATGACAGACGACGATACGTGAAATGTCATAAATTAGCTGGGATTACAGCCTGCGAATTGTTCACACTGCAATTAATTTTGTGTACTTTCTCCGGTTACCTTGGCAAATAAAAGCGTGTGCGCTTCACTCGGGGTTGGGTTTAACCTGTACCAGCTGGCGTATACGTGATGTTCGGCATTGAACTTGATTTCCGGCCATTAAAATGAAAATGATTTTGCCATTTGTTGACCTACGATCCTTAGCATGCCTTTTGGGATTAGCCAGCCGGCAAGGTAACCTTAAGACCGCATCAAGGTCGACACGTCAACATCAACATCAACATCAACATCAACCACATCCACATCCACATCATCATTATAGACGTGCCTTGGCATTCCCAAAGGCTTCCGAAAGTTCATTTTGTTGCCCATTGCCAGGGCGTCATTAAAAAACCAACAGGAACGGGAGCTGGGGGGGAGGGAGAGCAAGTGCCAGTATGTGACATGGACCCCAACACACTCATCCCCCGTCCCTTCCCCCGACCGACAATTATCTGTGCGTTATTTACTTTCATTTGCAGCGCCAACAGAAGGCAAAGTACACAAACAAACAGACAAACAGACACACATAAAACTTTGCCCTCTCAATCTCTGGCTATTTACACTTGCTGCTCCATGCTCCATGCTCCGTGCTCCGTGCTCCATGCTCCGTGCTCCTGCATGTTGCCACAAAATTAAGTTATTAAAACTTTGCGCCCTCGTCTCGTATGTGGCGGCTGGCTGCCAGTCATTTAAATGCTAATGGCCATAACAAAGGGCGTGCAATTACAACCCCAACCCACCCGCCACCCCCCACCCCCCCGTTAGGTGCCCCAAGGACACCTTTGGAGCAATTGTTGCACTGCCATTTTGGTGCGACAACTATGGACAAGTGCTATGGCTATGGCGACAACTCTGTCGGTGTCCCAGACAGCGCATTGTCGCCATCCACATTTCAGCCGGCGACGGTCGACGGGCGATAGCGTTTAGAGAGCAAATGCGCTACCCCAAGGTGTACCCGGCAGGGGGTTGGGGTTGGAAGAGGGAGCCATCAAATTCTAGTTCAATTATGTCCACGGGACACAAAAAGCTGCAAAACTTGGTTCAAACTGGAATGTGGGGTTCATGGCCTGCGCTTAACTTTAGTTTGATCAACGGACTTGCACACAGATTTGCTAGAACCAGGGGGATGTCTATGGATGATAGAGAGATTGAGCTACAGTTAGATGTCGAATTAGACAGAGGAATTGATTGAGCTTATCCCTGAATATGTCAAGTTGTTGCAGTTAGACCCCAAAAACCCGTACTGAACCGGTTTTGTTGGGGTTGAGGTTGACTACCCGCTGGCAGTTTGAACCTCTTTCCTCTGCGAACACTCTGTGTAGTTGATAAGTTTGACCCTCTTTACGAACCGTCTTTGTAGTTGATAAGTTTTACCCTCTTCCTTCTACGAACCGTCTATATAGTTGATAAGTTTGACCCTCTTCCTTCTACGAACCGTCCATATAGTTGATAAGTTTGACCCTCTTCCGTCTTCGAACCGTCTTTGTAGTTGATAAGCTGGTTCTCCCTGTGGTTAGTAACTAGCTAGCATTGCTCTCTCTCGCTCTCCGGGATTCAGTTTACAAAGTTTTCGTTCCATTTGTAAACTGGTAGGCAGTAATCGCTACCTTTTGCCATTGCACCTATGCCTACTTTCTGTAGAATGCTGCTGTGTCCTAAAGTAGATGCCTTAAGAGGTTGCTGCTTCCAAAGTGTTACAGCTCTACTCGCTGCTTCATAGTTTAGGTTTCAGGTTCCAGGTTCAGTTCAATAGATCTCAAGAAACCTGCTCTACCCAGGCAAGCTTAACCTGATGGTGATTCTGTTTAGGTGGTATTTGGTGTTGACCTTCCTTGCACCATAGATAAGAATAGGTCAGTCTCCTTGCTGTCTTCTTCTCCCACCAAACTCGCCTAATGCCTTCTTCATTCTTTCCGGGGAGTTTCTTTTTCAAAAAAGTTTAAAGTTCAGAATAACACCCAAAAACGCTCCCCCAATGGCTGGGAGTCTAAGCTCAGTTAGCTTGTATTTCCTAGTGGGTCTTCTGTGGGTTAAAACCCCCTTTCTTGTGTGCTAGCAAGAGCTGACTCCAATTGCTCACTGATTGTAGAGAGCTGATCCAAGAAGACTTCGTAATTATCTCCCGTGACTAGACTCAGACTATATTTACACGGTGAAGCAAACTTCATTTAGTAGGCGTAAGGTTTAAAGGTTTAGTTTTAGAATCTCACGTGATTCTCTCGCCTACTAAGAGAGAAGTGTCTTAGACTGGATTTACACGGTGAAGCAAGTTTTATGGAGTTTTCCTCGCTAAGACGCGGCTTGACTTTGCTGTGTGTCCTCTGACGTAAGCCGGATGTAATTGGAAGCATGGCCTGGTGTTCAGCTTTACTTCAAGGTATTTAATGGAGTGGAACCCGTTGGACGGACTCGGGAGGGCACCTGGCAGACCCAAAGAAACTTGGAGGAGGCGAAAAGCATGAGGAAAAGTTGGGGAGAACTAAAAGCGACGGCTAACAACAGAGTTCGCTGGAGAGGAGTAGTTGATGCCCTATGTCCCACATAGGGATTGGAATAGATTTAATAACTCTCTTGGATATTATTGCTGTACCATTGACTCAGACCCAGGGTGACTCCACCTTTTTAGGAGTGCTAAGTAGCATCGCAGATTCGCTCAGTGCCAGAATTGCACGCCTTTTCGGTTCTTCGAATCACTTTTCCTACAGCAACAAGTGACACCCCCTAAGTGGTGCACTGCTGAAGGGAAAAGGAGTCGGAAGACTTCTGCAAACATGTCGTTCCATACAACAGCTCCAAGCAAGGAGCCTTATGGAACCTCTGCTGAGAGCACATGGGTTTTGTTAACCTCTGAGTGACTCTACCACCGAAGTACGACCTAATAATTGAATGGAGGAACAGCGGAACAACAACATTCACCCAGAGCTCTTAGGATTCGCTTCCAGACAGCACTGTTACAGGCAGTTTTCAAGACATTACACCCCTAGATCCTCTTTTCCAGTAAGAGCTCTTCACGGCACTGCGTGCAATTGTAATCACCTTGTCAAAAGCATCCACTGTTGTCCTGGCCTTTCTAAAATCAAACTGATTTGGCTCTCAACCCTTCGATTGACATAATTCGGGCAGGTAGACATCTCACGGATATGTGAGGGCTACTCTAAGCTCTTTAAGGCATTACCAGCTGACCCTTGTTTCATGCAACTGGAATGGAATGGATTGGAAGGACTTTGATGATACCTTGGCCTGTGGTCTTTTCTATTGTTAAGGTGCCTGATCTGTCCGAGAAACTACTTGAGTTTGAGGGTTGACTTGTTCAGAACATGCACTTGCAGCCTCTTGAGGATGCTGTACCTAGGTGTTTCGAGTCTCGTTAATCTGTTCTCCATATCTTATACACCCTTTAGACATAGGGATCTCGCTTTATTGATAACAACCCCCAATTCTGACAGAGAATTATTCAGACCAAGTCAACACAAACCATTGTGGTAGGTCTTTAGATACGGCTTGCCAAGACCAAGACGAAGACCAATCTAAAGCTTATTCTATTCCCTCAGTTCTAATTAAGATGAAACTCCTGTCGGAGGAGGTGAAAAAATGGTAGTTTTTTCTACATTCTATCTTCATCCTGCAGCAACATTTGCCTGCAGCTGAAAGGTACTTTCCAGGCAGCCACGTGTGTGAGCCCCGTGCTCAGTTAATGGCAATTTGTGCCATGTGCATGCATATGTCCGGCATTCCTGCTACCCCACCCCATCACACCCCCATCACACTCCACCCCCATCCCCCATTCCCCATCCCATTCATCATCCGACTGCGCTGTGCTGTGTAACAGCCTCAGCTCGAAACTCATATCTGTATTCATTTGTCACTTCGCTCCGTGTCCGTGTCCGTATCCGTGTCCCTGTCCGCTTGACGCCTCCTGGCGAGGCGCCGCCAGCAGGGGACAAAATGGAAAACAATTAATGAAAATGAAATTATACGTAGCCGGAAGCCATCATGAATTTTGAGTGCAAATGCCATTAGCATTCATCAGGCAGCGGGGGGCGGGAGGAGGAGGAGGAGGCCACTGTCCGGCTACACTCGGAGAAATTGTGTTTCGGTGTCAATGGGCGTATGCTTGAATTTCGGGCCGGGTGACCAGAGAGGGCGGGGCCAGTGTCAACACATGTTCAACATATTGGATTTCAGCCCCGGATTTGGTTAACTTCAGCCTCGAGGGGTGGGTGGGGGGTTGGGGTGTTCCGGTGGTCCGGTGGGGCGTTGTCGTTGCTCGTGGCTGTGATTTCGTTTTAAGCTCCCGCGGGGCTTACTTTTTGATGAACTTGTTCTCGTTTTCTCTCCAACAGACGGCATGGACTACAAGGAGCGACTAATAGCCAGCGTCAAGAAGGAGGTCAAACAGCTGATGGAGGAGGCGGTGACCAAGAAGTATGTACACGAGGAGAGCAGCTCGGTGACGTCGCTGTGCGGCGCCGTCGAGGCCTGTCTCAGTCAGGGATTGCGTCGCAGGGCCTTGGGCCTGTTCAAGACATCATCGACCACCGCTTTGCTGCACAAGATAGCCAAAACGTGTCCGGAGGCGGAGCATATAAGCAAAATGGTGCAAGAGATTGAGGCCAGCGATCCGAATAAGCGTTCCTCCTCCAGCAGCGACAGTTTCAATCGACCGCCCATGCTTAAGAAGAGCAGCAGCAACTCCATGTCGACGACAGTCGTTGCCATGGCCAACAGTTCGGCCAGTGCGTCGGTTTCGGTCAGTGCCAGCAATTCGTGCATGTCGCTGGCCAGCATGAAGTAAGTGGGGGGGGGGGTCATCCACCCGGTTGGGCCACAAAAACCTCATGAATCTTGTGTTTCCCCCCACCCGCAGATACCTGTGGATACGCCTGGCCCTCTATGAGAAGCGTTTGACCAAAATCATTGAGTATCTGGTGGACAATGCCAGCAGCTATTATGATCGTGATTCCCTGGTGGCCGATCCCGACTATGGTTCCATACTCAGTTCGCTGCTGGTGGGTCCCTGTGCTTTGGAGTTTACGCGTGCCAAGACGGCGGATCACTACTGGACAGATCCGCATGCCGATGAGCTGGTGGGTATTACGGAGTGAGGGAGTTAAGTCACAGCTGTTACTAACCCCCCGCCCCCCTTTTTCAGGTGCAGCGTCATCGCATCAGCTCCTGTCGCCGCTCCTCCTCCACCTGCTCCCGACCCCCCATCATCAATTTCAAGCGCAGCCTCAACACCAGCTCCGATGAGGCCAGCAGCTGCTCATTCAAATCCATTGCCTCCGCCTCGGTGGCCAAGGATTATGTGGAGTCACTGCATCAGAATGCCAAGGCCACACTGCTGTATGGCAAGAATAATGTACATGTGCTGCCCAAGGATGTGGCGGAGCCCATGCCCGGGTATTTGAGTCTGCATCAGCATATACAGACGCTGACCATCAAATGGACACCCAACCAGCTGATGAATGGCTACAATGAGGCGGAGGAGGCGGAGGATATTGACAATGAGGCGTTCTGGGCCTATGCCCTGAACATCAATGTGGATGACATAGTGTATGTGCACTGCCATCAGAGTCGGGGCGAGGATAGTGGCGGGACGGTGATACTGGTGGGTCAGGATGGGGTGCAGCGACCGCCCATACATTTCCCGGAGGGTGGACACATGCAGCAGTTTCTGAGCTGCCTGGAGACGGGTCTGTTGCCGCACGGGCAGCTGGATCCGCCGTTGTGGTCGCAGCGCGGCATTGGCAAGATGTTTATATGGCCCAAGAGCGTGAGGCGACGCATACTGCCGTCGGTGCTGGAGTCGGTGGATGAGACGCCCATTGACTATGTCTTTCGCATTGTCAGCAAGAGTCGGCACGAGGAGTTTGGTGAGATTTGGAAAAAAAATTCCTTGGGTTGGATAACTGTTTCTCCTTCCTTTCCCCCATTCCAGCGGCCACCCACTCCATACTGGACTTTGTGCGCAGCACTCCGCGACGCGCCCAACTGAGCAGCTGTTCCACCACCGGCAGCAGTGACTGCTCCAACAAGAGTCTATCCATCGATCAGTATCCGCTGGAGTCGCCGCTGCTGCAGCAGCATGCCCAGAACACCAGCATTGAGATGGTCTGCTCCACCATGCGACGTCAGATCATCTCACGGGCCTTCTACGGCTGGTTGGCCTACTGTCGGCACTTGTCCACGGTGCGTACGCATCTGTCGGGACTGGTGCATGGCCGGATTACACCCGAAAGTGAGTATGGGGGCAGCGCAAGAGTCCCCGGATTCCAATCTCTTTCCCTCTCAGTGAAAGCCGACGAGGAGGGCCTAACCCAGGAGCGCTGGCTGCTGCTCAATGTGAACGGTGTGCTGGAGAACTCCACGGAATTCTATCGCCTGGTCTACTTTGGCGGCGTCAAGCCGGAGCTGCGGCAACAGGTGTGGCCCTATCTGCTGGGACACTATGCCTTCGGCTCGACGCCCGCGGAGAGACAGAAACAGGATGAGACCTGTAAGCATTACTATGAGACCACCATGAGCGAATGGCTGGCGGTGGATGCCATAGTGCAGCAAAGGGAGAAGGAGAAGACAGCCAGGGCGGTGGCCAAATTGAGCTCGGGCAGCACCAGTGGCAATGAGCGCACCGTTAGGGCAGCGGATGTGGAGCTGGAGAATGAGGTGTTTGAGGATATCTCTGATATCTCGGACCCCGGTGATCTGGAGTTCGATGATGAGCAGAGGCAACAGCAGCTGCAGCAACAGCACCTGCAGCAGGAGGCACCTCCCAGTGCTACCCACTTGAGTGTCAAGCCCATACCGCGTGCCATGAAGACCAGCACCGATTCGGGGCATGTGGACGAGGGTGAGGGCCTGGACGAGCTGGATGAGTCAGAGCCGGCGCTTGCGAAGCAACCCAGCTGTTCCAATTCCTCCTCGTACGAGACCGTTGGTGCCAGTGCACCGCAACCGGGCAGCGTGCTCAGTCCGGAATATCTGAGTGCCGATGACTTGCAGTCCCAGTTGCCGGACGATGAGGAGTTCAAGCCGCAACAGGCGGCCGCTGTCATCATAACCAAGGCCTCCGTGGATCTAACCAACTGGGAGCGCAGCACCAAAGCCGAAACATCAGCTGTCCCACCCCTGACACCGCTCAGCGAGCAGCCGGAGAGTGGAGGCAGCAATTTGGATGCCCTGCAACAGCCGAAATCCAGTTGCGCCTCACCAGCCAGTTCCAATGGCGGCGTCTACAGCGTAAGGGGTGTCCTTTCCTTAAGCCTACAGCCTGGCCCATAATGTAATCTCTCATTACAGAGCGAACTCCTGGAGCAGTTCGGTCTTAATCTGCATCGCATTGAGAAGGATGTGCAGCGTTGTGATCGCAACTATTGGTACTTTGCCAACGAGAATCTGGACAAGCTGCGCAATGTCATCTCCACGTATGTGTGGGAGCATTTGGATGTGGGGTACATGCAGGGCATGTGTGATCTTGTGGCCCCCTTGCTGGTCATCTTTGATGATGAGTCGCTGAGTTATAGCTGCTTCTGCAAGCTGATGGAGCGCATGATTGAGAATTTTCCCAGTGGCGGCGCCATGGATATGCATTTCGCTAACATGCGGTGAGTAAAGTCTTGGAATTTTGGGAAAAAAAAGAAGGGGGTGTCCTTCAGGCACAACTGCTGCAAAATCACTTCCACAGATGTCACAGTTGTTCGACTAACACCACATTTGAGTCTTGGGGCACAAACTCTTAGATATTTCAAGACCATTTTTCCGTGACTGAAGAATCATTGAATTCTGGTTGTGGTGCAGCGGGTGGTCCCTCAATGAAATGAGGGAAATATAGAAAACGCGTATTATTATATGGAACTATGTTCCATCGACCAGACTCAACTTATCAACTGACCTTAAACTTATATAAAAAAAGGTCTAACATAGAAAGGAAGCAACTTTTAAAGGCTTTTGTGATTGTTTATCTTCCCCTTGTTCCAGCTCTCTCATCCAAATACTCGACTCAGAGATGTACGATCTGATGGACTCGAATGGTGATTATACCCATTTCTATTTCTGTTATCGCTGGTTCCTGTTGGACTTTAAACGTGAACTGGTCTACGATGATGTCTTTGCCACCTGGGAGGTAATCTGGGCAGCCAAACACATAGCCTCCGGGCATTTTGTATTATTCCTGGCACTGGCCTTGTTGGAGACCTATCGCGATATTATTCTATCCAACAGCATGGACTTTACCGATGTCATCAAGTTCTTTAATGGTAAGGAAAATGCTAGAATTTCCAACTGATAGTGAGAATCTAATTTGTTATGCTTTGCTTTCAGAAATGGCGGAGCGTCACAATGCGCAGGCAGTGTTGCAGTTGGCCCGCAGTTTGGTGCTGCAGCTGCAAATGATCATTGAGAATAAGTAGAGTTCAATTTGTTTGCCAAAAAGGATAACAAAAATTCAACTACCACAATAATTATATGTACCTAGCAAAGTAGAGATATGTGTGTGTGTGTGTCTGTGTGTGTCAGTCGGTGTGTGTTCTCCTAGCATAAAAATTGTAAATCTACTCTCTATGAATGTTCACAAAACTAATTCCAAAACGCATATCCCCAGGCAACCAGTAATAGGGGCAAAAGACTCCTTTTCACAAATCTATATACATGTATACACACACATAGATATAGATATATACGTACATATATCAAATGGCAGATCAAAACAAAAAATTAAACAATTATGAATATTTACATATATGTAATCAAAAGCTCAGACCCTTAAACGAAACTAAATCTAAACAATGTACCAGCGAGGGATGTTCTAGGATCAGTCACAATCAGTCAACAATAAGTCAAGTACACTGATGAATGTTGCCAAAACAAAAACAACAACAACAACAACAACCACCACCAACAACCCTTCCCTTTTTCAATTTAAATGTATATTTTATTTTTATATACAAATTTACAAGGATTTATATACTTTTTGTCCTGTGTGTGATCTCTCTGCTCTCCTCTACACCAAGTGTAAATGTTGTAACTACTTTAATGCTATATATATATATATAAACTATATACAACTTTGTAAATGTACCTTTCTCTGAACGACTCGAGGGAAGAACGACGCGCCCCCTCAAAAATAACAAAAAAAACACAGACATTTTATCAAACAATTAACTTAATTATATAAATGTAATAATGTGTGTATACAAGTACAAAAAAAAAAGAAGATAAATAAACAATAATATATATATATACATGAAAATAAAGCATTTTTGTGATTTTTAGTCTTAGCCATTTACTTTACTTAGCTGCCAACCCACGTCCAGGCGATAAGGGGGTTGGCCTTCGCCAAGGCTATATTTAACCCATCCCCCCGGGTGTTTTTGCTAGTTGCGAACGCTCCGCGGTTGCATGGGTTATCTTGACCCACTCCATTGACTTTGAGTCAATTTGCCATTTGTTTACGCTCTCCAGCCAAAAGGGAAGGACGCTCGAGCCACACTCGATGGGAGTGATTAGGCTACTCACTTGGTTGCTTGCTTATCAAATGCGTCTTATTTGTTATTCGCAGCAGATCAAACGTTACACACACTTCACCCGTTGCCAGGTTAACCAGCGTCATATAAGTTTGGCCAGCGGCTGGCAAACGATTCATTCACAAAATGTCATCGCGTTTGGCTAGTTTACTGGGTCTCTGTGGCCAGGATGAGGATCGGCTGTCAAGCAGAGGAAGTAAGTACGATGTGGTTCGATTTTGATTGGAATGCCATTCATAGTTATGGTAAAAGTGGCGTGATTGTGACGTTTTTGGGGTATTTCTTGTGCGCATTGGTAAAGAACTATATCTGGGCAGTAAATTATAGCTGGTGGACTATCTGAATCCGAGACCATATCAGTTGTAAGTGCGGAATTCCCTGCCGATAAGCTGCTGTGTGATGAATTCAAGACAACAAAACCGTTGAATAATGACTGCCCCACAGTGATTTTTGGCATGGAAAATTTTTGACAAGCAGTGCTTTCCCAACCTCGAACTCCAAAATCGTACAGTTTGACAGGGATTGCACTACTCGCCAAAGTACAGTTTGAGAGTCCGCAGTTTTAAAAGCACTGCAGTCGCTGTCAAACTGCGGACTCTCAAACTGTATTTTGGCGAGTAGTGTAATCCCTGTCAAACTGTACGATTTTGGAGTTCGAGGTTGGGAAAGCACTGCTTGTCAAAAATTTGTTTAGTCAAAATTCAACCGTTAGAATTGCACTTTTGAAGGGGTTTTAAATGAAATTCCATGGCATTTGAGAGCTCTATGAATGGCCAAACTGCACCTGGCTTTATCGACTCATCTGTGGTTGCTGATCAAGGATATATATATATATATATACTTACTACGACATATCTGAAAAGGAATAACCATCAGCTGCGATTGAAAGAAAGACTTGAAAATGCTTTAAATGTGTTTTATTGATAACTTTCAGTTGCTTAGGATTAAGGATGATTAAATCAAAGATTAGTTATATTTGAAGTAGCTATTGCTAGATCGTCCAAAGGCTCATTTTCTCTCTGTGCAGATTTGGCCACAAAACACTGGGAAAAATACGTCTTTAGCTTGAGCTTTTGCTCTGCCCCAAAGCTCCCTCTCTCTGTGTCTCTTTCTCCATTTATGATCGTTACAGTTGCTCGCCTAGCTTCAGTCGTCCATTGGCTGTGCTTGTGGTGAGTGCTACGACGCTTCTCGCGGGGAAGGAGAGCGGTGGGAGGGGGCCTGATCTTTGGACTGCAATTGTGGTTGTGTTTACATTGATTGGACTCCACACACACACACACACTCAATATCATTTCACACCCCTCTTACAGTTCCCCGGCGGCAGACCACCACCCTGAAGATGTCGTCCGCTCCCGTGCGCTATTACTATGACCTAATGTCACAGCCCTCCCGGGCGCTGTTCATCGTCTTTCGGCTGAGCGGCATGCCGTTCGAGGACTGTGTGGTGGCACTGCGAAATGGTAAGCCAATCTTATCGCTCGACTTTGACTTTTAACCCCCTCAACGCCATCAACCACTAACCCACTTCAGGTGAACATATGACCGAGGAGTTTAAACAGAACATCAATCGGTTTCAGCGGGTGCCCTGCATCATTGATAATGGCTACAAACTGGCCGAGAGTGTGGCCATCTTGCGTTATCTGAGTGCCAAGGGTAAGATCCCGGAGCACTTGTATCCCAAGTATTTTGTGGAACAGGCGCGAGTGGATGAGTTTCTGGAATGGCAGCATATGACACTGAGGGTGACGTGTGCCCTCTACTTTCGCACCGTGTGGCTGGATCCTTTGCTAACGGGCCGGGCGCCCAAGGAGGCCAAGATTGAGACGCTGCGCATGCACATGGAACGTAATCTGGATATTATTGAAGAGGTGTGGCTGGAGAATAAAGAATTCTTGACAGGATCGACACTGACAGTGGCCGATATATTTGCCGCCTGTGAGATTGAACAGACAAGTGAGTGGGCAGGAGAGGGAGGCTTACTAGAGTTGACTGTTGAACTTTGTGTGTGGTTTTTGTTTTTCCAGGAATGGCCGACTATGATGTGCGCATCAAGTATCCCAAGATCCGTGCCTGGCTGAAGCGAGTGCGTCAAACCTGCAATCCTCACTATGATGTGGCCCATGAGTTTGTCTACAAGATCTCGGGAACGGGACCGCAGGCCAAACTCTAGAGTTATTGTTATGTTACGTGTCGTCGTCCACCTAGGGGGGGGTTATCTATAGCTATGTATTATAAGTAGCATTTTATATAAGGCGCATTTCTGCTCAATAAACCTGATATGGGTAAAGACCACGCCCAAGCAGGGCTGGGGTCTAAAAATAAACACTAGAAACAGTTCTGCACCGAAACTTCCTTGAAGTTTGTTGCCTGGAATATACAGGTATAGCATGCAGTCCACCATGCGCCAGCATCGATTGCTCGACTGCATTTCTGCAATTCGAAACCCTGGACCAAAAGCAAGTGTCTTCAGCAAGGGAGAGTACCATTCCCAAAAGAAAATGGTGAAGATTTGATGAATGGTTCTTTGTGGTGCAGTTTTTTTCGCTAGGCTTCATCAACTCTTTCCCTTTAAGTGTCGTACCCTTCTTATCCCTCCAGTTCGACCAGTGCTGTGACTCCATGGAGCAGCAGTTGAACAGATTAGGCTCACTCAGCCAAGCTTACATTGATGGGAGAGGGATAAACATGGTCTGGGGCCGCTAGCTGGGTGTCCACGCCCAGGCTGGTACTTTTTGGTGTGTAGAAAGATAAGTGTACTTCATACTACTGTGGAATTTGACTGCTTATGAACACCACATCATCGTATTTAACTTGGTAAGCTGGACACCTGCCACACTAAGCCACGCCCGAGACAAGATATGCCATGGAAAAGTACCTTAAATTTGCTGAATTTGACAGAGTTGGGTCTTAAGCTTAATGTAGATTCATCACAAGATGCAGTCAAAGACGCAGCTTTGTTGCATCCACCTCCACTTCAGTTCAACATCTACTGTTTACCTTCTTCTTTCATTTTCCATTTTCCTGCCTTGGTTTTTCTCACACTTACGCTTAATATTTTCGTTTTATTGTGTGTCATTACATAGCATTTTGTTTTTTGTAGTTTTTGTTGTTGTTGTTGTTGTTGTTGTTGTTGTTTATCCGAAATTCACATACAGTTTGCGCCAAGAAAAAAAAAATAGAATAATAATAATAATAATAATATATAGCATACAATTTTTAAAAAATAACTACCTAAAGTCTAACAAAAAATATTAGATAATAATATAATATAGCAACGTTACGCGCTTGGTTTACATGTTTGTTGTTGTTTGTTGCACAAGTTGTGTGTTTGTTGTTTCCTCGTTTTTGTTTCCAATAACAAAACATAATAATATTTAGGTGTAATATAAAAGGGGGGCGGGGGCGGGGAATAAGAACTAGTTTTGTATATAATAAAACAAATCAAAAACTAAGTTGTATGTACAAAGGTGGTGTGCGTGTGTGTGTGTGTGTGTATAAAACTACATACTTACAACTATCGGCTAATTGCTTAACTTAAATAACACCAAAAATATGCACAGCTACACACAAAAAAAAAAATATTGAATGAATACCAGGTATACACATTTGCTGTATATGTGGGTGGATGGATGGATGGGGGGATTGGGGATAAGTTTGAAAATTGTGAGTCGCCGGCCCCCCTCCCCCCTCCCCTCTTAAGCTGGGAAACTGTGTCTGCATCCACCGCAGAGCAAACAGAAGTGGCAAAAACCTATCATAAAGCAAGCAATTAAGGCACCAAAAACCTTGCACATCTCATACAATCCTATCAATCCTACAGCAGGTACAGTACACCCTCCACAAACATACAGCACAAGGATGTTGCACCTTAAGCTGGGGCAGGCGACAGGGAACTGGTGTAGTGTATGGTTATTAGATATCAGTTATAGATAGATATATAGATAGATATATATATATGTGTAAATATATGCGATTATGTTACAAATATGTGTGTATGTTGTGTATATAAAGGGGGTATTTCTATGTATATATATATGTATGCATATTTCTTGCTGTACGTTGTTCGTGTGTGTGTTTGGGTGTGTGTGTGTGTGTGTGTGCTTTGTATACGCTTTACAAAATAGTTATCTCTCTCTTTCTTAAAGCCCTCTCACTTTCTGTTTGTTGTTCTATCTGTTTGTCTGTCTGTCTCTCTCTCTCTCTCTATCTTGCTATCTCTTGCTTTCTTTCTTGATTCCCGTAAAATACTGGTAACTGTACCTTTATTTTTTGTAGTTTCTGGGGTCTTGCATATTTTCTTTTTCTACTTTCCGCTTTCAAAGTTGTTCCTATCCGTAGAATTGGGTGTTATACAACTTATACTAATTCCTTTACAGTAATAACATGCAAAAATAAAGGATTTCTCAAATTGCATCTCTTTTCTTACATCTGGTTAATGAAATCTAAGAGAACCTCAGTAGGTATATGACCCCAATTCTACCTAAGTACCATTCTCTCTCCAAAACAACTCTAAATGAAGTGCTTTATCACTTCTAAAGGCTAACTTCACAGTGATTGACACTTCAGACATGTCTCTTGTGTGAAGTTAGGCCTCATATACCCGGCTTGTTTCTTTCTATTTCAATATGGTGCAGAGTTTGTTTTACAAAAATATGTTTATATGTTTCCTAAGCTGACAATTCAACTCTAAGATGTTCTATTTTTTTGCAGTTTTATAAATATTCATGAATTTTAACAAAGAAAATGTCACAGAATTTGAAAAGACTTTTCCATGAAAAAGAAGGAATTAAAAACTAAACGAATTCCGGTATCGTTCAAGCCTTTTCTGAACTATTTTGACAACTAACAAGCAAACCGAATAACATTTTCTCAGGTTTTCGGCTTTGGTCCCTGCTTAAAACTCTTCACAACTCTTACTTTTCCTCCATATAAACCGAAAATGTAACCCAGAATGTAACTCTCTAAGGATTTACAAGAGTTTTAAAACTCTTTCTAAGGTCTGAGATTTGGTTAACAGAACAGTTCAATTGCAGACTTTGTGTTGAAGCCTTTTTCTTGTATAATCTTACGCGGGAAACTACATTTCGGGGCGTTCGTTTTAAAAACCGGTTCGAAATCGCTAAGCATTAGCTCTAGAGCTCTTTCCGCAAAAGGAGGAGCTAAAAAGCACCCTTAAAATACAGTCTAAAACAGAGCTCTCTAGATAGGCTCAAACAATATTTTCTATGCTGTCTGCTCATCAAAATGACAGGTACAAATTAAACAAATAACAATCATAGGTTGGAGCAAAGAGTTGACAGAGTAAAAGTCACAGTCCAAATGTCATTTCGGTTACCTTTTTATGGTAAGTATGTCCTAGGGTAACTATTTTTCAAAGCAGAAACGGAAACGGCCCTTTAGTTGCATAGCAAACGGACACAGACAAAGCAGGGACGTTTTCCCCATTATCTAACAGCATCAAAAAAGGACACACAGATGAAAATAAAGGGTAGTAGATGAGACATTGTGCTGGGTATAAATTAAATATCTTGTTTGGATTTCGAAATATCCATTTAAAGTCAAATTGCTTTAAGATTTTCCTACCACAGAGGTGAAAATTGTCAAAAGGATATCAAAAATGGATATTATAATATTCCAAAAAGTATACTAATTAATATCCAGTACAAATGGAGCTTACAGGGTTTGTAGTTTGCTTCGAGATAGACACCCTGACTCATACCGATAATCGTTTCGATTTCATTCTCTGTTTAAGGGAAGCTTCGGTTTGAGTTTTTTTGAATCATGAAGGGTTTACTAAGAACCATGTGGTTTCTCCCTAAGTTTCTTGAAGGGTTTACTAAGAATCATGTGGATGTTCCACAGATCCCTAAAGCCTTACCCTAAGTAAAGATTTAAAAGAATCTTGATGTTTTTGAAGGTAAAATCTTCGAGCACTAAGAGAATAAGTTTCTAAAGGAACTTTTACTTCTGCTTCTAACTAAATTATAGGCATCCCTAGTAGACCTAATCATAGGTCAATCTCTGAAGAACTTTCATAACTTTCTCTCTATTAAGAACGAAAAATATATATTTATAAGACCAAATCGCTTGAATTGAGTACGAAAGATAGGAAATAAAGCATAAAGACAAGCAGATCTAACACATAGATGGATGGATCTACCGTCCTTTCGTCTGATAGAAGAATGTAACAAAGCTTGATAAACTGAACGCGTTCTCATCTATGTTGTCTAGAGGAAAGAAACTGTCAATCCTTCTCTACCTACATGTACACAGATTCAAACCTAATCTTACACTTTGAGGTCCCTGGACCAAATTTCATACAAATTTTACAGGTTTATAGTCGGTCTTTGTACTGAACAAGTTGTTTGACTTGGAAATTCAATGTCAAAACCACTTTCTTTCCATTTTCCTTTCTTTGAAACGTTTCCTCAGAGAATGAGCAAACAGTTTGGTTTCCTATGGGGCAAGTCATTGGGTCATTCAGTTTCAGTTTTAAAAGTCATAAAGAATCACAAGCAATGCAGAATTTTGTGCACAAACGGAAAGAATGGAAGAAATGTGTTGAGCAAACTGAAGTTAAAAGAGCGCAACCCGCCTGATTCTCAGTTCTCAACTAAAACTAAAACCAAAGATCTCCTGCCTAAACTTCTGTTGCTGCCTGCTTCTACCTAAACACACACACAGCTGATGCTGCTGCTGCTGCTGATGCTGCTGCTCGCTGGGTTTTAACTTTGCCTTCTCCGTTTGAAAACTAATCTACCAAAAATTGTTCCCCTCTCCTTCTAGTATCTTCCTCTATTGATATTCTTAATGCGTATGCCCACCTCCAGCACCTGATCCCCACCAGCTGTGGTGACCACATTGCTGGCACTGCTGCTGCTGGTGCTGCTGCTGTTGCTGCTGCTATTGCTGATGGTGTTGTTGCTGCTGGCCGCATTGGAGGTGGTGCCGTTGCCATTGCTGCCATCACTTTGAGGTGAATTGTTATTGTTGGTGCTGCTGCTGTTGGCATCCTCACCACCACCGCTGGCTGCGGCTGCTGCTGCTGCCGCTCCCGCTCCCGCTCCCGTTAGACGACGCATTACCGTTGTCGTGGTGGTGGTGGTGGTCGTTGTCTCTGCCGCCCCTGCTGCCTGTGATCCACTGCCTGCCGCACCGCCGGCCGCTCCCAGCTTCAACAGTTGCTGCTGATGGTGGCGATTGTGATGATTGTAGTTGATGGCTGCTGCCATGACCACCGCCCCGCTGCTGCCAGTGGGACAACCATTGGCCGAATAGTCGTGCGGCCCGCCCACCGTATGCCTACGCTTGATGGAGCGATTCTGCTTGTTCTGTATCTGACGCTTCTTTGTCAAATTCATGTCAGTCTTTTCATCCTTGGTCAGGCCGGAGGCCGGCAGCGACGACGAGGGGGAGCAGCAGGCGGAGGAGACGGTGGAGGCTGCTGCCGTGGCGGCCGCTACCAGGTGCCGGGTGGAGTAGTTGCGGCAATTGAAGCTGGCACTGCGGAAGAGTCGGTGGTGGTCCCGATCCCGACGCTTTTTATTGTAGCGCTCGAGAAAAAACGACGGCGAGGGTCGCTCCGCCAGCAGCAGCTTGTCCTTGGGATCACTGGTGGTGGAACCCTCCGAGTCGTCCTCGGAGTCGGCCAGCGAGTTGCTGAATCTTAGGTGCAGATTCTTGCTGCTGTACGAGTTGGAAACGGAGGTGGTGGAGTTGCGGCAACCTGCGGATGCGGTGGGCGTGGCTGCTCCACTGGCCGGTGCCGTGGAACTGCCCTGGTGTATGGGCACGGTGGCCGAATGCTGCAGCTTGTGCGCCGCCTTGATGAGACTCGCCGGCAACTGCAGCGGTTTCGCTGCAGCCGACGGTTTCTCCTCCAGGCTGTTGGTGGCCGTACAGGAGCGACTCAATAGCAACGAATGCGGCGCATCCAGCGGATGGAACTGATGATGGAACAGCCGCTCGGGCGACTCATCAGCATAGGGAATGTTCTCGGAGTGCAAGTGGAGCGGCTGGCCGAGCGTGTGACGTCGATTCTTGGGAAACTCTGGTGAACCGTTCTCATCGTTGGACTCGGAGCCGCTGCGCAGGTTCCTCAGTTTGCTGTCCAGCGTGTCTGTGATGGTGGTTAGCGACATGGAGCCTGCAACGGGGGGATGTGTCTTAGTTAGCATTTGGTTTAGTTGAACTGAGCTCCTACCCGTATCACTGAGGCGACTGCTGGAGTCATCGTCGGTCAGTAGAATGGATATATCCACGCTGCTGCGCTGCTCCTCGGAGTCCTTCTCATCCAAGCTGGCCTTGCGCAACTGCTGGCTGCCCACCAAACCACCACCACCACCACCGCCACCGCCACCGCCACCGCCGCCACCACTCGCTCCTGTTCCTGCAATGGCGCTATTGCGCTTTGCCACACCACCCAATCCCGCCTGGATGGTAGTCGATGAGCTGGTTGTGTTCGAAGATGAGGAGGAAGAGCTAAATTTGGTTGTTGTCTTGCTGGAGCTGCTGCTGGTGCTGCTTGTCGACACTTTGGCATAGTCCAGCGACTGCAAAGGGAGAGGAGGTTACAGAAGGATTCGTTTTGGGATTGGATTAGGGCTAGCGCTTACCAGCACACTTTCACCCGAATAGGTGTCCGAGTTGACCGCACTGCGTTTGCCATGCGTGCGCCTCCTCAGCTGGGGTATGAAGCGAGAGGTGCGCGTTTCCCGTTCGGTGATTCTCTCTATTTTGGACAGATTATGCAACAGCATGCTGGTCTGATCTTCCTGCGTCTGATGCTGCGGCTGAGCCGCACTGGCCACGGCAGCGGCACCGCTCACCTCCGCCAAATCCGGCAGATTGCCGCCCTCAAAGAAGTATTCATACTGCAAAAAAGAGAGAGAGAAGCGGAACTTAGTTGAATTGCCAAGAAAGCTTCGCGTAGACAGAAAAGCTCTCTCCTTTCCGAGCAAGAGCAAAATCTTTGCGTAGACTGACTCTCCAAAGCTCACCTGTGTCACCAGCAACTCCACAATGCGACACTGATGCTTCATATCCTTCACAGCCGTTTCCAGAGTATCATTCGGTGTCCTTATTATCGACGGACCAAATATAATGGCCAAATTCTTGGGCTCCATGCGATTCACCTCACAATTGTCGCTAACCCGACACAAGTGTCGTATCAAATGCTTCATCGTCTCATACGGATGACGCGGCAATGACTCCACAATATCACGCAGCAGCACAATCCGCTCCAGTCCCGTCTTCTTGTCGGCCTCAATGAAATTGATATAGAAACTGGCCGGCATCAGGGCATCCGGTAGACTGCGTATGAACAGCTTTAGCAAACTGCTCACCACATTCACATCCTCCCATCGCACATCGCTCGCACAGCTCTCAAATTGGAAATCCTTGGTGTTGACCAGCTCCGAGAGCTCAGATATGGCAGCCTTATTGCCGGGTATACGATAAATGCCCACCACACTCAGGCCCTTGGTCTCCACAATGTTGGTGCAAACCTCAACCAGATGTGGCACATACATATTCAGCTTGGACATGGGACAACTGCGCAGCGGCAAACCAATCGAGCCGCCTGTTTTGAGGGCACAGGGTGAGGCCAAATCGGCATGGGAGACACCACCGCCACTGCCGCCACGTCTGAACAGTAAATCTTTCCAATTCTTTGACTTTGGCGAACCCAAATCCTTATCCGGTATATGTTTGTGTGAGGAGGATTTGCGTGCCTTCATAACCGGCGATATGGAATCACTGGTGGCGGCCACAATGGCTGCTGCGGCGGGCAGAGCCTCCATACCGCCCGAATGGGAGCTAAGCGGTGAGCTATCGGCAGCGGTAGCCTCATCCAGATAGCTTGAGGTGGCCGCTGTCTTTTGGGGTTCCGCCAGTTGTTTACCCTGAGGCTGCTCCTGAAAGTGAAAGGGAAAGAGTTAGTGGATTTTAGTGGACAGACTTGGAAATTCTATTATAAAACCCCCTAAGGAATCCACTTGGGTGGTGTTGTTCGGGATATCTCTAGCGATTTTCGTAGAAAGTAACAAAAAGTTGAGTACAAAACAACCAAAAAGGAGGCTACTCCTTCCGCTTCAATGAGATATAAGTGATTTTGTTTACTGTTGTGGCGCAGCGAAGATGGGGAGAGTTCGTGGACTGAGGCGCACACACTTGGAGTAACAAAAACCCAACTGAAAGTGTTTTCTTTGACAATTTTTGCAGGTGTTTGACAGAAACTTCCCTTATGCAGACAGCCAGAAAGTGTTCTGGTGTAGCGAAGAGGGAGAAACTCGGTGGACTGAGGCGCACCCACTTAGATTAACAGACACCGAACTGAAAGGGGGTTTTTTTTTCAATTTTGCAGTTGTTTGACAGAAACTTCCCGTATGCAGACAGCCAGAAAGTGTTCTAAGTGCTCACTTTCAAAATGAAGAGAAGAGAAATAAGGAGGTGCGTAAAACTAATCAGTCAGTCAGTGAATTATCAATCAATTTGTTCGAAAAAGTCGCCCTCTTGTGTCTCGGAACATTGAATTTGTCCCAAAAAGAAGCTGTAGCCATAGCTATTCCCTTTCTAGTGAACAGATCTTTATATGAGCAGGTCGGTTCTTGTAGAGTTCCCTGCTTTAACTAGATATTAAGTGGGCGTTCTGTTGAGCGCTTCAACACTTTGGCAAGGGTCTGTTGATCTAAGTGTTGTTTGTTTAACCTTTTCTTTCCCTTATTTAGCTCTTCCTCCTTCCAATTCACTTACATTATCATCATAGTTGAGACTATCCTTCCATTGAAGTAAACCAAATAGACGTTTCATTTCATTGCTGCTTTTGGTTTTGAACAGTATCTCTGTGTAGGGGCCGCAGGTGGTGGCGGCACCTGCTCCTGCTGCTGGCAATGGTTCGGCGGCAATGCTGCTGCTGCCCGACGAAGTGGTCAACTTGTCATGCCCATCATCCAGATTTAGCTCGTTACCCAGCGTGGCCAGGTGAGCGACACTGGCACTGGGCTTTGACTGCATGCGTATGAGGAATTTCTTTTTGTCCAGCGACTCATCAAAGAACTTAAAGTTTCTAATATCAAGCTCTATCACCTGAAAGGCAAAGCCAAAGGTTACTCAAGATGAAATAGTTTGGGTGAATTCGGGTGCTTACATTATGCTCCGACTTGGCATGGCGTCCCGAATAGATGCGCAACAGATCCCCTTTGATTTCCAGTTTCACCTGACGCCAGGAACGATACTCGGACATGCGCTATGAATATAAAAGACTTGGTTAGTATTCCTCTAGCATTGAGAACCCTACAAACCTTTCCATTGATGCAGGAGGATTTAATTTCAATTTCCGTCTCAAAGGCCTCCAGCTCGTTGGGCACATACTTGCCATTTAGCTCGGCATCGATATGTATGCTGGAGAAGAAGAAGAAGGAACTTTGTATATCATCCTGTTCCCAATAATGGCTCCTGGATGTACCCACCTGCTGCGCATTTCGCTGCTCATGGAGGCACGCCGACTGCCATGCGCCGATAGACGCACATCCTCCAGTCCATTCGGCGTCTCTATGAACTCATGACCACCACCCGTGCCAGCTACCACATCATAGGTGGGATCGGGATGCTCTTCCACCAAAGCCTTGGTCTTGGGTGGCTCCACCACGGCGGGTATGTTCACCTCTGCAGCGAGTTCCAAGGGATTGGTAACAGCGGCTGCAGCATTGAAGTCTGCCTCATTGTTGGTGGCCCTCAGATAGGAAATCCTACGCATGGGTTTACCCTCATCAAAGGAGCTGGAGGAGAGTGGTTTATAGCGACGCACCACATTCGTGGTTGAGCTGGAAGTGGCCTCCACCAGGCCAGTGGCACCATCCTCTGGCTGTTCTGGCAATGTGCTGAATTCTGTAGGTGGTTAAGGGAGGGTCAAGCTGGTAAGGAATACTTGGAACTCCCGGACTACTCACTGTTGGAGGCCGGCTCAATGGTGGTCTGTGCCAAGGTGGCCTTGTGCAGCTCCATGCGACTGCTGGTCTGGCCATCCACTGTGCTCTGGGGGTGCTGCTGCTGCTGCTGATACTTGGCCTGCATTTGATGCAACGGATGCTGCTGCAGTGACTCATAGAGCACACTCTGCTTCTTCACACTGCCACCGGCTGACTCCAAGGCGCTGGTATTGATGGATAGCGGTTTGAAGGGATCAAAACCCTTGGACATGTGGGAAACCAATTTGCGCTCAAAGCTGGAAATGAGTTTTCTGATTAATATTTGAGTTGATTGATGGGTGGGATGCGCGTCCACTTACACCTTGTTGGTTACGCCCGTTTCCTGCAGCGTCTCAAAGTAGTCCAGCTCCTTGGCATACTTGGCATTATTGTTGCTACTGATGGCCACCTGGCGATGCTGCTGGGCTGCGCTGGCTGATGACGAAGACGACGACGATGAGGAGGCCTGCACCGGAGCGGAGGATCGTTGAACCAGTTTGCCCCCCGCATAGTACATATCGTAGCCTAGGACAATCTGTTGCTGCTGCTGTTGCTGCTGCTGTTGCTTGAGTTGCTGGCGGGCACGCGGTGGCGCACCGGGCGGCGTGTGCGAGGGAAAGAAATGTTGAGCTGGCTGTGGCTGTTGCTGAGCCGGTGAACCATTCGTGGCTGACACCGCTGAGAGTGAGCCGGCGGAGGGTACGGGCGACTTGAGGAATTCCTCCTTTTGTTTGATCGACTCGCGTAGTCGGATCATTAGATCGCTGTTCTCCCCACCACCAATTCCACTGGCATTGGCCACATACAGTGCCTGACTCAAGGCGGCTGCCGACTTGGGTTGGCGTGTGGTGGGGGGCGTGGCTGTGGTGGAACTAGCTAATACTGTTAGATTCGGCGGCTGGTTGGCACTGCAAAGGGGATGGAAAGAGAGGGAGAGAGAAGAGTTTAATATAATTGTTGTTGGCATTCCACCTTCCGTAAAGTTCACCTCGTCCTAAAGTCAGGCAGCTTGTAGCTACCACTCTGCCCGAAGCAGTGGAGCAAAGCCTTCAGCAGCTCAAATGCCACTGCAAAAACGGAGCATTTCTCATAAGACATATTTCGATTTTTATCAGATTTATTCATGACGCGTGGCGGCGGCGACCAAACAAAATTCCCCTTAATATTTTGGAAATGTTCCCTTTGAATTTGTTTTAAAAGAGTGTGCAATTGGTATTGAAAGGAAGCAGCAGCTCAGCAGCATGGTTTTACAGTAATACAGCAAGGTTGGGTGTTAGGTGTTCGAACCCTTGAGTCTTGGGCTACATTATTACCTTGGCTACATTATATTGGACTTATCCAAACTGATACGGGTACTGTAGAGCAGGTTTTTTTTACAGAGAGAGAGCTTTTAGTTTCACAAAAGCCCTCTAACTGTTGTAAAAGTAAGTAAAAGGTACTGTGGAGCTTGGTTCTCCTCAGTGAGAGAGAGCTCTAAGAGCTATCAGCTTCACAAAAGCCCGCTCATTGTTGTAAAAGTAAGTAAAAGGTACTGTAGAGCTGGGTTCTTCAAGGTGAGAGAGAGCTTTTAGTGCATTTTGTTGTACAACAGCTAGCTGATTGTTTTAAAAGTAAGTAAAAGGTATTGTAGCGATTGGTTCCATACAGAGAGAGCTTTAAGAGCTTTCAGCTTCACAAAAGCTCGCTCATTGTTTGAAAACTTAGTCAAAGGTACTGTGGAGTTGGGTTCTTCACAGTGAATGAGAGCTTTAAGAGCTTTCAGCTTCACAAAAGCACGCTCATTGTTGTAAAAGTAAGTAAAAGGTACTGTAGAGCTGGGTTCTTCAAGGTGAGAGAGAGCTTTTAGTGCTTTTAATTACACAAAAGCTCGCTCATAGTTTTTAAAGTTAGTCAAAGGTACTGTAGAGTTTGGTTCTTTACAGTGAGAGTGTGCTTTCAGTTTCACAAAAGCTCGCTCATTGTTTTGAAATGAAATGCTGTACTGTTTAGATAAAATGAGAGTGAAAAATGATGGAAAATGAGGAAAACACTAACGTCCTACGCTTTCCCGCAAGCATTATGGCGATATTATATGCCACAAGTGATTAAAACACATTTTAAGTGGTTCAAAATTAATGGAAAATCAAACAATCACCACTAATCTCATCAAAGGGTACAATAAACGGAAAAATTCGTTTGGTTTTCTAACCCTAAAATGATTCCCAGAGGACGTATAATGTAAGTTGCATAAAGATATGATGATATATATGTTTGTATGCATATTTTGCTAATGGTGTTTTGTCAATTACATAAAAAAATACCCCAAGGTAGCGCAACTGGAAGTGTCTTTAAGCAGAAGTAAGAAATGATTGAACCCCAGGGCTGAATATTCCTAAAAATCTGTGTTAAACAGTTGTTGTCTACTGCTTTGACACTGGTCGATGGAAGTTAAGCGAACTTGTTAACTTGTATCTTTGAATATCTAAGCTATCTTTAGCTATATGCTTCAAAGATTTTCTGAGAACGCTCAGTACTCAACTGAGGTCAGAGAATCGGACGAGAATGTCGAAAGGTTAATGCTAAGACAACTTGACATTGGTTGCTGTAGGTCAACTAGTCATAGCCCACGTTCTTGTGGGGCATCTCCGCAGAGCGAGTCCATGTCATGACTGTTTAACAGTCGCATAGAGATGGGTGCCCAGTACCAATTTGAATTGGGCACCGGGTATCACACAAAATCAATAAACATCTGCTATTCACAATCGACTCTCAACCAAATACAGATTCCAAATGGTTTTCATGATGCGACACTTTGGCGCGTGCCAATCATCGTCATCGCCGCTCCGCTCGCTACGCAGGCGCAGTCACCAATCGCGCACCCTGGTCACGATCACAGTCCAAAGTTAGTTGGATTGCCAAATATGTTGGGCGAATGTTTGTTGTTTTTCTAGCCACCGCGCCCCTGCCCTTTATTGATTCAAGCTCACTGTCACAATATTATTAAATACTCATTAGAAATTAATTTAGTTTTCTTTTCTTTTCTTTTCTTTTTTTTTGCTTCCGTTTGAGCATCCAAACTGCAACTGGGCAGCAAAGTGTGCAAGTGGAACCCTTTATGGTTTTAGGAATGTTGACAAAATTTTCGTCTGATGGACAGGTGTTTGTGGTGGCGCACACACAGGTGTGTTGTGTATGCGTGGTCAGTGGATGGGGGGGGGGGGGTGGCGGAGACAGTCTACCCATAAATAGAAATCAATGTTTTGCTTACAAAACCCTCTTTCAGAACAAAGGCACAGTGTTACAATTACATGGAATATGGTCGTCGGGGAAGTTCCTTGAATTACAACAACACACCGCCAGGTAAACACCTCGCCCGACACACACTTGCAGACGTCGTAAGGGGACACCGTGTAAATCTGGGCTGGGGGATAAACAAAAAAAAAAAAAAACCCTCACCCAACAAGTTTGTCTAAACGCAAAACTTTTCCCATAAACATTCCACTTGGTGGTGAATTTGGCATTGATTATTTCAGGACATTGATTTCAGCAGTGCTGATGATAGAACTATGTTGGGGTTAGTTTATAAAACTTTGCACTTTTCGACCGATTGAAATGAGTTTTCATCGATAAACAATCGTTGGAAATGTTAACAGAGCTGTAACATCGATAACAGAGCGTTGCACCCGCAAAGCTGCTGGCTAACGTGAGCGGCAATACCGTCGTAGGACAAATAGGCAGCGTTTCATTGGGCTTGGTACACGCTCATTGTCTAAGAAACATCCACCAATGAGAACAAACCAATTTTCAAGTAAATCGGTTGATAAACAAAATTTTGCTAAACCAAGTTTTGGGAATTTCTGAAAAGAAATATTCCAAATATTCTTTAAAAGATTGCGAAGTGCTTTGAAATTCTGTAAAGAGTTTGGGCCGGGGGTTCGTTGTATTTCTCGCTGGCTTCTTTGGGTTGATAGTATAGTTTTGCATAATAATTTGTGATTTTATTTTGCAATGTTAGAAAATTCAACCCCAGGATGTGAAAATAACTGGAAAATTACCCTTTTCTAGGTTCACTGAAAAGAATCAGATGGGCTATTTTTTAAGTCAGAGAACTGTTTTGAAAGCCGTTTGAAACGGTTCAAAAGTGGTTCACAGCCATATCTGAGAAGATCTTTAGGTATTGAAGTCTGATATGGCTATACAATTGATATGATTATTCATATTCTACATACAGGGTTGCCCAAATTCGACGGACCCATGTTTTTTTTAAAAAAATCAAAGAAAAAAATAAAAATTTGGCGGTTGGCAATCTTAATCATTTAATTTGTTCCAAGTAGATTTGTTTACATCAATTTTTGAATATGATATCTCTCAAATGGCCGCCTCTGGCGTTGATGGCGTATTGTGCCCTTTTTGCAGCATTTTCCATCGTTTTCGCCAACATTTCGGCCGGAATAGCGGCTATTTCTTCACGAATGTTGTCCTTGAGCTCTTCTACGGTCCTTGGCTTGTTAACGTAAACCTTTGACTTCAAATATCCCCACAAGAAGAAGTCAGGCGGCGTCAAATCGGGCGAACGCGGTGGCCAGTCCAAATCACCACTTTTCGACATCAAACGGCCCGGAAACAATTTCTTCAGAAAATCGATTGTTATGCGACTTGTGTGCGGTGGAGCGCCGTCTTGTTGAAACCAGAACTGCCTCATACGCTTTCGACGAATAATTGGCATCACAAAATTGGTCATCATGTCGCGATAACGCTCCTGGTTGATGGTAACAGCATGGCCATTTTCATTTTGGAAGAAAAACGGCCCAATGACCGTTTTCGCACTAACGCCGCACCAAACTGTGACTTTTTCGACATGAAGAGGCACTTCTTGAATCTCCTGAGGATTTTCAGTGGCGTAAATACGGCAATTTTGCTTATTTACGGTCCCATTCAATGTGAAATGGGCTTCATCGGACATGATAATTTTGTTTTCACAATTGACTTGTTCTGTTGAATGTAAATTTCAACTATTTCAGAGCGCTTGCGTGGCGTGTATTGTTCCATGGTAAAAATCTGCTTGGACTGACGCTTCAAACGCGGTATGTCATTAAGCGATCTGACATCTCTGTCAAAAGTTATGGCGTTGCCAGATGGGTCCGTCGAATATGGACAACCCTGTACTAATAGGCATAAAGTATGGAGTTTCATGTTTTACAGCTCAAAGACCGGTTCTGTACTTGTTTAAAAGTGGTTCACAGCCTTATTTGAGAAGATCTTTAAGGTATTGAGTGTGATATATCTATATATCATATGATTATTCATATTCTACATACTAATAGGCATGTATAATGAAGTTAGGCATTGTACAACTCAAAGACCGGTTCTGTACCGGTTCAAAAGTGGTTCAGAGCCAAGACTCTGAAATTATGTAAGCTATGAAGTGGTAACTTGTGGGGTCTTTAAACTTGACTGAGCTGAATTGGTTCTGAAAAGGTTCCTCAACTGAGAAATTACTTGGATAACTAGTCTGCAGGTGAAAAACTTGTTTGTGTGGAAGCTTTGCCGTTTTCAAACTGATTTCGCACAAGTTTGAGCAGTTTTAAATGTGTAAATCAAGACGCAGGCAGTTTAAACTTGCATTTAACATCTCAACAAGCAAATTTTTAAATTAAATTTGATATATTTGAAAGATTTTTATGATTTTGAATCATTTAATAGCCGTCTTAGTTAGATATGGCACACCCAATCATCATAACCTCAACTGTAGCTCAATTTTAGGTACAAAAGTTCCCCAAAATGTATTCGATAACTGATATATCGTCCCTAGGTAAAGCTCTCCAAGCTAGTTTTAAATGAAATTTTAGATTTTCTGCAAAATTTTGATGACTTGAAACACTTTAATAGCGAAAACATTTAGTTATTATTCACAGAATCCTCATATGATCAATAGAAGCTTGATGGTTTGTACAAAAGCTACCCAAAATATAGTCGATAACTGATATATCGTCCCGAGGTAAAGCGCTCCAAGCTAATTTTAGATTTTCTGGAAAGTTTTTATGATTTACTTGTAGTTATAACTCACAGAATCATCATATCATCAATAGAAGCTTAGTGGTTTGTACAAAAGCTGCCCAAAATATATATTCGATAACTGATATATCGTCCCAGAGTAAAGCTCTCCAAGCTAATTTTAGATTTTCTGTAAAAGTTTTTATGATTTACTTGTAGTTATAACGCACAGAAATCTCATATCATCAATAGAAGCTTGAAGGTTTGTACAAAAGTTCCCCAAAATATATTCGATGGCTGATATATAGCCTTTGGAGTCATATTCGATAACGATAGATCATAATTTTGAGCAAAATTATGGTTAGTTTGATGGATACCTTCGCAGTCCAGTTGCGATTGTTGATTTCGCAAGCAAAAATTGTATGAAATAACAGAAGGAGAATCATAATTTGCCAATTTGCTCACCAAGCACTCGTTAAGTAACAACTCTCCCCCGCCTCTCCAGGTCTTTAGGTCTTACACAAAGTGTGCTAATAAATGACTTTCTGTCGCTGTCCATCTACATTTGTAGATCGCCATGTAAAACCACGATGCGCTGTTGCATGACGTCCCTTTTTACAAGCCAAACACGAAACAATGCAAGTGAAATTTTCAAAACACGGTTTTTATTCACACAACAACCGCAGCAGCGGCAGCGGCAACACCACCAGCACCAGCCCTTCCACTTGTCAGAGCTAATGACCATGACATGACCAGCGCACGACTGACTGGAAGTGGGAAATCATAGAACAAAAAGAAGAAAAAGAAGAAAAAACCTCTCTCCGCTGGCACTCAACTTTGCGAACAAATTAGATTGCACACAGCAGAAAGAGGCAGGCAAACGTAATTCAATTTGATGTGACAAAAGATTGTCAAAGGATGCTCACACACACACACACACACACCCACACACACACACACGGTCGGCATTTGCCTATAAGGTCAGCCTCTAGCCTGCAAAATCAGTTTAACTATGCAACAATAAAATTAACAGATTTTTTTCGCTTCCATAAAATGAAAGTTCAAAGCTAAAAATAGTTAACATTGTTTTCTAGTCTCTGCCCAGTGGGTGCTCCTGGATATAAGTTTTTAAATTGGCCGTAAAAGCCTTTCTGGCCAGGTCAAAAAAGTTGACACAAAGAGAGTCCAAAACTCAATTAAAACATGCATTAATGTGTTGCACTCAGATCTCTGGACAAGCTAAAAAGGAGGAGGAAGGAGGAATGGGACAGGAGGCAGGAGGCATTTCTTTGATTGAAAAAGTGTATGCATAATGCAGTTTCATAATCTTTATGGTAGAATTTTCAGTGGAAGTCTCACAGGTGCCGCAGTCCGCCCGCTTTGTGTGTGATTCTCAAGGCAGAAACTTAAGCAAATGTTTCCTGAGAATTGTCAATGCCAAAGCAAATAGACAAATTCAATTGGTTTTGCTTTTTAAATAGGTCAGGGAATTTGAGTGATGACTTTTGTATACCCTTGCAGAGATATCAAGAAATTTCGTGCTTGAATCAAGCAAAAAAAAAAGGATTTGAAAGAATATACATTGGTTGATTTGGGTATTCCTTTGGAATGTATACTCCTTAGTATTCATTTTTGTTTATTAATAGATCTATTTAATGTTAAATGCTTCTAAAATTTCCATTCAACGGAGCTGAAAATCATCCAAAGGATATTTTAATATTCCAAAGAAAGGATTTCAAAAGCTTTCCATTCCATTTGAATCATTTTTTCTGTGTACAATGCTAGTTTTACCTAAATAGTGTAAGTAGAATCATTCTTGATTTAAGTATTAAAAATCTTAATTTAAGAACGTTTCTTAAATCCCCAAATTTTGGAATTTAAACTCAGATTGGAAGTTTGGGATGGTTCTAAGTACTATTAGAGCCAAATTAAGACTTTTACAGGCTTAGTTTTAGAACGAATTAGGCTTGAACTAAGAACTTCATGCTAGTTTCTTTTTAAATCTAAATTTTGTTTACTTTGATCAAAAAATAATAAGAATATGTTTTTAAACCAATCTCTCTTGGCACTTAATACCACTTTCCTGAGTTCTTTGATGCTTAAATCAATACCGATCTATGCTAGAATCTATCTGGAGTTGTTTTTGAATCAAAGAAAATATAAACTCTTTCAGGTTTTATACTATTTTTTTTTTATTTTGATGGATGAATGAAAGTTTTAAGCTTTTCTCAAACTAAAGAATGAACTAGGTATAAGGAAATGGCATGTAAAGTGCTGCCCATAGCTGTATCAGCCGGTGCTGCCCAGCATTAATGTGGTTTTACCCCATATCTTGACTATTTTCAGCATTTCTTCGGCGAATCGATAAATAATACTGATTATTATTATAAATAATGCTGATTACTATATATGCGTAGCATAAGAATCAAAAATTTTGTAAAATCTGTTACCAAAGTGGGTGAAACTACCCGGAAAAGTTAAATTTTGTCAAGTTTGTGCTATGAACTTTGCTTTAAGAACTAAAAACTTGCTTCAAAGTGATTAATTTGTACTTCTGAGCTTAGATTTAAGTAAAAGAGTGATTTTATAGTACTTTCTGCTGCTTATAACTTCATTGTGTTTCATTTTCCTTTCGAACTACTCAATGCTAGCTATGCAACCACATTTTTTTTCCCCATCTTTCTGAGATGGAATGGCCTTATCTAGTCTAAACCAAAACAGGAAGTGCGTTAAGCTCTTTCCAATTTAATTTGCAAAGCTTAAATTTCGCAAAATCCGTAGAAATTGATTATTGCACATGAATGGCAAATGCAATTTCATTTATTTTATTTTAATATTCGGTTCAGGGAACGTCGATTCCAATCAGCATTTTTTGTTTTTTTTTTTTTAATAGGATGGAAATCCATTCGAAGAATTCACACACAAAGGCGGCGGCGGCGGCGGCGGCCAAGAATGGGACAATAATTGTTGAGAATTGTTATTGACATCGTGCCAGGCGGGGTTCAGTGAAATCGAAATCGATATCAGCCAAAATCAGGCAGGTTTTGCACTCTCCCCGAAGCTTTGGCTTATCAAATGTGTCAACATTTTTATTTATGACTTGTTAATTGCAAAGAGTCGAAAGAGTTGGCAATAACCGACAGCAGCAACAACAAGTGCACACACACACACACACACACACAACGGGCCAGCGGACGGACAATAAAGCGCGAAATTCCACACACACACACACACAACCAATATGTGTGTAATAGATGTGTGCGAATAGCTCGCCCGCCCGCCCTATAGATACAGCTCATTCATTTCAGGCCTTTATCGATAAGCACAAATCGAGTCACCACTTGTGTCAATGGTTTTTGCAATTGGAATCCCACATACATATTATTTGGCATACTCTCACAACTGGGAATGTACACAAAGCCGATGGTTAGCCATTATCTTTTATCTATTAGATAATGCCAAAGAGTTGTTATTTATTTGCCGGGGGAGGGGGGGCTTGGACGGTTGGATTTGCTGGTGTTTGGCTGGCTACCTGTGCTCCCCACCCCCACACAGCGAAATGGAACTGCGCAGAAGGAACCATAATAAACATATTTATTTATATATACTTTCCGCCTATACAATAAATGCGACTCTTATCAAAAATTGAGGGGGGGAAAAAATATTGTGGCAAAATTCAAACAAAAGTTGTTAGGATTTGTTTGTTTTTGGTACGCTCTTTTGTTAGATTTTGGTTCCCAGTGGCTAGTAAAAGATTTTTCAGTAGTTTTTGTGGAGTAAACCCCATTAGTATCGTCCGCTCAAGTGGGACTGACTGTCATAACTGTGATGATATCAGGGATAAGGGTGCTTTGTGCTTACTTAAAACATCCATAAAGTCAATAAGTTTACCTCAAAGGCTCGAAACTATTGCAGTTATGTACATATTAAGCGATATTCAACGATCTTAAAGAAGCCTGGCCTAAATGCTAGGCTTAACATGAAATAAGCTTGTTTGGAAATCAGTTCAAGTCCGAATTTTTTGTTGAATATTGTAGTAAACCCCGCCCTTCTCTTTCCAGAGTTGCTTATCGATTTCCTTATTGGAAAAATATACTCACAAATGTAATCAGAGCACCCAAAAATCTATATAACGATACCCCTTTTGTATTTTTCAAGTCTGTACCCCTTTTCCCCCTCCAAAAGTCAGGTCCCCTTTTACCTGATCCTAAAAATATACCCAGAAATGTAATCAGAGCACCCAAAAATCTATAAGACGATACCCCTTTTGATTTTTTGATATTTTCCCCCTTTCCCCCCTCCAAAAGTTAGGCCCAATTTTCACCAGATTGAAAAAATATAGAAGTAAATGAAATTGGAGCTGCCAAAAACCTATAAAACGATACCCCTCTTGATTTTTTGATGTTTCCCCCTCTTAAAGTCAGGCCTCCTCTCTACGGATTGGAAAAATATAGCCATAAATGAAATTGGAGCTACCAAAAACCTATAAAACAATGCCCCCTTTTGATTTATTGATATTTTACCACCTTCCCCCCTCCATAAGTCAGACCCCCTCCCACCTGATTTTAAAAATATAGACAGAAATGAAATCGGAGCTAACAAAAACCTATAAAACGATACCCCTCTTGATTTTTTTGATATTTTACCCCCTTCCCACCTCTATAAGTCAGACTCCCTCTCACCAGATTGGAAAAATATAGCCAGAAGTGAAATCGGAGCATACAAAAACCCTTAGGCTATTTGCAATTTTCCAGGATATGAATGCCAAGGAAGAGGTCGCTGTGTTAACCCTAATGAACTTGTTCTACCGACTACAGATTAAAGCAGTGGTGGGCACCAAATGTAAGTTTGGTAACAAGCCAGACAATTGCACTTGTCGTTAAGTCTCCCTGTGCGCGACGACACCAAGAAGAGAGGCAATTTATAATGCGGCAGTTCCAGGAACATAAATCTCGGTGCAAAGGCAGCAAGGACTTGCCCATTAAAACTTAAAAAAAAATACTTAAAAACAAAAGTTTTTACCAGTTCCTTGAAATTTATTGAAAATATGTCAAGATTTTTGTTAAAACAAGATGTTATGAAGCAAAATTCCAAAATCTGAGGTTCAGGAACCGATTTGCAAGCCGAACCCAAGACTTTCTAATGTGTTTGAACGCCCCCAACTGAAAATCCTGCAGTTTTATTAAGAGCTTTGGGTTTTAAGACCTGGGCTTTTACGTACTGAAGTGTCTCAAAGTGTTGCTAGGCATCGAAATGGCTCTGAATTTCAACATTAAGCAATAAGCTGTTTCGTTTCAATTCCTTTTCTGATAAAGATTCTGCTATTCCAAAAATGTGTATAAACCTTGTTTAGTTGCATAATTTTCATTACAAATACTTTTCAAAAAACCTATTTTAAGTTAAAAGAAGATTTGCTGTTTTTGTCACGCCCCCGTATTATTGAAAAAACGTCATATCTGCCACAGTTTTATAGATAGAAGGTTCGTTTTTTCTAAACATATTTCGTATTCAGCATAATACATTTATTTGCCAAAGGATTGTTAAAGATTGGATAAGCTATAGGCAAGTTGTGAGCAAGAGAATGTTCTCTGCACTAAAATGCATACTGTGCATACACTTTCGTTTGCGAAGAGTCTAACTTGACTGACTTTCTTACTTGTTTTTTGCAAAAATTCTTCAAAAATTACAAACAATTGAAAGAGTCATACAATTATCGATAGCTTATCGATACATTTGGCAATACCTTACGCTTGAAAATAATTTCTTAATCTTCAAGTTGCCCCCGTTCTTTCTCACTGATTGTTTATCTTCAAGTAGAAATTAGTTAACGATTTGTGCCATTGAGACTGACCTTGTTTTTAAATGCGAATCCATTCAGACGACAACTAAGATAATTACTGGCTGCTACACCCCTCCACCCCATCCCCATCCCCCCTTTTACTTAGCAGCAGCAAAGGAAGGGAAGTGTAATCAAGCAGCTCTCGGGATGATTGGAAAGAAAACAGAAACAGAAACAAAAACCTTTAAGATTCACGCTTATTGTAGCTGAAATTCCGCTGCTGTTGTTGTAGTCGAAGGAGGCGCCTTTCATCTGCTTTTTGGCCTCCTATTGATGAAAGCACTTGCACTTTATATTGTGATATATGCCAGTTTCAAGGTCCCCGCACTTTATCATTCATCACTTATCGAAAAAAAAAGAATCCACATAATTTTGATGTTCACATTTTGTTGATAACCCCCGAAAAGCTCACAGAGATCTGCGTTGTGAGTCTCTTTCCGAAAATGATTTGCATAAATATGCCGCGAAATCTGCGCGCACCGTACGCCAACGGCAACTAAACTAAAGTACAACGCAAAGTCCATGCGACTAAACTAAAATCCAGCAACAACAAAAACAACAACAAAAAAGTAAAAAAAAAAGAAGAAAAATTGGCTTTGTATGCATGTATGAAATTCATATTAAGCTCGCGCAATGGCAGCAGGCGGAGCAGAGCAGAGCCGAGCAGAGCCCGGCAATTGAAAGAGCCCCATTGAGTGGGCAACCCCTCCTGCCCACCGACCCCGACCGACGTTCCCTCTTCCTTTTATTTTATAACCAATTGTATAAAAAATAAATAAATATACACACTGGCGAGTGTGCGTGTGTGCGAGAAGGAATAAGGATGATGATGGCATATATGCCCACATACTCACTTCAATATCGAACAATTTCTATGTGGGACTCCGAGATGAGAGTGCGGAACGAGGCGACGACTTCTCCTCGAATCACTATCAGTCACCGACTGACCAAATATTTTCCCTTGTTTGTGGATGAGTGGGTGGGGTGAGGTGGAGGGGGGGGGGGACAATCCAACCCAATGGATGTTGGGCGTCGAACGCCTAGGTAATTGTCTAGTTCACTTTTTTCTGTTTTCCTTTTTGCAAATTGAAAGACAAGCTGGTTGGATTCGGTTGGGGATTGAAGCTAGTTAATACCGAGATTTATTGTCTCAATTTCGGGCAGCCAAGGGCCCTTTGTGCCCTCAATTTCGGGCCTTTTAATGATCTCAAACATATTGAGGCGCCCTTTCTTTAGATTTTAGTTTAAATTTTTAACCTTTGGTTTGAGTGGGATTTGTTTTTAATATAAGGATAAGGATATTGAAGACATATCCTTCCCAAATGGATCTATTTTTTATTCTGTGTACTTAATTGAAGTAGTACCAAGTACAAAACGATCGTTTGCGAGCCCTGAGTGCACAATTGTTGTTGTAAAACAAGAGCTCAATACCTAGATTTCTTGGCTAGATCTTACCCTGTGGTTGTTGTTGTTTGACAAATGATTTTATGCATATGTATTGGCATTCTAAGTCATTTTCTAACATAATAACAAGTCAAGCCCTACCAAAACATACTCTGTACCAACGAAATTATACGCTCCGCATAAATTTTAATGCTGCAGTAGCAGCTCTGCTACTGCGCTGCAGCAGCGAACAGTCTTTTGATCATAACTCGAAAACCGTTCATCCGATCTTAAGCAATTCTTTGGCGGATCGATAAGTTATACTGATTACTAAATATGTCTAAAAGGTATGAACCATCTATCTTTAGAACTGTGCGAGATACTCTTTTTCCCATTTTCCGACCGTTCGTTCGTATGGGAGCTATATGATATAGTCATCCGATTTGGCCAAAAATTTGTGAAATTATGTGAAAGCATGTGAAACAAACAAATACAAAGCTGCAGCATGCTACCATTACAAACAAAAAAGTTTTTCATACTAAAACTGTTTTTTACACCTATCTTTTGTATGGCAGCTATACCATATGGTTGTCCGATTTTAAGAAAACTTTGTAGAGTTATAAATAAACATAGAAAACCTACGACTACAAAGTTTGAAAACGATTCGGTTGAAAAGAAATAAGTTTTTCTAACTAAGACTGTTTTTCACACCTATCTTTTGTATGGCAGCTATACCATTTAGTTGTCCGATATTAATAAAACTTTGTAGAATTATAAGAAAACATAAAAAACTGACGATTGCAAAGTTTGGAGACATTTCCATTGAAAAGAAAAAAGTTTTTCTCACTAAAACTAGTTTTCCAACCGATTGTTCCTATGGGAGCTATGAGATATAGTTCTGCTATCCGGTCGGTTCCGATTTTATTAGTAGTGTGCAGCTAACAGAAGACTCTGTGCAAAATTTTAGCTCGATAGCTTTAAAACTGAGAGATAAGTTTGCTTAGAAACAGACAGACAAAGCTCAATCGACTCAGCTCGTCACCCTGATCAAGAATATATATAGTTTATGGGGTCGGAAATGAATATTTCTATGCTTTGCAAACTTCTGGGCATAATTATAATGCCCTTTGTAAGTTTATGAAAAGGTTTAGAATGTTTGGGGAAGCGACATATATGCAGAGTGGGGAGTGGATCACGCACCTACTTGGACATACATATATATAGAGTACTACCATATATACATATATTGACTCAAGTGCCCAATAATTTATATCAAATGCCGCGACCGCACCACAAGCTGATCAAGAAGATGAGCAACTCAACTTTGCCTTTAGTGCGTCATGGGGCGACGCCATGTCTGCTGAGATCTGACCAAAAAGTCAATGGAATGCCCACAATATGCATAAGTAAATGTAGTGCAGAGTGGAGTGGAGTGGAGTGGCGTGGCATGGAGTGGCATGGAGTGGGCGTGGCCATCTTCATCATTTACAGTATGTTGTCTGTTGCTGGCATATTCCATCAGAGCAATGAATTGGCATTCATCAGCGATGATAAGTTCAGTTCAGTTTGTAAGTTAGTTTTCAACAACAACAAATGAAAAAAAATGAAAGAAAAAATTCAATTAAATTTGTCGTAATCATTTAACAATGGGAGCGTTAACAAATATTCGTGTTTGCAGTTGCTGTAGTTGGGGGTGTCCATTTACACTTTTCAATTGTATTTTTTTTTTTTTTTTTTGCATATTCCGTTTTTAGCTGCTGGGCTCGATTAGTCAATGAGTTTTGACGTTGTGTTGCCTTTTAATAAGTATAATTGATTGTATGAAGCATTCAGACAGACGGACAGACAGTCAAACCGATATTTATTCATATGCGACAACGCTGCGTATACGCAATTGTTTGCTCTGTTGAAATGTTGTCGGGGGGGGTCGACGTTGTCGTCGTCGTCATTGAGATTGTATAGAAGAAATACGAAATGTGATTTGAATATTTATTTCAAATCGAGTTCAATGAAAGTGCCAAAATATAAGAACCAGTCCCCCCCCCCCTCTCTCTCTCTCTTTGGGGTTTACAATTCTTTGTTTTCCCAAACTTCTGAATTTAGCAATGACCGCTTGCATTTTCATATTTTCCAATCTTCTGCTCAGTTTTCTTCAGTTTTTTTTTGTTGTATTCAAAACGAAAATAAACACATTGCATTGTAAAAGTATCCCCTCCCCCCCTATAATAATCAATCCTCTGGTAGACGATGGCATCCCATGAATTTCAAGCCTGCTGACTCTTCTATGGCGCTTCGGTCAATTGAACTGGTAGAAAGTAATAAATATTTTTATGACTTGTAGTTTTTCTCGGTAACAACAACATTGTGAGAATGAGTTGGCCATTTTCTGGTAAAGGGTATACAAACTTCGGCATAACCTTAGTTAACCCCCCTTTTCACCCCTACCTCTACTCTTGTCTCATTTCATTTCATTCTCTTTAAAGTTAGTCACGTTTCTCCCCAGTGGATTTTATGTCCAATTTTTGCAGTTATCATTTCTAATTACGTGTTGGGTTAGAAAACGTCTTTAAGTTGTGTTCAATTACCAACAGATTAGCCCGTGCGGGCACATACGAATTCCCATATTCCCATTATGCTGTCCAAACAACAATTCTTGAGTTTGGCCATTAAATGAGTGGAACTGTAGCAGCTACACATTATTGTGTTGCCAGGCGGAGAGGAGGGTAGAGCCAGAAGTAAACAAAACAGCAAAATATATATATACATATATATATATATATATATGTGTGTGTGTGTGTGTGTGTGTGTGTATTGTTTTCTAAATATCTGTACATAGTTTTTGCTATTTTTCAATAAATGTTTATGATGGGATTTTGTCTTAGACACCAGATCTTTATTGCTTTGGAAATTTCTGTCCACAAAAACAGAAAGTTTGTATGCTTTAAGCAGGGAATTGACATTGCAATTAGCATTGTTCTTCACTCAGCTAGCTAAAAGTGCAATAGAAATGCGCTTTACTTAACTTGCTAACGATAAATGTTGCATTTCAAGACTAAACTGAAACTTATGGACCTTGTATTAACTTTAAGTTTGCAAAATATTAGCTAAAAGTCAAAATTTCTACACAAAATTGAGAGTTACACACTGAACCGAATCGATCATCCGTTCTATAAACCTTTCTCTTGGTTTGAAAACCTTCATGAACCTCTGCACCCAATCAGACTTACTTCTCCATCAGTTTGCATATCTGGAAACAAAGTGCTATCTATCAAAGTTTTGTAGTTTACATTTCTTACATGTCTAAATAAGGTGAGAATTTTGTTCTATGCTGTCTGCTCACCCAAATGACAGGTACAAATTAAACAAACTTGCTCACTCTATCAATTCAGAACATAGAACACTCGTTTTTTGTTGCTCTTGTGCTTTCTGTTTCTTATTTCTCGATAAAAGAAAGAAACGAAGCTGTCTTAACTTAAAAGCTTAAGGGGAATCATATCGTTTGGCTCTCAGCAACTGAGCAAAACGAGGCAAGAGCTAGCTTAAAGTGTATTTTCTGTTGTTGTTGCTCAGAAAGTACACTCTCACGCATACACACTTGCAGTTCAATAAGGTACACGCACAACATACACACATACAAGCTGCTCCCCCTAATTTTTGCATATTTCTGCTTGTAAATTTCACGCTTGGTACATTTTTATGTTAAATGGAATATAGAGAAAGGAAAATCGAAACAGTTCTGTAAGTTTTTCTATATTTGGCTTCGTTTTTAATACTTTACTGTATATTTCTGCCTATACTTTCGTAGTAACAGAGTATATTACAGTCGGGTTAGACCGAATTTCTCACTTGTTTGAGCTGTCAAAGTTATAATTGAAATCCTACCTCAGTAAAATTGATATATGTGCAAAACTATGGGTTTTTGGCTGTTTCTTATGTACTTATTTGGAGTAGAATAGTAGAATACTATATAAAGTTTGCACATTTAGCAATTTTCTACGGTACAGCTGTACAAAATAGTATTACATATGAAAAAGAATGAAAATTAATATAAAATGCATGTTTTATTTGCACATATATCAATTTTACTGGGGTATATCATACCATTCTAAGAGAAAAAGGTTTTAATAGTTGTAGCTATAGAAGATTTTCTAAGCTGATTGCATTTTTTTAAGGATTTGAGATATTGTGTGGTATTAGAGATCGATCAACTACCCTTCAAGGGAGTCTAAACAGAGATCTACTAAACCTAAACTTCCTAAACGGAACGAGAACAACTGGGCAATCTGCCTATCTTTTGAATATTGTAAAACAGGAATTTGAAGCTGATTGATAAGAAGGTGGCGAGGGTCTAAGATCGGACTAAGGGCAACCTTCCCTCAATGAACTTTAAGCATGATAACGCATTGAACCCTCGAGGCTACCAAGAAAAAGACCCTCTTCTAGGTCAACAGTTGGGAGCCATAGATGGCAGAGCCAGAGAAGTTTATAGAATCTGCTAGAGCAGAATTTCCTTCTATATGTGCATATATTTCTAGAAAGGATTATAAGGTATGTCCGCTCTGTTTTCCCTGATATCCCTGTTGATTGTTTAAGTGGGCCATGAATATGTTGACCCTGCAGATTGAGATGCTGCTTCTCTGACCGCCTGCACAGTGGGCGCATTGTCATTGATCACCCTGTCAAAGCCTAAGAAGACCTAAGAATGGTTGCTTCTATCAGGAAAAATAGTTTGTTAAACTGTAAACCTTTCCCAAATTGCTTCCCCTGTTGATTTTCTCAGTAACGCACTGATAGAACCCCAACCCCTTCTCTTTCTAAGAATACACTGGTATTTTGCAAACTCTTTTCCACTCAATGGAGCCAAGAACCACAAAAACAAAACGTTTACGGGGGACATTTGCCGGTCTTTCATATTTACGTAACAACTTTCTTGACAATTTCTTGTAGTAATTTTTTTTTTTTTTTTTTTTTTTGTATATAAAAATAATTTTCATTCAACGTGAAACAATGACAAATATGCCTGGATATAAATGAGATGAGAATGAAATCACCCAACAGCAGCCACAATGGCGACCATATTTCTTGTCTCTGTTGTTCTATATTTTATAGGCCGGCCGACCGACGACGAGTCATCGTAATCATCATCATCATCATCATCGCCATCATTATGATCATCCACAGATAAATTAATGGCAGTGAAAATGTCTGACGAATGCGAAAACTCGCACTGGACAATTATGATCTCAGTGGAAGGGGGGGTGGGGGGAGGGAGGGAGGATGGGCATACTTTTTGTTTCCAAAGTTCATTTACAATTGTTTTTAATTATTCGCATTGTTGTCTCGGTTAGTTAATGTGTCGTTTAGTGACTGAACTTAATTTTTTTGTGCCCCTTTACAAGCTTGTTGTGTGTGTGTGTGTGTGTGTGTGTGTGTGTGTGTGTGTGTGTGTATGCATTTCACATTATCGAACACTGAGTTTTCACATTCATTTGATTGTAGTTGTTGTTATTGTGTCTTATTTCGGTTCATTTGTTTGTTTTTCTTCTCTTTTTTTTTATTTTTTTTTGAATGAAAGTGAAATAATGCACAATATGCATGTGTGCCGCCTGCCCCTCGTACGTGATCATAAATCAAATGCACAGTGGGACAACATTCGTTAGGTATGTGTATAAAATCAATCAGTTATGGTTTGAACCGTTTTAGAAGTTATACAACACTTTATTTTAACGGGTTTGGGATACTCAAACTGTATATTTTCAACTCATCGGGGCTGTGCTCCTATCGTTTCTTTTACTCAAGCTATAGAAACTGCCCAGAATGTTATAACTAAGCTACTTACTACACCAACCACCAGAAAATATGGCATTGTCCAACACTAGACTCTTCTCTTTGCTTTTATAACAATTATTAAAGACTTATTTTCCATTTGTCATAGGTATAGTAGCAAATCTGTCACTTTTCAACACTAAATTTTGGAAAAATTCGTTGAAAAATCATACAAAAGTATGATATCAACCTAATACAGCTCTAAAATAGAAAAGCTTGAGCCATGTTCGTATATTTCACAGCACTACCAGCTGCCTCTGTACAACTTCAATACACAATTTGACGTTTTGCAACACTAAATGAGCAAAAACCCCTTGAGAAATCATACAAAAATGTACTATAATAATACAGCTCTAAAAAAACAGGACGATTACAACATTTAACGTATACTACAACACGACAAGTGCAACTTTGATTGAAAATCTGATGCATTGCAACAATAAAAGCGCAAAAATTCTATAAAAATGTACTATAATATTTAACAAAACGTAGACAACCCTAAGGAAAAAAGCTTGCACAATATTTGTTTGTTTCACAACCCTACAAGTTGCCTGTGTGCAATTGTGATGGAAAATGAGACATTTTGGTACGATAAATGCCTTATTCGACGCCCAAAACCAACCAAATCTTGGTTCAAAAACGAATATTTTATAACACTACTGTAAATCTAACATTTCTCGAGCATAAATGGTCAAAAAATGTGTTTAAAAATGTTTTAAAACATAGACTACAATATTAAATAAGCCTTATACATCACTAAAAACGCTTTAAGACAGTTTACTTATATGGTGCTAAAATATCGGACATTTTGCAACACTATATGCGAAAAAAGTCTTTGAAAAATCATACAAAATGCCATACAATCCTAAAAGGATTCCTATACAGCACTAAAAAGAGATAAGCGGGGGCCATACATGTTAATTTACCAACACTACAAGTTTCCTGTGTTCAATTGTGATAGAAAATCAGGCATTTTGCAACATTAAATGTACTTCAATATCAAACAAGCCCTACTCAACTCTAAAAACAAGAAGAGTTTGATTAAAATATGCACATTTTTCAACACTGCAGCGAATACATCACTAAATAAGAAAAACTGGGACAATCTATGTGTATTCTACACCACTACAAGTTGCCTCAGAGTTTTTTTTAATTCACATATGGTTCGAACATTCGTTCCCTTGGCCAACAAAGTCAAAATTTTATTCTTAACAAATTCGAATAGAAACCAATTTGAATATTAAAATTTGAAGTGCAATTCTTTTTAGCCAAATTCTAAGCAAACCATTCTGGGTGAGTACGAATCTCTTGGATTATCTTTCAATGCTACATCACCCTACTCTTTCCTTAGTTCCACCATGACTAAACCCTTCCGCATGCTGCACATTTTATTCCCTTTGATTTACCATGATCACTTCTGCTGGAGCTTCATCAAGAGTTATAGCATGTTCCTGGTGGCCATACGCCTGGCCAAAGCTTTCAATGGCTACAAATTGTAAATACTCAATTTGGCCCCACTGTGCCTAAAAAACGGTCGCTGGCCCGTGTCCCATGGCCAGGGTATGGATAGTAGAGAGATAGAGAAAGAGTGGGCCCCACAACCTGCCTGCCTGCTGACTGATAAGATTAGCAGCTGCTGCCGCCCGCCCGTCTCTGACGTCAATGGCCAGGTGAGTGGACTTACCGCATAAAGCCGGTGGAGAGCATCTGCTGATGCTGATGCTGGTGGTAGAGATGTTGTTGATGATGCTGATGATGCTGTCGCAGATCACCAAAATCAATGCTACTGCTGCCACCCGTCAAAGCTGGACGACTACTACTACCACCGCCACCTCCTCCTCCCCCTCCGCTGGCATTGCTGGTTATGCTGCCAGAGCGACTGCCTGCATGCAGGGGTGGAGCGTGCGGTGAGGACGCTGGCGACGCAACAGCGGGATATGAGATCAACTGTTGCTGTTGTGGAAATGTGGTTTTCATGCAGGATGATGACGAGGAGGAGGAGCCCGTGGCCACCGACCCATTGGCCATGATCGAGGGCGAGTGCGTCTGTCGATTGGACTCCGGTGTGTGGGCAATGCTTGTGTAGTGCTAAAATTTAGAGAATTTTGGATTAAAATCCAGCCGGACAGCCGCCCCCCTCACCCCGCGTACTCACCATCTGCAGCACATCGCACTCCTTGGGCACAACGTGCAGCGTTAGCACCGCTGGCGTCTGCTTAATCATCGACACTATGGTGCTATAGGCAATGCCAGCTATTGGCGTATTGTTCACCATCAGCACCCGATCCCCTGTCTGCAGATTGGCGTAGTGAGCCGGTCCGTTCGCTTGCACCTCTTTGATGAAAATGGTCTCCATCGCTTTCACTTGGTATGGCGGCAGCGATGTTGGTGACGTTGGCTCCATGCCGCCGCCGCCGCCGCTGCTGCTGTTGATGCTGTTGTTGCCGCCGCCGCCACCGCTCGATGCTTCCTACACACACAGAGCAAATAAAAAAAAAAAAAAACAAAATTTATATATATTTTTTTACAAAAAAAAAAAGCAACAAAAAAAAAACGTGAAACAACATGGCCAAGGAGAGCCAGCCAGCCAGCCAGCTCCCAGAGGCAGCGCAGAGAGGGCAGCAGGCAGAGTGGAGTTTGTAATAAAAAGTGAAGTGAGCAAAACGCAAATTAGTGCAAAAAAGAAAAAAACCAGAAAAGGTGAGCTACATTTGTCTAGGCGAAGCCCGACATACACTTCCTTTTTAACGAGCTACAGTTTTGCTTGCTCCAACTGTCCTGAGGGTAGGTAAGATAGGGGATTCGGTACCATTATAAGGTATTGTAATTCTCTTGGTTGATCAGTATAGGATCCTTATATTGATAAAGTCCTTCAAATTCTGCTTCCAACCTGCTGATAAGCCTTACTGAGTGTGGGAAAAACTAGGAAACGAATCATCTACAAAACTTCAGTTCTTTTGACTCTCAAACAGATACGAGAAATGAATGATTTTAGGTTGAATATTTGTTATATGCTGTCTGCTCACCAAAAAGACAGTTACAAATTCAACAGACTCGCTCAATCTCTAAACAAGTACAGCTATTATTGATTCTTCTATCAGTTTTTTGCTGTCCGCTCACCAAAAGGACAGGTACAAATTCAGCAGACTCGCTCACTCTCTGAACAAGAACACTTGTTATTGCTTTTCCTTTCAGTTTTTTTTGTCCATGCTGTCCGCTCACCAAAAAGACAGGTACAAATTCAACAGACTCCTTACTATCTGAACACGAACAATTGGTATTGATTCTTCTTTCAGTTTGTTTTTTTCACCAAAAAGAGTTCTCTTATCAGCTTTTATCTCTTGCAGCTTTGATTTTGACAGCTTTAAACTGAACACGAGCCTGCAAGAAGACTCATTTCGCAACACGAAGTCTTCTGCGTGAAGGTCCTACATGGAAAAACATCTATTAAAAGTTTCTACGAATTCTGAGCTTTCTATGGAATGTCTGGAACGTCTAGCATGGGCTTTTTTGTCAATTCCTTCCGTCCCGTCCTTTGATTTAGTAATGGGTAATGCTTAAAAGGCTTAAAAAAGCTATTAATTAAAGCTCTATTCCAGTTACTAGCATCAAAGTAAGACTTAAAAAGCACCAAGCATCTAGTTTCAACTTGAACTGACCACGCAGGCAGGGCTGGGAGGGCTCAATTTGTAACTAAGTGCCCACCGCTGCTTTATGAAATGCGAGGGATACCCAATCCCTGTTCTCTTCCACTTTCCATAGCCAACCTCACACTATGCTCGATATACCCTCGTTTCTACATCAATGTATGTAAATGAAAAGCAAAAAGAAAGCAACAAAGCAGCGCCAATTTGAATAAGCCGCGCGTGCGCTGCGCTCACGTAACTGAGAGAGGCCATTGAGACTGTGACAGAGGCAGAGGCCGACTCAACCAAGCGAAAAAAAAAGCAAAAGTGCCAAAGCAGCAGCGCAGTCCGATGACTAATTGCAAGCTGACCGGCGCGCATGCGCACAGTAAACTCTCTCGCGAGCAGCACTCTCGTTCCCTCTCTCTCTCTCTCTCTCTTTTGCATCCCACTCACCTGTGGCCAACTGGCGGCGGCATCATCTTCCGGTGGATAGGCAATAAAATGACGCAGCGTAAAACCGAAACCCTGATTCGGTCGCCTTCGTATCACAACCAACTTCGGCTGTATGGATGAGGCGGCAATTGCCGCATTATTGGCCGCCGCTGCTGCTGCGGCTGCTGTGCTAGGCGTCGCTGCTGCTGCAGCGTTCGAGTTTTGTAACATTTTTATGTTGTTGTTGCTGTTGTTGTTGTTGTTGTTTTTTACCCGACCCGGTTGGTTGGGATTTGGGATACGTCGTTCGGTGGATTGGATGATGCTAATACGGTTGCGGTGGCTGATGCTGCTGCTGCTGCTGTGGTTGTTGGTTGTTGTTGTTGGTTTTGGTGGTTTGGTTGTTGTTGTTGTTGGTTGTCGGTTGGCTTAGGTGGTCAACCTGTTAGAGGCGGCGGCTATTTTTTTCCTTTTTGTTGGCACCCTCATTTGTATGGGAAAGCACCCACTGCACCACTATTCCTGATCCAGTTTATATCTTTCCTCTGGTGTTTCTATAGTCTAAGATGCCTGGCTTGATATTGAGGCGCCACGAGGCCCATCGTAGCGCTGAATTTTGGCATTATCCTATATTGATATGGATTTCATTTCACACTTATCCCATCAGGAGCTCTGGAATGAGAAGAAGAAGAAGGAAGGTTAAATGTGAAAAATGTTGGAAAAACTTTGAAAATGTGTCCCTATACCGAGAATTGTTAATAATTTGGAACTAGAAAGTGATATTTTATCGCAGGGAGAGAGAGAGAGGAGGGCAGTGGTAAACGATTGGAGAGAGCAAGTTAAGCTTTGAAAGCTCTTGCAGAGTGCACGCAAAGTGGAAAGCTTTGTAAGCACGAAAGACTACAGCCGATTTACTTGCCCACCGACTCTTACAGTCGATAAATTCGGCTAGAGTCTGTGTGGAAAAAACACGTGTGATCAAGGATAAACATATTTTTGCCTAATAATTGTATTGCTCTCATTTTGAGATCCTTTGGATCTTTATAAAGTCTATTTAATTGTCAAAAAAGTCTGCTCAATATCCTTGAGACGGCTAATAATCACTTTTACTACAATATAAAGAAGTCGCTAAAATCCATATTGAACCATAGGAACAATTTAACACCATCCTTTGGAACTGCTGATAAATATTCTTTCCTTTTTTATATCAATTGGATCTTTATGAAATATCCATTTAATCTTATTTAATAGCTGAATGACGCATTCAAGGGATCTGTTTTTAATATCCTTTGGATCTGACTGTCATATCCCAAGATCAATTTGACCTTCCATTGAACTTTTTTACACGCTCTAATAGGGGAATACCTCTTTAGTGAGAGTAATAATGAGTTGATGTAGCTTCTAAGGATGACTTGTCATCATTTTAAAAACTGAAATCCCGTACCTCCCCCACAATTGTTCAGAGAAAACTTAATATATCCTAATATACTTTCATTATAATACATTCCTAGGTATCCCATAACCTTTACGACACGATATACTTAATTATCTACGGATTTTTCAAAGTATTCGACGACCAGAACACCCCTTAAAGCTGGATAGCTTACTCGAGGATCATTCGATCATTCATCTTCATGAGCTAAGTCCAAGTACCTTTGAAATCTTTCGCACCTCTGGGAGATGAGTTTCCCAACGTTTGTGTCAATGCCCCCCATACATTTGGATTCGCGAAAAATGAAGCGAAGGGTATTAACCCTTTTCTTGCCTTGAAGCCATGATCTTGCCACTTGCCGCCCCTCTGCCACTGCCAGCCAGCCAGTCAGACGGACACAACATTTAAACTTTTTCCATTTTTGTGTTGTTTTATTACTGGACAATTTCATGTGGCCCGTCATTAATGTTTTCTTTTTTTGGGTCATAAACGGCCGGCCGGCCAGCCAGCCGCATTATATCATCATCCGTTTGGTCCGGGCCAAGAGATGTGTGTAACTTCATGTCTTTGAGGAGGTATGTACAGTTAAGTGCTTTTTACTATCTAAACTGAAAAGCTTAAAGACAAAAACCTTTTACAGCTTTAATTACAATGCACATGGTCATAAAAGCAAAAAAAAAAATAAAGAAAAACCAAATACCAAAATAGCCGCAACTAAGCTGTCAGTGTGTGAGTAAGTGAGCAAGTGAGTGTGCGAGTGTGCGAGTGTGGACATTGACCGTCAAAATGCTGGCAGCTGAAAAGTGTAACACGCCTCGTCGCATTTGTAGGTTCCCGCCCCGCTACAAAAAACAAAAAACCAAATACAAAAGAAGAACCCTCCCTCAACCTGGTGGGTAATTAACGCAGCGTTGTCCCCCCGCTGCTTTTTTTTTTAAAGTTATTATATTGTTTTGGCTTAAAGTTTTTTTATTTTTTTTTGCATAAGCATAAATTAAAGTTTTGTTTTTGCCACAAGTCAAGGCAGGTAATACGTTAAGTTTGAGACGACGATCAATGGGATCAGCGCGGGGAGTAATTAGAGGGAAAAGTAGGCCGGAAACTGAACTACTACACATTTGCATATCAACGGCAGCTGTGTGCCTCTCAGGAAGGCTTAACTTACTGCAAAAATTATTATAATTATTATAATAAATTATTTATGCTTGTGGCCCAAAGAGATGACAAACCGGGATTCGTTTTAATCATCGCAGACTGCTTCCCAAACTATTTGGCTTACTAAGCTTCCAAACTGAGTATCAAGTTAATCGGATAAAAAAAAATCGATTTTTCCGGTTCCAAATTTTCCGGAATGTTTCCCTCTTGGGTTTAGTTTTTTAAAAATTTCCCGTAGTTTGCTTATAAACTGATTTTCAAGTCAACAGGATGGAAAATAGTGTTTTGCATAGAGAATTTTCCGGAATTTTCCCATCCTGTTGTCGGATTTACCAATGTCAGTAACTGGTTTCACAAATAATTTGGTTTAATAGATTTAGAAACCAAACTCGGTAGTCAGTCGTATGAAAAATGGTTTTATACAAACATTTTCCAGAAATTTTCCTAACCTAAGAGGGGATTTTCACATCACAAACTATTAAGCATACATTTCTGAAAAATTCGATTGTTAAGTCAATCAGTTGAAAAATAGTTTTATACATGCAGAATTTTCCGAAATTTTCCCCGTTTTTGGTGTCGCATTTTTCAATAACTGCTTTGGGATTCCCAAACGGTTATGCCAACGCTGGCATGGAGAGACTTCTAAGAAACGTTCAGTTGGTAGGCATTGATCGCTGATGAAAGAGCATGGTTTCTCTTGAAACAGCTGTACGATTTACCAGCCTCCTTTGTGGTGTTGTGTCTCAGAAAACTTATTTCACAAATAATTTCGCCTAATTTCTTTAGAAACCTATTTTCAAGTCAAAAAATTGTTTTTTATTATACATTTTCCTGAAATTTTCCAACCTCTGGTAGCATTTTCCAACATTGGACAATCACAAATTCCTATAAAGTCTGGTTTGAAGTCAATCAGATGAAAAATAGTTGTTTACATGCTGAATTTTCCGGAATTTTTCCACCCTGTAGTTGGATTTTTCAATATCAGTAACTTATTTCACAAATAATTTCGCCTAAAATCCTCATAAACTGATTTTCAAGTCAATAATATGAAAAATTTTGGTATTCCCATATAAACTTTTCCGGGTATTATCATCCACCTTGGAAATTTCTTTCATACTGCAATATTGCCCTACAGAAAGGTAAATGCTTCAGCCGAACTTAGCAAATTTTTATCATTTGGACGTGTTGCAGAGTCGTGTAATCAGTCCTAGAAATTTGGAAACAGTAAAACCAAAGCAACAGACCCCTAAAAGATGCTTTATGGGACCACTTAAGATGCGTGAGCTGGCTAAACAGGAATACAAAATGTGAAATAAAATGCTGTCCAGCCTCAAAATCCAACAGTTTGGTATATTTCAAAAAAAGCTTGCAATATCTAAGACGTTTCTGCAACAATTGTTCTAGATGTTAGACTTAGGGTACCATTAGGTGATGGCTATGTAGTAAAAGTTTGGAAACACATCACTTGAACCATTTCTTAAGCTTGCAGAACTTGACAAGGGAGTCAAGAAACTTAGGTCCTTATTTAGGAATAAGTCTTTCTTTTAGAAAGTCATTTCAACCGTAAAGACTACCTCTAGAGTTCACATCAAAAATCCATTTAAGAAGAAATTCTGTGCAAGATAAGATAAAATGGATCGTTTCCTGTGATAACATATCTTAAGTGTATTTTCTGTTTAGTTCCTCCTATCAACTAACTTTCCTTAACTACATTTTTTTTTTTTTACTAATTTCTGGTTGCGTCGTAGTTTTCCCTCAAATGTACAGCAGAATATTTCATTTATTTTATATATATTAATTTTTTAATCGACTTTAATTCAAGGAAATTGATAGACAAAAGAATGAATAAAGTGATTACACTATATATATATATATACATACATGTTGTATGTACGTATGTAGAGCATGCACACACACACACATAGACACTGCATGGGAATTTGTTTTATTAAAAATTAAATATGTAATTGCACGTAATTTGGTAGCCCGTGTCCGTTAGAGCTCTCTGTGTGTTAACTTTATCGATTTCAATTCAATGCGAAAGCAAAAACCTGTCATGATATATTTATGTCAAAATGGCAGCAAACGAACGCTGGACAGAACTACGAAAGTGGAAACATTTTAAGATTAAATTTAATTACTTAGCATCATGTTAATGTCATAACATTTCGCTTCCCATGAATGTTTCCATCCATTAAAAACTTGGATTTTTATCTATGGGGAATCGAATTTGATGGGAGAGGAAGCAGCAGTTTCTTAAGCCGACAGTTTGTGGTAATCAAGCAAATAGCAAAGTTCATATAAACTTAGTATTAATGAATTGATTGGAGGTGGTTTTTTCTTCTTCACTTTTTGTATATTGGAAACACGCAGTGCTTTAGTCGTACCGAATCCGATGAAACATATTGTAGCTATATGTACGGAGAGCTTTAGATATGGGGTCTTTAAAGGCATCATTGGCCCTATGGGCACACTTTAAACCTGGTCTCGCTTCTTGGCGCCAGCCGCACACAACTGTTTCGCTTCGAAGGGAATTGAAATTTCATCTTCTCTATACCAGCAAAAGTGTATGCTCTGTATAAATTTGGCAGCTACTTTATAGGATCGATGGTAGATGCTTCCCTTAGACTGTTACAACTATACTTTGTGTACCTTTAGTACAGAGTTATACAATGTCAAGGTACGATAATTTCTATTCATATACCCCCCCTATCCAAACTCTTCACCAGCTTGCTCATCATTTGATAGATTAATGATAATATTCTGATCTTTCTGTAATGACGTAAGCTGTTTGTTTCACAATTATAAGCACAATTTGGTCATTATTTATATTATGTCATGCTGCAGTTAACAATCTTGTGTAGGCAGTTAAGCGTCAACTAGATAAAAACCAAACGTAATCTGAACATTTACACAATCGAAATCAAGTAGGGACGAGTTAGATAAACTTGGATTTTAATACGTGACATTTCAAATAACTTAGTTGTAAGTTAAGTGAACAGAAAACTCTTAGAAATCGATCGTTGGGGTCGGGATTTGTAAAAATTTGGAGATTTGTAGAAAGTAGACAGCCGTCTATGGTTTATCAGAATGCAAAAAACCTTCCAATGAGGGTTTTTTTAGAAAAATTTTCTATCATGCCCTGTTCCAGCTTTCACTTTTGACACAATTTGTCGAATTTGAATTCGGTTAAGTGGTTTTTATGTAAAATTTAAGAAGTAAATCGGTAAAGAACCTTTTGTTATGAGTCCGTCGTTTTACAAAGGAAGTAAAAATAGAAAATTATGATACAGATTACCTGGATTATATACAAGAAAATGCTAAATTTACCCAATTCGCGTTCACAAAATTGAAAACAGGAACTAATCAGTGTGGTAACTTCTTTCCTTGATAATTAAGCAGGCAAATATTTTGTCAGCGTGAAATGTAGGTATAGTGTGACCATAGCTTACAACCAATAACGCCAAAAACTGAGTTTGTGGTATTTTTGAGTTGGGGGCTGGTCACTCTGGTTGTTTTGACGAAGAAATTGGCAAAAAAAAATCCCATTCAGGCAACAAATAGTATAGAAAAGTACTTTCTTCGGATTTTCCAATATCTTCTGTTTTTATACCCTTGCAAAGCATACAAATATTAATTTCCTACCCCATAAACTATATATATATACTTGATCAGGCTGTTTGTCTGTTTCTACGCGAACTAGTCTCTCAGTTTTAAAGCCATCGAGCTGAAATTTTGCACAGAGTCTTCTTCTTGCCGCACATTACTAATATGTGGGACCCGACCGGATCGGCTGACTATATCTCATAGCTCCCATAGAAACAATCGGTCGGAAAACTAGCTTTAGTATGAAAAACTTTTTTCTTTTTAATGGAAACGTCTTCAAACTGTGTATTCATAAGTTTTCTATGCTTTTTTATAATTTTGTCAAGTTTTATTAAAATCGGACAACCATATGGTATAGCTGCCATACAAAAGATAGGTCTTGAAAACAGTTTTAGTTTGAAAAACTTTTTGGTTTGTAATGGTAGCATCCTGCAATTTTGTATTTGTTTGTTTCACATGCTTTCACATAATTTTACAAATTTTTGGCCAAATCGGATGACTATATCATATAGCTCCCATACGAACAATCGGTCGCAAAATGGGAAATAGAGTATTTTTGATTAAAATATTTAAGCGAGCACTTGCAAGGGTATAAAAACTTCGGCACAGACCAAGTTAGCTTAGCTTTCTCGTTGCTTCATGTAATTTTATGAAGAAACAAGAAAGCTAAGCTAGCTTTTTCTTGGTTTTTCCACCCTTTCTTTTCCATAATTTGGCCTTATCTTATTTCTGAATAGTTCTTTCTTAGTTCTTTAAATGTAAGAATAACATTTTTCGACCCACAATCAGCAGAGAGTTAAAGATATCCCGATTATGATCGGGAAACTGTGTGTGTTTCTATATCTTGTTGCTTTTACAATCATCACAAAATTCCCCTCAATTGTTAATCAACTTTGTGGCTTTCCAGATTCATAGTTTCCACCACCTACCCACATACTTTCCACATTTCCATGGCCCACCCGTTGAGTTTGTTTTAATTAGCTGCCGCACAACATATTGGAAAGGTCAAAGGTGTCTCTTCGATTTGGTGTTTAAATAGGTGTGAAGTAAATCGCCGATATCATCTATTTGGAAAACCTTGCTTTAAGCATTTTTTGTTTTTTTTTTGCACTAATTCAACGTAATTTAACAACAATATCAACTTGAAGTCAAACACATGTAATTACTTAGAGACAAAAACAAAAAAACACAGATTGTACCGATACTAAACTCTATAATTACCCCCATTGTTGTTGCAAAAAGCAAAACCTTGTTATTGTCAACATTTAAGACGATATTTGTGTGACTGTGTGGGTGTGTGTGCGTTTTTGTGGTTATAGATTAAACTAAAGGTTGCAATTATAACACTTTTGAACCGATCAAATTTCGCTTTTACAACTGTAGAATCTTTTTCCCCGTTTCTGTTATGGTTTATGTATATTTTTTCCTGTGCCGATCAGATTGAGTATCTTTTCCTGCATGGAAAAGAAAAAAAACACACAAAAAAACGATGATATCACAATAAAACGACGAACAATCAACGTACGAGCTTTATTGACTTTACTTGTTGTGTGTGAGTGTGTGTTTTTTTTTTAACTTTTATATTTGTGATAACAATTAAATTGATTGTTTTGCACTAAAGAATAAAAAAAAAAGCAGAAAAAGTCGCGTAGGCCCCAGAGCTATGGACAGAACTTGCGTGTAATGAGCGAACAAACGGTAAAAGTATACAAAAGTAGAAGAAGCAGCAGCAGCAGCAGACGAAGTAGAAGTAGAAGTATGCATGACCAAGTAGAGTGAAGTAGTGGGCGGAGGGAGGGGGGAGAACAGGGAGCAGGGAGTATATTACATCAATCAAAGCAGCGTTGGGGGCGGCGACCAGACACTAAAAAACAACAAACACACTCACACACACACACACACACACATAGAACAATCGGGCAGCGTATAAAAATGAAATAAAAACAGTTATCTTAAATGGATCAAAGTTGTGGGGGTAACAACTATTCTGTAAAGAAAGTGAAAACTACCTAAAGAATGTAAGATATGGCGCTAAACCGCTTTTGAACCGGTTCAGTTGGCTATTATCTTACTTATAACAGTTCATAGCTTAATTAACGTTGGAGCTAAGACACTGAACCCCTTTTGAACCGGTTCAAAATCGATTGGGTTTGTATTTGTGCAGTTTGTTAATCAAATTTCAAGTGCGCTTTGCTCTTGTAAGTACTTGAAATAAGTATGAAACATTCTAAAATCGAAAGTCGAGCTTTCATTTGATTGAAATGAGTACAATATCATTTGAACTTACTGAATCAATAGGATTCTGATCTTCCAGTAAGCCAATAAATGTTGCTTCAAGCACAATACTCCCAAAAAGTGTGCAATATATCAAAAAAATTCTTGAAATTCTCAACTGGTTTTCGCACTTTGGTTAAAAAGTGTTTCCACAACTTCTCACCTAAAGTAATATCATTTTAATTCTTGAATCTTTCCAGTTGTCTTTGATTTAAGGTCTCCCACAAAGTGGGTAGATTGAAAAGAATATTTAGCGCCGCTTTTACATCTTCTAGATAGCTGCTATGTGTCAGATTAGCTTACAATCTATCTACCAGTTGCAAGTGTGTTTTGATACACATATTGAACGAACTCCTTCTCGAGAACCATTGAAGGCATACAGCACATTGCTTGTTGTTGTTTGCCATCATGGTATGAGGCTCGCTTGATTGCCAGCATAAATGCGGCCACGAAACAGGTGAAATCTTTCGAAAATCAACCGAAACTTTGTGTATCGTATCGTTAAGATGTTTAGAGGTACTGTAGCAAGCCACAAGACATCAAAACCAAAAGAAGAAAGATAGAATTCGTCGAAATCCACTGCGCAAGCAGAAAATCATGTCTCGGTAAAAGGAATTATCAGCAAGGACGTGACTAGGGACTCGGTGCATACAAGAGACACCCGGCCACTAACTATGCTCATCATTAACCCTTTCCCATGCTTAAGGTTCTCGCTTAAGCCTAATCGAACCGTTTTGCCTTGCGGATTTTAGATTCGGTTCAGCATGATTCGAAAGGAAATCGGTTTATGAGGCGGTTCCATTCATCAGCTGAACCGGTTTTTTATGCCTGGCACAATAAAGACTTGAAATAACATAAAGTTGAAAGATTTATTTGAACCGAACCGAACCGAACCAGCTCTAGTTGATTGAAAAGTGGGGTTCAGTGACTTTTCCTTTGGAAATTGGTATGTGTAGATTGAAAATCTCATATCCAAACAGTGCTTAAGGTACTGCAGACCCTGATTTACCTATTCGCACGATTCGTATTGTTATTGTTTTGCTGACCATCAAAATAGAAACTTGTGGTGTTATTTCCTTGCTGATTTGTGTATGTTTTGTTGTGGTTTATAAAATATGTTTTGATAAATATCGACAATGGGCATAAACACACACACACACACACACAGGAAAGCAGAAGGAAAGCAAGCATTCAATTGTTAGTGGAAGGGAGAGAGAGATGCAAAGAAAGAGTAAAGAAAAACTACAAGACACGCAGCAAAACACACGCACACAAAAAAGGTCGTTGAATGAGGTCAAGGTAGTCCCAGCCTCTGGCTCACACACACTCTCTCCCTCCCTCCCTCCCTCTCTCTGGCTCTATCTCCATCTTTGCCTTCTCTTTGGCTATGTGTTGTTCCACTTCATTTATTGATTTGCCGTCAGTTTGTCAGAAATTAGATTATTAAGGCTCAGCTGGACCAAATCTTTATCCCCCAAACGCAGCAAAGACGAAAACGGCCAAACGAACATTAAATAAACAATTCGAAAATAAACGTAACATGAAAACAACACAGAATTCAATGTGTGAGTGCGTTGCCTTTGGTGCGAGTATCTGGGGCTATCTTTGCGTATCTCACACGACACTTGGCAACAAGTTGAATGGCACCCGAGTGCCGCCCGCCCGCCGCCCGCCGTCCGCCGTCCGCCGGCCGCGTCCCGCTCCTGGCCAGAAAGAGAAAGAAACAAAGATTGACTGATCAACTGTCTGAGTTGTCGATAAATGCCTCCTCCACTTGCACCTCCTTTTGCTGTGCCCGGTGTGTGTGTGTGTGTGTGTGTGTGTGTATATAAGGTCGGTAAATTGCTCTTTGATGTGTGTTTGCGCACAATATTTTTACGTATTCTACCGTCTGTGTGATGTGCCAAGCAAACGCGGCAACACTTGGGCAGCGGTGGCCGTGGCGGCGGCGGCGGGGTGTGGGGGCGGGTGGGCTGTGTTAGGGTTAAGAACTTTTAACCGATAACCCGCCGTCAGACCCAAGGTACCAACAATCAGTTGCCATCAAATGGCAAATGGGTTAGCTTAGGTCAACCTTGCAACAAAGTTCAAAAGAAAAACGATTTCTTAACCAAATAAGGGTGCATTTTTTAAAGGCTGGAAGTTTTCCAAGTGAGCGGGTCTATAAGATTTTAAGATTTCTTTAATTGTCATTAAAGGATTTTGAAATCAAGTTTTTGGGGATTCTTTAACTTTCAATTATGTCGAGTTGGAGCTAGGTTAGAGGACTATATCGAATGCCGTCTTCAACTTCCTAGTCTTTTGTAAACTAGAAGGAGAGCTACACGTTGTTAGACCCTTTTATACATTAAAAACATAAACGTCCTTCCTTCCCACTTCCTACAGAGACTCATTTTTCGACAAATCGGTTCTATGGATGCCATCTAACCTCAACCATAATCGACAAATCTGTTTAAAAGCTTCTAATATCAATATTGACAGAGTTTTCTAACGCTTACATTGAAGACACATAAGTTTCTCCCACTAAGAACCATTTTCCGACCGAACTGTTCTATGGCAGCTATAAGATATAGTAAACCGATTTTGTCCAACCTCTAAAAAATGCATTAAAAAACATATTGTATTCATAATGGCTAAGTTCAACGACGCTAGCATTGATAACCATATTATTTTTCCCATCGAGACCCATTTTTCGACCGATCGTTCATATGGTAGCTTTATGCTATAGTCAACCGATTTTGATTAAACTTTGTAGCATTAAGTGAAAGCATATAAAACAGACAAATGCCAATTATAGGGTCATTTCTATTAAGAACAAAAAAGTTTTTCTTACTAAGACTAGTTTTCGGACCTAAGTTTTATATGACAGCTATATTATATAGTGGTCCGATATCTAAACAAGTTTGTGGAATCATAAAAAAGCTTGAAAAACAAATAATTGCAAAGTTTGGAAACGTTTTCATTGAAAACAAAAAAGTTTTTCTCACTAAAAGTAGTTTTTTGACCGATCGTTCCTATGAGAGCTATAAGCTATAGTCGTCCGATTTTAATATAACTTTGTAGAATGAAGTGAAGGCATATAAAATAGACAAATTTTAAATTTCTTGTCATTACCAATAAAAACAAAAAAGTTTTTCTAACTAAGTCTCGTTTTCAGACCTTACTTTTATATGACAGCTATGCTATATAGTTGTCCGATTTCGAATAAAGGAAGTGGAATCATAGAAAAGCCTTCAAAAACTAATAACTACAAAGTTTGGACACCTTTCTATTCAAAACAAAAAAGTTTTTCTCACTAGAGGTAGTTTTTCGACCGATCCTTTCTATGACAGCTATATGCTATGGTCTTCCGATTTTCATGAAACTTTGTACAATTAGGTAAAAGCATAAAAGACAGATATCTGTCAATTTTCTGGTCATTACCATTCAACACAAAAAAGTTTTTCCTACTAAGACTAGTTTTCAGACCTATCTTTTATATGACAGCTTTGCGATATAGTAGTCCAATATCAAACAAAGTGAGTGGAGTCATAAAAAAGCTTGAAAAACTAATAATTACAAAGTTTGAAGATGATCCGACCGATCCTGCCTATAAAAGCTATATGCTATAGTCTTCCGATGTTGATAAAACTTTATAGAATTAGGTAAAAGCATATAAAACAGACAAAAGCCAATTTAAAGTTAATTTCTATTCAAAACAAACAGATTTTCTTCCTAAAACTATTCCTCGTTCAATAAAAAGTCAAAAACTGTGCGGTTCAGAAAAAAAAGGTAAAGTATGTCTGAACCTCGGTTCGAACCCGCTTGCACCCATTTGCGATATTTGTAAGGTGCTGCGGTGATATCTGCCTATATTTGGGGCATGTTGCAGTCAATGGTTCATATGTGAACCAGGTTCCAAAGCCCTTCGAACCGTCTAACCTTTGTGCACATTTCGTATCGAATGTGGGCCCTAATTGTGCATCATTCAAGCGCAGGAAACTTTCGCAGTGTCTCCACTTTGTGAGGGATGTGAATGAAATTGCATTACGCATGCATCCGCATCCGCATCCGCATCCTCTCATCCATTCTATGGCAGGAAATTACCATAAACGAATCAATAGATAAAAGCTTTGGCAATATGCAATCGCATCTGCAACAACAAAAAAAAAACTGAAAAAGAAGAAACATTGCAAGACTCTTTGGAGTTGACTCTTGGACTTGGGGGAGAGATGAGTCGCGCTTTATGTGAGCAATTTCCGTTTGACTGGAAATGTAACGACTTCTGCGGAGGATGCGAGACAACAGCGGTTCAGTCTGGCGAGAGTCAAGGAGTCAGAGTCAAAGTCGGAGTCGGAGTTTAGCTGCTGCAGTTTCTTCTTCTTGAATATGAAATATGCATTGAGTGTGTGTGTGCGAGTGTGTGTGCGTGTGTGTGTGTGTGCGGTGCATGCGCCTGCGTCCTCTGTGTGCACTGATGCTGCTGCTGCTGCACTGCCGCTGTGTTAGAGAAGCCGAAGCCGGAGCCGGTTTGCGGCCTGTTTTGTGGCCTGGTCCTTGAACTGTCTTCTCCCCTCTTGTGCAATAAAGCCAGTGCCAGGGCTGTTGCTGCCATGACAGTGAACACTCTTGATTGACCGACTGCTTACCAAGTGTAGCCACTAAAGTCACTGAAATGTCTAATTCGTTACCCTTTTGGTGCACCAACGCCAGTCCTTACTGTACCCCATGTTAGTCTGCTTGATTGGGTGACGTTTTGTAAGCTTTTGCCCAGCCCTGGTGCTTTAACAGAGCAAAAAAATTAAAAAAGTTGCTGAAACAGCAGCTTCATCTTCATGTCACCTCCTCTCTCCCTCCGTCTCTCTCTTGCTCGCTCGCTCGCTCGCTCACTCTTCTCTGGTCTCTCCTCCGTCTACAGACTCTGGGCAATTGCAAATTGCATTGAACTGAACTCAATGTGGCCTCGAGAGAGAGAGAGAGAGCGAGAGAGAGCGTGAGAGTGGGGAGAGCCAGCTTTGCGTACTGACTGTACCCCAAAAACGGACAGACAGTGTCCACGCTTGTCTAGTCGCATCATCATTTTGCATACCACCTCCCCCCCCCAAAACGTCAATTGCATTTTAACACTCAATATGGGATTTGCCACTCCCTTCTCCTTCTTCCCGCCCGCCAAAGGACTACCGAAAATGAGGCAAGAAATGAGCAGAAAGCCGGGTGGGGCGTGGGGTGGGGGGCACCCCACCAAGTCTAGCCACCCCTGTAAACAAAACAAAAAGGCCACCCTCGCCACCCAACCACCCTTTCTGGTTGTGTTCATTCATAAATGGATTTTAAAGTGGATGCAATCCGTACCCTCAGGGCCTCAGGGGGGGGGGCGGCGAAGGAGTGATTGGTTGGGGGGGTTACGGTGGTTGCTATTATGGGCCTTCATTATGAAATTAAATATACACACACACACACACACACAGATGGAGTGCATGCAGCAACAACAGATTTATATGGTTAAACAAGTACAGTAAAAACACTTGAGACAAACTTGACTAAAACAAAAGCGAGGGGTAACACAACTAACCCAATCCAATTCAATTGGCCAAATTCATCCCCGAAACCTCCAGGGCATTCATACCCACTCGTCTAATCCTGCTCGATTCATCATCCATCATTTTATCAATTTTCCTAATTTAATTCAATGTGTTGGCCAAATGTTCGAGAGGGGGAGTATCAAATCCTCTCATATCCTCTTAATCCTGACTTTAATAATGGATTTTTTTCTGTTTTAGATGGGAGGATAGATGAGGATAAGTGCTATAAATGAGAGCTTTGATGGCTTGAATCCACTTTGTGCTCCATTTTCAGTTGGGACTTCCGCTAGGCGGGAGAATCAAATAAGATTCTACACTTTTCACCTATAATTTCCGTTAATATTTCCTGGAATTTCTCGCTCTATTGTCAAAATGCGGCTCACAAAAGACCCTCAAGTCTCATTGGCACTGCCAACACCTGTGAAATCAGCTTAAACCTCTGATAAATTGCCTTGAATTGATGGAGGTGCTGCCAACTTGTTTCAAACTAGCTTTAACAAGGTCTAAGTTAAGTCAAAGAGCCAAGGGTGCTGCCCATTGGCTTAAAGTTTCTTGAAATTGACATAAATGCAAGCTTGGCCATGCCAACTTGCTAATATTTTTGTGGAAAAGGTCGAAAAAGTATAGCATGCTGCGCATTTTTTATTAAAAGAAGTCATAACCTTTGTAAAAGTTGATATAAATTGGTTCAGGTGCTGCCAACTTGTTTCAAAACGCCTCATAAATGGCTTTAAGTCGGCTAAAGTGTCTAAAATCAGCTTGGATTTGGTTTACTTTACATTTAAAGGACTGTCACTACCCTTAAAATCAGCTTAAGCCTCTACTAAATTGTCTTAAACATACAAAGATGCTGCCATTTTGTTATAAAATAGGCCTTTAGTATGCTCAAATACTATACTATGCCTTTAGTATGGTCAAAATGGTCTTTTGATGGCATAAATTGCTTATAAATGGTCTTAAGCCGACAAAAAAAGCTGCCAACTTGTTTTACAAAATAAATTATGGCATTCTTTAACTTCTTTTTACTAATAAGAGTTGTTTAAGTTGTCTCAAACTTTCAAAGGAGCTGCCAACTTGTTTCAAAATAAGCTTTAAATATTGTTAAACTTGTTAATACTGCTTAGAGTTGTTTAAGTACTCTCAAACTGTGAACGGTGCTGCCAACTTGTTTCAAGAAATCTGTTTAAACTACTTCTAAGCTGCCTTGAACCAATAAAAATGCTGCCAACTTGATTTAAAAGAAGCTTAATTTGCTTTCAACAGCTTGAAATTGTGTCAACTTTTCATGGGTGCTGCCAACTTAGTAAAAAAATCATTTTTCTTGAAATCAAGAAATCGCCTTCCTGCCACCTTCCTTAAAACCCCACTGCTTACTCGAGTACTGCCAACTAGTTGACCATTTGCCCCGTTCAAATTGCATCTTAGCTGACCAGGTTTTTACCTCAGTCAAACGTCTAAATGCAATTACCAAATAGAAGTCAAGTTGAGTTGGGTTTCAGGGCCCCAACAACACACAAAAACAAAACAAAAACAAACAATATAATCACCTCCCCAAGTGCATGGCCTTTAATTGAGTTTTGTGCCCCAAAAAAAAAAAAAAATACACAGAAAATGACGCTGCAATTTGCATTCTCACAGCTCAAATTGAAAACCACAATGCACATGCAAAAGTCGTAAGTCGCCACAAGAAACAACAATAATAATTGCTATAATCATAATTTTACTCAATCGATCGAAGTTCTGTCTGAATAATTAATAATGCGCGAGTGTTGTTTGGCCACCTAATTGCTTTGAACTTTTCAATTGGGTTTTCCCCCATGCACTTCAAATAAATAAAGTTCACTTGTAGCTAAATAATAATAATAATAATAAAGAAAAATGGGTCAAAGGGTTCAACCATTGTGCCAAAGGAGAAGAGATCTCTTTTGCTAATTGAAGTTGGGGAGGGGGGGGGCCTTGGGTCTGGTTTGGTATACAGCTCCCCACTCCCCCCTTTACCGCCGTGTTTGTTTTCATTTCTGTTTTGCCTTTAATTTTTATATTAGCTACGCGCGCGTACAATATCATTTTTTGTTTACTTATAAAATTCATTGTTTATTCTGTTTGGTTGTCGTGCGTTTTTATTTTCCAGTTGTTTTTCTTTTGTTTTGTTTGGTTTTTGCTTGGCCTGTCTTTTTGTTTTTGTGTTGCTGGTTCTGGTTTTTATCAGTTTCATGATGATGATACCCTGGGGAGGTGGGCAAAAAACAAAACTACATTTTGGACCGACGAGCTGGAGCAATGGGTGCCGCATTTACTCAACATTGGATCAAAGTGAGGCAAGTCTTAAGGAATATGCATAATTTGGCAACGGAACGACTGAAACACTGAACCGAATAATAAACCGAACCGGTGCACAGTGGAGTAAATGTGACCCCAAGATGAAGACAACTTTCTCAAGTTTTCTCAGTGTGCAAGGGAATCAACTGAGATTCTACACCTTTTGTTTAGAATTTCTGTTAGTTTTCCTTTGAATTTCCCGCTATACTGCAAACTTTGCAGCTCAGGTGCTGCCAACTAATTTTACAAAGAGCCTCAAGTCTCGATAGCACTGCCAACCCTTCGGAAATTAGCTTAAGACTCCGCTTAGTTGTCTCAATACTAGCTTCAACAAGGGCTAAGCTATGTCAAAGTGACAAAGGTACTGCCCATTGCCATAAAGTTCCATGAAATTAACATAAATGGCAGCTTGGCCCTGCCAACTTGCTAATATGTTTGTTCAATAGGTCTAAAAAGGCTTGTAATGTGGTATATTTTGGAGTAAAAGGAGACATAACCTTTGCAAAAATTTACAAAAACTAGTTTAAGAGCTGCCAACGTGTCTTAAAAGGCATTAAAGTTTATATTAACTGATTCAGGTGCTGTCAACTTGTCTTAAAAGGGCTTGAAGTACAGTCAAACAGCTCTAAAGCGACTTTAAGTCAGCTTTAATAGGGTTAACTAAGACCCTCAATACACATAAATGGCAGCTTGGGCCTGCCAACTTGCTAATATTTTTGTTAAATAGGTCGAAAAGAATTAGAATGTGGTATACTTAGAGTAACTTGTTCAAAAGTAGCTTAAACTAGGACTGAGTTATGTCAAAGAACTAAAGATGCTGCCCATTGGCTTGAAGAATTATGAAATTAACATAAATGGCAGCTTGGCCTTGCCAACTTGCTAATATTTTTGTTGAATATGTTGAAAAAGGCTGAGAATGTGGTATATTTTAAAGTAAAAGAGGGCACTACCTTTGCAAAATTTATAAAAACTGGTTTAAGTGCTGTTAACTTGTCTTTAAAGGCCTTAAAGTTTGTGTAAACTTTTTCAGGTGCTGCCAACTTGTCTTAAAAGGCTTAAAAGTTTATATAAAGTATTTCAGGTGCTGCCAACTTGTCTTAAAAGGCCTGTAGAATGATTTTAAGTAGGCTTGAGTGTATGAATTGGTGCTTGCATGCAGTTTACGTGTTTTTTTATGGAAAAGTGGATGAAAACTGTCTGGTTTCTCAATTCCAGTTGATCTGCATACAGACCATACCAGCCTACATCTCAAATTTGGTTGCTCTAGCTTTTCTAGTCTCTAAGACATGGCTTTATCGACGCGACTGTGGATGCTGATCAAGAATATATATATACATAATGATATCATAGATGCTTCCTTCCGGGTATAAAGATATCTTCAGCAAACTCTACTAAAATTTCTACTATCTGCCAACCATAAATATAAGTGACTCTATTTAGCTGAGAATCTCCAGACAAAATGTTTTCCAAGTCAATCGTTTACTTGCCCCTTCCTCATTTGTGCCTCATTAGTGGCTTCTTTTCACACTTTCCCTGCTTCAATGTCGCGGGCTCTTGCATTGTTTACTAAGCCTGGGCTTCCGAACTGAAGTCTGCCACTTGGAAAAGCCGTCGTCTGTGTCTTCTGTGTTAATTAAGCTGGGCCATTTGTTTCTTCTCCCTCTCCCTCCCTCTTTCTCTGTGTCTATAAATCGCGTGAAGTTTACAACGTTATACAATTATTTAAATACTAATTTGTTATTGCTGTTGCATGACAGAACAACACGATAAAGGTAATGATGACATAACCTTACAAGTTCAGACACCTGACATATTTTTATAGATATATGAAAGGGCGGCTTAGCTTCTCGGTTCTGATAATAATTGAGCGAAAAGTATGTTAAATATTGTTGTTGCCACATTTCCGGCACTTGTCATGGCACTTGTTCCCCCAGTTCCGAATCGAACAAGAACCGCAAAATGTTTTGTCATTTCATTAGGTTTCCAGTTTCGAGTTATGATGAGTTTGTCACCTTATCGCAGAACCGGAGAACAAGCGAGGAGGGGGGGGTGGTGCTGTTGGTGGAAAACCTGTGTAGTTTTTCAGTAATGGCCTTGCTTTGTGATCACAGTTGACACAATAATTATGCGAACAATCAAAAGTATGAAGTTTCTTGCCCTATTATCATCTATCTACCCACAGTCTTTAGTTGAAATTTGATTACCTTGATTGGCTTTTCAACTATGCCCCATTAATTCAATTATTTCTGATTTAGATTTCCCGTTAATGCGAGTTGCAGCCAAATTAGAGTGCACTCGACTTGCCTGGCAATACAATTATTTCTTAAAATAGTCACAAAACTGAAACACAATATTAATAATTTGGCGTAGTCAGGGAATGGGCTGGCTTATTATCCGTAAGCCACTTGAGCCGAAGACGAAGCTTGAGTAATGAATGCAGTTGCCCTCACATCTCATCTTGGTATGGCGATCGATATTTTGACTGGCCGTCCTTTAAGCGACTAACTTGGCGGTGCACAGTGGGTTGTGGGGGTCGCAAAACTTGAAGGAAATGAATCTGCTATGCGAAAACTTTACACCTTGCTGCAAATATTAGCTTGGCAAGGCGCTGAAGCAATAATATTATATAAACTATTTTTACGGAAAATCTATAATAGGAAATCGTTAAAAGAGGCCACAGAATGGAACTAAGACCTAAAAGTACTAGCAACTTCATTTTGAAGCCTCATTAATTGGCTTTCTTATATCAGTATGTGTCGTTTGGCTGCAGTGTAAACGAAACAGTAAGGACAGCTGCTTCTAAGACAAAAAAAAAGGACAATTTTCCATTGTTTTTAGACTGGTAAAGACAAAAACCCCACAATTTGCTTTTGTAGACTGAAATACTCCTCTAAAACTTCATTGTAGTGTTAATATTAAAGACTTTTCAACCATATTTTGAAAGATATGGCTGTTTTTATGGTATTCAACCTTTGTAAACAGATATCTTATATGATTGGGAGAAAGATTCGACGAAGAATCTAAGTATCTCAGTTCTTTAGACAATTTTAAGAGCAAAAACCTAAGACTTTTTGGCTTTATGCCTGAAATTTTTGGAGAAAGTTAATTTTTAGATTTTATCTCATATTTATAAGCAAAGAATCGAACATCAGATTGGTAGTCTGTCTTTAATTTGGGACAATTATGTCATCCCCTTTACCAAGTTGAAGTTCCACATGATGGAAAGGAATTAAGAATAAATTTGAAAAAGTTTAGTTTAGTTTTTTATAGTTTTCTCTAATTTTTCTGAAATTTTTATATGGAAATTGCTTAACCTTATTCCTTAACCAGATTATAAAATATCCCTTATTCAATCAACATTCAAAAATATGACTTTTTCTCACCAACTTGTACCACTGTGCCGCCTTGGCATCAGTTAACAGTTGCTGTTGGCTGTTTTCTTTCTAACGCATTTGCCTACGCTTAGTGCGTTGGTGTCTAAGTTGTATTCTGTTTCATTCTGCTTTTGTTTTATAATAAGTTGAAGGGGGATGGGTGGGTGGCTGGTTGGGAGTTTGCACGTGTCCCGCCCACACGTACACAATCATCAGATAATCACAACGCTCGAGTTGATAATACTTTTGACATTGAATGGGTTTTGAACCTGGACAACCTACCTAAGAGAGAATCTCAACTAGCTAGCTTGGTTGGGTGACTGGGTGACTGCTTCCTGCTGCCTGCTGCATTTCCTTTCTGATTCTTCCGGCCGCCTGGGCGTGAAATGTAATCAGGTTGACAGAGACCAAACCTTCCCCCAAGCCGCAGGTGTCGGATTGCGTTGCCCATCAAGCAATCAGTTGGCCTGCACCTCCTCCCTGGCTCCTCACATAATGTGGCCAAGTGTGCGCCTTGTCTGAATGAGTGTGTGTGTGTGTGTGTGTGCTTTGCAATTGCCTTTTGTTTGGTCAACCGATAAGCGAAGGCGAATGCGAATGGAAATGCTTGTCCCATTTGTTTGTAAGTTTATCAATATGCAGGGCCCTCCTCTTAGTTCAGTTTCGCAGTTGTTGCTATATTTTATCCCTGACCCTGACTTTGGATGGATGCTGCTGTATAAGTTATGTAATGGCATGTGTTCGCTTATCCATTTAAATTGTAGAAATTAATCTTGAAGCCAAAGTATTTACTGGTAGAGAATGAAAGGATAAAGAACTTTAGAAGTGATTCATTGGACATTTCCACAGAAATTAATTATTAGAGCCAAAAATGCTCTGAACCCAAGTTTGAACCACTTCTTCGAACCGAAACGAACCTTTTACAACATTTTGTATGTAGATTTGAACCCTTGGATGGTAGTCAAAAAAGGCCAGGACACTTTTTTTTATCAAATGACTCAAATTGAAATACAATTATATTGTTAACAATCCTCCAATTGTTATTTTCCTCTCACTCGTCTGTCTTAAAAATCCATCAATAGATAATTACGCATAATTACGATACAAAACAACAGCAACAACAACAACAAAAACTACAAAACAGAATTACAATTGCTCAATTCGACAATTATTGGCAACAACAATGCAACGGCTGGCGAATATAGCGGGGCTAATAACGGAATTCAAGTCGGAGGAGTTGGACAACAATTGTGTGCCCAAATCACCTTTTGTTGCTGTTGTTGCTGTTGCTGTTTGGTCAAACACGCAAGAAGCAAAAGTAAAGAAAAACAACAAATAAAATTACATAAAACCTTGGACAGCAAAACACCTCATCGTGTGGGGCGGAAGGGGAATGGGGGAAGAGCAGCAGGAGAAGCTTGGGAACTCTGCCTGTCTTCGCCTGTTCGTTTCGAAGCACGAGCCTAAAAAGCGCTCCCAATGACGTTCATGTTGTGAGGCGCAACGAACTTGCCTAGTTGCTTGATTAACCTTCTTTTTTATTACAATATTCGACGGTTTTTGTGGTTTCAAGGCGGCGGGAAATTAAATGAACTGCAATTACTGCACCCAAAATACAACAACATCAACAGCAGCAGCAACAACAACAACAAAGAAGAAGACGGTGCAGCAGAAGAGGGCAAAAGAGAATGGAGCCCAGCTAAGATAGGATCTTTGTAAGCAGAAATGTAGTTAAATTAAAGAAGAGCGTGCAGAACTTAGCTGAGTAAGCTTTCAGTCGCTGCTCTAGCTCTCTTCACAATTGCTCTGAAGAGCTTGCCTAAAGTCAAGGAGAGCCCTTTTAAGAGTGAAGCTTGAAACAAGTCTAGGACTTGGTTCTAGAACAAAAAGCTATATAGCATGATCTTGTCTGAAAGAGACCACAGTGATAAGGGAAATTGTATGAAATTGCCATCTCCCAGTTGGAAGATGAGAGCTAATTAACGGTTTGTTGCTCTCAGCTGCAAGTACGACAGAATCAAGGCCCCAGGCATATTCTATAGTTTCAAGTAAATGTATGTACATATGTAGGATACCAAAGAGAGCCCTTTAATCCATGATCAAGATCGCTTTTTTACAAAAGATTCACCCAAGAATCTTTGGTGAAGAAGAAGACCTCCTTGAACCTCAAAACCCAATTTGCATATGCCCTTGCTAGCCAGAGAGCGGCAAGGGAAGTAGTGTGCGTGTGTGTGTGTGTGCGGTGTTTGTGTAGCAAGAGAGCAAGAGCCGAGAGTCAAGTTGGAGTGGAGCAAAGGCAAAAGGAGAAATACTTACCATACATACATAGGTATGTATGTTTGTATGTATGTAGAAAAAAAGCAGGAAGACAACTTTCGCTGTTTATGTACAACGGGAAATGTGTACAAAACAACAACAAAAAAAGAAGTAGAAGGCAGCCAAAATACTTACACCAGCACACACACACACTCGTTCAAAAAGAGAGCTGGTCAAGTGAGAGCATTTTATCTTGTTGTTATTTAGATTTGTATTGTAGTACTTACCAGCCAATGAAGAGTTAAAGTTGTTGTTGTTGTTCTTGTTGTTGCAAGTAGCGGCAGATTTCTTAAAACACATAAGCAGAACGGTATAAACTTTGATTAACAAGATACTCTTACACACAACACAACAAAAAAAAAAAACAAAAAGAAGAGAGAGACAACTTCTTTGAAGGATTTGCCAGGGGCGGACACAAAAAAAAAACAAGGGACTGGAGCGATTTTTTGGGGCGCTTTAAATAGAGATAAAAGCCCTAAAACGAGTACCCAAGAAAACTTTAACAAACGAAAAATATATATTTTCAACAGAATATACAAAATCTTTAGTTGTTTTACATAAAGATGCCCTTCGATGATTAAGCCTAAAACCTTTTGAATAGTATCTGTAGCCTACAAACTTTTCTTGCAGCAAACCGCTAGTTTAAGATCTTGAAAATCGTACAAGACGATCTGTTTACACGCCTCAATTCTAAATAAAATTACATAGTACAAATAAAAAGCGCCCCTTGACAATTTCAAGTCCGCCCCTGTGGTCCAAGAAACCGTTTGAAGAGAACACACACACAGAAAAAAAAACGTAAACAGTTTCATTGACAATTTTCTTAAATGAAATATGGAAAACGTTTGTAATATAATTCATAACATTTAAGCAACAAATCAACCAAAAGGAAGCAGCAGCATATCAAATTGTGTTAAAAGTTCTTTGTTGTTTGCTTGTTTTTTTTATTTTGCGCACATTTCGTAATTGCTTTTGCCAACTTTGTGGTCGCTTAATAATTTTGCATTTGAAAAAAAAGAAACAACAGCAAAAACTCAACAATTTTTCATTTCAATTTCTTTCGCGTTGCTCGGCAGCCAAATGCCGTTGTTGTTGTTGTTGTGGTTGCCGTCGTCGTCGTCGGCATTTAATTGGCGGCGGCGGCGTCGGCCAAAAAAATAATAATAAAAAAAATGTGCTGCTTCCTTTTTTTAACGAAATGTTAATTTCCCCCCAATTTTGGTTTTTTGCCTGTTTTTTTGGACGCACTTTTTCCACCTTTTCGCCTTTTGGCTTCTCCTCTCTTTTTTTCACGAATTCACCGATAAAAAAATGCACTGAACGAACGCGACACACTTGTAGGTGTTGTTGTTGTGGTTAATCACGCACCAGTTTTTGTTTAGATTAATTAATCAACAGCAAAATAATTAATTGATATTTATTTTGTGTTCTTTTCTCGTTTTTTCTTTCTTTTTATGTGTCCGAATGCATCCGCTTGGCGAGGCGGACAGAGTAACAGTGTGACCGTAGATGGCTAAGGCGAAATTGCCCAACGAAATTATCGCAGTCGAAGTGGCCAACTATCGATAACAATCGATAGAACAATGACATTCAAAATTCAAATTTTGTTTTGTTGAATATGGCAAATTTTAGCAGTTAATAATTATAGAAACTAATTCGCTTGAAGGCAGAAAATAAGATGTGTAATTATGGTGTGTTTACAGTTGTTTATTAATTTTATAGAGTGAATTTAATGGTAGGTGCTTAGGCGCTTTGTACACGCACGACAGGTATGGCGCATGCTGCACCACAACTTTTGACTGAAGAGAGAATAATGTATGATGGATTTTTTCGGAGTTTTTATCAGACAAACAATGAAATGTATGATTAAAATTGATATAGACATACAGATTTGAAATCTCATGAATCAAGAAATTCGGCGACAAAAGAAAGTTCTTGGATCAGTTTAACATATAAAATAGGGCTTTTTTTTCACACAACCGGGGTGGGAAAACACCGTTTTTGGTCTAGTTTTATAGAAGTACGTAGGTTTTTGTGCTGCAGACCCTTATCGAAAACTCTGCTCTCATTTTAAGCTTTAAAAAAAAATCCGTTATATTACATCGAATCTCAAGCCAGTCTGTCAGTCAGTACAAAACGACGTGTAAAGACCCCCCAATCGCACCTTTGGCTCTCTGTGCCTATGCGGGAGCGTGCTTGCGTGTGTGTGTTTGCGCAAAAGAAAAGAAACGAACACAAAAGCAAAAACTAAAAAAAAAAAAAAACCAAAACGACGAAGAAAACGAAACGATTGTGGCATTTCCAATACCCCATCCAGAAATCCAGGGCAAATCGAAGCAGCAGCAATCAACTAAATATACCAAAAAAGCAGCTCAAATATTTTCCCGTGCAAAATTCAGTCACAAATATCCGTGGGAGAGAGCGAGCAAGCAGCGCAACAACAACTTACACCAATTAACAGTTAACCCACCAGCTGAGCCAGTGTGGAGAGGAGATTGTAAACAGAAAGCTGACCCGCGCGCGTACTCCCCCCTCCCACCCAGCACTCCCGCTCCACCCACCACCCCCTCCACCCCCCTTTGCCAGCACACTCGCGTATCAATAATTTGTTGGGTTATCTGGACGCGCGGCGGCTTCCCCCAACCTTGAGCATGCACATTGAGTAAGGGTAGGGTCTGGGTTCTCGGAGCAGATAAGACAGAGATGTCGACGGCAGCCACCACTCAAACGATCACGGAGGAGGAGAACCTGTTGCGCGGCCTCAACAAGCTGCGGACGGAGGACAAACTGACAGATGTCACCCTGCTGGTGGAGGATCATCGGTTTAAGGTGAGCCACCGCCCACCCACCCGCCAGCCAGTCAGCCACAGTGAATCCAGGTGATGAATGATTCAATCGATTGCAAATCGCTGGAACATTCTTGTGTTGTTGTTGTTGTTGTTGTTTATTTTCCATTGTTTAACATAACTTTTTGCCTTCAGATCGGAAACAGAAAAAACACATTCAGATATTTGTACTTGGGATTTGGATTTCACTTTCCAAATAGTTTAAACAAATTTCTGGCTTCTTATTCATTATCTAATGTGCGTAGTGTCGATGGAGGCAGGGAGGGGGGCGGTAGGGGAGGGGGAAACCTGACGCTGTCATCGAATGTGCAAAATGTGAAAGTTGACCTTTTGGCGTTTTTGCATAAATTTGCCTACCATTTTTGGAGGGGGGGGGGGGGGGGCGGTCGGTCGGTTTCAATACACTCCGCGGCATCTAATTAGCCACATTTTGAAGCAGAAAATAGTTTTGAAAACTATAGGCTTTTTTTGAAAAACCTCCAGGAAGGTAAAAATGCAGGAAAAACATTATTTTTCAACACCAGGAAGCTGATGGTGCACGAGAAACGAAATTTTTCGACCTCAATAAGTACGGAAAACGTGACTTTTCGCCCCCCGGAAGGTTTAAGTGCACGGATAACATAGTTTTCCGCTCCCAAGATAGTAAAAACGTTATTTTCCGACACCAGGAGGATAAAAGTGCACGAAAAACGTGATGTTCCACGCACGAAAAACGTTACTTTCCACCCCAGGAAGATAAAAGTGCACCGAAAACGTTATTTTCCGTCTGCAGGAAGATGAAAGTGCACGTCAAACGTTATTTTACGCCTGCATGAGGATGAAAGTGCACGGGAATCGTTATTTTCTGTCTGCAGTAAGATGAAAACGCACGGTAAACGTTATTTTGCGTCACCAGAAGAGTGAAAACGTTACTTTCCGCTCTCTAAGAAGATTGAAGTGCACGGAGAACGTTATTTTCCGTCTGCAGGAAGATGAAAGTGCATGGAAAACGTTATTTTTCTCCATCAGGAAAGCGAAATCGGTTTTTTCCCGTCTCCAGTAAGATGAAAGTGCACGTCAAACGTTATTTTTCGACCTCCAGATAGATGAAAGTGCAGGGAAATCATTATTTTCCGCCCTCTAAAAAGATAAAAGTGCAGGGAAAACGATATTTTGTATGATACGGAATGAAATTAGTATGTCAGCTTCATTCAGTTCAATTCCTCATCGATCTCTACACATTTCGCTTCACGTAGCATGATCATTTGATTACTTAAACCGCCTCCACTAATCCTCAACCTACTCTCTCTCTCTCTCTCCCTCTCTCTGTCTCTCCCACTTAAAGGCCCATCGCGTTGTGTTGGCCGCCAGCAGTGATTACTTTTGCGCCATGTTCGCCGATTGTGCCATGATTGAATCGCGCAAGGATGAGATTACGCTATACGGTATAACCGCCCGTGCCATGGGCTCGATCATCGACTACATCTACACATCGATGCTGGAGCTGAATGTGGACAACATTGAGGAGACACTGGCGGCGGCCACGCACGTCCAGGTGAAGGAGGTGATTGAGCGTTGCACCTTCTTTCTGGAGCATAAGATTTGTATGGACAACTGTTTGGCCATTGCCGGCATGGCGGACATCTATGGCCAGTTGGCGCTGTCGGAGCGTGCCTATCGCTATATCTGTGCCCATTTCAAGGAGTTCTCCGCCACGTCAGACTTCAAGGATGTCAAACTGGAACAGCTGCGCTTCATACTCTCCAGCAATTATCCCATCGATGTGACCGAACAGGAGCTGGTGCGTCTGGTGTGCAGCTATGGCCTCGAACAGCAACTGGAGGAGAGTGCCTTAAGGGAACTGCTGAATCTCATCAATTGGCCCTACATAAGTTTTAAGAGTCTGGAGGAGCTGGGCCATTTGAATTACTCGCTGGACGAGTCGAAGCAACTGCAACTGCCGGTGGCGTACCACAACCTGACGAGATTACTGAAGGGGGAGCGGACACGTGAGGAGCCGGGACTGCAGCAGGGTCCATTGAATATGCGTGGCATGGAACTGAGCCTGCTGAAGATTGGGGGATTCGAGTGGAAGGGTTTGACGAATGAGATTATGTGCTTTTCGCCCAGTAAAATGAAGTGGTATGAGTTGACCTCCATACCACACATAGATCAGTGTAAGTATAGGGCGAATCATGGGAGGATTTCCATGGAAAATTAATGTTTTCACTCTCCCCCGCCCCCCCCCCCCCTCCCAGGTAACTTTGGCACTGCCGTGCTGAACAACGAGCTGTTCATAGTAGGCGGAGCCTATGATGTCTGCCTCAAGGAGTACATACATCCATTTGGCTTTCGCTATTGCCCGCTGAGGGATTCGTGGGTGACCATTGCACCCATTCAACTGGATCGTTGTCGTTTCTCCTTGAATGCGGTGGGCCATAAGCATTTGTATGCAGTCGGTGGCATTGTGGAGCACGATGACAACTCGGAGGAGGCATTGCGTCGCATCTCGAATGTGGAACGCTATGACATAGCCAGCAATGTGTGGACATATATGCCCAGTCTGCAGGAGAATCGCAGCCAGCATGCCGGAGTGGTGGTGGGCCACAAGCTATACATCTCAGGTGGGTAATTGGATGCAAGGGGGCTACTAGATTCATTTCCATCTTCCCTCCTTTCAGGCGGCATACATCTGGCCACCATTCTGGCCAGCATGTGGTGCTTTGACACCCAAACCGAATGCTGGGAAGAGCTGGCCCCCATGCCCACACCCTGCTGTGATCATGTACTGGTATCCATTGACAATCATATCTATGCGTGCGGTGGCTGGCATGAGAATCTCACCGAATCTCGTGTCCTGGTGCAGCACATCTATGCGTATGACATCAAGAGCAATGTGTGGAGCGTGGAGACGAAAATACCGGCACCCAAATTCTACTCCGGTGTGACGGTGTTGCGCAGAACCATCTTCTTTGTGGGGGGCCTGGACTCCACCGAGTCCATAGATCGTGCCAGTTCGGAAACAATGGCCTATGACTTGGATAGCAAGGATTGGTGGCATCGCAAGGACTCCTGGGATACACCGAACGATGTGTGGGAGTCCACGTGTGCAGCCATTTATGTGCCCATGTTGGATGTCTGAATCTTGGTTAGCTTCAAGCCCCACCCCCCACCTCCCCACCCACCCCTTTCTCAGCAGCCAGCACCCAACGAATTTAGTGAAACGAAACTTTTAGAAACTGAATTTAGATATACTTTGTCTTTAGCTTAAATGTCCGCCCAACTATCACCCAGACTGTACAGTAAAATATATATAATTATATATATAAATAAATATATTGTGTAAATGTGCCTAGCACGGCCCCTCCCCCACCCGAGCCCCCCGCAAGGAAATGTTAAAACGAAACTCAAGTGTTTTTTTGTTGGAGATGAAAGGAAATAATGTTGGGGAAGGGATTATAGCTACTCCCATTTAGCTTATAGCCTGACAAACAATCAACATCTTACAAGAAATGTGTGAGAATTCAAAAGAAATACATTTTTGCGCCCCCCTTGGCCATCCACTACAACCCAAGGGCGTAGACAGTTTTCAATAAAGGGGGCGCATCAACTTCTCCACTGAAAAACCTCTCCACGCTAGGCCACTGATCAACAGCCGTTGCTATTGCTGACTTATTTGAATTCGATAGCTTTTCGATAGAAATTCAAAGCTTTTTAGCTGTAAAAAGGCTAGATCATTTAGCCTTTGGCTTGGTTAGCCGTTACGTATTTAGTTCTTATGAGCAAAATACAGAGAATGACCTCTAGACGGAGACAGTGGAACAAAGGGTACTAATCAAACTTATAAAGATATTGAAATCTTATTATAAACTTGCAAATTCCGAAAGTTGGGTTTCCATATTAAGCACAGGAATTGTTTCTCTCTTTGAATAAAGTGAAGCATGGACATTGATCCTCAACATTAACCTTGGGCAAATTTGGCTTCGAATTGATCAAATTTGAAATTAATAAGGTTTACTGGTTCAAAAATAGAAAAGCTTGTTGTAGACCTCTAGGCACAACAAGCCCCCAAATAGAGAAGATGCTGATCCATGGTCCGTAAAAGATGTACAAGCCTGGAATACATAAGCCTACTTTGTGGGTAAGGCTATAAAAGGAAAGCTTTGTAAGTGAGGTTGCCAGATTGTTTTGACTTCCCTATGGAATTGACATCATTGAAGACTTCCCAAGCTAAAGAATTCTCATAAACGATGCCAACTACGCAGAGAAGCTTTTCGTATTTTCTTAGACGGGTTTTACACTGTGAAGTTTGCTTCATAAAGTTTTTCAAAAAGCTCCTGCTTGTGTGAAATAGGTGTAGTGGAGTCGCTTGCCCCTCTACCACTCTTTTCTACAAACAAAAGCTTTTCAAGAACTTCATGAAGTTTGCTCCACCATCTTAGACTGGATTTACACGGTAAACTACAAAAAAATTCTTGAAAAAGCTTTCGTTTGTAGGAAAGAGGTGTAGAGGGGCAAGCTTCACCATTACACCTCTCTCCTACAAGCAAGAGCTTTTGAAAATACTTCATAAGGTTTTCTCCGCCATGTAAATCCCGTCTTACACGGTGAGACAATCTTTATGAAGTTTTGTGAAAAAGCTTTCATTTGTAGGGGAGAGGTGTCCTACTAGCAAGAGCTTCATGAAGTTTGCTTCACCGTGTAAAGCCCCATCCATCATACAACAAGACAGGTAAAGCGTAATGAGTATGATGAGTACTCTTGCCAAAAGCTTACGCTTCAGAGAACTCACACTGACGCAGCCGTACCTTTATTGTTGTATTATGACCCCGTCTTAGTGTGGCCGATGTAGATGGGAAGGTACATAACTCTATGTGTTTTCGCGCCTTGAAAAAGCTAAAGCTAATTCCGAGATGCTCTCAATACTTAAGCGAGGCTTATCACATACATCCAGGCACAAAAACTGGGTCTTCAAGTTGAAAGGAATATCGAAAGTCCAAGCAGGTGTCAATGGCAAGTTCTGTTCTGACTGAAAAAAGGAATTCCCAGCTTTTTCACAGAATGAAATGAAGCGAAGTAACTTGTAAGTGGTCAAGGAAACTTGTAAGCGGACCAACGGTAGAGAAGTGGAAAGCATTGGGCTAAGCTATAAAGATGCTTCAACCGTAGGTTTACAATAGACATCGATGGTCGATGAAGTAGAAGATGCATTGATGGAAAATTTCAACACTTAAGTTAGGCCCGCTTAAGTACTCAATTGAAAAGTACATTGTTTAGGAACGAAAGACTTCAAGCTTAACAAAACCAGGCCAAACTAGGCAAACGTCAGAGCAATACTACTGCTACTACCCACAAGCTTTCCCAAGATGATAGAAGATTCTGTTAACCCTGGTGGTCTCTTCAACAGCACAAATTACCCAGAAATATGGTTTCAAATATGGTAAAGAAAGTTGATAGCAGACTTACAATGTAACCGCTTACTTCCTTGAGGAGAGAGAAGGTATGAGAATTGATGCACAGCTTTTCAAAGCCTTCGCAGAAACAGTACTCCCACCTACGGAAGCTGTTGTGAGTAGTGGCCAATTTAGAGCACCACTTCAAGTGAATGTCTGAGACATTTAGAGCGTAATTTGCCAAGTGGACCCTCAATTTTACATTAGTGTGCTGTGTGTGTGCTGAACAAAACTTTCACATATTGCTGCTGCCTTTCACTGGTATGGGTTTTACTTAATTTGTTGTCATCTGAGGCTTTGGTAGTGTGTTAATAGTGAGCTGTACAGGTACAGTCCTAGGACTGATGCTTTTTGTAGAAACTTAATTGATGCTTGCTGGAAAGTTGACGCAGAGGGGGGAGGCAGAACAGCTGTGCCGTTGCCTTTGATATCTGCCTGATGGTTTCTCAAGTATTGTTACGAGAAGCCAAAGCAATTTGCAGAGCTGGGTAATCGATGGTGTTCCACTAAGCAACTGCTTGGTCAGCGTGCAGGTTTCTTTCTATATGTGTGATCCATGTAAGCCATGTTGAGGCAGCTGGTCCTGACTGGTGTTTTTCAAATATGGCGCTGTTTTAGCTCTAAAGCCTTGAATAACACGATTCTCTGTCTTCTTGAGCTCAGGTAAGAGTTTTAAAAGCTTCTGAGTGCTCGAATCTGCTGCAGTTGTTATTCTATCTGCTGGGAAGAAGAAGGATGTTAAAGTGGGGGCTGCAGCATAGTTATATATGCATATTAAACTACATACCTGTTCCAATTTGGAGAAAGAAAGGCTTATCTACTGAATCTAAGATGGTGAAACGTGCCTGCATACTGGGACATTCTTTGATCTTTGATCTATAAAAGGTCTCATTCTGCTAGCTTCACTCACACGTCACACATCACTCGCTTCCTTTCAGCTTTTGTTCCCAGGATTCCCAGGATTTGCTGTGCCGGGTCTTACACCGTTCCTGTTATATATTGCCTCCTGCCGGTTTCCTTTCCTTATTCTTCTCTTGCTTGTCAACAAATTTCCATACAATTTTCTAGTTTCTTTCTAAAATCTAACTTTTTAATGTGGGGATTTTGGTCAGGGGTTTCGGCGGCGCATACTCTTATAGTGTTTTTTTTTTGTTTTTTTTTTTGGTAAACATTACTTTTGCTCCTCCTCTTCCTGCTCCTGCTTCCTTGCCTGAATTTACATAGAATCATTAAAACCTAAGCTATTAAATGTCCGAGTTACTTAAAAACAGAAGATGCACAAAAAATTAGAAGCAAAATCCAAAAAAAAAAAAAAACAGGCTTAAAAACTGGACTTAAACTTAAGAGACGAACTCAACTAAACACAGATTATAGAGATACAGATACAGATACGGATACACAGCTACGGCGGATACGGATACATTTAGATTAAATAACTACGTGTTGTGGTGCGGCGCTATAAACACCCAGCCATCGTTCTCCACAGAATCCGAAGTGTTGTTGCCTCCGGTACCCACGGTTGTCTCGGTCTGGCTGTTGATCGCCACTGGATTGGACTGCAGGCGTGGGGGATGGTGGGATTGTGTTTGTCGCGAGGCGGGCAGCTTCTCCCACTGCTGTTGCAGATTGTTGTACAGACTCTGGAGGCCCTCCTGGGTTTGAAAGTGGACAATATTATTGAAATGATAACATGTGAGAGTAGCAAGAGTCATTACCTTATCCTCGATCTTGCGCAGCAGCTCCTGTTTCTGTTCCCTCTCCGCTCGATCCATTTGCACTATCAGCTTCTCCTTAAAGTCCTGCGCATAGTACAGATTTGTATCCACGCTTAGATACTCTTTGGCCATGTGACGATGTTCACGGTAAATGGACTGGGATTCGGCATTGTTTGGTATGGGCGGTTCTGGTTGCAGTTCGGGATCTAGAATTTCGGCCAGTGACTGCTCGGTGCCATCATTCTCATCGGCGTCCACATCCAGTGAGAGATCATCATCCTCATGCAGTGGTGTGGTGGGGGCGTGGCTTAATAGGCCATTTGAATGGTTATTGATGTTGTTGTTGTTGTTGTTGGTTAGATCGGTGGTGGTCATGATCACCGGTTTGGTATCGGTGACGGTGAGTCGCTCGCGGCCATCGCTTTTGGCTGCAATTGAAGAGAGTAGAATGGTTAGTTTTAGTAGATAAAACAGCGTTTAAGTAGAAAACCCGAGCAGCAAACACACGTCGTTAGGCCTGCTTTGAGGCGCGGAAGGCGAAAAAGTAACTGTAGAGCAGGGTTTCGCTCTAGGAAATATTGGAATGGTCAAAATTGCTAGCCAAACCGACACTAAAGACTCTCCAGAGGCTCTGAGCTGAAAACCGTGCACCAAAGGGGGAAAATCAAGCCATAGGGCATCAACTCCAGCCAAAGTGGTATCAAAAATGCGTTGATTTCGTTTGGTATGGCTAAAACCTAACCCAACGGGGCTCAAAAAGTAGAATCCAATCGAACTAAGCTTTGATAGACTTAAGAACTGAATGTAAGAAGGAATTCGGGAAAAGAACAGGCGGGAAGGAACAAGATCCCACCATACCCCCTTTTTCCAAACTGGGATTGGTTTTTAGATCACATTAAAATACAGAAATTTGTACTCAAAACCTCAAAGAATAAACAAACGAACGTCTGCATCTTAGCGCACACGACTATCAAGCGCTCGCAAGAGTTGGCGACGAAATTATAGTAAAGAATATAGCCAAAAGCACAAAGAATGAACTTTAATGCTTAAATGTTTCTAATACTCCGTATCAAAGCTACACAGAGTATATTAAGTTTGTGCATAAGTATGTAACAGTCAGAAGAAAGCACCTCCCACCCCATAAGGTACAGCGGAACTTCTATATGGCGAATCTCAAGGGGTCCAAATCTTTGTTATAAAGAAAATACGCAAAAGAGAAGTGTTAGTTCGTAATTGATAAGTTCAACTGTGCATATATATGCTTGAACAGCATCAACAGTTGAGTTTTCTTGGTGAATCTTCTTCAGCGATCCTTGTTCTGTGACTCTAGTTCACTGACTCTTGATCAGGCACTCATAAGAGTGACTTTGATTCAGTGACTTTCTATTTTAATAACCCTTGGGCAGTGTCTCTTGTTCAGTAACTTTTGTTCAATGCCTGCTGCTCAGTAACTCTTTCTTAGTGAATTTTCTTTAGCAACACTTGTTCTGTGACTTTTATTCAGAGACTCAGTGAAACAGTGACTCTACCTTAGTTATCCTTAGACAGTGACTCTTGATCAGCCACTGTTTAGAGTAACTTTTATTATGAGACTCTTATTCAGTGACACTTTTTTATTGAACCTAATGCAGTGACTCTTGATAAACCACTTTTAAGAGTAAGTCTTTTCTTCAAAGATTCTTATTCAGTGACTTTTCTTCAAAGACCCTTGGGCAGTAACTCTTGTTCAATGCCTCTTGCTCAGTGACTCTTGCACAGTAAATCTTCTTCAGCGATCCTTGCTCTGTGACTTTTATTCAGAGACTCAGTGAATCAGTGACTCTACCTACGTGACCACCTACTCGTGATAAACCACTTTTAAGAGTGATTTTTCTTCAAAGACCCTTGTTCAGTGACTTTTCTTCAAATTCCCTTGGGCAGTAACTCCTGTTCTATGCGAAAGTGGGTCTGCAATTTTGCCATCAATTAAGTTTAAGTATGAGAATAGTTATAAATTGTAAAATCTAATGATCCATCTTAATAAAACCTACTATATATAATCCAGCAACTGTGCAGATCGCTTGTCTGTTTGGTGGTTATCAAGGCGCGAGTGTCGCACATTTTGTTTTTGTTTTTCTGTTTGCTGTTGTGTGGAAACTAGAAGAGGGTCTTCATTAACGAGCAGTTCATTTTAAGGTAAATCTGCGTTGAAGTGTCCTTTCCTCACTCTGTGTTTCTGTATGCGATGACGTGTTTTCCACGATTTTCCAAAACCCGCCCCCACCCCCCAAACAGGCGAAACACAAAACAAAACACACACAGACACAAAAGCGGAACGCAGAATCTCGGTTCGCTTGAATGGCAAATGTTTATTTGCTCGATTTTGCAATGTAAATAATTCGAATTTATTTATGTTTTAAGATCTTTGTAATATTTTTTGACGACGGCGACGACGACGACGACGACGACGACAATTGACGAACTTTCGCACGATGCGTTGCTCGGGATTTCAGTAACATATCGAGGCACTCAAGACGGCACGGCACTCGAACGCAGACTGAGAAAACTTCAAGGGGATCGAGCTTTGTGATGCTCGGAAAAGGCAAGGCAAGGCAAGGCAAGAAGAAGAGCGAGCGAGCGAGCGAGCAGCGGCTGCCACGGCAGCAGATTGCCAGTCGATGACGCGTCTAGGAAAACTGTGCCATCATTGGGGAGGGGGAAACTGGGATGGGGTGCTGACCTGGTCAAGTAGGGAATGACTAAGTGTTTTGAGAAGGACGGGACGGGGGACTAAGATGACAAAGAGAGAGGGCGGGAATTTTGACCAGGGGACAAAAGAAGTTGGAAGAACTGGGACCAAAAAAAGAAAGAAGGCTCACAATTGTTGAAGAAAGAGGGGAAAAAGAATAGAGAAAGGAAATAACATAAAAACCGAGGCAAAGTTTAGAATCTGAGAGAGAAAGAAAGCTTAAGAAGAAAAAAAGAGAGAAGAGAAGGGGAATAGATCGAAGTAAGAACGGAAAAGAAGAAGATTAAAAGAAGGGAAAAGAGAATGGAAAGTGATTGAAAGAAGAAACTAGATATAAAGAGGAGTAAAAGACGCAAAGGTAGAACAAAAGGAGAGAGAGAGAGAAGATAAGGGGAGTTAAAGAAGCAGATTCTTCTGAGATAGAGGTATTTGTATGAATAATAAGGGGAGAAGGACAAAACAAGGGCAAAACAAGGATGATTAATAAAGAAATAATGAAGAAAGTGGGAGAAATGAAGAAGAAAGTAGCATACAACAGGCATAGAGAGGAAGGTAGAAGAAAGTACAGATTAAGAAGATAATTGGAAATGCTGTTAAAGTAGGAAAAAGGAAGGAATGCGCATGGAAGAAGGAAGGAAAAATGGAAAAACAGGGGGAAAGACAAAGCAGAGTAGCAAAAAAGGAAGTGAAGAAGGAAGCTAAGAAGAAAGAAAAGCATAAAAGTAAGTAAGAAAAGAACGAAGGCAAGAAAGCAGGAATTAGAATGCTGTTAAAGTAGGAAAAAGGAAGGAATGCGCATGGAAGAAGGAAGGAAAAATGGAAAAACAGGAGGAAAGACAAAGCAGAGTAGCAAAGAAGGAAGTGAAGAAGGAGGCTAAGAAGAAAGAAAAGCATAAAAGTAAGTAAGAAAAGAACGAAGGAAAGAAAGCAGGAATTAAGAGTGAAAAACAGGAGAGAAAAAGGCGATGACAGACGTACAAAAGACAAGATGGAAGGTCGAATGGAAGAAAAAATTGAGAAAATTAAAAAGAAACTATGGAAAGCTAGACGAAACGATTTTAAAACGAGAAAGCTAAGCTAACTTCTTCGTCTGTGCTGAAGTTTTTATACCCTTGCCCAAGTGCTTGGAAATGGAATGAAGGCTGAAAAAAGCAATAAAAGAAGGAACGCCAGAAGTAAAGTAGACAAGAAGGAAGGCAAAAAGGAAGCAAAAGATAACAAAAGAAGGAAGGAAAGAAGGATTAAAAGAAATATGAAATAAATGCTAACAAAGGGAAGGAAATAAGGGCATTCCCTTCTCTCCTTCTCTCCTCCCTTCCAAAAGTTCAAAAGACATGAAGAAGGAAAGGAAAAGATTAAGAAAATATGGAAGAAATGTCAAGAGTAAAGAAGACTGCAAAGAAGGAATGACAGAAGCAAGAAGAACAAGCAAGAAGGAAGGGAAAAAGAAGAAAGAAAAGCGTTCAGAAGGAAGCAATGATAAGAGTTAGAAAAACAGGACATTGTTTATATGAAAGAAGGAACAAAAGAATGGAGCCAGGAAGAGTGGCAAATTATAGAACGAAGCAGGTTTAACATGAAATTTAGGAAATTATAGAAAAAACAATGAAGATTCCTACAAATTTCTCTTTAGGAGGAAAGAGACTAAGAAAAGGGAAAAACCCAGTAGAAGGAAAACTCCCAAAGAAAGGGAATAAAGGTTAACGAATGTAGAAAGATTCCGGGAGAGTGGATAAAACGGAAGAAAGGAATGAGACCCAATCCCCTGCTCCTTCTCTTACACACACCGAACCAATACAGGTTGGTTGTTCCCCATTCGAAATTCCCTCCACAAAGCAAATAATGCCCATCATTTAGGCAAATCAAAATCGATGATTAATGCATTTGGCATCTGCGCCGATTGGGAAATCTCTGGCTCTCCTCTTCATTCAACTGGCACACACACACACACACACCCGGCACAGAGCACCCGGCACTGACGCAGCCAAAGATTTCGTTCAGCTGAACGTCTGCCCTGTACGAACTGTGGGCCAAATGTATTTACTTCTGTTTGGTTGCATTTACTATTTCGATGTGTGTATTCTTCTAGTATAGTCGGTTGTAGCATATGGTTTATAATGGTAAAAGTACAGTACACGGACTTGCTGGGATCGTGTCTGAGTGGCCTCCCTCCCTTCCTCTCACACGCTGTGTGTCTCTCTCTCTCTCTCTCTCTCTCCGCCGTCCCCGTGTCTATATATAAATTGAAAAACGGGCATATAGACGAAATCAAAATAAAAGTGAGATTATTGCCGTATGAGTCACATATTTGCTGTTCGGGGAATGGATGGACAGTGAGCAGGAGAAGGAGGATGGGGATGGGGATGGGGAGAATGGGGGTTGGGTACATCGTCATGTGTGCGTTCTGATCGTTTAGTGTGCTCCTCTTGTTGTTGCTGTGGTTTATGCTGAGGCGTCAGCGACGGAGCATGCCTTTGGCTATAAATCTGCCCCGAAATTGCCAGGCTAGGCTACAAATTACAAATTATTTAATTGTGCAGCAAAATGTGCAACTATTTGACGATGCCTATACACTAAAACACAAAGGGTATCATGACTTTGTGTTGAAAACAAACATGGCTATCCATATATAATATTATTTTATTTGGTTCATGTGCAAATGTGGCACTGTGACTTTATCTCACAATATATGTCACACGATGAATCCAACTAGTATCAATTTACGCATCTGCCGCCTGTCACACGTGTCGAGCATCTGGCCTAGAATTTTGTCAGATTTTTTGTTGTCAAAGTTTTAGCATAAAAAACAAGAAAGAAAGTCGGTCAAGCCCGACTATAACATACTCTGTACCAAGAAAATCTGTCTTTTGATCATAACTCGAAAACCGTTCATCCGATCTTCTTTATTCCTTTGGCGGATCGATAAGTTATCCTAATAACTAAATATGTTCAGAAGGAACAAGCCATCTATCTTCAAAACTGTGGGAGATATGACGTTTTTTCTAAATTGCGGGGGCGGCAGGGGGCGTGGCCAAAATTGAAAATAAACTTGATCTGCCTGCAGACATAAGAAGCATATGTCCCATACATGTCAAGCCTCTATCTCTTACCATCTCTGAATAATGCATTTTATAATAAGGCAGCAGCAGTAAAGCAGCATGTGTGTGCAGGCTTGCAAAGCTTTTTACGTTTTACTAACTTATTGTCTCTATTTTAGGGTTTAAAATGTTGCTTCAAACCGAAAACCAAGTAAATAAAATAGAGGAAAGTTAGTTAGTTTGTTTGTATACCCTGGCAGCAAGTTTTTTAACCAATTTGAAGTACATATCCACTGAAAACAAACATGTTTTTCTCATTAAGACTACTTTTCTGACTCTACTTTTGTATGACAGCTATACTATATAGATTTCCGATTTCGACCAAATTGAATAAAATCATAAAGAAGCATAAAATAATAGTAAATATGGAGTTTAGAGACTTTTCAATTGAAAACAAACAAGTTTTTCCCACTAAGACTACTTTTCTGACTCTACTTTTGTATGACAGCTATACTATATAGAGATCCGATGTCAACCAAACTTGCTAAAATCATGGGAAAGCATAGCAAACTAGGAAATACAAAGCTTGGAGGCGTTTTCTTTGAAAACAAAAAAGTTTTTCTCACTAAAACTAGTTTCTCGACCGATCATTCATATGGCAGCTATAACCTACAGTCATCCGATCAAGACAAAACTTTAAAGAATTGTGTGAAAGCTTATAAAATAAATATATGCCAATTTTAAAGAGGTTTACATTGAAAACAAAAGAGGTTTTCCTACTAAGACTACTTTTTTGACTCCACTTTTGTATGACAGCTATACTATATAGATGTCCAAATTCGACCAAACTTAGTGGAATCATGAAGAAGCATAAAAAACTAGTAAATACGGAATTTGGAGACGTTTGCATTAAAAACAAAAAAGTTTTTCTCACTAGAACTAGTTTTCGATTGATCGTTCCTATGGCAGCGATATGTTATAGTCATTCGATCCGGGCGGTTTCAACAAATGTGCAGCATAGTTGTACCAGAAGACTTCGTGCAAAGTTTGGTCGCCATAGCTTTAAAACTGACGGAGAAGATGGCATAGAAACAGACGGACATGGCTATATCGACTCAGCTGATCAAGAATGATCAAGAATATATATACTTTATGTAGTCGGAAATGCTTCGGTCTATGCGTTACAAGCATTTGGACAATTTGAATATACCCTCTGCAAGGGTTCACGAAAGAGTTTTAAGACGAAAAGGTTTACTTTCAGAATTTGGGAAAATTTTGGATTTTTTATCGAATCTCTGATAAGGATTCGATGATGGACCCATCTTAAAGGAATAACTCCATAGACCGTATCGATTCTTAGCGATATCGAGTCAAGATAGCTTCTTAGCTTGACTTTTTAGTATTTAAAAATATATCATTCCGTCCATTTTAGTATACCTTTCATCGGACTACATTCTAGAGTATACCATTTCCTTTATGGCAGGATATTATTATTTATCTACAACATTTATCAATTGTAAGTATTTATAGAAGGATTTAGAACTATTCCAACGATTTCTAGGAATACATTACAATAGATATCAAACGAATCCGGAGCGAAAACGTGCCTCTACAAAATATTACGAGTGAACCACTGAGCTGCAGCAATACCGCGGCACAGTTAGCTCCAAAAACTAAGCATCAAACTGAAACGGAGGTTTAAAAGCTGCCCGAATTCTGCCCGGTTCTTATTTCTAAACGGTTTAAGGCTGAAAGAGCTCTCTAAGTTATCAGCTGCAAGCAGCGATGTTCACGCCTGGTCCGCATAAATTTCGGAAACATGCACAGAAATCAGCTGCTTGGTGGGGTTTCGAGAACTAAAAGCTAAGGAAAAATGGACTCCCTATAGAACAAGAAGCCTAAAGCGGGTGGCTAGTTGGAACTCAGAGCCTAATTTTGAACAACAGAACTGGAAAATACTCAGTATTGACCCGAGAAACAACTAGAAACTCCATTAAAATGTCAGAAAAAGATGAATAGGGGTATAAAGAACAGATTACTTTATATATTTACTAATTCTTAAGGTAAACATTGCTCATTATTTGAGTTTAAGAATGAAATAAGTGGAAAATGTGGCTACTATTTCCTCTTTTTAAACCAAAAATTCAGCAAAATTCCTAAAAATGTATTCCTGCCCTCCAAAACCACTTATTTTGCAAGGACTTGACGTCCTAGAATTGAACTTAGTCAAAAACCATCCACAACTTCAATAAAAATGCCTTTTTATCAAAAAGTGGCGACCGTGCTACCCCAAAAAAAGAGTGTTAAAATTTCGACCATCTCACTGCCATACACTTTCAGCCCCCCACTTACAATTGTTGTTGTTTGGCTTTGAATGAGTGCACTAAATATTTATAATTTATGCAGCCTGAGGACATTGGCAATTGAATAATGTTAGAAATGTAATTTTTGGTTTTTGTTTTCTGTTAAATTTTGCATTATAGAAACACCGCAGCGGCTAATTAAGCAAAAATCGAGCAATTCAATGTGTGAGCGGGTCAGAGCTAAGTAAAAAGAGCAAGAGAGAGAGAGAGAGAGACAAGAGTGAGGCAGAGAGCTCTCGCAACGGGCAAGTTGAATGCGTCATCCCAGACCACTTTTTTTTTTTTTGGCAAATGTGCAACAACTATTTTGTTGACATAAATAACAATATTTACTTACCATGCGTACTGCTGCTGCTGCTGCTCTCACTGCGACTCAGATCGAAACCATTCTGTGGGGAGAGCAAATGAGTCAACTGACCCCCCAAACTCATCGAATCCACAAAACTCACCGCCTCCACATCCAGTGTCAACTGTTCCATGGGCGTACACGCCATTTGTATCATACCATTCCTGATGGTCTCCAAACGTTGTGTCGCCTCCACCGAGGATGTCAAATTGAAACTATCATTCGAACTCTCGATTTGGCTATCCTCCTCCGGTATGGCATCCCATCGATTGCTGCTCATATGGAATAGAGCATTATTGTCAAGTTGGCCCGAATTGGTGGGCGTTCGATCTGGCGAAGTTGAGGTATTTGCGGTCATTGAGCTAGTCGTTGTTGTTGTGGTTGCATTCGCATTGGGATTGGGCAAGGGCAACATTCCCTGGTCATTTGTGGGCGTTAGTTGTGTGGAGGCCAGACTCAAATCAGTGGAGCTAAGACTTAAGCTGTCATATTGAGCGGCCACCGTGCCATCGCTATCTTTGGTGACAATCTGGTGGGTAGGAGATGATATATATTAGAGGGAGGGAGGGTGAATGGGTGGCTGGGTTAATCCTCACCTGCTGATTCACAAATGTGTACTCCAGAGCCTTATCCGCTCCCGTATAGTCTTTGACAATCTCATTCATTACGCCCACAATATATTGCATAGATGGACGATCTTCGGGTGCCGTTTTCCAGCAGGCGGTCATCAGGTCTTCAATGTGCTTGGGGCATGTGGTTAGTAGAGGCGGTCGTTCACCTGGGGGGAAGAAGAGCGGAGAGTTGAGTTATTGATTAATAAAACTGTTCTAGTGTTCTTTAAGCCCTGAGTCCATGGTGTGGACATTGAAAAGGAACATGCTAAACGACGTGTGCTGATGGAACTGAATGACAGTTCAACTATAAGGCCCTGGAAACATTAATACGCATACACACGGAAGCACAGAAGCGAATAGCCTTCTTTGTAGTTCCCAAAAGCTTAATCCATGGAGTGGAAATCTTAAAGGAACATGTAAAACGACTTGTGATGATGGAACTGAATGACAGATCGTCTAGGAGGCCCTTAAAAAAGTACTGCTTACACAAACACAGAAGCATAGAAGTAAAAAGCGTTCGTAGTAGTTCCCTTATAAGTAATACGTGGAGTAAAGATCCAAAAGGAACATGCAAAACGACGTGTGAAGATGAAACTGAATTACAGTTCAACTAGAAGGCCCTGGAAACATTACCATACACACTCAGAAGCAAATGGCGTTCGTTGTAGTTCCCTTAACCATAATCCACGGGATGGAACCATAAAAGGAACATGCAAAACAACTGCTGATAGCTTCAATCGGACAAGTTTTTGGCCTGTACAAAGCAGTTCAATACTTGAAAACACTTTAAGCAAGCCCTTGGCGCAGTTTGGTTCGCTAACTCTTTAAAAATTGCTGAATTCCATGCAGAATCGGCAAATAAACAAGGACTATGGCTTTAGTGGGTCAAAAAGCTTCCCTTTTTAGATGATTTTAGCACAAAAAATGGAAACAAAGAAGGATTTTTGGCTCAGTTCTAAGTTTGAGGTGCAGAGCTGGCAAAATATGTTCAAAAAATGTTTTCTATGCTGTCTGCTCGGAAAAATGACAGTTACAAAATGTGTTATTTCTTTTTACCAACTCTGATATTCAACCTATTCAACCTATTCCTCTGTCCAAAGTGCTAACACTTCTTAAACCTATAACATATCTTCTTTCTTCGCTCTTTTTCTTTAAAAAGACCTAAAAAAATCGTAGAATTGTTTGGGATAGTTTATTTTAAAGCTAAGGAGGGTTACATTTCGATAGAATTAAAGGGAGTCCAGCCGAATGAATGGATTTCCCAAAAAAACGTGGTTTAAAAGGGTCAGAATAGGCAGTTTCAGCAACTGTATGCTTGAATTACTAAAAATCTAGACCTGTTGAACCATTTCTGGAAACGGAGCACACGATAATCAAATTATTGTATATTTACAGTGTTTTGCCAATCTTTTCACACTGTTTTCTGCTTCTTCTGCATCGCTAAACAGTTTATAAAATGCGCTTTTCTTTCTATTCACTTCCCCTTACTACCTTCTGCTCTTTCTGCATGGCTCAACTTATCATAAAACAATGATTTTTCCTTTCAATTCATTTCCCCCCACTCAGCTTACCCTTGTAGATCTTCCACTGAATGGTGTATGCATTATCAATATCCTTAAATGGCTGTTTGCGTGACAAAACCTCCCAGAGCACAATGGCCCAGCTGAATATGTCGCACTTTTCCGTATACTTGGAACCCTCAAAGACCTGTTCAAAGAAAATAAATTCATAGAATTTAGAAAGAAGAAGAAAGAGAATTCAGAAAAACTCACCTCGGGTGCCATCCAGGCAGCACTGCCACGATTATTAGTCATCATGGTGGACTTATCAGCCACAGTGCCAAAATCACATATCTTTAAGTTGCGTCCCTTATTGGTAAGCAGCAAATTCAAAGGCTTCACATCACGATGGATCAAGGGTTTGGGTGTCAGGGCATGTAAATAGGCGAGGCCCTGTGGAAAATAGGAAAGGAAAGTGGGTTATTCATTTGTCTTAATTAAAGTGGGTATGGCTGGCTTAAAGCTGAGGTAGAAGGCTCTATAAAGAAACGTTATCTTAGAAGCTACTGTATAATTACCTTGCATCAAAAGCAAAAAGGAAGATCTATGACTTTTATGGACAACGAAATCCCACTTAATCCTTAGCAAAAACCCAAGTAAACAACTGGAACTGCTTATCCCATATTGAGCGGTGACTTGGAGCTAACTTAAGACCACTGATTGAGAGCACACCAAATAGATTATGGCGAGGTGCTAGGTAATAAGACCTGGAGCCTTGATTTGAGTAGTTTAATAGTGAATTAGGCTGCTTTAAAGGAATACACTCTATGAGCTGTTATTCTCAAGATATGGTCCTCGGTAAGTAGCTTGAAGGCTTGCTAAGGCGCGAAGCTGGCACCCTCTTAACAAGGATGGGGGAGTAGGAACAGAGACTTAACTCTCTAAGCAAACACAGGCTATAGAAACATTAGCCCAGTCTCTAGAATTCTACTAAGTCAAGACTCTATAGGAGGACAGAAGCCAAATCCTGGTAAATTGAAGCCGATTTGTGCATTCTTAGTGTAAGGGTGGGTGTGTTTCCCTCAAAGTTGATACAAGCTGGTGAAAATCGTGAAGCTGTTGAGGGATGGATGATGTGCTCACACAATTAGTCACATACTCTCAGCTTCCTAATGGAAAACACACTCAGAAAGTGAGCTTAGGAGGGAAGTAGAAGAATAGGGCTGTGCTGCCACAAGCAGGAGTTGGCTAAGTTGGCTCCTATATCGAGTTTCGAACGGAATCCCTTACAATTCCAGCATTCAACAGTTTTGGGTCACAATCTACATACATAGAGAAAGCGTGTTGTCATATGAAACAATAGCTAGGAGCTGTAGCTCTAGACCTTTTAAGTTCGACTAAGTCATACCCAGTCTTCCATTTTTGCATTAACAATGGTAGCAGATGCAGACTGCGTCCTTAGTAATGGGAGTACAAAGAGGAACCGTCTTATGCTATCCCTACTGTGGTACAAGTGAACAATCTACTTAAGAGGTGGGCCCTAAAATAGCTTGCTTATGGGATAGACTTAGTGGAACACACAGGAAGTTATGTTAGTGGGCTAATGAAATGGACTTGAGGTGAATTGTAATGGTCAGAAGATGTAACTTCAATGAAAGTCTTTGCTACAGACCACATGATCCTTCAAAACATCAAAATACAATGCCTGAATGGTTTCAATTACCACAAATCAGCTTAGGGGTGGTCCCTAGAGCACCCTCAGGGTGTATCTGAACTAACCTAGTGGGTTATGCAGGCAATAGTTTGGCCTAGAAAGTTAAACATCGAGTGGCTAGCGGAATTCTTCTACAGTTTTCATATCCATTAGCTATTTCTGTGTTTAGTCTAGTACAAATCGCTTTTAGGCTAAGGTAGGGAGGTAGCCCCCTTTACAATTCTGTATGTTTTGCTACTCATTGTCAATATTTTGAAAGCTTTAAGGGTATCTTTTTCTACTTATTCTGCGAATTGTTGATTGACAGGTTTGTTTGCCCAAGTTGTCGGATGTCTGACTTCAGGAAGGTAGATGCGTAGAGCGTCTCATGAGCTTAGGAAAGTACTCCAACGACTTGGAACTTTCCATTCGCATTCAGCGACGAATCATTAGGGTCTACTTTAGCTTCCTTTAATGGTTCTCTAGTGTACCATTTCCATCTCCAGTCGGGCGAGCTTAGTATTGTTTACTTTGGGTTATTACTTTCGCTATTATTCCTACAATCAGCCGACATTTCCATTGAACTCTCTCCAATTTCTCAGCTCATATTTCTGTCCCTTCTCACACACACACACACATATGTCATTTGGTTTCATCTACCTCGGCACACTGCCTGGCCCAGCTCATGGCATGAGACAGCGAATACGCTGGCTGCACTTTGCCATGCAGAAAATTATGCAGTGATCCTCCCTCGGCGTATTCCATGATCAGATAGGTGGCCTGTTGACACGACGAGATCCCATGCAAGGCAATGATATTTGGATGCTTGACGCGGGACAGCTGCTTGACCTCCTTCTCAATGTCCTTCTGCTCGGCGCTGGCAAAGAACTCCTTGACGGCCACCAGCTGATTGCGCCAAATGGCTTTGCAGACCACACCATACGAGCCATGTCCCACTTTCTGTTAGTTGAAATGATGGATTCACATATCAAACATACATAGAATGCTGCGAACTTCAAGACCTCACCTCGCCCAGTGTTAAATCGTTAAAATCCACAACGGTGGCCTGTGGATGCTGGACATCTGACGAGGCGGCGGCCATGCTCCCGGTGCTGCGACTCCTTTGGCTGCGGCTGCTGTTGCTAAATTAATGGTTTTTCCACTTATTTTCATGCAATTTCAGTGCGCACATCCACATCCCAATCCAATCTCCAATCTTCCAAGCGTGGACAACTGTCGACTCCGCGGTTCTGCACACCTCCGCACTTGCATTGAGGACTTTACATAAATGATGCACAGATTTGGTTTGTTTTGGGCTGCGCATTTAAACAATAAATCCTCTTTAAGAACTTTTTAATAATTAATGTTCATTTTCCGTCGTTGTTGCTTGCTGGCTAGAGATGGGCCAGCGAGACGATAGGCAAAAACGATGGCCTATCGATAGGAATGAGTGGCGCCGCTGGCGCCTAGAAGCAGAAACTCAATAAACGGGAAAATTTGAGAGAGGGAGAGTGTGAGTGAGTGAGTGAGTGAGTGTAGGGCATAGTCGACGTCGAAATACGCTACACTCAAGGCTAAAATGTGAAACCAAATTTGAAAACAGAATTCAACCGTTCGTTTTATTTATATTGTCTGATTAAAATCAAAGCTATATGAATGGTTCTATGCCGCTTTTATTATGTTATATATTTCATATAATTGATATTATTTGAAAGTATAATCAATCCTAATTTCGAATGGTAACCAGAAACCCTAACAATTATAAGTTCTATTATATCAATCAGACTTTAATAATTATTTGTGGGTAGTTGGCGACTTATCGAATACTTTGAGACACGATTTATCAATTATTAAAGCTGTGCATTTTCGATATTTTTGGAAAATAAAGTTTATAAATGGTATACAGTTTTCTGAAACAGTTCTACGACCTAGCTATCGGTATATCGATATTTTGAGACTCGGTAAATCAAAACAAATTTTGATTTTTAATATTATCTATTTATTTATCGATATATCCATATTCTGTGAACTCGATATATGGCATAGAGACCTTGTAAACATAGATTTTGAATATTATCTAGACTCTAGGCTGTAAAAAAAAACTTTACTAGAACATTTTAACTATAAATTGATCGATATACAAAATATCAACTTTCTATGTTTCGGTTTATTCACTTTCTGAACATATTTTACGATATTTTCAATTTGATTTCAAGAAAGCTCTTCCCACATTTGAATCAGGTAAGCTTACTAAGTATTAAAAAATCGATAAATTGTAGCTGGAAATAAAACCAAAGCTTTTTCAATTATTTCTGCTCAACACTTATAATTTCTGTCTTACTCGTTTTCTTAACAATTCACTGATTTGGACGCTAGAAAGCGCCACTGTTACGCATCTGCTGGGACTTGAATTTGGAAAGCTTTAAATTTGTGGGAGCTTTACAGCTGGCTGTCAATGAGCTTTCACCAGGCGGTACAGCCACAGCGCTGCCAAGCTTTGAGCAGGGAACAGAGGCAACTTTCAACGAAGCTGAGTTGGGGTCACCACCCATGTCGGTGAGCTTTTGCCTAGGTTTTTCCGTCTCAAACTGGGTGAAAGGATCTGGCAATTAAAATCGTTAGTTAAAATAAGTTTTGATGGAGCAAAAACACAGGCTGATTACCCCTGGCATGGACTCTGGGGGTGCCTAGATTGGCATCCTGTAGTCGTCGCTTCACCGTGGCCACCGCCTCATCGAAATGTGTGGCAAAGTGGCTGCGATTGAAGCCCAACCCCGAACGTCCACGCGGCGAAGAGGGTGGCGCTTTAACCTCGGGCGGCTCTAGATACTCCGGTCGTTCAGAGCTGCAAATCTCTAAATCCACCATAGGTGACATTTGTAATCCATACCCAAACTGGTATCTACTGTAGGCCATTTCGTAGCTACACTCCTCCTCTTCCATCGGTTCTTCTTGCTCAATATCCATCGGCTCCGGCTGCTTGGGCTCTGTTGCGATCTGTTGGGACTTTGTCAGTTCCCTCTCTATGGCCATTGGCGATTGCCATTTGGCATAGGCGGCCGCTGGGGATAAAAGTCTACGCTCCGATTTGACCATATATTTGGCCAAATTCCGTGCACTCTCACTCCAGCCAATCATCTCGTTTAATAAGCAAAATTAACAAAAATTTTGTAACTGCTGCAAAAATTTGGCTTAATTGTGGGAAATTTCAATATGGAAATGTGTTACGATACAAAATGAGATTCAGAAGTAGAGTGTTGACAGGCAAAGGTGACTGCGATGGGAAAAATATGGGAAATGTTAATGAGTGGGCGGCTCATAGAAGGAAGCATCTATGATCACGTAAAGTATATATTATATATTCCGGATCAGCAAGATGAGTTCAGTTCGTCTGTTTTTATGCTATCTGCAGCGTCAGTTTCCAAGCAATCTTCACCAAACTTTGCACGGAATCTTTTAGTATCAATACGCTGCAAATTTGTCGGAACCGGCCGAATCGGTTGACTATAGCATATAGCTGTCATGGAAAGGATCGGTCGAAAAACTAGTTTTAGTGAGAAAAACTTTTTTGTTTTCAATGGAAACGCCTACAAACTTTGTATATCTTAGTTTACTATGCTTTCCCACTATTATAAAAGGTTTGGTTGAAATCGAACATCTATATAGTATAGCTTTCATACAAAAGTAGAGTCTGAAAAGTATTCCTAGTGAGAAAAACTTTTGCGTTTTTAAGGGAAATGTTCTTAAAATTGGCATTCAGTTATTTGATATGCTTTTACACAGTTTTACAAAGACTGGTCGCAATCGGATGACTATAGCATATAGCTGCAGTACGAATGATGGGTCGAAATACTAGTTTTAGTGGTAAAAACTTTTTTGTTTTAAGTGGAATCGACTCCAAATTTCTTAAATGTTTGTTTCTAATGTTTTTCTACGAATTTACTTAGTTTGATTAAAATCGGACAGCCATATAGTATAGCTCCCATAGAAAAGTAGAGTCTGAAAAGTAGTCTTAGTAGAAGGAACTTTTTTGTTTTCAAAGGAAATAGACTTAAAATTGGTATTTAGTTATTTGATATGCTTTGAAACAATTCTACAAGTTTTGACTAAAATCGGATGACTATATCATATAGCTGTCATATGAACAATCGGACGAAAAACCAGTTTTAGTGACGTTTTTTTGTTGTTTTCAAACAAAACGCCTCCAAACTTTGTACTTCTAAGTTTAATATGCTTTCCTATGATTTGAAAAAGTTTGGTCGGAATCAGACATCTATATAGTATAGCTGTCATACAAAAGTAGAGTCAGAAAAGTGGTCTTAGTGAGAAAAACTTTTGCGTTTTCTAACAAAACGCTTCCAAACTTTGTATTTCTTAGTTTGCTATGCTTTCTCATGATTCCACCAATTTTGGTTGAAATCGAACATCTATATAGTATAGCTATCATGGAAAAGTAGAGTCAGAAAAGCAATCTTAGTGAGAAAAACTTTTGCGTTTTGAATGGAAATGTACTTAAAACTGTTATGTATTAATTTGATATGCTTTCACACAACTCTACAAACTTTGGTCAAAATCGGTTGACTATAGCATATGGCTGCAGTACGTATAAACGCTCGAAAAATACGTTTTAGTAAGAAAAACCTTTTTGTTTTCAAGGAAATCAACTCCAAATTGCTTATATATACGTTAGTTAGGCTTTTGGAGTCCAAATTCTCAATTGTAGTTCGATTTCTGAGGTTCTATTTTTCATCACAATTTTCCCATCGATTTACCCAAGCAAACAGAGTCTCGCCTTCGCTCCCAAATGCCCAGACGGTTTGTTCATTTAGGCCAGCTTTGCCTCGCCTGTCGATTGTTCTGTTATAAGTTTCATTTCCAACTTTTGAAACATAATATTGTGAGCAAATCAATTGGGCCACAAATCGAGAGCCGTTACCCACGGCCTCTACCGGCAAACAGCTGGAGAGTAAGGGTCAAATTTGCGAGAGAGACGCAGAGAGGCGTTGGGGTAAGAGTTTGCCAAAAACCTTCTCAACTGAAGCTCGTCCCGAGTCCAACCAACTAGCGAATTGTAAAGATTTGGGTCATAAGTGAGGCTGGATTGTCATGTCGACTACGCAGCCGCCGCCATCATGGGCATCTGTGGTGGCGCATGGCATTGTGGAGAAGAGTGGAGGAGAGGAGGCCCCAAGACAGCTTGGAGCGGACACAACAGAAGTGACACAGCCAGGGGAAGTGGAGGCTCCCATATTCAGCAACACCATGTTGGAAAATATGTCTAGGCCGCCGCCGCCGCCGCCGCCGATGCCGCTGCAGCAGACTGCTCCTTCGGCGCCTGCCATACCATCTATGCAACCACCACCAAAGCCCAACTATCACTACGGCTCCAACAACAATGCCATGTCTCACATCCAAACCTACAGAGAGTTCCGCCCTCATGCATCCAATTATCGTGAATTTCGTCCACGTCATCCGCCACCGTTTCGTGATTTTAGACCGCTACAGGAAGGAGGTCCCCATCATAACCAACAGTGGCGTCCGCGACGCTACCAACAGCAGCAGTTTCGTCCACGCGGCAGCTGCTCCACCTCATCCGGACAATGGCGTCGACGTGGTCCCCAGCATTGGCAATCCTCACAGCGTTACAACGATCAGCAGCCACCGCCGCCGCCGCCGCCGCCGCCACCACCACCGCCCCTGGGCTACGAGGGTAATCCCATGGTGCCGTTCTGGAGTCGTCCCCCGCCAGGCATGCGTAGGCCACGCTTTGAATCGGAATCAGGACCCAGATATAGATGCGACACAGACCCCGAACAGATCTTGCAATTGGGGAACATTAAGCTATCGGATTCGGTGAGGGAGTTGCAATTTCTGGGACCACCCATGGAACCACTGCCCGAGGAAATGGTGGAGCCGCCACCTCAACCCCCACCGCCACCGCAAATGGCCTTTGTACGCGCCATGGTGCCCTTCTACTGTCCACCACCCTATATGCACTTGCCCATGGCCATGCCCATGCCTATGATGCAGCATCATCCCACCATGCTGCCACCCATACCCGAACAGCCGCAGCATCAACTGGTGCCCCCACCCAACATGGAGGGATCTGCAGAGGAGCCTTTGGCTGCACGCTATGCACGCGTCTCGCCGCGCACACGCACTCGTGGCCCCGTTGCACCCAATGGTGTACCCTATGAGAATATCGATTGGCCACCCCTGGCCAAGGCACGTCAATTGTGGGATCCGTTGGGACCCAATAAACTTGGCTGGGATCCCAGCAATTCCATACGTAAGTACAGTCCAGGCAAAGGGTTGCTTTCTGTTGTTGTTGTTGTTGTTGTTAAACTTCAACTCAATTCCAGCTCCACCACCACCAGGATTTGAGAATGTGGAGCCACGCTTTCAGCGTGATGAACGTGGTCGACGCATACGCAAGAAGAAGTGCACGGAGGGCAAGTATTCACTATCTACACGTGCCCGCAAATTGATGGGCGAAGAGGTGAAGATTGTGCCACACACGGATTATCCCACACCCTCGCCAATGGTCAATCCAGAGCGAGAGCTCAGAGAGCAACAACATTTTATAGGTGAGTGGGGGAGAGGGTGAGCCGTTGGCTTTTACTGCATAAGTCGGGGTCACCATTTTATACTTGAATAATGTTTCCTTATTTGTGGCGATTTCTATGAACTTAAATGGCGCCGAATACTTTCCACAGTCGAATCAAAGCTTAGCTCGTCGGGGTCACCAATTTAAAGGTTATGTTTGTCCGCTTAAACGTATTTTGGTTTGTTTGTTTTTTTGCTTTAAAATGTTATCAAAGCTAAGAGCAAACATTAGTTTGTCGGGGTCACCAACTTATAAGCAACTGTACCGTGATTTCTATAGAATTTTTAAGGGATGATTTGGATCAGGGTTGTGCCACTGCTTAGATGCTCAGGTCAATTGTCAAGACTTTTTATGCATTTTCAACTGCTGCTTCTTTCAAAATCGTTTCAGAACTTAGCTCGTCGGGGTCACCAACTTTCAATTAACCTATTGTTCCGCGAGTTTCACGTATTCTAGGAATAAGATTTATTCTTTGCTGAAGTAAACATACAATTTGGATAAATATAATATCAAAGCTTTAGGCAAAAGCTAGTTTATCACGGTCACCAATCTATGTATAAGCGACTGTACCACTATTTGAATAAACTATTAACTGATACATGTTAAGATCAAGGACATGCTGCTTCCCAAAAGGGTAATTTCCACTTTTGGGAGGCTCAATTTTTTGGCTCTAAGCTTTCCACCTCGTTGGGGTTACCATTTTATTCATTTGTGACATTTTTTATGTAATTTTGGCACTTTTAGTTCAAATGGAAAGTTTATAAGTTATCAAGACAACTTACGAATCAAAATACTAATCAAACCTTCATGCTAACCATAGATAGGTGTCACAATTTTCTTCTTTTTCTAAAATTTTATGAAATTTTAGGGTCTATTTGATATAAATGGGAAGATTACAACAGATTAAATAAACATAAATATTAAGAGCGTTCTGCATCCCAAAGACATTTTGTGTACCAAAATGTTAGTTGAGCCTTAATATAGACTTTAGAAAAACTGTACCTCGTCGGGGTCACCACTTTCTTTCGTTTGACAAAATTCATATTCATGTTTTGCCACTGTTTGATTGAAACATCTCCCAAAGACTTGTAAGCTGTGTGTTGAAGTGTAGCGATTTCCATCAAATTTGTGTCATTATTTGATAAACTGTACCAAGTCGGGGTCACCATTATGTTTATTTCTTCTCCCCCCCCCACCCCCCACCCACCCGTCTCTCTTTTTAGCCATGTACGACACCCATTTAACCTGTCAACTCTCCCAATTAACCGTTACAAACGGAGCCACTGGAGATGGCTATTATGTCTGCCCCATTGGCGCACCCTTGCCACCCAAACTAATGCCCCCACCGGCGGTACAACATGAATATAAAGCCACATTTGAGCCAAATGTCACATATTGGGACCTATTGAAACGCAACAAACAACAGGAATACCAGATGAACCCAAATCAGCCAACAGACACAGACTTTGCACAGCATCAGTTTATGAACAATCAGTGGTCGTACGCCAGGATGGAACCACCGAATCAATACCCATACAATCATACCCCTTCGACAGGCGATTTCGATACCATTCCCAAATCTTCGGAGCATGCTTACAACCAAGTGCAGATGGCCGGCGGTACCATGGAAACCGTAAATTATAACAATTTATAACGTTTTTGTTGTTGTAACGTTAAGCCGTTGTTGTTGTTTTGTAGATAACAGATTGAACACCACACAGCTGTTTGAGTTTTGAGTTTTTGTAAGAAATTTTTGAAATAATTTTGAAATAAATTTTTGATATTCGCTTTGGTTACTTTGGGTCCACTCCTCCCTCATAGGCCCGCCAATCCTCCCCAAACAAAAAAAAACAAAGTCGTCCATAAAAAAGTTCCAGAAGCGTGCGAGGCATGGCCAAAATCCATATTTGTTTTAATGGTCAGGACATCCGAGCGAGAGGTTACTCCATCGAGGATAACGACAATAACCGTAAGGATAAGCAGCGTAATAAGTGAGCAAGATAGAGAGAGAGAGGGGGAGAGAGGGAGTCTGGCGACAGATAACCTTAATAATGACCGACAAAATACAAAATACAAAAAAAAAAGGAGGGAAAAAACGTGCTCGATTTTCAATAACCGCATTGAGAAACTCCGGCGGCGGAGGCAGAGCAGGAGCTGGAGCAGGAGGACAACGCCGGGGGTGAAAAAAAAAAATTGAATTGAACATTTCCTGGGACTGAAGCGGGGACGCTTATGGCAACCAAGTCCTCGACTGACCCATTCAATTAAGCGTGAAAAAAATGGCAATGTATCTACGTGCCATGGATAGCCCATAAAAAAAAGGACATCACTTAAGAAGGACACACATACACACCAGGACAGGGCTAGGCCGCAACAAAACACGCATCACTTGTCACACATACTTAGCGGGGGAGTGGGGAGGAGTGGAGTGGAGTGGAGTGGGAGGATGGGCTTGGCTACCAATAAGGACTCGCTTATTGTCATGTCCTTGGTGTTGTTATTGAGGTGTAATACAATTTTTTGCCATGCTACCCATAACAATGGCTGAATCGGCAGGGATAACGAGCCTGGTCACATATGGCGGCATTAGTTTTTAGCAGCAGGAGGGGGATGGGGGGGCCCAGGGAACGCACAAACTTGCGATTGAGCCAATTTGTGAAAGTGCGGCAAGCCCATTAACGAGACTCGGCCAGTACGTGAAGGTCCTGCCAATCGAACAGCAGCGTCCAGCACCTGCTTACCCGTCGCCCACCCCACCCCCCCACCCCCCCGAAAAAAGAGGACGCATATCCCTTTTGCCTGTGCCGGCTGGGATGGAGGGCGAGAGGATTGACTACTTTGCATTACAAGCGCCCACATTAAAATTAAAATAAAAGTTGCTTCTGCTGGCTGGATATATCCCTGGCCTTTTTGTGCTTAACTACAAATAAATCTAAAACTCGCACATTTCTCAAAAAGCCTGGACTCGCCAGGACCTCGCACTCACACACGCATGGGCACATTGGGCAGGATACGGGTCGGCCGCAGTTGGCAACTCGCAGTTTTATTTTGCATTTACATGCCCACATGCATTATGCATACATACATATGTACCTACTTACACACACACACACACACACGCACGCACACACACACGGACGAAAGTCCTTTTTGGTCCTTTTGAATACCCTTCAACTGTGGACTCCCAGTACTTTATTAAGCGTTTCTTTTTCCTGGGGTTCTCTCTTTAGGGTGAAATGAGTAAGTGGAGTATGAGAATACGAGAATTATCGATATTTATCGATAACAAAGTGAAGTTTATTGAAATACAGGAATATTGCACACAATTTCAGTGAAGAAACTTCTAAGCCTTAGCTCAAACGAGACCCCCTTGCTGTAGAGAAATCATTTGGTAGAATCTACAACCTACATTTCACTGACCCTTCGAGCCGGATGCTAATCTTTTATGGAAGTCATCGATATAAATGAACATTGTGCAGGAACATCATTTGGAAAAGGTCTACATCCTACATTTCACTGGAAATGTTTTCAAAATGAAATGTTTTCATTTGAAAAAGGTCTTAGTTTGGAAAAGGTCTACATCCTACATTTCACTGGCCCTTCGAGCCGGATGCTAATCTTTTATGGAAGTCATCGATATAAATGAACATTATGCAAAATATAGTGATGATACTGCTAAAGCTTAGCTTACAAGAAACCCCCCTTTCTACAGGAAAATCATTTGGAAAAGGTCTACATCCTACATTTCACTGGCCCTTCGAGCCGGATGCTAATCTTCTATGGAAGTTATCGATATAAATGAACATTGTGCAGGAAAATCATTTAGAAAAGGTCTACATCCTACATTTCACTGGAAATGTTTTCAAAATGAAATGTTTTCACTTGAAAAAGGTCTACATCCTACATTTCACTGGCCCTTCGAGCCGGATGCTATTCTACTGCAATCCTATCCTATCATCTAATCAACAAACCAAGCAAAGACACATACAAATATTTAGGCAATAAGGTCTTGTGGAGCTACGGGTTAAATTAATAAATACCAAATAAATCAATGTTAAAAATTTGTAAATTTAAGTTTTTTTGAGGCAATATTTTGTTGTAACCCCATATTTGGTCCAACAATCTGCCTCAACTGCCTCTCAAGTATTCAACTATTCAAAACAACAAAGTTTGTATACTTTGAAGAGCGTTAGTCGCGATAAACTGTGAACAGATATATATACAGTGACTCTATTGTAACATATAGCTAGGCTATTCGGGTGAACGCGAGATTTCAGTGGCTTGGTAAGGTCTATTCAGGGATGAGGCTGAACATTGTAGAGCGCCTAGGACATACCAATATGTCTGTGAGCAGCTCATGAGCTTATGAGAATGCTTAAACCAAGAGCTCCCTCCTGGAGCAACCACTTTGGTTATTTTTCAGATTGACTGTGGTAAGCAAGTGCGATAGAACCCTGAGCTATTGGTTCTAGAGAGTTTGCTCCACTAGAGTTTAGCAACAAGCTACAAGGCTTCAAAATAAAACGTCCCAAACAATTTTGCGATTTTTTGGAGGAAAGCTGTGCCATTTTTTTTGCTGGGAATACATAAAGCACTGCATACTTGTGGGCGCAGACCAAATTTGGAATTTTTCAATATGCTTTAACTGCCTTTCAAAAAATCGTAGAATGGTGTAATAACACGCATATGAAAGCTAAAAAGAAGTGGTAGTATCTGACGAATTCCCTTAAATGATCAAAATTGAAGACAAATTATAAAAATAAGAGTAGCTAAGAGCTGAGAGTAGGTAGAGCCTAGAGTTATAATGTAGCCGCGTATAAAATCATAAAAAAAATATCAATATATCTATGAAATACTGACCAGCTTAGGGTAGGAAGATCATGTTGCTCCCGTTTGAATAGCAGAACCAGTTCCTACCCAGTCCTATAGAAACGCACTGAACTGCTCTTATTTGTACTACAGCTAGAGTATCCAATGTTTTTATACATTTCGTTTGAATCTTAGCTAGCTTTACTTACTCGTTTGTACAATTTCTTGTTGGGATTGTATGTTCAGTAGCTTTCTTTCCATTTTGTTTTGCAGGGACTTTAAAACAAAGCACAAAGAACAAAAAAATAAAAATGAAAGTATGCAAAAAGTTAAAAACAAAAAGCTCGCAGCACAAAGGATACTCGAATAATATCCTTAAGCTACAACTGCAACATGAATTTGTCTTTGCTCGACCCAAAGTCCGAGTGCCCCAACCCCCCAGCCCCCCTTTTTAACTCACCCACTCAACTATTTTGTTTTGCTGTTGCTCTTTCTTCGAGTTGCCTTGGCAAAAAAATACTTATTTATGTGTGTGTGTGTGTGTGTGTGTATAAAGGATACTCGAACTTTACAAATGCATGCACATTAGAGCGTCGACCCAGGCGATTTACGTGTGTGTCTCTCTCTCTCTGTGTGTGTGTGTGTGTGGGAAGTAATCTTATGCGTCGCATGTGTACAGCTCCCCCCATCCAATGGCTTTGCGTCTTTTGGTCCTTTTTGCTGCCTTTGCTTCGACACTTATTTTAATTTATTTCATTTTCATTTGTATCCTTTGTGTGTGTGTGTGTGTGAGAGTAAGTGAGTGTGTGTGTGTGTGTGTGTGTGACTCTCTGTTTGTAATTAAATAAAAACAAATTTTAGGCGACCTTTAAGTTCTTACTTTTGGCCAGCTTTTATTTTAATTGCAAACTTATGCGAAAAGCTACAAACACTTAAAATTATGCATAAACTAAGTTTAGTTTGTTTCGATTTCCAAACATTAAATAGAATTACAAAATGTTTTTAAGGTTCTTCAATTTCAATTAGAGAATTTTGACTTATTTAAGCCAGAGAAATTTGTTGTTTGACTTAACCAGCGGTTAAGTCATTTGGTTTTCTCAACAACAGTTACGCGATATCGATAAATACGTGACGCTGCAGCAGTGTGACCAGCCGATTTAGGTATTTTTTGTTAGGGTTTTTCTTAAGCCTTTGAATGTGGCTGGTATTTTTAGGATTATAAGAGTCTGGCAACAATGCATGATTCCTGTTATCAATTCTAGCCACAATAAGCTTCATATTTATCAGTTTTCTATGCTTTTATATAACACCTCAGAGTTTTTTCAAATCGGTTGACTCTAGCATATAGCTGTCATAGGAATGAGTGATCAGAAAACAGGTTTTGGGAGGAAAAACTTTTTTGTTTGTTATGCGATCGCCTTCAAACTTTGTATTTATTAGTTTTTTATGCTCTTCTTTAAATATACAAGGTTATATCAAAATCGGTTGACTGAGGCATATAGCTGTCATAGAAAACTGCGGTTGAAAACAGGTTTAAGTGGGAAAATCTTTAACTTGGTAGCGCAAATGTCTTCAAACTTTATATTTGTCAGTTTTTTATGTTCTTCTATAAACAGAGAAAGATTCATCAAAAACAATTGACTATAGCATATAGCTGTCATAGGAATAAGTGGTCGGAAAACAGGTTTTGGTAAGAAAAACTTTTTTGTTTGTTATGCAAATGTCTTCAAACTTAATATTGATAAGTTTTCTGTGCTCTTCTATACAGATACAAAGTTCTATCAAAATCGGTTGACTATAGCTTATAGCTGTCATAGGAATGAGCGGTCGGGAAACAGGTTTTGGTATGAAAAACTTTTTTGTTTGTAGTGCATATGTCTTCAAACTTTATATTTATGCATTATTTATGCTCTACTATAAATATACAAAGGTATATCGAAATCGGTTGACTATAGCCTATTGCTGCCATAGGAATGATCGGTCGGAAACTGGTTTTTATGAGAAATTTCTTATTATTTTTTGTGCAAACATCTCCAAACTTCATATTTATCAGTTTTCTATAGTTATCTATAATTCCACCAAGTATCATCAAAATCGGTTGACTAAAGCATATGGCTGTCATAGGAATCAGCGGTCGAAAAACAGGTTTTGGTAAGAAAAAATTGTTTTTTTGTAATGCAAATGACTTTAAACTTTATATTTATCAGTTTTTTAATGCATTTCTATAAGTATACAAAGTTTCATCAAAATCGGTTGACTATATCATTTAGCTGCCATACGGATGATTGGTCCGAAAACAGGATTTAGTGAGGAAAACTTTTTTCTTTGTTATTGAAATGTCTTCAAACTTTATATTTATCAGTTTTCTTTGCCTATCTACAATTCCCCAAGTTTTGATCAAAATATGTTGTCTATAGCATATAGCTGTCTTAGGAATGAGTGGTCGTAAACTGGTTTTAATGGGAAAATTTTTCTTATTTTTAGTGCAAACATATCCAAAGTTCATATTTATCAGTTTTCTATACTTATCTATTACTTCTCCAGGTTGTATCAAAATCGGTGGACTATAGCATTTAGCTGTCATAGAAAAGGGCGGTCGAAAACAGGTTTTAGTTAGAAAAACTTTTTTCCTGGTAATGCAAAACGTCTCCAAACTTCATATTTATTAGTTCTCTATACCTTTCTATAACTCCATCAAGTTTAATCAAAATCGGTGGACTATAGCATATAGCTGCCATACGAATAATTGGTTTGAAAACAGGTTTTAGTGAGAAAAACTTTTTGGTTTGCAATGAAAACATCTCCAAACTTCATATATATCAGTTCTCTATGCTCTTCTATAACTCCATCAAGTTTCATCCAAATCGGTGGACCATATAGCTGTCATATTGTTTCCAATCCCAACCAACCAATTTCATTCGGTCTCTATCCTATATAAACACCTACCTACATACTTTCATCAGGTGGAAGGACACTTCATGTTGTCAACTTTCTATTTATCTTAGTCAACACAGCGGAAGGAGCTGGAGTTATTGCACTTGAAACGTGCTGACAAGGGTATTTGACACAAATTCGCGTAGTTTTTCAGTTTTGACACATGTCACTCACAAAACTCACACACTCGGGTGTGTGTGTGTGTGTGTGTGTTGGGTCTTCTCGGTGACAAATGACTTGGCCCCTGGTGTTTATTATTATCCCAACGGGGGGCTTACGAAATGTCCAACCAAACACGGGCATAAATAATAAACCATTCTCCTCTTAGCCCGGAGGCCTACCTGAGAGAGAGAAAAAAAGAACCCCCCGTGACCAGCCCCAAACCCTTTCCCATTCCCACCCCAGGGGCTGGCAATCCTTTTGTGCCGCTGAGGTTGAGGTTGACAAATGTGTCAGAATGCAAATCCGCAACAATTAAAAGAAAAATCAACACAAAAGCTGACAGCGTAGAAAAGTGCCAACGCTGGTGGCGGCCGACGAGGACGAGAGATGATGGCGTCGACAGCTTTTGTGCCCTCCACTTCACAGCCACTTGTCATGATTGTCGTTTACTTTTATTTATTTTTTTTTTTTTGTACCCACTCGGCATTATTTGCACAAAATCTTTGGCCTGAAGTGGAGCAGCGACAGCGGCGGCAGTCAACGTCCAGTTCCGCTCGTTATTCCTGTACATAATTGTCACCAAATTGGGTGGGTGTCGCTTCGCGGTCTTCCATGTCTTTTGTTCTCCACGAACTACACTCGACACTTGAGAAACTCTGAGAGAGAGAGAGAGAGAGAGAGATGAAGAGGGAGGCAGAGAAAGGGAGAGAGAGAGAGTGGGGGAAGAAGCGTTGGTTTAGATTTTTTAATTGGCCCTTTTCCTAATGAGTGTGGATGGGGCGGGCGGCGGAAGGGGGGAGTGAAGGTGGGTTATCGATAATGAGAAACATACAAACTTCAGTTTATCCAACGAGGTAGGCTATTTGCATTATGAAATACCGAAAACGTGAAATGCAAACGAAAATAATGTAGCTTGCAAACATGCAAAAATGCAAACATGCAAACTTGCAATTGTGCAAACATATGAACAGGCAAACAGTTAAACAAACAAACATGCAAACATGCAAACAAATAAACTTACAAACTTGCAAACTTGCAAACTTACAAACTTGCAAACTTGCAAACTTGCAAACTTGCAAACTTGCAAACATGCAAACTTGCAATTGTGCAAACATATGAACAGGCAAACAGTTAAACAAACAAACATGCAAACATGCAAACAAATAAACTTACAAACTTGCAAACTTGCAAACTTACAAACTTGCAAACTTGCAAACTTGCAAACTTGCAAACATGCAAACTTACAAACTTACAAACTTGCAAACTTACAAACTTACAAACTTACAAACTTACAAACTTACAAACTTGCAAACTTGCAAACTTGCAAACTTGCAAACTTGCAAACTTACAAACTTGCAAACTTGCAAACTTGCAAACTTGCAAACTTGCAAACTTACAAACTTACAAACTTACAAACTTACAAACTTGCTAGCTTGCAAACTTGCAAACTTGCAAACTTACAAACTTACAAACTTGGAAATATGCCAACATACAAACTTACAAACTTAAAAACAGGCAAACTTATAAACCTGCAAATTTGCAAACATGCTAACTTACAAACATACAAATGCAAACAAACCAACAAACACACCAACATATTTGCTTAAATTTGTCCGCAAACTTCATTATTTGGGCCCTTTTTAGCCATCTGTGTATCAAAATTATTTGCCTATGTGAACTTTGCTCAAGAAAATCCACGTTGAATCACAGTCCCACCCAAATATAGAATTACTTCTCTCCGGAGACTTTCCCTTCTTTGTCTGTGTTTTGCTGAAAAATCAAAACAACATCTCAATTTGTTTCACATTTTTCAATTTCCAAAATGTTTTTTTTTTTTTTTGCAACTTTCTTAAACTCCCCCGGCGCATGTTCCCAGCTCTATTCCGTCCCCCCCCCGCCCTCTCCCATATTCACCCTCGTCACGTATCGGTCGTCAATGTTAAACTGAGGGCCTTTACGTTAAACGCCAGCGATTACACACATGGGAGCTGTAAGCCGCGTTTTATGATTTGTTTTCATTGATCAGAGAGATGCGAATGCATACATATATATACTTTTTTATGGCCATAACTGTTTTATGCACACGTGCAAAAAATAGTGGATCAACCACTCAGCGAAAGCAACAATCAAAAAAAAAAAATACCAATTGCAATTGAGAGAGTGACACATTTTATGGACTGGGAGAAACTACTGAGGGTGGAAGGGTCGTTGGATGGATGAAAGAAAGTATTGATTGGAATATGCAACTAATCAGAAAACTTCATCATAACTCCAACTATGTGAAGAATGGAGAAGTTCGTGACCATATTTAAGATATTTTTCAAGAAATTAGTCAACTGCTTTTTATGGAAATTTGATTTAGAGGAGAAACTCTTAGAGAATCTTCAGCGCTACTGGATAATTGAGGCATTTAGTGTTTAGCTAAAATACTGGCATCGATTGCTCGCCTGCTCCTGCGCTTCTACAGCTCTAAACCTGGCTAACCGCTCAAACTTTTTTAGTGCTCCTCGCTTGGCATTGTTTCCAAGTCATAGCAGCATTGCAGTTGTCGATTGCTCGCCTGTTTTTGCATTCTTCTGAGCTCCGCTCTCGCAGAAGATTTCTGGACTTTTCCTTACACTAATTCGTCTTACTCTTTTTAAGGTTAGCGATAGGTAGACTTTCGTTTTCAATATAGTTGTACGACACCAAACTGAAGCTTGTTCCGAGCGAATCCCATTGAAAAAAGCAATCCACCTGCCTTCCAACCAATCGAGAGGCGCAGTTGTCAACTCTGTGACACGAAAATCGCTTAAAAAAGTATAAAATAATAGAAACTAAAGGCTAAATATGATCAAATATAGGTTTCTGAAGCAAAAAGAGAATGTTCCGAGTTGATAAAGCGGTAGAGTTTATGGTAATCAGCACACAAAAAGGATTATGCAAGGTATTGATAGTAGTAAAACGTTTCAGAGATAAGGGGAAAAGTTAAGGGACGATCTATTTTCATAACCAACTCTGATGATATGAACTCTCATATGTATGAAGATGACACCAAGCTTAAGTAAGCAGAGAAGAAGCATTAAAAGTAGTGTCCCAGAGTAAAATGGTGAACGGACCTCAGTATGCAGTTACAAATACGAAGAGCAAACCATAAGAATTACTCTGCACAGATTTCGAATATTATGGAGAATAAACACATAAACTATACTCGACAAGGACGAATAGGAGGAACAAGAGAAGTGTATGTAGAGTATCTTGATTGTGTAGGGAACTTCAAATTCTTTCGACCACCGCGTAATAAATCCAATACCCCTTCTGTTCCTACTTTCATGAGAGTTAAACCTAAGTAAAGGGTCAAGAATCACCCCAAGATCACTTACCAATACTTTATTCAGGTGCTGTAATTCCATATTGAGCCAAGACTGAAAGAAAATCATTGATAGAAATGTCAGACCAAAGAAGAAGTAGAATTTAACAACTGTCCTTAAAATGTAGCTCAAAAGCAAGGAGCAAATTTGTATACTCTGTAACCAAAGTTACACAGAACTTGTGCAAAAGTAAGTAATAGCCAGAAGGAAGCATCTCCAACCCCATAAAGTGTATATTTTATATATTGTAGAAGGATTGTAGAAGGATAGAGATAGAGGATACAGATATGGTAGAAGTATAGAGAAGACTCATGGTCAACCAAACGGCTATTCCCCATAACATTAACATAAGCCTAACATTATTGTACATAGTCGTCTCTTTCTAGCATACACCTAGATATCAGACTACTCTGTAAAGCAACTGTAACGAGTATGCCCAAAGAGACTCGACTATATCATTCGATCGTAAGCCGTTGTAGAGAATGGAAGTGTGAATTGTAAACAAACATTAAAAGAGACTAAACCTGACTCGTCTATCCTCTCACAATATTGTTGATAAGTATCTGCAGTTGAGTCCATCAAACCAGGTACGCCTATCGCTCTGACTGTCTGTATTCCAATTATAACCTACTATTTCTGAGACCATTCTGCTTTAAAAATATACATTCGCAGTCAGTTTAATACCAATTGACCTTTGCAGCAGCCATTTACAACCAGTTTTATACCAGTTTGTCTCAATTGAAAATTTAATTGAAGTGAAATTTCTCAATTTAAAATGGGTTGGTGTGAAAAATCCCAATTGAAAATGTAAAAGAAGGGAAATATACCCAGCTTAAGTTTAATGGAAGGGAAATAAATACCGGATGGCACTTAACTGAGTTCAATTTCCATTAATAATTGACTTGAATTCTCAATTATTTTTCAAATTTAATGAAAAAATGCAATTAAAAAGTAATTAGATTTAGAAAATAGTTAAGCTAAAGGTTTGAAATGTATTTCGGCACAATACTTTATTCAAATAAGACTACTGTTCATAAAGAATCCGATTTGGAAGCATTTTGAAGTGCCAAGTTGGATATTTGTGTTCTGTTTGGTGCTGAGACCAAACATAATCTAACAGGTTGTCTGACAGGTATGGGAAAAAACCCCCAAGTTTGATATGAAAAAGTATTTTCGTGCGTTCTGGAAACCAGCCTTAAATTTTAGACAAATTTCAACTAGATTTAGTGGTAAGTGAAGCTTATAACTAGTTTAAATGCAAATTGTGCTTAAGTATAGTATTTAGCTTTGTAAAAATAATTTGTATATCAGCATTCCCAGTTTTGAAACTGGATAACTCTGATTTAGAGCTACTCCGTTCGATCTATGACTATATAAAAATAGGTATAATTTTGTAGATTTCGCTTTCCTTCGACTCTTAAAGAAAGGTTAAGTAGGGAAGCATGCAAACATTTGGATAAAAAACTTAGGGAAGATTATTATACCCTCGAAATTCGCGACTTCTGAGAAACTTTCTTGAAGTTTAGCTCCACAATTAATCCAACTCTCTTCTAGATTATACATTTTCAATCCTAAAACATTCTTCTTTGAGTTTTTGGGCAAGTTATCCCTTAGATAGCTAATGATTTAGACCCGCCAAGGGCACACAGTGGCCCATGGGCCCGTATTCGAACCAAACCCGCTTTGTACTATCCCATCTAGCAACAGTTCCACCATTTTGGCACTAAAATGCCAACTTGAATGCGCTCATTGGTTGTCTGTGCTCAGCCGGAACGCACTTTTGGTTGGCTGTACTCGAGCGCTCGAGTCTGTCTCCTGATTAGAGGGTTTTTTTTTGTCGGTGTTGTTGTTGTTGTTGTTGTTTCTTTTTTTGATATAGTAATCGACCGCAGGCGTATAATAATTCTTGTGGTTTCATAATGCCAACCACACACACACACACACACGCACACCCCTCGATATGCGCAACCGCCGACTGACAGAGGCAGAACCACCACCACCACCACCACCACCAATACCCCTTCACCCCCCACCCCACCGCCAGGTTTCGGTGTTTCGTTATTCGCGTTTTGTGTATGTGTGTGTGTGTGTGTGTGTGTGTGTGTTGTCGCTAGTCAAAACCGCAAAATGGAGGAGGGTTGAATGAAAAAACTCCGCCTAAATTCCCAGAAAAAAAAGGAGGCGTCTTGCACTCATGTGGTTGCACAGCATTTTTCACTCAAGACGCTGCAAAGACGTGGGTGTTGGCGGTTGGTGGGGGAGCAGCTCCCTATATTTTGGCCGCAAATGGCAGCCGCAAGATTTTACCTTTCTCTCTCTCCCACCCTATGGCCATCTCTTTCTGCTGGTTAGGCCAGAGGCTTGCCACAAAGCCGCGTTGGTATTTCTGCTGGTTATTTTTTTTTTTTTTTTGTTTTTGTGCGCCTTGAGACGCTTCTTTTTTGTTTCCCTCAATCTTGGGCTTGAGTCAATTCCAAGATGGCCACGTTTTGGGGGTTGCAAAACGGAAACCCCCCACTGAGTTTCCAAGAAATTTGACTCAAAGTTTCCTTAGGATTTTTATTTTCCAATTCGTTGCTGGAAGGTGCGAGCACCAAAAGTTGAGCGCATTTTTTTTTTCCACCGTGGAGCTGGGTGGGAGGAGGGGTGGGGGTGGTGGCATCCCAAGACCAACTTGAAGACGTCGTTGCGGCCTTTCTGCTTGTGGTGTAGTTGACGTTTTCTGGTTTCGGTTTCGGTTAGGGTTTGCGTTTCGTTTATATTTTTTGTACATCTCGTGGAGTTTTTTTTTTGCAGTCGGCGTCGCTGCTGGCGTCGCTGCCAGCGTCAGCAAGAAGCCAAAAAAACCACTGCTACTGGTTCTCGCGGTAAATGTTAAGCCAAAAGCAACAAAAAAAAGAAGAATTATGTACCCCCCCGCCCCCCCAACAACAGCAGCGGCAGCAGCAGCAGCAGGAATAAAAAAAAAAAATAACGTAGGAAGGAAGCAGGCCTCCTTCTTGAGGGGCGGGCGTCGAACGGCAGCAGCATCGCTCTCGTCCTTAGTCCTCGTCCGCGTCTTCGTGTTCTGTCCCTGATTATGATGAGGCGTCGCTGTCGACGCCGCCGCCGTCGTTGCCAACCGCTCGTAGTGGTCGCGTTCATGGTTACCGCAAAAAAATAGTTTAATATCTCCGTGTCGTTTGATTCGATCGCCAGGCCTGGCCTCAGACCCCCCCATAAGAGCATAACTTACGGTTAACCAAAAGTCAGCTGTGTCTGCCTCTCACAAATCTGCGTGTTTGTGCGTGTGTGTGTGTCTGTGCGTGTGTGTGTGTGTGCGTGTGTATTTGTTAACAAATTAAAAAAAAAAAAGAGCGAAAATTGAGAAAAAAAAAATCATTAAAAAAAAAAAAAAATTATCAAAGTAAATTATACAAATTTTTTTAAAGTGCCATTTGTGATAAGCAAAAGTATTGTGTGTACGTGTGTGTGTGTCTGCGTGTGTGTGTGTGTGTGTGTGGCTCATACATTTCGAAGTGCTGGATCTGGGAAATCATCAAATTTTATGAAATGTAAGCTGCCATTCCAAAAAATTCGAGTTTCAAAGTTATTAAAACCAACGATTATACAAACTCAAGACTGAACTCATCATTTAACCAATAACCGGCGAAGAAACGAAAGCTTTTCTGAACCGATTTGGTTTCGGAACACTTACTATATTCCACCTTCCAAACTGAAACTCTTCTTTTGCCATCAGGGTTCTATAGAAACCAATATAATCTTGTTGTAGAAACTGCATTAGGTTATAGAACCAGACTTGGAAACACTTCTGTAGAAACATTTTTCTTGAATTTTATCTAAAGATCTGTATATATATATCTACTATATATAATATATAAATAGACACACTTTGTCATTGCTTTGAAGCTCATGAGGGATATAAAGGAGTTTCTGTTTATATAAAGTAATGTGACGAAATACAAATTCCGGGATGCTGGATACCAAAGTTTTAGGTTCGGAACATGTTCAGTTTGAGCTTTAATACCTGCAGAGGTTCGGTTCACAGGAATCGGAAAGTCGAAGCTCCGGGTTCGAACCGGTTCGGTTGAAAACCGGTTTGCAGCTCTGATTTCAATACCAACGAGAAAGCTAAGCTAACTAAAGTTTTTATACCCTTGCTCGCTTGAATATTTAAAAAAAATACCTCTTTTTTTCATCTTCCGACCGATCGTTCGTATGGAAGCTATATGATATAGTCATCCGATTTGGCCAAACATTTGTAAAATTATGTGAAAGCATGTGAAACAAACAAATACAAAGCTGCAGCATGCTACCATTACAAACAAACAAGTTTTTCTAACCAAAACTGTTTTTCAGACCTATCTTTTGTATGGCAGCCACACCATATAGTTGTCCGATCTTAATAAAACTTGGTAGAATTATCAAAAAAACCTAGTAAACCTACGATTACAAAGTTTGAAGACGTTTCCGTTGAAAAGAAAAAAGTTTTTCTAACTAAAACTAGTTTTCCGACTCATGGTTCCTATGGGAGCTATGGGATATAGTCATCCGATTCGGTCAGCTCCGACATATTAGTAGTGTGCAGCAAAAAGAAGACCCTGTGCAAAATTTCAGCTCGATGGCTTTAAAACTGAGAGACTTTTTTGAGTAGAAACAGACGGACAAAGCTCAATCGACTCAGCTCGTCACCCTGATCAAGAATATATATGGTTTATGGGGTCGGAAATGAATATTTCAATGCGTTGCAAACTTTTGGGCAAAATTATAATACCCTTTGCAAGGGTATAAAGTCATTAATTATAAACATTAGAGGTTTAAATTCTAAATATTCAAATAATATTTCGAAGATATCAAATTGATACCTACTCATATCAAACTGACACTTTTATGTATCAATTGGATATTAGCAATTCTCATTTTGATGTATCAGTAGTCAAACGATCGGTCGGAAAACTGACTTTAGTGAGGAAATCTTTTTAGTTTTCACTGAAAACCTTTTCAAACTTCATATTTATCAGTTTTTTTTTGCCTTTTTATAATGCCGCTAGCATTGTTGAATATCGGTACAATATATATCGGTTCCGATAAACGATTTTGGTAAGAAAACCTTTTATGTTTTCCATGGAAACGTACTTAAATATATTTTATATTTATTGTATGTACTTTTACACAATTCTACAGAGTTTCATCAAGTTCCAATGACTATAGCGTATAGTTGTCATAGAAATAATAAATCAAAAAACTAGTTTTAGTGGGAAAAACTTTTTTGTTTACCATGGAAACGTTTCCAAACTTTGTATTTACCACTTTTTAATGCCCTTTCATTATTTTTTAAAATTTGATCGAAATCGGATAGCTATATAGTGTAGCTGCCTTAGAAAAATGGGGTTTAATGAAGAGTCTTAGCTATAAAAACTGTTATTTTTCGGTGGAAACGCCCTAAAATTTAGATTGTATTAATTTTATGTGCTTTTACACAACTCTTTAAAGTTTCATCAACATTAGGTGATTATATCATATAGCTGCCACAGGAACGATCGGTTAAAAGACTAGTTTTTGTGAGAAAAACTGTTTTGTTTACCATGGAAACGTTTCTAAACTTTGTATTCACCACTTTTGTATGCTATATAATTATTCCACACAGTTTGTTCGAAATCGGACAACTATGTGGTATAGCTGCCTTAGAAAAATTCGTTCTGATGAAGAGTTTAGCTAAAAAACACCTCTTTTTTCAATGGAAACGCCCTTAAACTTTGATTGTATTCGATATAAGTGCTTTTCCACAGTTCTACAAAGTTTCATCAACATTGGGTGACCATAGCATATAGCTGCCATGGGAACGATGGGTTAAAAGACTAGTTTTTGTGCGAAAATCTGTTGGTTTTTCATGGAAACGTTTTCAAATTTTGTATTTATTATGGTTCTAAGCTTTTTTATTATTCTATAAAGTTTGGTCGAAGTTGGGCAGCTATTTGGTATAGCTGTCATGGAGAAGTTAGTCCTGAATAATGGTATTAGCATGAAAAATATGTTTCTTGTATTCACAAGACAAAGTAGTCTGATTGAAAATCACTTTTTTGTTTTCCATGAAAACATTTTCCAACTTTGTATTCATTAGTTGGCTCTGCTTTTACCTTAATAAACCAATTTGGGTTGAAAGAATCTACTGCCTCTATCACAAAGCATAAAGCGACTAACGAAATAGAAATTGGTTGTACAAATCTAGCTACTGCTTCCATCATAAAACTAACGAAAAATAGACGACATTCAAAAATGGCTTCAACATCAAGACTGGACACTGATAAAGTTTGCTGCTATGCACATCCGGAGGCTCCATTGATTGAGGACTATCGTGCCGGTGATATGATATGCTCCGAGTGTGGACTGGTGGTTGGAGACCGTGTGATTGATGTGGGCTCCGAGTGGCGTACGTTCAGTAACGAGAAAAGTGGTGCGGATCCCAGTCGTGTCGGTGGGCCCGAGAATCCGCTATTGGGTGGAGGAGATCTGTCAACGATTATTGGCCCCGGCACTGGATCGGCTTCGTTTGACGCCTTTGGTGCGCCAAAATATCAAAATCGTCGTACCATGAGCAGCTCCGATCGTTCGCTTATATCGGCATTCAAGGAAATATCCTCAATGGGCGATCGCATTAATTTGCCAAAAACAATTGTCGATCGGGCCAATACTCTGTTCAAGCAGGTGCACGATGGCAAAACACTGAAGGGACGTTCGAATGATGCAAAAGCATCGGCCTGCCTCTATATTGCATGTCGCCAGGAGGGTGTTCCGCGCACATTTAAGGAGATTTGTGCAGTCAGCAAGATAAGCAAGAAGGAAATCGGTAGATGTTTCAAGCTGACACTGAAGGCACTGGAGACGAGCGTCGATCTGATAACCACGGCTGACTTTATGAGCCGCTTTTGTGCCAACTTGGATCTGCCCAATGTGGTGCAACGCGCTGCCACACATATCGCTAAGATGGCAGTCGAAATGGACATTGTACCTGGGCGTTCGCCCATTTCAGCCGCTGCGGCCGCCATTTATATGGCCTCTCAAGCCTCCGGACAGAAGCGCAGTCAAAAGGAAATTGGGGATATTGCTGGAGTTGCTGATGCAACCATTAGGCAGTCATACAAGCTGATGTATCCATATGCAGCTAAACTATTTCCAGAAGATTTCAAGTTTACCACACCGCTTGAGCAGTTGCCGCAAATGTAAATTTGTCATATCGAATTCACAAAATGTATAAAAGATGATGAACATTTGAATTCTTCTTACATTAAATGACGTTAATTTTCACAGAGTTGGTAAGAACTTGAATGTTGTAAACGGAATTTGAATGATATTTAATGAAAACTTTGCTTATAGACGATTATGAATATCACCTTAGTTTAATGGAGCATGAAGGGTCCCCATTATTCAAGTCAAATAAACACTTCCAAGCCCATTGAGTAAAAATATTCTTGCTTTCTTAATTGTGTTTTTGTTAACTTAGTATACCAGCTTAAAGCAGTGGTCGGCAATGGGAGCAGAGATGTGGTTGCTTTGATAAAAGTTGTGAAAGTTTGTCGCTGAGCTTTAAAGCTGTATATTCTTTGCTTGCAACGTTCTCTGCCCACAGTGCCGACCTCTGGTTTAAGGCTTTAGAAAAAGGAGAAGGGTTGTGATACTTAAAGCTATTTATGGGAAATTTGAATGGTCCCACAGAAAAAATAAGATTGTTAAGTTGTATCCATTGCATGATTTTGGTAACCATTTGGAGTAGACATTTGTATACCCTTGCAGAGGGTATCATTAAATTGTAAGCATGTGTGTAACTCATAGAAGGAAGCTTCTCCGAACACATAAAGTATATATATTCTTGATCAGCACAACGAGCTGAGTAGATTTAGCCAAGTCAGTTTGTTTCTAAGCCATCTTCTCCGTCAGTTTGAGAGCTATCTTCACCAAACTTTGCACGATATCTTTTAGTACAAATACGCAGCACATTTGTGGAAACCTGAAGGATCGAATGACTTTAGCATAAAGTTGCCATAGAACCGATCGCTTGAAAAACTAGTTTTAGTGAGAAAAACTTTTTTGTTTTCAATGAAAACGCCACCAAACTTTTTATTTCTTAGTTTTATATGCTTTCCCATGATTTTACTAAGTTTGGTCGAAATCGGACATCTGAATAGTATAGCTGCCATAGAAAAGTAGTCTAAAAAGTGCTCTTAGTGAGAAAAACTTTTTTCTTTTCAATGGAAATAGCCTTAAAATGTACATATATTAGTTTGATATGCTTTTTCATAATTCTACAAAGTTTGGTCAAAATCGGAAAACTATAGCATATAGCTGCAGTACGAATGATCGTTCGAAAATGAAGTTCTAATGAGAAAAACTTTTTGGTTTTAAATGCTAGCGACTTCAAATATCTTACAGGGTCGTTTGATATGTTTTTAAACAATTCCACCAAATTTGGTGGAAATCGCACATCTATATAGAAGAGCTACCATAGAGAAGTAGAGTCTGAAAAGTGGTCTTAGTGAGAAAAACTTTTTTGTTTTTTATGGAAACGCTTCCAAACTATGTATTTCTTAGTTTGCTATGCTTTTTCATGATTTCACCAAGTTTGATGGCAATCGGACATCTATATGGTATAGCTCCCATAGAAAAGTAAGAGAACGAAAAGTAGTCTTAGTGAGAAAAACGTGCTGCCAAGGTATACAAACTTCTCCATTTCGAATCCCTAATAGAGCGATTTGAAATGAACTAGTTGCTGCCAGAGTTTACTTAAAGGAACAGAGCCCATTATCCGGCCCACCAGCCCCCTATTCTAATTGCAGACTCAACTTTTCTGCTCTATACAATTATAGAGTCAGTTTTTTGTTTCGCCCCCCACCTCACCGCAATGCTTCTTCAATTGTCTCTCGTGTCTGTGGCCACATATGTCGCCACATAGTCGCTGGGTCAGCTCATTTGGTGGCCAGCTGCGTTGAAACAAAATACATAAAAAAAAAAGAAACCAAACGCAACGAAACCAACAAAAATTATAATAAAAAAAAAAAAAAAATATCAAAACGGAAGTTGTAGAAAAACGAGTACATATGGCTGGCAGATTGTTCATGTACGTACACATATACATACATACATACATATATGTTTGGTATTCGTTCAGGAGGCCTGCAAATGATTTTTATTTGCACAAAGGTGAGCGTGTGTGTGTGCGTGTGTGTGTGTGTGCGTGGGCGAGTGCACATTGTTGATTTTTTGGTGGCCAAACACCAAACTGGCAACAGCTGGCACTTCCAATTAAAAAAATTGCCATATATTTTTCCTCTCTCATTAAAATCCATCTTAGTTCATCAGCTTTTGCTGACCCCCCCAGCTCGCCCCGCTCCTTGAAAATGGTTATGATTTTTTAATATTTAATTGAGCTGCTCCCGTCCAATGGGGCTTAAATGCAAATTGTGCGCAAAGGTGTGCGGTTGTCCAAATGCAGATCCATATTCTGGGCATGGCTCAGCAAAGTGCAAGCCGAAAAGTGTTGCCTACTTATGTGGGCGCAGGAGAAAAACCAAAATATGCCCACAGTTTAAAGTGAGTTTTGTGTTATGAGAGATGTGTGTGTGTGTGTGTGTGTTTTTGTTGAGAAAAAAGCAGCTTTGTTGGCTCTACAGCAGCTTCCTCTAGAGTGAGTATGCTAACATAAGACAAAGAATACTGTATAGTCATCCAATTTGGTTGATATTATGAAAAACCTTAAGAAACAAGAGGTTCTGAGACGTTGCCATTCAAAATGAGAAAGTTTTTCTCACAAAATCTTGTTTCTCGACTGATCTTTCCCATGGCAGCTATATGCTATAGTCATCCGATTTTAATCAAAACTTTGTGGAATTGTGTGTAATCAAGTCAAACTCTTAAAAACCAAATTTGGAAACGATGCCATCGAAAACAAAAAAGTTTTTCTTGCAAAAACTAGCTTTTCGACCAATCATTCCTATGGCAGCTATATGCTATAGTCATACGATTTTGATCCAACTTTGTAGAGCTGTGAGAAAGTGTAACAAATAAATAAAGGGACAAACTTGAAGGCTCTGCCATGGAAAACAAAAAAGTTTTTCCCACTAAGACCATCTTTTAGACCTATCTGTTCAAGGACAGCTATGCTGTTTAGATGTCCGATTTGGATCAAACTTGGTGGAACTATACAAAATCACAAATAACTGATAAATATGAAGTTTGGGAACGATTTCATTGAAAACATAAAAATTTTTCCTACTAAAACCACTTTTTCCACCGATGTTCCTATGACAGCCATATGCTATAATCACTCGATATAAAGCAAACTTTGTAGAGTTATGTTAAAGCCTAAAAATCGAACATATGCCAAGTTAAAAGAAGATTCCATTGAAAACAAAAAAGTTTTTCCTACTAAAACCACTTTTTCGACCGATTGTTCCTATGACAGCTATATGCTATAGTTATTCGATATAAAGCAAACTTTGTAGAGTTGTGTTAAAGCCAAAAAATCGAACATATGCCAAGTAAAAAGAAGATATCATTGAAAAAAAAGAAGTTTTTCTTACTAAAACCACTTTTTCGACCGATCATTCCTATGACAGGTATTTGCTATTTCTGTCCGATTATTATCAAACTTTGTAGACTTGTTTGTAAGCCGATGGACCGAACATATGCCAAATTTTAAGACGTTGGCTTTAAAAACAACAAAGTTTTAACCACTAAAGCTACTTTTCGACCGATCATTACTATGGCAGCTATATGCTATAGTCAGCCGATATTGAGCAAACTTTTTAGTATTGTGTGTAAGCCTAAAAATCGAACTTATGCCAAGTTTTAAAACGATTTCATTAAAATCAAAAAAGTTTTCCCCACTAAAACTACTTTTCGAGCAATCGTTCAAATGGCAGCTATATGCTAGAGTCATCTGATTTCATCCAAACTTTGTAGAATAGTTGAAAAAGGTTTAATAAACTAATAAATACAAAGTTTGTAGACGTTTTCAATAAAATAATAGTATTTTTTCTTACTAGAACATGTTTCTCGACCGATTTTTCCTGGGTCAGTCATCTGAATTTGTAAATTTGAATTCAGATGTTTCGCTTTCAGCTTGCTGCTCAATTTTACACAATTTTCTTATACAGAGAAAAAGAACCAAGTACAAAACTCTGCCTAATTCCCAATCTTTCTTTGCAGATGACCAAGTGAAGATCGGCCAACTTCAAAGTGAACTTTCCAAAACAGAACCGTAAATAGTATTCGAAATTCAAAACAAGTCAAGTTACAATAATGCACATTTCTGCTGAGGTTAGTTCGACCACCTCCAATCAACAACAGCAGCAGCAGCAGCAGCAGCAGCAACAACAACAGCAGCAGCAACACTGCACAACGACAGCAACAACAACAGCGGCGGGAACAGCAACAGCCACAACAACGACCACAACGGGCAGCACAACGAAGCGTCGCAATGCCGAGTCGAACAACAACAACAACAACACCAGCACCAACAATAACAACAATAATGCAAAAACAAAACCCGTGGACACAAGTCCATATCTAACACCAGAGAATCTTATCGAGCGTACCGTCGATGTCCTGCTTGCCGAACATCCTGGCGAGCTGGTCAAGACGGGCTCACCACATGTGGTGGGTATTTGATTCGTCTCTTATTGATCTGCACAAATGATCGAATCCTTTTTTTTTTTTTTGCTTAGGTCTGCACCACCCTGCCCACACATTGGCGCTCGAACAAAACCTTGCCCATTGCCTTCAAGGTGTTGGCTCTGGGTGAGGTTATGGATGGAACAATTGTGACCATTCGTGCTGGGAATGATGAGAACTTTTGCGGTGAACTGCGCAACTGTACGGCCGTGATGAAGAATCAGGTGGCGAAGTTTAATGATCTGCGATTCGTGGGACGCAGCGGAAGAGGTGAGTTGTTCAAACTGTGAAGAATTCTGTAATTTTATATGAAGAGAGGAAGTATCCGGCGCTATTCTGCGTTTGTTTGGCCAAGCCAGTGACTAAGAGTGACAGAAACAGTGACCAAACAGTGACTAATAGTGGTAAAGAGAGTGACCAAACAGTGACTAATACTGTGACCAAACAGTGACTAGGAGACACCAAAACCGTGACTTACAGTAAACGAAGTAGTGACTAACAGTGACCGAAAACAGTGACTAACAGTGGTCAAAACAGTGACTAGCAATGATCAAAACAGTGACCACTGTTAACGAAAAGTGGCCAAAACAGTGACCAACTAAGTGACTAACAAACACCAAAGCAGTAACTTACAGTAATCGATGCAGTGACCAAAAAAGTGACTCACAGTGATTAAAACAGTGACTTGAAGTGACCAAAACAGTGCACAAGCAGTGCACAAGCAGTGTCTAACAGTGATCAAAACACTGACTACAACAGTGACTAACAATGACCCAAACAGTGACAAACAGTGACTAACAGTGGACAAACAGTGACTTAAACGGTGACTAAAGTGGCCAAAGCAGTGCCCACAACAGTGTCTGAAACAGAGACCAACACAGTGACTTACAGTGGCCCAAATTGACTTAAGAGTGATCCAAACACTAACCAAAAGTGACTAACAGTGACCAAAACACAGTGTTCAAATGGAACACTGTCAAATTTTGATAAAAACAAAATTCTGCAAATACTTTGATACAATGATTGCTCCAAAAACTTTCAAATAAATTGTCAAAATGGAAATATTACTTCGTTTACTGTAAGTCACGGCTTTGGTTTCTATTAGTAACTGTTTTGGCCACTGTATTAGTCACTGTTTGGTCACTCATTTAGCCACTATTAGTCACTGTTGTTTAGAAGGCATGAGGAAATTCAAAAAATTTAGCACTACAGTTATCGATTTCATCGATAATTTGCCAGCAGTACTACAAAAACACGAAGCATTTCTCTCTCACGCTCTTACTTTTACAATTCCAATTGAAAGTTATATTTTAAACTTAATTCAGAAGGATTTTGCCTTCGAAAACGACAACTACTTAGTAAACTTTTGCAAATAAGGTAATTTCAAGTTAGATTTGATACATTTTTAATAGATTTGACTAAAGTGTCAGCAGTCGACAGTTAAACCCCAGATGCTTAGAATTTGTAGGTACAACCATTCCATCCAATCCAGTTGTGTATGACGAAATTCGGTTGAGTGCTGACAAACTTAGAATATTAAGCTGTATGTTTTTGGTCAAAGCCATCATCAGGCAATCAGTCTAAGAGCCTTGCTCAAATTCCACAATTCCTTCAACTGCTTGGACTGCTTTTGCGGGGGGGGGGTTGTTGGGCTGTTGGGGTCGGAGGTATGTATCATCATCACTTGGGCGATAAGCGGACCTTAATCACTGGCAGTTAATTAACATATTATCGTAAATTCAGTAGCAACAACAACTGCAACAACAACAGTAAAAACAAGAAAGCTAAGCTGACTGCACTTTGGTAATGCACTTCAAAGTGCTTACACATCAATGCAATGGGCAATTCATTTACAAGGGGTTGGGGGTTGGGGGTTGGGGGTTACAACAACAATAATTACATGTGCTGCCGTCGCCACCCAATCCACCTACTACCATGCCTCCGCCTTCTACTGCTCCTGGGCTACGGCCAAGTGATTGTAATTCATTAGTAGACAACGACCAAATGCATTTCCCATGTGTGTGGATTATGCAGTTTCCGCTTGAATGGCAACTGCCGTTGCAGTTGCAATTGCAGCTGCTGCTGCTGTTGCTGTTGCTGATGCCGCCATTTTATCTAATTGCGCCCACATTACGCATACGCCAGCGAGGTCTCCATATCATTAAAATTACGACTGCGCCGCTGTACAGCAACGAGGGGGAGGAGCAGGCTACAGAAATGGGGGCGGAGTATAAAAATGCACAACAAAAAAAAGAAAGAAAATCGGTCAAGCCCGACTATAACATACTCTGTACCAAGAAAATTGTTTGTTTTTTGATCATAACTCGAAAACCGTTCATCCGAACTTCTTCATTCCTTTGGCGGATCGATAAGTTATACTAATAACTAAATATGTGCAGAAGGAACAAGCCATCTATCTTCAAAACTTTGGGAGATATGACGTTTTTTCCAAATTGCGGGGGCGGCAGGGGGCGTGGCCAAAATTGAAAATAAACTTGATTTGCCTGCAGACATAAGAAGCATATGTCTCATACCTGGCAAACCTCTATCTCTTACCATTTCTGAGATGTGTGCGTTCATACGGACAGACAGACGGACGGACGGACAAACGGACATGGCTATATCGACTCGGCTGTTGATGCTGATCAAGAATATATATACTTTATGGGGTCGGAAATGTTTCCTTCTCCCTGTTACATACATTCGCACAACTTCATGATCCCCCCTTTTCCCATTTTCAATGGGAACAGGGCATAAAAAAAGCAATGCTGCAAACCGGTCCATACCCCAAAACCCTGAGAACCGGTTCGCGAACCGGCCCATGAACCAGACATCTTACATTTTTGACTCCTCGAACCTGAACCCGAACCGGACCACTTTTTCGAAAAATGAGGTTCGGTTCACCAATTTAATATGCTTAATGAGAGTTTTCAAAATTCGACAAAACAATGACTCAACGTCTGATTGCAAAGTCGAGAAGTTTATGAAAGCTATAAACAAATATCAAATATAAAATCTGTGAATGAATCTGAAAATCAGGGATGCAAACCGGTTCTGAACCGAACCGAACCGCTTATTTCAGCTGGTGAACCGAACCGCAAACCGAACCCGCTTCCTTTCAGAACTGCTGAACCGAACCGAAAAGCACACATAAAAACGGTTCGGTTCGGATCATTTCACTGACGAGTTTTAAGACAATAATACTTATTAATTTGGGAATTTGAAACGTTTCTTTGAGATAATGTTTTATACATTTACTTCGACTCTCTACATCCTTAGCGATGACGGATCGATATAACTTTAAGGGTTGACGACGAAAATTTAAGAACGTGTCTTCTACAAATGCCCTTTGATCTCCTAATCCACCTGCCATCAATCTACAATCTTTCCACTAGTGGACAATATAATCAATTTTCTGTATTTTCTTTACCCTAATTCCATGTTAGAATCTGTTTTCGAATTTCATTCCATTACGAACTTAAAATTCCACATAATAAATTTTAAACATTCTTCCTAAAAATCCTTAACGATATTCAAATTGATTATAGGAATTCAATTTGCAAAGTGTGCGAAAAGTCACATTACAATAGATATCATAATATCTCATAATGTGCCGCCTTTGTGAACCACTGAACCGAACCGAAACCGCAGTTCAGTCAGGTTTAAAATCCATGTAATGAACCGAACCGGCGGTTCAGAAACTGCGTGAACCACTGAACCGAACCAGTACTTATATTCGAGTGGTTTGCATTGTCCAAGATTCCATCCATCGACAAATGTTTCAACACTTTGGTAAGGTCAAAATAACAAAGGCTTATAAAATATTCCCTTTACTATGCTAGCTGTACCAGTAACTCGGGTATCAGTTTAACGAGCAGTTAAGAGCTAGTATAGATAAACAGCTCCTGGAAGATCTAGTGCCAATTAACCTAAACTAAATCGATTCTAAAAGCTGATAATTGAAATAAATTAAGTAACGATCATTATGATTAAGCATATGAATGGAAGGTATATATGTTTCATTTTCAACGTATTAATGATTCAAAAGTCAAACTATTCTTCTTCGAACCAGAACCTTGGGTTCAGTTGTTCCAAGAACCGGTCCGCGAACCGAACCTTAAATTTTACAATGGGTTCGAATCCCCGGACCGAACCACATGGATAATTTTAAAGGTTTGCAGTCTTTTATCAAAAAGATGTAGATATTTTCCAACAGCGAGGGTTGAACTAGTGGTAGGTGTTTTGGGGATCTACTGATCTGAGGAACTAACTAACAATTGCGCTACCTTAAATGTGTTCAACTTAATAATGGTCATTCTCCCCCATTGAGCGTATCATTTGACTTGATTGCTGACTTCCTTCTGCCACATCACACACCAATCTCTTCATCACGCTCGCTATCTTAGCATATTGTGCCAGACCAGACACAGACACACAGACACACAGACACGGACAGACAGACGGCCATATACTGCGCAGATCAAAAGCATCATCGTCATCTTCATCGGATGGGCAAACTTTTGTGCGTTCTGCGCCGTCCGTCAACAAATAAGATAAGTAGTCTGTAGTTAATTTTTTATATGTCTATTCGCTGGGGGAGGGGGTGAAAGCCGCCCGTCGTCGTCGTCGCCTTGACAGTTGTCAATTTTCGTTCAAGTTGGAGTCTCTCCCATTTCCCTTGACTTGGCGTTATTGCTGTTCATTTCGTCAATTTATCACGAACGCAATTTAAAAATCAAATCGAGGGTGACAGACGACATACTGTGATAGAATTTTTTCCTCGCCAATGATTCGCCAGAGTTTTGGGCCGGGGCCAAATTAAATCAGCGTAACTGTTTATTCAAATCCCCCAAACATGGCTAACAACAACAACAACAACAAGGGCAACAACTTTTACTTTTTCTTTTCGTCAAGTTACTTGCCAAGGAACGAGGGATCCATGTTTAAGTGCGCGCTTTGCCGCGGCATTTGACAATTTGCTCATTAAGTTTGTCTGACCTCCAACCACCCCACCGCCCGCCAATGCAGAAGGGCGGTTTTTTGTTGTTGTTTTTTTTTTTTTTTTTGCCGGCGTCCACCCTCATCAGCATCGGCAGATTCTTGTTGGCATTTTTAAACGTTTTGAAGTGGCAAATAATTCCTTGGGATTTACTTGCAAATCTTTTTTTAAACATTTGATTATGGGACCTTTTTTTTTTGTTTCTTCTCGTTTTCGGTTGCTTCTTACTAATTACCGTTAAAAAGGCGAAGGCGACGGAAACTTTGCTGTTATACAAATGGATTTCAATTATTTTGTGTCGAAGGGGGATTTTGCAACATTTCGGTTGATGCGCTACAAAAGGGATTACGTGGGTCAAGTCCCCACCAATCCCTTGTCCATGCGCGCACGGGTATATTTTTGCCTAATTTTCAATTAGGCAAAACAAATGCAAATCCGTTGTAATAGAAAGGCGTTGTTGTTGCTGCACCTAATGCCACTTGCAGTTGTCAAGGCTGCAGACACGCCGGACTGCATGAAACGTAGCCCCTTTTTTTGGTATGCTACGATTTATGTGTATTTTTTTTATACTCTGTACCGAAGGTACATAGAGTATTATAAGTTTGTGCAAAAGTATGTAACATCCAGAAGGAAGCATCTCCTACCCCATAAAGTTTATATATTCTTGATCAGCATCAACAGCCGAGTCGATATAGCCATGTCCGTCTGTCTGTCCGTATGAACGCACACATCTCAGAGATGGTAAGAGATAGAGGTTTGACATGAATGGCACATATGTTTCTTATGTCTGCAGGCAGATCAAGTTTATTTTCAATTTTGGCCACGCCCCCTGCCGCCACCGCAATTTAGAAAAAACGTCATATCTCCTACAGTTTTAAAGATAGATGGTTCATCCCTTCTAGATACATTTAGTAATAAGGATAACTTATCGATCAGCCAAAGGAATGCTGAAGATTGGATGAACGGTTTTCGAGCTATGATCAAAAGACTGTTCGCTGCTGCAGCGCTGCTTTCAGCTGCCACTGCAGCATCAAAATTTATGCTGAGCGTATAATTTCGTTGGTACAGAGTATGCTATAGTCGGGCTTGACCGACTTTCTTTCTTGTTTTATTTAGGGGTTTGCCTCTGCATTGGTATTTGTATGTGGCACAGAATCTGTGAGAAAAATCCTTGAAATTATAGCGAGGGTTGCCAGAGCAAGAGCTTGCTCCAAGAAAACTTGCAACACTATCCATTCCTATCCTATCCTATCTATTCCAAGTGGGGGGATACTGTTTGCAGATAAGCTTAGAACCCTGAGACCTGTATCCAAAGTGTAAGAAATGGCTCGACAGTAAGAGACTTGGGTTGATAGAAGAAAGTGGGGTGGGTTAGGATAGGCTAAGTCTAAGATAAGGGTTTCGGGTAAGGTCTATGGTAGGACTGAAGGTTAGCTACTGGGCTAGCTCTAAAGTAGGTTAGGTCTGAGATAGGGTCTAGGGTAAGGTCTAGGGAAAAACCGATGTTAAGCTGCAGGGTTAGCTCTAGCGTAGGCTCTTGATTGAGCTCTAGGGTCAACTCTATTGTCAGTTCTAGGATCTGCTGCAGCTTCAACCATAGGGCTCTATTTTCTATGGTTGGCTTTCAGGTAAGCTCTATGCATATTTTTGTTTAAGTTAGGGCAAGGACTAGGTAAGGTCTAAAAAAGATCTAGGTTAGGTCAAGGTCTTACATAAGGTCTAGGGTAAGGTCTAGAGTAAGACCGCAGGGTTAGCTTCAGGGTTAGCTCTGGGTTAGGCTTTTGGTTTAGCTCTAGGGACAACTCTAGGGTCAGTTCTAGGAACTGCTCTAGCTTCAACTTCAGGGTCAGCTCTATGGTTGGCTTTAAGGTAAGCTCTATGCATATTTTTGTTAAAGTAAGGGCAAAGACTAGGTGAGGTCTAAAAACAAATCTAGGTTACGTCAAGGTCTTAGATAAGGTCTAGAGTAAGACTAGCTCCTGCGTTAGCTCTGGGTTAGGCTTTTGGTTTAGCTTCAGGGACAACTCTAGGGGCAGTTCTGGGATCTGCTCGATCTTTAACTTCAGGGTCAGCTCTATGGTTGGTTTTAAGGACTAGGTAAGGTCTAAAACAGATCAAGGTTAGGTCAAAGTTGGGTCTAGGTTTGGTCTAGAATAGATCTAGGTCACCTTTAGGGTAAATTCTACGGTTAGGTCTAAATAAGGACTAGGTTAGGTCCAGTAAGGGTCTGGGCTAACTCTAGGATAGATCTAGGTCAGCTCTAGGGTTAGTTCTAGGGTAAATTCTTGGGTTACATCTAGTGTAAGTTCCTGGGCAAGGTACAGATTTAGGTTTAAGACTAGGTCAATGGTTAACTCAATTGTGAGATCTAGGATTAGCTCTAGGGTTAGCTGTATGGTTACTCCAAGGTTAGTTTTAAGTAACGTCTAGCTCTAAGGCTACCTCTAGGGTTAGCTTTAGGGTTATTTCCATGGTTAGTGCTAACATTAGCTCCCTGTTAAGCCTTGGCTAGATTTATGCTCAAGGTTAAGTCTAGGGTTTACTTTAGCTTTAGTTTCAGAGTTAGTTATATGGTTAGTTTTAAGGTTAGCTCTATGCAAATTGTTGGTTTGGTTTGGGCTACGTCTAGGTTTTGTTTGCCTAACCTCTAGGGTTAGGTCTAGAGATAACTCTAGGGTTAGGTCTAGGGTTAACTCTATTGTTACATCTAGGGTTAACTCTAGAGTTTGCGGGAAGGTTAGCTTTATGGTTAGTTCTAAGATTAGCTTCATGCAAAGTCTTGATTCGATTTGGGTTAAGTCTGGGCTAAGTCTAGGGTTAGCTCTAGCTCTAGCTTCAGGGCTAGCGCGTAGGTTAGTTCTAGGCAAATTTTTGGCTAGGTGAAGGGTTAGCTGTAGGGTTAGCTCTAGGATTGACTCTAAGGTTAATTCTAGGGTTAATTCTAGTGTGAATTTTGCATAAGATCTAGGGTTAGCTCTAGCGCTGGGAACAGAGTGAGGTTTAGGCTGATGTCTACGGTTAGATCAAGGGTTAGTTCTTGGGTTTGTTGTGGGGTTAGGTGTAGGCTTAATTGTAGGGTTAGATTTAGGGTTGAGTCTAGGGTGCGGCTTACAATAAGGTTTCGGGTTGTCCCTGAGGATAAATATAGGTTTGGTCTAGCTTAGGTCTAAGCTGAGGTTAAATATAAAGGATAGCAACTTGTCTCCCCCCAAACAACCCATCGAATTCGCTGCCGTTCAGTGTATGCTCAACTCACGCCAGCGAAACACTTACTGAAAACTGAAGCTGAAGATAAACTGATATAATCTCCGTAAGAGTATAACTTAAGAGGGTGGATGTCAGTATTTCTAACCCCCCCCTCCGCCCTTCCCATCAACTTCATCATCATCTGACAGACTCCTCGACTAATGCCGAAATAAGTAGAAAGTGCTGGCCACGTATCCCAACACTAAGGCGGCCTGGCGGCCTGGCGGCTTGGCTGCCTAGGAAATCTGTCAAATGTCACTGCCAGCAGCAGCAGCAGCGGCAGCGCTGACGTTGGCTCATTAAAAAACGAACTTGTTCTCGTCATCATCCTCGATTCAGTTTGTTGTTGTCCTGGCACTCGGCTGTAGTTGACACCTGGGCAAAAGTTTTGTGTCGAGGCGGGCGACACAAAATGGCGGCAACTCCGGCCGGGACAGGCCTCGGTGTTTATCACATTGCTGCTATTAATTAAGCTTAACGAGGTTACCGTTCGCAACCACACCCAACCAGGTCAGGCCCACGCCCAGGCCCAGGCCCAGGCCCTGGCAATAGAAATGGCAGCATCTTCGGCCTGTCAGCCGGGTGCAAATCCCCAGGCAACTTCATAATGAAATTTCGCCTTCATCTCATTAAAAGTCTTAAGCATTTCGGGGGCAGTAAATTAAAGGGTTGCTTGGCTAGCTAGGGGTAGGGATCCATGGCGCGGATCAGACATACAAAAAACAAACAAAAAAAAAAAGAAGAGAACTTGACTTGCTGCCTAAACTAAAGCAGTTTGCCAACGCTGTGGCGCATATTTCAATTTTTAATGAAGTTTAATGGATGCCGGAAGCTTTAAAGGGAGCACAAAAACAACCATAATAAGGTATGCTTAGTTGTGGAGCGGCAACTCTTAAACGGGGTAGCCCCATTCCAATGTCAATTTAAGCATTTAAGTACAAGTTTTTCGCTAAAGATTTTGGTGTGTTTGATATAAAGTCAAAGTGTGATAGCCTTTCTTTCACTTTTTTTCACAAATTACACAAAACTTACTGTTTTCTGTTTAGTATATGAGAGTAAAAAAAAGGTTTTTTTCAGCCCATCCAAGTATGCTACACTTTTTAGACACTATGCTTCGGTGAAGCCTTCTAAGTTAGCACTCTGACGCCTTCAAATTCAGTGTAGTAGAGTTCACTTCTAAAGATTTTTAGCATATTTTATCCGTGAAATTTGTAAAAATATTCAAAATATTGCATACTTCTGGGGTGGAACTGGCAGTATCAACCCCTGAGTATGTCTTTTAACATTGAAAAACTTTTTATTTTCACTTTCCATAAGCTTTTTTTGACTATTGCGCTTGTTTTCCAACATCCCTCCTCTAAATTTGGTCCTTCGAGCCGGATACCATAACAAACAAACCTTGAAAAGCCTTAAATCTGACTACCGCTCATGCTTTTCTACCTCAACCAATAATATAATGCACTGCTCGCTTGTACAACACTTGGTCCTTCGAGCCGGATACCAAAATAAACCGAAATGAATGAAAGTACAAAACTTTTACTTTTCTCTGACTCTTTCTGAGCCTAAAGTATTTTTAAGGTACGGAACTGATTCATTTTACCACAAGGGTGTAAAAATATCAAGAAACTGGTCACTCTGAAATCGGAAAATTAGAAAAATTGACAACAAGAACCATATTTGGTCCAAGCTTACTGACTTGTGAGAAATTTGAAGACCCAATCTTAAAGCTAAACTTTCTCATAAACGTATATTGTAATGGTGATGCATTTGAATTTATCGATATTTATCGGAAACGTTTTATGAGCAGAAAACTCTTAAACTTTGATTATAAATACGTTTTTTTCTCTCTATATATACAAATTCTGTATATTTATCGAAATTTTAGACATCAATCGAACAGGTTTTTTATAAATCGAAAGCCTTTTTTCTAAATATGGTCTGAAAATGAATAGTTTCGATATTTATCGCATATCGGTATCTATATGGATGTTGTTCTGTCGAAAAAGGGACAGCCTATGGATTTATCGAAATTTACGATATATTTTGAAGATCTCTTTAAACTGATAAAGATTCATCGAAATTTACGATATATTTTGAAGATCTCTTTAAACGGATATATATTCAAGTTTGTTAAGTACATCACTGCTTTTTGCGTTTTCTATGAAGAGGGACTGCTTATGGACTTATCGATATTTATCGAACACGTTTTTTGAGCGGTATCTTATGTATCGATGGTTCTCTACTTCATCGTTTAACGTTCTTTACATCTAAAAAGCAAAACAGTAAAAAGTTCTGAGTTAGATTTTGCTAAAATATGTGAAACTTTTAAATAAAAGTTTAAAATCGGAGCTGGTCACACTGAAAGCAGCTCAGGCTAGAAATATCGTACAAAAGTCCTGAGAAGATCGGTCAGAAAACTGATTTAGTCGACTCACTAATTTAGATAACAGTTTTCTGTTTCTATTTTCAAAAAAGCAGAAGTGATCAAACAAGTAAAGGATATTCCTAGGGTGTTCCTGGCTTCGAGCTGTCAGTTTTGTTCTTTGGTTTTTACTGATTTTTGAGTTGTTTATCCGTTTGCACATAATGTTTGTTTGTCAAGCTTTGGCAAGAGACCGAAGAGAGCCTTAAATTCCTTGTCGCTAAAGCAGGTTGTGTGCCACAGTTGAGATGTGATTCAGAGTGAAAGCCGGCAGCAGTCAAAGGCGGCTAGCGCGCTGCAAATATTTGACGAAGGACAAGTATGCGCAATTAAAATTTGATTTAATACAACTGTACACACACACACACACGCACACACAGACACACGCATGTGTGTTTGTTTGTTTGTGTGGCTGTCTGTTTGCAATTGGCATACAGTATCCAATTTCAGAAATTACTTGCGCATCATCAGCTGAAAATTCCTTGAGTATTGAATGGAATTTAATTGAAGTCACGATTTCCACAAATTCAAGCAATTTACACACACTCCTCCACCGCACACACGCACACACACGAGCTTATACATAAATAAATCAGATAACACATTAACACTTCTTCTTTTATTCATTTATTTATATAAATTTTGTTTTTTTTTTTTGTGTTGCGTTTCCTTCGTTTCCTTCTTTGGGGCGTTTGATGTTGAATTTTTAATTTTCATTAACATTCGCCCGCCTTGAGAGAGACAGAGAGAGAGACAGAGAGAGAGAGAGATAGAGGGAGAGGGCGAGTGGCACAGCCCTTATGATGGGTGTGAGAAGTGTAGAGTGACGGTGGTGGGTGGTGGCATTGCCCATGTCCTTCGTCCTTCGCATACATACAATTAGTATTTGCTGTGTGCTTAATTGATATTTGTATAATGAAATGTGTCATAGGCTTTTGTTGCCCGCATCATCAGCCAAATTGGGCAAGACGGGAGCGGTGGCGATGCAAAGGAATGGGGTCGAACACTTAAGAAATATCGGGATATGGCAATGACATCTAAGCATATGGCATACAGATGAGAATTGGTAGAAAAACTTTTCAGTTTTCAAGGCTAACGTCTTCATATTTGGATTCATCAGAATTCTACATATAATATTTTGGATCAAAATCGGTTCCCAAAGGAAAGATCGGTTCAAAAACTAGCTTTAGTGGGAATATCTTTTTTGTATACCATGGAAATGTCTTCAAATTTGGCATTCATTAGTTTTTCTCAATTTCACACAATTCTACAATGTTCGATCAAAATCGGTTGACTACAGCAGATAGCTGCCATAGGAACTATCGGTCCAAAAACTAGTTTTAGTGAGGAAAACTTTTTTGTTTACAATGTTAATGACTTCAAACTTGGCATCCATTCGTCTTACACTCTTCTAAACCATTCTATATAGTTTGATACACATCGGCTGACTATAGCATATAGCTGCCATGGGAATAATCAGTCAAAAGCTTGATTTAGTAAGAAAAATATGATTATTTTTAATGTTAATGCCTTCCAACTTGACATTAACTAGTTTTTAACACTTTTACACAATTCTATAAAGTTTGATCAGTATCGGAAGACCATAGCAAATAGCTGCCATGGGAAATTTGGGTCTAAAAACTAGTTTTTGGGGGTATAGCATGATTATTTTCAATGGTAATGTCTTTCAAATTGGCATTTGTTTGTTTAACACACTTTTGAACAATTCTACAAAGTTTAATCCAAATCGGTTGACTATTACGTAAAGCTCTCATGGGATTACTCGGTCGAAAAACATGTTTTAGTGAGAAAAACTTTTTTGTTTACAATGCTACAGTCTTTAAATTTGGAATCTGTTAGTTTTACACCTTTTCAAGCTAATATTGAAAGTTTGATTCAAATCGGTAGACTATAGCATATAGCTGCCATGGGAACTATAGGTTCAAAAACTAGTTTTAGTGAGGAAAACTTTTTTGTTTACCATGGAAAACTCTTTAAACTTGGTATTTGTTAGTTAGACACACTTTTACACATTTCTGCAAAGTTTGATCCTAATCGGTTGGCCATAGCATAAAGCTGTCATAGGAACTATCGGTTGAAAATCAAGTTTTGGGGGGAAAAACTTGTTTGTTCACATTGAAACTTGGCGTTTCACAATTTTGCACACTTTCCCACATTTCTACAAAGTTTGTTCAAATTGGTTGACTCTAGGAAAGATCATTTCAAGAACTAATTCAATGGAAACGTTTCAAACTTCACTTACATTTACAATTGATGCATCTTTGCCTACTTTTAGGCATTCTTATCACTTGAAAGCGCCTACAAATTTGCATTGAGTGGGGGGGTAGAAAGTCAATTTTGTAAGCCTCCCATCTACCTAACCTCCTGCCTGCCTGCCTGCCCGCCCGCCCGCCCTCCTGCCTTCTCCTACAGACCGCAATCTACAAAAATAAATTTGTTGTATTGTCCCCTGGTATTTGGCCCGATTTGGGTGCCGCTTTATTGTTTTGTTGGCTGTTTAAAATGCGATAAATTAAATTAAATAGCTTGAGCCGCTCTGGCCTTACTTTTTTGCTCTCTCTCTCTCTCTCTCTCTCTCGTTGTTTTGTTTTTATTTAGCTACTTACAGATTATGTGACATTTATTGTTCACGCTTAAATCTTGAAAATTGCAATTTACCGAGCCGCTTTTGTTGAACCATTTGGTCCGAGGGTCGACGGCTTATCAGCAGCGAGTTTAGCCCCAAGGACATTTTGTCTTGCAGAATTATGTGCTTGTCGCCATCTTTTTCGTCTTATTTTTTTGTGCCGCCGCCGTCGCCGCACAGTTGTCTCGAGTTTCCGTTTTAATAAACGTCGATTCCGGCTTCCTGTTTGGCAGCATTTCCCCCGCACCAGCCACGGGTAATTGCAGGGCGCGTCGTCTGCTGTGCCGTCTTCATTTATTGGCAATATAATTTCTGACTTTGCTGGAAATTTAATTTCCTTTTTCTTTTGCCATGTGAGAAAGTTGTGTTGCTGCCCTCGAGCTGTGGGTCTCCAAAAAATTACCGGATGGCAAAAAGTCGCGCTTAAAAAGGGGTTACAATTTATGTGTTTATTAAACTGAAACCCTTGACAAAATATCATAGCCCGAAGAGCCTCAGGCCATAAAATACGCGGCCAAGGAGACAGAGAGAGAGAGAGAGAGATGGAAAGTAAAGAGCTTCAAATAAACATATGAATATTTATGCACAAAATGAGACAGACAGGGTGGAGCACAAGGCCAGAGACGAAGCAAGTTAATGCAAATAAATTCAGACGCGTTTTTGCTGCTGCCGCTGCCCATTTTAAGCCAAGTCAATGGCCCTCAAAGCGTAGCAAAATGTAGCTCATTTCACAGCATTCACTTGGCTTGAGGAACAATTTAAAGAACGATTTTCTTATAGCTTATAATTGGCATCCCCTCTCAGAGTATATGGCAATGCAAAAGCTTCAAGTTATTGATAAAGGCTTAAGATCTAAGACAAAGCTGGTGAAGCCCCCTTCAAGTGTAAGTCAGTTGTTTAAACCTACTCAAGTGCAATTCCTCGAAATCAGCATCTGCTTATAGTCATATATGCAAATCTTAGGTATCTGAATTCAAAACAAGAAGACGTTTTTCTTAACCACAACATTTCACAGTCATAATACGGTTTCAAGGTATTCTGGGACCTGATTTAAGCTTGATTTCAATTTAAAGTTGAATTTTAGTACATTTTAGTTGATTTTTGAACTTTGCTATCTTTATAGCAGGCACACACACTACCTACTGCCCCACAGCAAATGGCATTTACTTTCTCATTTAGTTGATTTTGGTTCTCCGACATCTTAAGAGCCTTTCGCTAGCTGTTTTAATAGTTTGTCCTGCCTATCGATGTGCCGCCTAAAGCGATATCGATAACAAATCAGTTCAATGATGCGATATATATCGAAATCAGAAATATTTTATGATCAGCTGCTCATGAATTTATTGTACTTGCTATGGATGAAGGAACTTAGTAGGCTATATCCCTAGTTGAGATCTCCAGTGTGAAAGTGGTTCAGAAGTCAAAAGTGGTTCAGGGACTTCTCTCAGTTATTTTGAGAGCTATAAACTAAAAAATTTGCTATGCAGATTAATACAAGGGAGTTAGATCCTTTATTTCCACTGCCGAACCTTTCAGCTGAACCGTTTCAAAAGTGGTTCAAAGCCATTTCACAGATATAAGAAGAGTTATTACCAAAAAAAAATTGATATAAAGGTTGATAGAAAAGTTTGAGAAATTGTCTTATTTCTGGAGCTAAGTTTAAGCTAAGTTTTTCCAAATACTTTCCCTATAAAAAGTTGGTTTCGAACAAGTTTAGACAAGTTCAAATACTCTCCATTGAAACATATGCAGCCAGCCTTTTCACTCCATCAAGTGTTTAAGCCCCCCCCCCCCCCCCGCCTTTCCAATTGAAACTCCACTCTCTTCCCTCACATCTTTTATTCACTCAGAGCCTAGGCCGTTAAGTGAATTCTCTGGCATTAAGGCCAAGTGTTAAAATTATGATCTGTTAAGTGTCTAAATACACGCACATCCCCTCCACCCCAACCACCGCCAAACCTTTTTTGGAATGAGTGTGGACCAAGAGAGGGTTGTTTCCCTGTGACCATTCATTGTCACACTTGCCTTGCTGTGTATTTAAAATGTCATTTTGTTGTCAACCTCAGACTTCTTGTCTTATGTCAAATTATAATTATGGCGCCATGCTACTAACGACATTAACAGCTCCAGCTTTCAGCTCCAGTTTCTGGCTTGGCTCTGGCTCTGGGTTCTACCCCGTGCTGAGGAAGCCATTAAATTGCCTAAGCATACCGAACCCTTGTCGCTCTGTGCAAGGACAAACGCCAGTGTTTGCGTGTGTGTGTGTGTGAGGCTCTCCTTCATTATCAGCATCGAAAGTTAAAATGCAGGCAAAAGCTGCCGGCAAATGAAACATTTTTGTTGTGTAAGGTTAAACGTTTGAAAAACTTTGTTTTAAAATCACTTAGCGTCTGTTGCCGCACACACACACACACACACACTCACATATATATGCTTGCTAAAGTACAGTGAAACCTCTTAAAATAATTATCAATAAAACACAGAAAAAAATATTTTCTTACTAAGACTTCATTTTAAGCCTATCCTTTCTATGACAGCTATGCTATATAGTAGTCCGATTTTTAAAAATGAAGGTAGAACTGTTAAAAAGCTTTGAAAAGTAATTATAACTAGGTTTAAATACGTTTTCATGGCAATCAAAAACGTTTTCCTCATTAAAACTAGTTTTTCGACCTATTGTTCCTATGGCAGCTATATGCTATAGTCAATCCATTTGGATCAAACTTTGTAAAATTGTGTAAGAGTTCTTAAAACTAACAATTGCCAAGTTTGAAAACATTACCCCCCAAAAAAAGCAAGTTTTCCCACTAAAACTGGTTTTTCGACCGATTATTCCTATGGCAGCTATATGCTATAGTCATCTGATATGGGTTAAAATTTGTAAAATCCTGTAAAAGTGCTTAAAACTAACTATTGCCAAGTTTGGAGACATTACCATTGAAAACAATCATGTTATTCCCATAAAAACTTGATTTTGGACCGATATTTCCTATGACTGCTATATGTTATAGTCCACCGATGTGGATCAAACTCTATAGAACTGTTTGAGAGTATATAAAACTTATCAAAACCAAATTGTAAGACTTTTAAATGGTAAACAAAAAGTTTTTCTCTACAAAAATTAGTTTTTCGACCGATTTTCCCATGGCAGCTATATGCTATAGTAGTGCGTTTTTGATCAAACTTTGTAGAATGGTTTAAAACAGGGTACAACTGATAGATGTGAAGTTTAAAGACAATACCATTGAAAATAATAATGTTTTTCCCACAAAAACTAGTTTTTGGACCAATATATTCTATGACAGCTATATGCTATAGTCCACCGATTTGAATCAAACAAATCAAACAAAAGTGTGTAAAACTAACTTATGCCAAATTTGAAGACTTTTGAATGGTAAAAAAAAGGTTTTCCCCACTGAAACTAGATTTTCGACCGATTGTTCCTATGTTAGATATATGCTGTAGTCAACCGTCTATGATCAAAAGTTTGTAGAGCTGTGTGAGAGCTTAGAAAATGAAACTGAATGAATGCCAAGCTGTTCACATCTAAATGGTTAAGTTGACAGTCAGTGGACTTCACTGTAGACACACACACACACAGAGACAGAGTCACAGTTGGTCCTTTTGAAAGGGGTGCAGACCTTGTTGAAGTCGCCATCGCCATCGCCAACGACGTTGTCGTCGCCTTTTGCAAAGTGGTGATAATTTCTGCTTTGTTGCGAAAATGACAACATTTTAACCCGGCGGAGACCTGCTACACCCCTTCCTCCCCCACACCTCTACCCACCCCGCCCACTGCTGGGAACGCTCTCCACTTGCAATGGACGCGACTTGTGTCGACTTTTAATGGTTTTTCATCTTATTAGCAAGCAAAGTTCTTTGTCGCTGTTTTTGCCACTGCCACGCCCTCGACTATTTAGCGGTAAGGGGTGGGGGCTGGAAGGGAGGGGGAGGGGTAGGGGAGACTACAGATTTATTTGCAATTTTTGCTCATTTGGCAAACCCAAGCAAGCGGGCGCCTTTGTCTTAGCCACTTTGTGTGCCGCCTTCTTTCCACTTTCTTCAGTTTCTGCGGACCACCCCCCCCCCTCGCACAACCAGCCCCCATCCCCTGGCCCCACAGCTAGTGCTGCTGCTGCTGCTGTTGCTGTTGCTGCTGAGGGCGCATAATTAAAAAAGTTTCATTTCATTTTGTTGGTTTTCTTGGTTCGTTTCGCCTGTTTATGTTCATTTGTTTTCTTGTGTAGGTTTCTGGGGTTTTCCATCCTCCTCCAGCTGCTGCTGCCGCCGCTGCAGCCGTTACAATTTTTTTGGGGGGGGGGGGGGTCGTCCCCCCCCCCCCTTTCAGTACTTGTTGTTTGTTGTTGCCTTTTTGTCTTAATGATTACCGCCTTCTTGCGTTTTTTGCATGCTTCGTTTAATTTAATATTAATCTAAGAACTTTGTTTGTTTTTTATGTGTTGCTGTTGCTTGGGCGTTGAAGGCTGTAAATGACTTGGGTACATCTACCTTGCGTTTGGGGGAATTATATCAGAAATAATGAATATTGAATGTTTGGGCTGAAGTTTGCCAGAAAACTTATGACTGTGAGAGGTGTGGTTGCCATTTGGTTTTTTTTTTGGGTGGAGTGTTTGATTCGAATCTTGATTGTTCTTTATCTTCTTCTTTAGTTGTGGACTTAGAATCGAGGATTGATGCTGATTTAGAAGGTGCCAATAGATAGTTTAAGGCATTTCGGGGATAATATTATATATTCGTAATTTTCAGAAATTGATATTGAAGGCTTTTTTAGGCATTGGAATCTACTAGCTTTGTTATAAGCTGTAAATCAGCGGTGGGCACCAAAATCATTTCATTTCTCATCTCAAAAAGGATAATGTTGTTGTTGCGCTGATATGTTAGGTTGAGCTACTATTTGCCCTAGGTTCGTTTTACGGTGAAAAATTTATCATAGTCCCAGACTTAAGCCGGTTCTTTTCAACACTGGACTGCAGCACTGATTTCCACTCAGTATGCATCATTCTTTAATTGAAAATCGACAAAGAAGCGAAGTTCCTCCTTCCGAAAAATTTCGGAAACTGGTAAATTTAACTAAATGGGACTTCTTTTTGAGAGTTTTTTGCATTATCGGGCACTAAATATCGATTTATTGATTAACGATTATCGAACACCAAGTATCAAGTGCTGAGTATCGAAAACTGGGTATGGAATACTAAGAATCGAGTATAGAGTACAGATTATTGAGTTTTAAGTCCTAAATTTCGAGTAGAGATGGCGTAAATAATATCGATATATAGAAATATTGATATTTATCGAAAATATTAAATATTAAACATGCCGAAATAATATCGATATATAGAAATATCGATATTTATCGAACATATTAAATATTAAACATGCCGAAATAATATCGATATATAGAAATATCGATATTTATCGAACATATTAAATATTAAACATGCCGAAATAATATCGATATATGGTAATATCGATATTTATCGAACATATTAAATATTAAACATGCCGAAATAATATCGATATATGGAAATATCGATAATTATCGAATATATTTTGGTAAACTTTCAAGTTTTAAGAGTATCGTCCTAAAACTATTTTTATTTCTTAATTTAAATATTTTTTTTAAAACTAAGAACACTCGAAAATGTGTTTCTAAATTATTTGGATGAATCGCCATATTGAGGTTTTAAGGTGAATTTCTTGAATATTTTCGAAAATCGTGTACTGAGTAATCGATAGTATCGAGTACTGAGCATTACGCTCTGAGTTTTATATGCTTAATATAGAGTACTCAGTACGGATGGCAGAGTTATTTTCATTATATATTTTGTTTTATTTCAAGTACTGAGTATCGAGTACTGAGTATCGAATTCTGATTGTGGTTAATTACTAAATATTGAGTATCGAGCATTGATTATTGAGTTAAAAGTACTGAGTATCGAGTTTAGAGTAATAAGTATGGAGAACCAAGTAATTAGCATCGAGATTCAGGTATCGAGTACTAAATATAAAGTACTAAGTATCGAATACTATGTATAAATATGGGTTATCGACTACCGAGTATCGAATACTAAGTATGGATTATAAAAATTGAGCTTCGAGTACCGTTTATAGAGCTTATAGAACAGAGTATACAGATTTGAGGTCTAAATATTGAGTACTGAGCACTGACTATGGAGTACCGAGTATCGAGTACTGAGTACTGACTAACGAGCTTCAAATACAGAGCATTCAGTACTCGGTTTTGTGTATATTTTGGAGTTGTAAGTTTTCTTTGAGCCGCCTCTGCTTGACCACCTTTATACCAAGTGAAATGTTTCCAAATATCTCCCCCCTCCATTACTTCACCTTCCCACCTTCTGGAGCACTTTCAAAAATGATGCAGTCAAATTTATAGATTTTGTCTGACCCTATGGGTTGCCAGGGACCAATGTGCGTCGTCGTCGTCGTCGCACACAGAGCAAATTAAAGTGCGGAATTTTTGCCCGGCATTGAACTGTACAATTCGCGAAAATTAACCCCCGATGGAGTTGGCTCTGGCATGCAGACACCCAAAAGATTTGCCACAATGAATGAGCAGAGACCAGGTTGGGATTGGGATTGGGATCGGGACTGCATTTATGTATAAAGTGAGGAGGAGTGAGAGAGAGTGAGAGAGAGAGAGAGAGACAGAGCCAATGCAATATTAAGTAGTATGCGGCGACTTTTGACATGGCAACTATTGTGGCTGCCCCCAGTTACCCCATTCCCGCTCCCGCTCCCGCACCCCCAACCACCCCTCCTTCCCGCTATCTAAACTCAGTCATGCATATTTGGAATATTCATAAAGCGGAACTGAAACTCCGACTCCGAGTCAGACAGTCATAAAATGCGGGGCGTGAATACAAAATTCATGCGCCGCACATTTTGAATGCCAAAATGCTTGAGTTAATCAGCAAAAAGGCAGAAAGGTAAGGAGGGAAGATGGAGAACTGACGCCTAATCAATAATTTCATCTTCTTTGTTTCTTGTTTTCTTTTTTTTCCTGTTTTTTTTTTTTTTTGCAGGTAAAAGCTTCACTTTGACCATTGTCATCTCCACGAATCCCATACAAATTGCCACCTATACGAAGGCCATTAAGGTCACTGTGGATGGGCCACGTGAGCCGCGCTCAAAAGTGCGTCATCAGGGCTTCCATCCGTTCGCCTTTGGTCCGCAACGATTTGGACCGGATCCACTTATGGCCGGATTGCCCTTTAAGTTGCCAGGTAAAGAAGCTTTAAACGATAACATTACCACTTATATTGTGGGGCGTGGGCGGGGGCGGGAAGGCGTGGCCTGAAACTAAGCGGCTTTTGTAAATGGCCTCAAGGGCTTGTTGCTTGTTTGCTCATTAGACAGGGCCACCACACGTAGCTATCGATGTCAGCGAGAGGATGGAATGGGTTGGGTTGGGATGGGACGTTGTGTGTGCATGTTGTCTACTTATTTGGGCACGCGAAAATTCGTAGCTGTAAATAAATATACCTATTAATGGGGTTAAACGAGTTGAGTCACGGGATTGGCTTACCAAGTTGATTAGGCAATTTGAGATGATTTGCGCAAACTGAACGGGATGGGCCAACTAAGCAGCTCAAATTGAGGCCCCAAGTCATGGGAAGTTGTGGGAATATAACGATAGTTAATGCATTTGGATTGGAAAGTAAGTATACGAAGTTTAGTCCTTCAACTTATCACTTATGGAGACTATAAGATTGAACATAAACGGTATGGGGGTTATACTCCCCACAAAAAGGTTCAAGAACCGAACCTTTGAACCTAAACAACTCTTCCATCTGCCTCAAACATCGTTAACCTTGTCTTAAGATGTTGGAAAATATTTTAAAATCCTTGCCACAACACTAGATGATTCGATGTGTCTCAAAAACGATCCTAAGAAGATCAGATCAAGCCAGAACCAGAACTCATATTTCACATAACATTAGGAGGTATTCCAATCCACATTCAAAATATGTATTTTCTAGTTTTTCGCCTTATAAGATTTGATTTTTTCTAAATTTAAACAAAGTTTTCTGTTTTTTAGACAGTTTTTTCTTAAATTTAGTGAACATAACCCAAAAATTTAAATTTTTCTTACATTAAACTCTGTACCGAAGGTACATAGAGTATTATAAGTTTGTGCAAAAGTATGTAACATCCAGAAGGAAGCATCTCCGACCCCATAAGGTATATATATTCTTGATCAGCATGAACAGCCGAGTCGATATAGCCATGTCCGTCTGTCCGTCTGTCCATCTGTCCGTCTGTCTGTCCGTATGAACGCACAGATCTCACAGATGGTAAGAGATAGAGGCTTGACATGTATGGGACATATGCTTCTTATGTCTGCAAGCAGATCAAGTTTATTTTCAATTTTGGCCACGCCCCTTCCCGCCCCCGCAATTTAGAAAAAACGTCATATCTCCCACAGTTTTGAAGATAGATGGCTTGTTCCTTCTGGACATATTTAGTTATTAGAATAACTTATCGATCCGCCAAAGGAATGAAGATGAACGGATGAACGGTTTTCGAGTTATGATCAAAAGACAATTTCAAGACATTTTTTTTGGTACAGAGTATGTTATAGTCGGGCTTGACCGACTTTCTTTCTGGTTTTCTCTTACTAAAGAACACAAAACACCTTCTTTTTCATACATTTTTAGCTTCTTTATTGAATTAAAGTTTGCTTCAATTGGTGCTTGGTCTTTGATGTGTGCAGAGCTAAGTGAATTGATGTGTTTACGTGTACTAGCGATGACTCTTGGGCAATTTATTGATCCTGCCTAACACTGACCGCTTAGTTCTTCACTAAAGAAATTTAAAATATTTCCCAAATTAAACGTTTTCTACATATTTTACTTTTTGATTTTTTTGTTGTTTTCGCCAAATCCCACTTTGTCTTCATCTGCCAAGCATCCACCCACCATCCAAACCATCGGCCTGCCTCATAAATTTCATAGCGAAATTGTTAAATTTTAATAAAATCAAAGCGTATCAAACGCGATTTGTTCACCAGGCGACGCCCGCGGCCCAAACTCCCCGTTAGCGAGCATATCCTTTTTTTTGGCATCGTTATCCTTGTTCGCAGTCTGGTTATATCGCGTGTTTATTGTTGCAACAGTCGCGCGGGGCTCTTTAAAGTAATTTAAGGCAACGCCTGCTGCTGCTCCTGCCGCTGCTCCTGCCGGCTCCTGGATGTGAGCACAAACAAAGAACGGGGGTTGACTCTTCGATGCTCTCGATGCGCATTTCGAGAACATCGACGACGTTTTGTGACTCGTTAAAGGATTAAAATCATTTTAATGGATTTTTCAAGCTGTTGTTTTGTTGTATAATTGTCGCTACCATTGTGCCGGGTTGTCTCCCTGCGTTTTCATAAATAGGGCACACACACACACACACACACACACACACTCTGCTCTGCGCCTGCCAGCCTGCCTGCTCATTTGTCATCATCTTTATGCTAATGGCTTGAGGTGTTAATGAAGCTGGGGAAGCTGACATAACCCCGAGGGGGTAGAAGCCAAGTTTTGACAGACGAAATATGCCAGCAATGTCACACGAAAATTTGATAACGAAAACAATATTCCTTTGCCGTGTGCTAAGCCGTTCGGGATGAATGCTTTTGTGTTTTTCGTGCCAAACTACAAAAGAAAAGTGTGACCAACAAAACCCACAAGTGTGTAAAACACGCCAGGTCACACTGCTTGGGAAAATATCATCAAATAATTTGTAATATGCGGTATACACCCCATTGATTTCCTAATTCCAAAGAAGTCTGAAGAAAGATGCCGAGAAGTCTGTCAGACTTGAAACTAGTGTTCCACATTTTCAGCCACATTTGGGAAAGAGTTTTCCATTTGATCTTGTTAGAGCCCACACACCTTAGTAAAGATCTCAGTAAAATCCTTGATTTCTAGTTTGAAACTGCATTGATTCTGCATGGAAACAGATTTGAAAGTGAATTGAATCGGCATTGAAGCAGTATTGAAACAGAATTGAATGTGAATTGAATTGAACCAGTCAACTAAATATAATCTCTTTATACTCTGGCAAAAGGGTTTTATAATTTTGCCCAACGCATAGAAATATTCATTTCCGACCCCATCAACAATATATATTCTTGATCAGGGTGACGAGCTGAGTCGATTGAGCTTTGTCCGTCCGTCTGTTTGTTTCTACGCAAACTAGTCTCTCAGTTTTAAAGCTATCGAGCTGAAATTTTGCACAGAGTCTTCTTTTTGCTGCACACTACTAATTGTATCGGAACCGACCGGATCGGATGACTTTATCTCATAGCTCCCATAGGAACAATCGGTCGGAAAACTAGTTTTAGTGAGAAAAACTTTTTTATTTTCAATGGAAACGTCTTTAAACTTTGTATTTGTAAGTTTTCTATGTTTTTTTATAATTCTACCAAGTTTTATTAAAATCGGACAACTACTACAAAAGATGGGTCTGAAAAACAGTCTTAGTTAGAAAAACATTTTTGTTTTTAATGGAATCATTTTCAAATTTGGTTTTCTTAGGTTTTCTATGTCTTTTTATAATCTTACCAAGTTTCACTAACATCGGACAACTATATGGTATAGCTGCCATACAAAAGATGGGTCTGAAAAACAGTCTTAGTTAGAAAAACTTTTAGGTTTTTAATGGTAGCATCCTGCAGTATTGTATTTGCTTGTTTCACATGCTTTCACATAATTTTGTAAATTTTTGGCCAAATCGGATGACTATATCATATAGCTCCCATATGAACGATCGGTCGGAAAATGGAAAAAAAGGATATTTTTTGAAAATGTTTAAGCGAGCACTTGAAAGGGTATAAAAACTTTTGAAACGGTATTAAACCAGTTTTAAAACTAAATTGAACCTGTATTGAACCTCTTTTAAAAACTGAATTGAACTAATATTGAAACTGATTTCAATACTGAAATGAACTAATATTGAAACTGAGTTTAAACACCTTTGAAACTGTATAAAATCTGAATTGCACCTGTTTTGCACATATTTTGCAGGAGTGTTGAACCTCTATTGAAACTGTATTAAAGCTGTATTTTGCCTGATGTGATCAAGCATTGAACGCCTATTGAAGTTGAGATTCGAACTCTCTGGAATCAGCATTGAAACTAAATTGGACTTGATTTAAACGTCTTCGAAAGCTGTATTGAATCTGAAATTAACCAGTATGGAAAATGAAAGGTGGTTGTATTGAACCTCTTCTGATATTGAAAAGTCTACTTAAACTGAATTGCATCTGTATTGAACAATTATTAAAGCAGTGTTGAATCTCAACTGAAACTGTATTGAAACTGGTTTCACTCTGATGTGATGTAGTATTGAACCGCTATTGAAACAGAGGTTCAACCTATCTAGAATCAGTATTGAAACTTAATTGAACTTGTACTTAACCTCTGTTGAAACTGTATTCCTAAGTGAAGTTAACTTCTTGGTTGAATTAGGAGGAGTTTCGTTACCAACTTCAAAATGTGTATATTTAAATATTGTTAAAAAATAGTTTATAGAATCTCTCAATCGGCCTAAGATCTACGCAGAAATAGTGTTAAATATGCGAAATCGAATAAAAAGTAGCGATTAGTTAAATCAGTTGCCCGGCCTAGGATTGGAATCTCATAAATGTTTCAGTTTGGGTCTAATCCTAGCTTGTTGCAGAGTCCGCTTTTGTCCCCAGCGTTTGTTGCTCGCCAATTCATTTTAGAAACTTTTTATGCCAACTTCTCCCAAGAGCACAAAAACAGACAAGTTGGAAAAGTGACGGAGAGGCGGCGGCAGCAGCAGCTGTTAAAAAAGCAGACTCAAAATTACATTAAAAACTAAAAGGGCTCTGCATGTGTGTGCTAGTGTGTGTGTGCTGGTGTGTGTGTGTGCGTGTGCGAGTAGTTTTTTGACTCCTGTGTGTCAGGGAAAGTTTTTGCCAAATGATTAAAAAAAGGACTCTTCGCACTCCCAGCAGCCGGCAGACGGAAATAGTTGAGCAAAAGCCAAGTGCCCCGAGACGATGTAACGAAATAAATATAAAATGGCGTTGTAAGCAGAGCACATTAGTGACACGCCCCCGCCAACCCCTACCCACCCCTCCACCCCTCCACCCCACCGAGTTCTAGTCAGTGCTCATTTTGGGTGAGTGCAAGGTGCCTGGGGCAGGACTAGTAGTATGTCATGTGTGTGTGTGTGTGTGTGTGTGTGTGTGGAAAGTGGAAAATTTGTAGCTTCCGCAGCGGATATCCTGTTTCACACACGCGCAAGCTACCACCCAGTCCCCCCCCCCCCCCCCCCCCCCGTTTGGCGACGTCCCTGCTTTTGAAGTTGCCTTCCTCATCAGCAAAAGAAGCAACTAAAAAAGTTTCGCGTTGCGTTTTTAGTGAAAATTATATTAAAATTTTGCGCTTGATGTAATTTATGTCATAAAACCCCTAAAAAGGAAGACACACACGCATACATAATTACGCGCCCGCTCGTGTGTGTGTGTGTGTGTTAATGTTGTAAATGAATTTTCTGCTCGAATTAATTTTTCATCGGCATTGTCTTGTGCCTGGGCGCTAGTCTATATACAAACGAGCAGAGCGTATTCTTATTTAAGATTATTTATTTAAAACCCTTTTTTCACTCACGTTTTCTGGCATGTCAAAGGCAAAGGCAAAGATCAAAGTGAGCCCACCCCCACACCCCCCTACTTACACACACACACACACACGCACACTTACACAAAACGACTGCACCACATTTGGTTTAAATTTTATGCTCATTTGCTAAGGGTTTGAAATACTTTTCTCATCTAGCGAAATTGGGGTTAAAGAAAACACCGAAAATGTTGAGCTTAAAATGTATCTGAAATTGGCTAATGAAATTTCAAAAGTTTTTCAAATTGCACAAGTTTTATTTAGGGGAATAAGAAAGTATAAATAGAAATAGGTGGGTAGGTGGTTGCACTTGGACCTTGAGGTCCTCATGAAGCTATGAAATCTAAGAGGATGTTTGACGAATTTTGATAACTGTTTGTGGGACTTTTTAGACGCTTGTTTTTTCAGAATGTAAGAATTAAATTTGTGAAACTTTGAGTAGGCGGTACCTAAAGGTTATGAGGTAACTGATTGAATAAGAAACAGCGCGAAATCCAGCCGTCCGCGCACTGTGCGAACCCCAGAAGCCATTTAAAGCCGTAAGAAAGATGGAGCTCGTCCAAATCCACTGCGCAATAGCAAACGAGAAAGCTAAGCTGACTGACTTCATCTGTGCCGAAGTTTTGATACCCTAGCAAGTACTCGCTTAAATATTTTAAACAAAAATACTCTTTTCCCCATTTTTCGACCGATCGTTCGTATGGGAGCTATATGATAAAGTCATCCGATATGGCCAAAAATTTGCAAAATTATGTGAAAGCATGTGAAACAAACAAATACAAAACTGCAGGACGCTACGATTAAAAATAAAAAAGTTTTTCTAACTAAGACTGTTTTTCAGACCTATCTTTTGTATGGCAGCTATACCATATAGTTGTCCGATTTTAATAAAACTTGGTAGAATTATAAAAAAACATAGAAAACCCACGATTACAAAATTTGGAGACGTTATCATTCAAAAGAAAAAAGTTTTTCATACTAAAACTAGTTTTTCGACCTTTTGTTCCTATGGGAGCTATACGATATAGTCATCCGATCAGGTCGGTTCCGATATATTAGTAGTGTGCAGCAAAAAGAAGAAGAGAACTGAGAGACTAGTTCGCGTAGAAACAGATAGAGAGACGGACAGACGGACGGACAAAGCTCAATCGATTCAGCTCGTCACCCTGATCAAGAATATATATAGTTGATGGGTTGGGAAATGCATATTTCAATGCGTTGCAAACTTCTGGGCAAAATTATTATATCCTTTGCAAGGGTATAAAAAGTAGGTATAGAAATAAGAATAGGAATAGGAATAGGAATAGGAATAGGAATAGGAATAGGAATAGGAATAGGAATAGGAATAGGAATAGGAATAGGAATAGGAATAGGAATAGGAATAGGAATAGGAATAGGAATAGGAATAGGAATAGGAATAGGAATAGGAATAGGAATAGGAATAGGAATAGGAATAGGAATAGGAATAGGAATAGGAATCAGAATCAGAATAGAGGAATCATTGAACTTCATTTCTAACTGTCAGTGAAGTTATGAAAACCTCTTCAGGCGATAAGCAGGTCAATTACGATCAAATCTAAAGCCCATACAAAGCTTTCTAACCACGTTAAACCCTATATATAGATTAAGAAGACATCATATGCCTATTACCCTGTGCTTAGCCTTTATAAACTCCTTCGGAACTTAACTGTCTTTGCTTTCCGTTTCAAAACTTTCTTAGTCTAACACTTTACTGAATGAATCGAACAGTTATTCTGGTTCGGTTCAGCGTTTTTGGTTCGTGGTTCGACTTAGAACCGCTTTGCCGGCATCAAAAACTACTAACTCTACGAAAAAAGGTGAAGGCTTTGCTCCTTTTCCATTGACCAGCAGCTACAAATTAAGAGTTTAAACAGAATTTCTAATTCTACTAGAAACCAACTTATATTAAACTGATTTCTGGTTCCATTTCTGTGCCACATATGGCAATGTAATTCCAGCAGCACAGCTGCTTGTTACTCCAAGTGTCCTTTGACTCACAAAGCAACGGGAAAAAAAGGGGTTAAACGATGCGTCTTTAAACAAGTTAATAAACTCGCTCGCTCCCCTTTTTGAGAGATGATTTACTACATATAATCAAAAAACATGAAGACAGACAGACAGACAAATTTGCACAGTCACAGTTGCCCAAAAGAGGAGGAGGATGGGGATGGGGATGAGGAGGAGGGGCTGGAGGTTAAAGGCCTACAGCTCAATTTGGCGAAGCAAGTGAACAACAGCAGCAGCAGCAGCAGCAACAGCAAAAAAAATCGTCAGTATTTTAAAGTCATCGTCCTGGTGTGCGTGCGTCTTTAGTCCTCCCTCCTGCCGTCCTCTGGTTGCCGTTTTCAAAAGTTTCTCTTTCGGTTGCTGTCGTCGGTCGCCCCCCAAGGACATATTACAGCATTGATTCAATTTCATGTCAATTTACGTGTCAATGCGACACTAATACGCCAAGAGTCGAGGGCTGGAACCCAGGGGGGGGGGGAGAGTTGACACAGCGTAGGAAGGGCGGGAAGGCAAAGGCAGCCGGGGGGCCAAAAGGTGTGCATTTAAAATTATTTATAACATTTGCGAAAATATGTTTGCCAAATGCCAGCAGCAACAACAATTTCTCTCCTCCTCCTCCTGCTCCTCCCTTTTTATTTTTTTTTTGTAATAACTTGCGGCCTGTTACGCCTTGGCCTTGGCAAGCGAATGTGGGCAAAATTGGTATGCCCGGCCACCCCTCCTCTGGCAGCGCCCTCCTCCTATGAGTGTCAGGCAACGCATGTGTTGACAACACTTGTGTAACGGTAAATTTGTGCGTATTGTGCGTGCGTGTGTGCGTGTGGGGGGGAGAAGGAGAAGGCGGGCACAAGGACTCCAGTCAGCCTCTTTTGGCAACAAATTTGCCAAAACAATTTGCAAATCTACAACAAATACATGTAAATACTGATATGACAGACACTCGACACACACACACACACACACACACACGCATGCCAGAGAGGGAGTAGCCAGGACTAAGGATTGCTTTCACCTGTAGCGGATGCCTGATAAGTGATTGGCTGCCAACATCTGGTTGAAAGTCTTTATTAACTGCTTGCCAAAAGTTTTCAGGTCTTTTCGAATTTGTGGGGGGGCGGGGTAGGGTGTCCCAGGCAGTTTTAGAAATTTGGGAGTATTTTATTTTTAAAGTTTGCAGCATTTTCGTACTTGAATCTAGAATTTTCAGTATTAAAAGTGGATTTAGGCAGGAATTTCTTAATTTTTAGTTTTAAGCACTATTTGTGATTGTTTTAAGTACGTTTAGAGCTCAATATAAGCCTGTCCTTAAGTAAACTAGAACGGCTAATGCTTCAATTAAGAACTTAAGTGCTTCAAGTAGTATCAAACACACGTCGGTTAAGACTAATTAGACAAAATTTAAGTATTTTGCTTCTTAAACTAGTACCAATAAGTACTTTGCACTTAGTTTTATGCTTAAATCAAGCACGCTTTACTTCCGAGTCTATCCAGAAGTGGTTATTGGTTGAATCTCCAAGTTCTGTTCTCTGAGCAAGTTTTCCTTTGGTTTTTTCTTTCTTATATATGCAAGCTAAACTTGATTTGTACTAAAAGTAAGATCATTCTTACATTATCTTAATTTCAAATACATTTTTTCTTGATTTAAGAATTCCATTTCTCTTTATGAATGCTTTAAGGTAAATACCCAATTTTGAAAGGAATCATAGTTGAAACAGGAGAGCCTTTTTTTAAGAATCAATCGGTGTAATTTCTTATCAGAAACGATCTTAGATTTAAGTATATTCAGCTTCACTCAAAAGAAGACAGACAGAGAAGCATTATCTACTCATTATTGAGATGATTAATTCTAGTTTTTCTCAGAAAAAAATTAGTAGAACAGTTCTAGATAGAATTCAAACTGATTTGTACTTGAAATTTAAAGCAGGCTTTGTATTTGCAAGTACTTAAATTAAGTAAACTGTTGACAACGAATATTGATATTATTAAAATGTTCTTCAATCAGTTATATTTCGTACTAACAGTAAGAATACAAGTTCAAGGAAGCAGCACTCTGAGTTCTTGAATTGAGTACAAAATATACAGACAATACCAGCCCCAAAAAGTGTGCTACGTAAAATGCAAAACTATTTTTAAGTGCCTAAAATTACCAACTAGCTCCGACACTCGATGGCAGATTTCTAATTAGTTATCAGCTTAGTCTTTGGATAATTCTCTGACATATTAAGAACGAATTGAAAACAGCTTAAGTATTTCGAGAGAGCCTTTTGATATTGTTTGAAGTGCCTTGGAATTATTTCTAGAATTTAGAATTTATTATATTTAAATCTAGAATATTTTGTACCTGTTTTAAGAGCTAATTCGGTTTGACTTAAGACTGTGACAGTCAAAAAGATTTAAAAATAGTTCGAAATGTTCCTAATATATTCCGAAAATCACAGATTTTCACACTGAAATCCTGTTTAATATAAGATTTTTATACTTGAATCAAGTATTTTCGTGATAAGCATAATACGGACACCGTTTAAACTTAATAAGGGTATAAAACTTTTGATTATTTTCTCAATGTAGAAGTTGAAAAGTAAACAAAGATAATGTAGATATATAAGGATGGCTTGGAAAAAATTTACTGGCACCGATCGATCGATCGTTAGACATAACCAAAAGGTATAGGTTGGCCACAAGACCAAAGTTTAAAGGGCCCACCGTGTAGACTAAACTAAAGTACAAGAACTAAGTTTCGAGTTTAGAATACAGTTAAGAGTTTATTTTGTGTAAGAAAATGGTATAAATTTCAAAGAAAGTGCAACGACAACCAACGACCTTGCTGTCCAATTCAGGTCAACTTAGCGCCGTCCTATTGAAACCATACTTCTTCCAGTTTGATATAATTAATCGATGGCCTCTCCAAAAATTCCACACCATAAAAGCCGGCGGGCCACGAACAGTAACTCTGTTCTGGGGTGCCTTATTGATGAATTGTACAGTTTTATCACTTGGACGTGTCAACCAATTAATGCAGAATTTGAACAACTTTCTGTATTCCTAAGATGCTTAACCACCAAATGAACTCAAACTTTTAAAAAAATGTTTAAAATCTTTACTAAAATCTTAGTAAAAACCAACCCAAATCAAATCTTCAGCATTTGTTCACTAAATTTGTTTATCGATCATCATAATCTCTTCTGGCCTCACACAATTTAAGCTGCATTTTGTCCAACCACAAAACAAAACAACAACCAAAAAAAACCAAAAAAAAAAAGGAAGCGCATCGTCCGTTTGGCATCCGCGCTGAAAAGTAGACAACACAAATGAAAGTCCGTCGCTGCTTGTCGACGGCGCCCCGTTGAAGCGTCGCCCAGCTTGCGCAGGCGTTGACTTGGAGTGCTCTCTTTGGAGTTGAAAGTCGAATTGAGTTGAGTTCCAATTGAGTTGAGTGAGTTTTGGCAGAGAGCGATTCAGCCATTTACTTTAGAGATTTCCCCTGATTCGTTGGCGCGCTCAAAAAAGCTGTGTGTGTGGGGGTCCCCTCCCTCACTCATCCTTGTGGTGAGTTAGAAACCGGCTTGGGAGACGACTTTCTGCTTGTGTGTGTGCGTGTGTGTGTGTGTGTTTTTTTTTGCATTTTTCCAAGGCAACGTCTTGTGGTGAGAAATTGTTGCGCGTTGCTGAGTTTTTCTTTTGGACGCGCCTTTCGTTTTCATTGCGAATCGGTTGGTAGAGCGGGGATTGGGGTTGGTGTGGGTGTCTTTGCTGGCTGAGAAGGTTCGTCGTGGGCGTTCCAGTAGAGTTGAAATGCCGTCGGTGGAAAGCAGGCAAAAGTAAAGCGTTTGCCGTCGGCAAGTCAGCGATAAGCCAGCAAGGATGCTTTTGGTTTTGTTTATTGTATTAAATGAAATTTATTTGGAATATTTACAGAATTTTTGGGAAATCTACTTTTCACTTTTGTTTTCTCAACTTTCTTTGAGACAGATAAACTTAGATTTTATTCTGTTATTTGTTTGTATGTGAGACAGTTTGCTCTTTGTGGAAGATGGCAAATTTTATATTTTCTAAGAATATTTAAAATTTTTCAGAATTTGCAAAATTTGTTTTGAGTATTTTAAGAATCTTTAAAATTGAGCTGACAATTTTGTTATTTTTTTTTGTTTGAATAACTTGAAGCGAGGTTTTTGTATAATTATAATAATTTTCTGAAAATTTCAAGTTTTTTGAAATTTGTTTCGGAATATTTTCAGTTTTCGAAAACGTTTACTTTAGATTCTTATAGCTCTCCAAAATTATAGAATTTAACACAATTTTAGGCAACATTTTTAAAGAATTTTCAAATAGTTCAAAAATCTCCCAGAATTTCCATAAATTTGAAAGTTGTTTTGAATATTTTCGTTATCTTATACACCTGCCAGTTGATTTGCTCTTAACTATGAGTAAAGTTGTGAAATTTAAGAAGTTTTTTAACATTTTCCAGAAATAACCTAATGAAATTTATCTAGAAATAAAATAGCTATATTAAAACTGTTGAATAAGGTTCAAAATTTAGAAACTTGACATATGTTTTGAGTATTTTTAGAACCCATGAAAAATCTTTTTTAAAACTGCCTTTTGGTTTTCTTTGGTTTGTATAATTTTAAGAATTTTAGACCCCATACGTGACTGTTTCTACGACTTTAAGCTATGTTTAACAGAAGTTTTAGCCGTCTTTAGTTCATGTTACTTAACACAAACAACACCTCAAAGGTGGCTTGTGGATCGTTCAGCTATTTCAAGAGCAACCACTCTCTATCATTAGCAATCTCCTTCTATTGTCTTTGAGTCCGATTATTGTCTCTACATAACTGCTATGCCATATTTGTTTGGAAGAGATCTGTTGAAATCATTCAATCAAAGAACGGACCTTTATCTTTACTTTCAATTTGGAAAAATGTCAAAAGTTTTGTTCTAGTTAAGAACAGATTAATAATACTTTTATTAAAGTACAAGAACAAGAAGCACATCGTATATGTAGAACCATCTGTATGGCTCTAAAGAGAACCTTCTCCAAACACCAAGGGGGTAGAAAGAACGTATAGGAATTTCAAGGCTCTTTGCGGTTAAATTTTTGGATAAAAAGAAAAAAAATTTTAAGTCATCTAAAAATTTTCAGATTTTTGTGTCTTAAGATTTGGAAGGGGCTTAAGAAAGCAGCTAAAAATTGGTAGCAGATGCAGATGCCACACCATAACCCTAAGAACTGATACAACTCATGTTTTTTTTTTTTGAGCCTTTCTTATCGAACCCTTGAAAATGATTATACCAGATACAGTTGCAGATGGTTTTTTTTACTCTAAATCAAAGGTACACAAAGTATTTTAAGTTTGTAATAGTCAAAAGGAAACATACCCAAGAATCTATAAGTTCAATCATCAGTAGACTTTGCTAGAGGATATATTCTGTTTTCTGTATATTCTGTGCCATCTTATTAATCAATTTTTCCATGAAAAGCCTAGAGTTTTGAGTAAGAAAGATGAGCACCATGATGCTTTAAGGAGTTCGAAATAATCCTTGAAATTACGAGTACAAAGAAAATGGTATAAATACTCTCAATATTATGCCTAAAGATGTTTGATACTCTTGGTGTGAATTCTACTAAGAACTTTTGTGGGTTAAGCCTGATATGAATGAAGGGATCATTGAGTTAATTTTACAAATATTGCAAAACGATTTAAAACCAAAGTTACGTTAAGAACTGAGGTCGATGAGGTTGTCTGTATAGCTATTTCAAGTTTTATACCCGACCACTCATCATTTCTTTGTTATCCAAACCAAAGTCTGGCCTCTCTCTACGCCCTCTCGTTGTCTGGGTCACCCACCCAGGCTTCATCACCAAACCAGAATCTCCCCACATTGTGGTACCTAAAAACAAAAAAAAAAACAAAAAACAACAACAAAAAATATATACAGAATGGAAAAGAAAAGAAAACAACAAAAAGTAGGATGTTGGACTCATGAAAGCTTTTTGTGGCGCACCAATGGCACCGCGTTATGCTCCGCCACACTCACACACATTGAGCGAGCTCACTCATATCGGTTTGGTGAGTGCGGAGTGGGTGGCGGAGGGGTGGCGGAGGGGGGGGCACCTGGCCCAAATGGGAATATATACGACAACGACGAATACCGTTACGTGGTGTGCCGAAGAAAACCCGACCCGAGACCCCAAAAACTGAAACCAAACGCGGCTAACCCTTTATCGCACATAGGGTTTCCTTACAGGACCGCATATTTAGGTTTTCTGTCGCCATCCTTCGGGTTTGGCCATTGCCCACACACACACACACACACACTCGGAGGCGAGAGTGTGTGTGTCTGGTATATGTATAGTTTGGGTTACCCAAAATCGACGTGATGTTATATTATATGGAAAACACAATTTGCTCAATGGCTGGGCATCGCCTTCGCTGCTGCGTCGCAGTCGGTGCCAGAGTCGGGAACCCAACTTTAAGTAGCACTCGACATCGTGGGCGGGCACTCACTTCGCTCTGTCTCTGTGTGTGTGTGTGTGTGTGTGTGTGTGTAGTTTTGTGGGCTGTTACTGCTGCCATTTTGTGTGTGTGACAACACAACTAGAATTGTGTGTCCCCCCCCCCCTACCACCACCACCACCACCACCACCACCTTCCGCGAGCATATGTACTTACCAACAAATGTAGGTATATATATATAGATATATATATATATATATATACATACATAAGTAGTTAGCATTCCCCAGCACACAAGACATTTGCAATGACAACAAAATAAAGTAGCATAAAAATGTGAAATCCATATAAGTAGAGAGTGTTTGCTACAAGAAGGAAGCTGCTCAAAAGTTATAGAATAAAACTTAAATAATGCAAAAGGGAGAAATGTGCCATCAGTGGGATTCACCTGACGACCTAAATGCAACTGAAATGTTGTGCACTTAACATCACAATGGATATTGAAGTACATGGAAAGAAGCAGCTATGCAAAGTGTAGAATGCACAGAAAGTAGTATGTTGTACAGTTTGCTGTCAATTAGCTGCTAAGTCCATTTTGGAGTCACAGTACATTTGTGTGTTGAGAGGGTGCTAAGGTGATACCTTAAGGAATACTCGGAAATGCATTTCTTCTGGAGATTTGATGCCAAAAGTTTCAAGGGTTTGGAAATACTTATTGGCCGCGTTCAGCAGAAGAAATCATACGTTTTCACTGATCTGTCTGATGAGTTTTAGTCATCCGGCATCTTGATAGTCAATTTGAAGTATAGCAATAGAGGAGCGTTTAGTGAGTAATCGAGGCCGAAGTTTGTATACCCTGGCAGCAAGTGTTTCTAACTTTCGGATGGATACTTTTCTATGGAAGCTATACTATATAGATGCCCGATTTCAACCAAACTTTGTGGAATCATGCAAAAGCTTAGAAAACGAACATGTAAGAAGTTTGGAGTTGGTTCCATTTAAAACAAAAAAGTTTTTCTCAATAGAACTTCGTTTTTGACCGATCATTTGTACTGCAGCTATATGCTATAGTCATCCGATTTTGACCAAACTTTGCAGAATTGTGTAAAAACGTATTACATAAATAAATGCCAAATTTGAGGAAATATCCATTGATAACAAAAAAGTTTTTCTCACTAAGACTACTTTTCAAACCTTACTTTTCTATGACAGCTATACTATATAGATGTCTGATTTGTACCAAACTTAATAAAATCATGGGAAAGCATAGCAAACTAAGAAATACAAAGTTTGGAGTCGAGTTCATTTAAAACAAAAAAGTTTTTCCTACTAATACTAGTATATCGACCGATCGTTCCCATGACAGCTATATGCTATAGTCAGCCGATCCAGCCGATTTCGACAAACGTGCAGCGTATTTGTACTTAAAGACTTTGAGCAAAGTTTGGTGAAGATAGCTTTCAAATTGAGGGAGAAGATAGCATAGAAACAGACGGACATGGCTAAACCAACTCAGCTTGTCGTACTAATCAAGAATATATATACTTTATGTGGTCGTAGATGCTTCCTTTAAAGCGTTATTTCATAATACCCTCTGCAAGGGTATACAAAAAGTAGACCGTTCAGATTCAACTCAATCCAAAGAGCTTAAACTGAACCCGAAGAGGCTAAGCCCAGTATTAGAACCAATCCTTATAGTTCAACACAACTTTGAAAGATTTTAATACCCCCAAAACTGAATTCACGTTCAACTGCATCTTAGCGCACACGACTATCAAGCATCATAGTGAAGAGTGCAGCCTTATCCACTTGGCACTCCCTGAAATTTCTACAAAATACCTTCGACCCAAGGATTAACAGTTTTTGGATCACTTTACACAAGCCTAGAAGCGTACTCGTAATACCAGTATCATTTGCTGGAACCGACACTCCTTCGGCTTCAATCTAACCATCAATTTAACTAAACCCACCTTTAAGAGCCGAAGAGCAGCAGACTTGTTTCTTGCATTTAGAGACAAATTGTTCTCTTTGAGAACAAAGGCACTTTGAGTAGTTGCATCCACCTGGGCGCAGGCAACGTCAACCCCCCTCTCTGCCTCTCTCTCTGCCTGCCACTAACTGTTGTTGGCATTGTTTTGACGGCAGCTCGCACAAATTGCAAAGTTTTCATCAAGATCCCAGACAACAGACAGGCATCATGCAACCTGTCCACCAGTCCCCCCACCCCCTCCCTCCCGTCCTACCCATCCCCCTTGCCGCGCGCTAACCCATTAGTTTGACCTACTTCGGATTGTACCAATATCAATGACTATATGCAGAGGGTGGAGTGTGCGGAATGGTAATGCAGCCATGCCAATCAAGTAATGCAGCAACCAAAATGACGATGACGTCTCAGACTCTCTCCAGCTCCATCTCCATCTCCATCTCCATCTCTGGCTCCATCTACGGCTACAGCTGGTGGCATGCCTGGCTGGTTGGTTGGTTGGTTGGTTGCCTCGTTGGTTCGTTGGTGTCACATTTTCGGTAAAATTTTGGTTTGCAAACTTTGGCAAAACTTGGCCAAGTATTTGGCCTCAAGTGCGTTAGACTAAGACAGAGATACAGACGGGGCGAGAGAGAGAGAGCGAGAGCAAGAGAGAGCGCATGTGAGTGTATTGCGGTCGGTTCTAGAGAGGGCGCTTTCTTGGCTCAGACTGCTCCGTCTCCGTATCCGTCTCAGCCAGCGTCGCCGTCAACAACCGCGTAGTATGTGCGACTGCGGCTGAAGTCCGTCTCCGTCTCCGTCTGCGTCTCCGACGCTCGCCTGGAAGTGCAAGGCTTCCTACACTTTGCCCACAAATGTGGGCTGCCACTTGATGGCGGCCACATGGACACAAACGGAGCGAAAGAGACAACGCCCGAGCCGGAGCCGGAGTCGGAGCCAGAGAACGAGCGAGGGATAATTTTAATGAATTTATTTAGGAGTTTGTCTTGGCCGGGCTTGGCTCTCAGATTTGGCCAAGAAGCATGCAGCCATGTTCCGAAGGTGGAGCCAACAGATAAAGCGTGTATATACTTAAGCAGCAATGGCGGCTGGGCCCCCTCCCCCCCCTCCTCCCCAGCCCGTCGGAGATGGGGGATCCGCGCTGGCCAATGTTGTTTTGCAGCAACCAAAATGTGCGGCAACGTTTTTGGTCTTGCACAGTGGGCTATATGTGGTCGACGGCGACGGCAAAGTCGTTTTTCCAACGGCTGCCGCTGCCGCTGTGCATGGGGTAGGTTAGGGGCTCGAGTCGCTTGAGATTTGGTTTTTAGGCTTTTGACATTGGGACTTGTCTGGGATTATTTACAAGTTCATTGCTTTGGCCGGCGAGCGGAGGTGGGGACGGACAAGTCGCTGAATATGAGTAATGTGCAAAGTGTCTGCTAGACATTGTTTTTTTTTTTGTATACTTTGAATGTTCGTTTATGGCATTTTCCATACCAGGAAGTTGCCGCTTTTGGCCAAGGCCAAGTGTATTCCCCGCTTTTGTACCAACTCCAATGACAAAAGGTTCGTCTTCTTGAGAAGTTGGTACTTGAGGTAGCAGCTGTGTGTGGATTAGTTTTGATTTTATAAGATTTTATATACTAATTGATGGCTTTTAAGCAGCCGTCACCTTTGCAGCTAAAGCTTTTCTAACCTATACCGAAAGGTAGTACAGATCGAAGGAAATTCTTCGCCGAACCAAACCCTTTAGAATCGGTTCGTTGTGATACCCGCAGCTTGTTTAAAAGTCCAGCCTGAACCCAAACCTGATGCGTACCCCTTGTTTCTTATAGCAGGTTTTCCGTTCCAGAAGGAAGAGTAGATATTTATCTCTCTCTCTAGTATTTGGACCAGATCCTTGATCAGCGGCTTACAACTGATGTAGTCGGGCAACTCTAAGCTACAATTCAAAGAATGAAATAGTTCATTGAATCATAAGAACATCCTCGACTTTAGGCTTAAAGCATCGCTGCTGTACAGCCAAAAATCTTACGAAGGATCAGTGGCTATATCATGCGTACCAGAATGTTTGATGTAATCTTGACAAACCGGTAAGCCATCCAAACTGGACCCGAACCGTATGTTTGTTAACTTTGCAGGGGTTTGCATACCAGTTTTTTGGTAGGCAATGTGTATAAAGTCGCGAAAGCTGCCGTCGATTGCTCGCCTGCTCTGAGCTTTAGGCAGCTTTCCAATCTGCTTGATGTTGCGTTCTCTTAAGCTTCGTTTGTGATGAAGTTTATAGATGTTTGCATGTTTTTATATTGTAACTTTCACAACTTACTTAAGTGGCCTTAAGATATGGCCTTTAACCACCTTTGAGACACTTCTAAGCCGCTTTCAAAATGGTTTACCAAGTCTTTGCTGATCGACATGAAAGTACTGATCAGTAAAAATTGACCTAGAAACCTTCAAACATAAAGAAGAGACAAACATTCTATATTCCTAGCAGAAGTAGATCCTAGATGGTTCATTTTATAGAGATGTCTTTACAATTCCCTCTAAACAGAGTCACTTAAGTTAGTTTGAGTATCTTGTGAACTCGGGACGTTTAGGAATGTGCTCTTTTGTCACTGAACCATGGCATAAGTCTACGATTTTTCTGTATTCTATGAGACTTCAGCGGGACTATTAAAATTTCTCACTCATCCAAAAACCCTTCTCCGCTTGACTTTTGCAGGTTTCGCCCATCATTTGGTGGGTATGCACAGTCATTTACATGCACCCGATTGGCGGGCACACATGGCGCTAGGTGGACGGCCTGGTTTCCCGGCTGGACCCTTCTTTACGCATCATCATGGCACATCGGCATTTCCGGCCAACAATCTGCGCGGTTTGGGTGGTGAGTAAACCGAAAGTAAGCTTCAATCCAACAGCGAACTAAACTCATATCTCCTTCCCACTGTAGATGGGCAGCCTCAGCAGCAGCAGCAACAGCCACAGTTGTCCACTGTGGGAGCAGCACACAGCACCACAAGTCCCGAGGGATCGCCCACCACGACGACCACAACGAGCGCCTTTGTCCAGCCGACGGCGAATGCCTCGCCCCGCTCTCGCTCACCCATGCTGACCGACAACAACAACAATGACAGCAATCATCAGATCGATGCAGGATTCGAAAGTGACAGCATCTCGGTGACAGGATCGCCACGAAAGAGCATCAGCTCGTTGACGCACGACGAGGAGGAGGCCGAAGCGGAGGCGGGACGCAGTCGTTCACCCACTTTGTTGAGTGCCGATGCCAGCAGTTTGGGCACCACCCAAACAGAGGTGACACCCGGAAGTGGAGGAGCCTTCACCGCTCTCATTCAGCGCAGCAAAAATCCCACAGATTTGTTTGGCGGTTTCGCCGGAGGAAACCATTTTGCACCCACCACAGCGCACAGTTTCAATCCTGCACTGGCTGCGCAGCTGTTTCTACAGAGTCCACTCCTGCCGCAGTCCAGTCAGTGGTTGTATAGCCAACTCTATGGCAGTTACAGCGACCTGCCCTGGCTGAGGAGTGCAGCGGCAGCGGCGGCGGCCAGTGCAGCGCCCACGGTAGCAGCGGAGGCACCACCACCAGCAGCCACATCGGCCAGCAGTGATCATGATGGCGTCAATCTGATCAAACGCTGCGTCACGCTGATCACACACAATCCCCCCGATGCAGAGAATGCCAATCCGAATGCCTCGCCACCGGTTAGCTCGTCCAGGCGTTCACCTTCGCCGGTGGAGACCATCGATCTGGATGATGTAAGCACCACCTCCAGATCGGCCAGCGGATCGGGATCCAGTGCGGGCGGTGGCGGTGGTGGGCCAATAAGGACGCGCACTCCCAAACCCACAGCGGATGTTTGGCGTCCCTACTAGCGGCTGGCGGCCGCCTTGCTGGGCACTTGCCTGGCGGCGCAGGGACAGGAAAATATTGATAAGGCGACTGTTGGGGATTAGGAGTAGGAGCAGTAGGTAGTTGGTTGTGGTGAATTTTATGCGCATATCGCTAGGGCAGAGACGAGGGTTGCTTTCTTTGATTAACATTATGTATTTCATATCAGAGAAGTGAAAGGATGTTGAGAAGGAAGTTTCCTAGGGGAACGAAAGTGTTTTTTTTTTTTAATGTTTAATGAAATCAGGGAATCTTGACAGAGATTTTTGTAGTCCGGAGCACAGTTGTTGGAGAGAAACTTTCGAAATTTTCTTAGAACTTTCTCCAGTATGAAGAGAACTTTATTTAGTCCAAGAAGATAAAACCAAATCTTTCTTTTAGTCGGTTTTTAGTCATGCTTTCTCAATGGTTCAGGTTGGAGGTTTTTGAAGGAAGATTCAGGTTTGAACCTTGGTTCAACCTCTACTTTATTATAGATTTTAAGAATCATTACAGAAGAAGTGTTGCGGTTATGTTTCGATTATAGTTAGTAATCAATTAGATTATTTTGAAACTGTAGGATCCAAAAACCGCAAAATTGCAATGAAAGTTGGCTTCGCTTGCCCTCGAAGGTTTCTAAGTTAATGAAATGGTTACAAAAGAAAAAAATATTGCGATGTATGCAAAATTTTCATTCGGGCTTAGATTATCAGGAAGACGGGTTGATAGAGATGAAGATCGAAAGGTCCAGGTAACTTGATATTTTCTAGATTTTACTTCACACCTCAAAGGAGGCGATTTTCAACGAGAAACTGTCAATAACCAGGAATACAACAAACCTTAGTGAAGTCTTCTTTTTATCAGACCTCCCTAGCAGTTCAATATAGTTTGGATTCGGTACCAGTTTTCATTCCAGAAACTAGCTAACTTATAGGGACCTTAATATACCCTGTACCAACAAAAGTGTATGCTCCAGTAGGTCGAAAAATTAACCAAAAATGAAGAAGTATGTCAGAAACATAATCCAAGGTGAATTCTAAGAAATTTTCCAAAGTTCTAACATAAATTCCTAGGACGCGTCGTGCTAGGTAAAAATCTGTTACAAAATCACTTGAAAACTCCAAACATGGCAAAGTACTTCATTGATTTTTGACTTATTTAAAGGGAAATTTTACCAGCTCCAAGAATCTGTTTTCATTTTTCAAGTATTTTGATTTCTAAATCGAATTGATCTTTGAAAATTGTTAAAAAATGTATAAAAGCATCATAAAATATACATTTTATTCTCCACCCAGGTTATTCAAGAGTTTAGACAGAAATAATATCAGGCTTGGCTGGAAGACGCCATCTGCTGATACAATTTACTTCGAATATAACATAAATTACCCAATTAAGTCATCAGCAGTAAAGCAGCATTTGTTTTTGAAACTCTCATTTGTCAATTGTTTGAAGTAAAAAAACATTTATAGCAAATATAACATAAATTACCCAATCAAGTCATCAGCAGTAAAGCAGCATTTGTTTTTGAAACTCTCATTTGCCAATTGTTTGAAGTAAAAAGACATTCCATAGTATCCCATAGATGCTTAACCATATCGATCCAATAATATTCATACTCTGATTTCTTATAAAGCATTCTATAACATAAATCAGACTAAAGACTCTGGATTCTACTTGATTTCATCAAAACTTTAAGGCAACTGCAGAGACTTTAATGCAAATAGTTCTAGACAGCCTTTGTATAACTTTATTTTGCAATTTCAACTCATTTTGTTTCGATTATATCACATGATTCCTTTAAAAAGTTCACAAAGCAACCCTCGCTCTCTACACACACACACATATATATATATAGTAATTTTTTTTTGTGTACGACTGTAGGTTAAGTGGCTCACATATCGAATTTAAATCAATTAGCAAGGCCCACAAAAACACAAGACAAAAGAATATATATAAAAATATATAGACATGCATATACATACATATATGGTGGTAACAAGTGGGCGTGGCAAACAGATAAATAGATATATATATGTATATCAATATTTGTGTACATTGATTTTTTTTTTGCTCTCTAAACATACGAACAACCCCTTACTAATGCATATAAGAAAATCCAATTTTTTTTTCCAGAAAAAAAAAACCCAAAAACTATTTTAAAATTTATTGAGAATAAATTTAAGTACATAGAGAACATTTGTACATACATAAGGTAGAGTGCCAAAAAAAAGTTTCGTTAATAAAAATTTCAACTAAAAGTAAAAATTAGAAGCCGCATTTGAGAACTCTGTTTTGGGGCAGAAGGAGGAGAGGCGGCGGGCGCTTGGATAATCAGCCCCGCCAAGAAATGCTTTTAAGAAAATTAATTCGCATTTCCTTTTGCCTTTGCTCTGGTTTTCTTTTTTTTTTCTGTCGTTTTTTGAAGGGGTTAAAAAGCAGAACTTGAATTTATTGCTTGGGTGAGAAGAAATCTCTGGCAAATAAAAAAGTTTAAATAAATGGTCAAACTTGAAAGCAGAAAAAAAACAAAAAAAAAAAAACGAGAAAAGGGCTGGCTAAAGTGTATAAAAAGGGAGAGGGGAGGGGGAAGACAAAAAAAAAAAACCAGATGCTAACTAACCAAGTTGATGTGTCCGCATTTCTTTTTCAGTTTTGTTTTTTAATGTATTTTCCTGGGCATTTGCCATGCACTTTAGCAGCTTATTTAAGTCGCAGCATAATGGATGAGCGTTAAGTCCATATTTAATGAGATTGGAATGGATCCAAGACCTGCTGCTAATTGGTAAATGTGTACGCAAATATGGCAAGCACACACACACACACTCGCAGGGGAGTACTGAGTGACGAGTACTGCGTTTCGAGTATAGAGTATCGATTACTGATTATCGAGTAGTGAGTTTTCTGTGCTGAGTATCAGGCATGAAGTATTCTATCCTGTTCAGACAATCAAATACTGAGTACTGAGCATCGAGAGATGCATATCGAGCCCCCTATTTCTTATAGATTATGTTGAAATTATCAAATTATTTCGAATCATTTAAAATCATATCAAAAATCAAGTCAAATCATATCAAATCCTTTGATATCTCATCAAAAATCGAATCAAATCGTTGCAAATCACTTAAAAATATTATATTTTACTAAATAATGTTAAAAATCTTATCAAATCGATTCGAATCACACACATTCATTTCCAATTGTATTAAAACTCAACTAAATTCATTGAATCGTATTAAATATGTCCAAAATTTAAACATATCACAGCAAAAACCATATCAAATCACATAAAAATTCAAATAAACTCATAACAAATCATTTTAAATCATTTTAAATAAAATTAAATCATATAAATTCACACGAAAATTCAAATAAACTCATAACAAATCATTTCAAATCATATTAAATCACATTAAATCATTCCAAATCAAATTTAATCATATTAAATCACATTAAATCATTTCAAATCATATTAATTCAAATCATATCAAATCAAATCAAAATAAATTACATCACAACAAATCATATTGAGTCTTTAAAACATCAAATAAAATCATATCAAATCATATTAGACACTTTTCAAGTCATTTCAAATCAAATCATATCATTTCAAATCATATAAACTCACAACAAATACACTCAATTAATCCAACAGAGTATCGTGTACGATTATCAAGTAATACACATCGAATGCTCAGTATTCGAGTACTAAGTAAGTGTACTGCACTGAGTATCCATAGCATGTATCGAGTACTGCTTAAGTTTCCTATACAAAGTATCGAGTAGCGTGTATCAAGTACTGAGCTTACTCCTTGCTCCTTGCAAGAATGCTCTCTGGTGTAGCGTGAGCGGAAAGATCTAACAAAATTTACTACACACACAACGCACAATTCATTGCTCTACTTGGATGGACCCTGACCGGCTGCTCTCGGCACCAAAAGAGACTCAACAATAACTTAATAAATTGTTTAATTTTAGCCATAGCATACCTTAGGGAGCACACCCTTAATCAGTTTGCACACATGTGACACAAAACAGGACACACACAAAATACTCCAACAAAAAAAGATAAAGGATAAGAAGCAAAATTTATGTAGCGTATAAAAATCAAAAACAAATGGCAGAAAATTAACTTTGCCTTATGAGTTGGAACTGACAAATCGAGGCATATCCTGTGTGTGTGTGTGTGTGTGTGTGTGATCCCGTCATTAAAATACGAAATTAACATCCTAAAATGTAAATGTGACCAACACACACACACACACCGAAAGGGAGAGAGTATAAATTAAAAATGAATAACATCAAATGAGGGAAACTTTGGGGCAAGCCAAATCAACACGTCTCCAACACAATTCGGGGTTGGTTTCACTTCAAAATTGCTCCTGCCTGTCCTGGCTGTCACCTTGCTGACACCGGCTGGTCAATGGCATGACGAGGCTGATTTTGTCCCAAAAATTGTGCCATCAAATTGGATTGCAGCAAAATGTGTCTGGAGACGTAGACATGTTGTCCTGGCTACCATTTCTGCTTGAAATGATGACAGGCATCTGGCTGGGGCAATCTTAAGAAATGGCAAATGACGACACAACCTAATAAACAGTTGCCCGGGACAACAACGGGGATCAAGGCAAAGGCACAAACTTTCATATCGAGTTTGAGGTTGAACAGGTATGAAGGAGGAGCGGCTGTCGCTCAAGCGTTAAATAGAAAATTTTATGGCCACTCTCCGGGGTGTGTGCGCGTGTGTGTGCGCCTGTGTGTGGGTCCTGGCAACAATTGTTGTCCGTTCCTAGCTACTTATATGCTCTCGTACACGTGGTATACGCGCGCGCCTTCATTTCAATAAGTGGGCTTTCAATTAACCTGCTGCTCCTGCTCCTTCTCTCTGCCTCTCTGCCTCCTTGAAGCAATTTGACTTTATGTCATTATCAACACCGAAAACTTTGGCTCCGCTGGTGCCTTTACCTTTACCGTTAGCTGCTAATTATGCCATCATTAGAGACGCACAGGCACATGCAATAAATTTCAACCAGCCCTCCCCCCATCCCTCAATGACAGTCAGTTTATTGCAAATTGTTGTGCAGGGCGTTTATTATGACACACGCATGCATTGCGGTGTTGGGTGTGTGTGTGTGTGGATGTGGGTGTGGGTGTGAGTGTGTGTGTGTGTTTGTCACCGTGAAAGTGACATCTCAACACTTCCCAGACTTCTGCCGTTAAGCGGCATCCTATCAAATCATTTGGCATGCTAATTGCTTACTTATTATTAATAAATTTCCTCGATTGAGGACAAAAGAACGAGGGATGGGCCTGGCAGGAGTGGGTGACATGTGGAATGGTGAGTTGAATTTCCTTTTCGGGCTGAATCACTTGGAGAATCAGTGTGCACATGGAAATTGAATTTAAAGTTATTGCTTTTATTTGTTCTTTGATTTTATTGGGCTTTAACTTGATTGGAATGTATTTGATGAGTGATATAGTTTTTGACACGATTTTCGATATGATTTGACATGATTTGAAATGATTTTTTATGATTTTATATGATTTCATATGATTCTATATGATTTATATGATGATTTGTAAGATTTAATATAGTTTAATATGATTTTATATGATTTTACCTGACTTGATAATGTGTCATATGATTTTAAATGATATGATGTGATTCGAAATGATTTGATATGATTTATATGACTTTATTTATTATAATTTTATATGATTTTGTTTGATTTATTATGTTTTGATATGATTTGATTTGGTTTGATATAATCTAATATGCTTTAATATGATTTGATATGATTTATATGACTTTATTTATTATGATTTTATATGATTTTGTTAGATTTATAATGTTTTGATATGATTTAAGTTGGTTTGATATGATTTAATATGCTAAAATATGATTTGATATGATTTCAAATGATTTTATTTGATTTAAAATCATTTTATATGACTTGATAAGAGTTTATATAAAGTCAAAGTATTGCAAAAGCTATAGAAAATCGGTCATGCCTATCTGTTTGCTTTGTTTTCGTAATCATCTTATGTTGCATACATTTAAGCGCTCTTTCTTATGCCATCTTAGCTAACTCGAACCAGTTGCGCGGTAGGTGGGCTAAGTAACAAACGAACCGTCCACTGAAAATAACCCAGAAATTGTAGATAGTATAGGAAACAGCACAACAAAAGGCCAACTAAAGCACTTTAAGCACCGTTGTTGTTTATCCAGCGAAATTTTCTCAATTTCACTTAAATGCCACACAAACGTCGCCGTTCTATTCGCAGCGTCGGCGACGTTTTTAGAAGCCAAAAATAAACAACAACAAGCAGGCTCTGGTGGAGGCTGCAAACTTCGCAACGGCAACGGGAACCACAAAACATTTTGTTGGACAGCGAACGGCCGGCAAAGGACGACACCCAATGCCCGTTGCCCGTAACATGACAGGTGCCCCCCTCCCCACCCCCTTGGGCCCTTCCTGCACATCAACCAGCCATCCTCAACGGTCGCCGGTCGCGCTTTGTCACAGGAACTGTTAATAATGTGTAGCCCAGGCGCAGGAACAAAATCAGCGTCATTGGCGCACCTACAACATGCGATGTTGTGGTCAGCGACAACTTCGTGCCGTTGCAGGGAGCAGCGCGAATAAAATGCCCAAAAAAGAAAAACTGAAACTGGGAAATCTAAAAATAAAAATACAGGAAACGGAGGGCGAGTGACAGGCGACGCTGCGTCAGCGGCATGTAATTTTCCCGGCATTTTCGCAAATACGCGAAAACTAAACAAGAAATGGTCGGTCATGTGCGTGTGCCTGGCACTGGGATGTAGGCATCCACGGGGGCTGTCATTTACAACGAGTGGGGAGAGTGGGTTATGCAGCGCTAATATGGTCACGAGATATCACATTAGACGCAGAAGCGGACCGGGCGCAAGTTCTATTTGGGGAAATGGGGTGGGATCGCATGGGAGAGTATTCCAAGCAAGTATTTTTAGGATACTTTGGAGTTTGATTGTGAACATCAACGATTTACAATATATTTTATTTGTTATAAAGGTTCTCCCAATTTGATGACTAATAATACATCTAAATTTTCATTTCAATTCACATCAAAACTTATCAAAAATGAAATAAAATTAATTAAATTATATTAAATCATTTAAAAAATCATATCAAATCACTTTGAAACACATTAAATCATTTTAAATCATAACAAATTGCACTAAATCATACCAAATCATTCCACAAATCAAATCAAAAATTAAATCTCTTCATTTCAAATCACAGCAGTTCATATCGATGCATATCAAATCGTATCAAATCAGAGTAAATCATTCAAAATCATATTCTATATAATTTAATCATATCAAATCATATCAAATCACATCTAATAATGTTAAATCTTATCAAATCATATCATATCATGTATTATTTTATTGAATCATATCAAATCATCTCAACTCATCCAAGTATATCAAATCAAATCATTTAAAATCATATCAAATCATATCAAATCATATCAAATCATAGTCAAATCAAGCCAAATCACACCAAAACACATCAAATCACATCAAATCATAACATTTCTAATCAAAAATCATTCAAAAAGGAATGAAAAAAGATCACATTCTGTCGAATTGATCGAGAGAGCACCACATTTTCGTACACTAACTCAAGAGTAACCCAATTCAAGTACTCCTTATATCTGCCCCGACAAGTCCTGGCGGCACTTAAAGCTCAAACAGTAGAAGCTCGCTCGCAATTGAATGCAAGACACGTTGCAGGATTTATGGCCAACAAGAAACAGCCGCCAAAACGCAGACTAATAAACACGGCTGAGTAAAAAATTAAAAAGCGGGCGAAAGGGCTCTTACCCAAGCAGCCCTCGCCCCCCAAAAAAGTTATAGACAAACAAAATACGCAGCGCAGGACGTGAGGCAATGTGGTTGACTTTGACTCTTTGGCCTGATTCAGCCGTGCGGCAGAGAAGGCCAAATGAAACCAAATGAAACGGAAGACGAAATGAAATGAAATCCTTTACCGTAAGAATTTCATGCACGTCAACACGTCCTGGCGGCGACAATGGCGTTGACAGGAGGCCCCAACCCCCCCTCACCCTCCACCCCCCACCCAACTCAACTCAACACAACTCAAGAAGGACTTGTAGCAATTTCTAATTCATATGTTGCTACGGCTCGAGGTCCTGCACCCTGATGATTTATGATGCGAAGGCAAAGGAAACAACTACGTGACACGAGCGCCCATCTCTAGGCCACACAGTCTCTCGGGCCTTTAATCATTCAATAGGCAATTTGTTTGGCCTCCTCCTGGCAATGAAATGAAATGTTTCACACATTAGTCGGACGGGCGGTCGGCCAGTCGGCCGGCCGGGTCAACTCCGGCTTCCACTATATTTAATATCATTTATCTTTCTTACGGTCCAATGTGCGGTTGTTGACTAGGCCCACCCTCTTTGGTGGCTGTGATTTATGATTATCAAAGTATTTGTTACCTTTATGTCCAAATTATTTGCTCGCACATAAATCATTTTCGCTCGTCTCGAGCTTTTGATTAATTTTCTTCAATTGCCGCCGCGATTGGCGCCTGCAATTGGATTCTAGGGGCAATTTGTTGATATGCCAGACCAGCAGCTTGGCACATAATTCACCCAATTGGTCAACAAGTCGACAAGCAACCCAACCCAACCCCCCCGCCCCTCTCCACCGCTTGAGGCGGAGACAGGTAATCTTAAGTGCAAATGTGCCTCAATGAATTATGTATTTATTTTTCGATTTTTGTTTAAGCCGTTTTCTAGGGGTAAATATGGATTAGCGGGGTAGCAGCATCAGCTAAAGCTAAAACTAGCTGAGAACTACAAGCGATAGGGGTGAAACAGAACAGTTTGCAATTGCTTTAAGTGGTTGGGAATTTCAAGCAAAAAAAAAAAAACAGCTTCAGCTTGAAGCACCCCAGCCAAAGTCCATAACTCACGCATTTGATTAGTCAAGTATGCCATCCCCGCCCACCTCTACCTCTTCTATCAATACGAGCAAATCTTAAGAGCAAACTCAATGGCAAATGAATTATTTATTTGGATTTATTTGAGGCCAAGTAAAACAAATGACCCAACAGCTCTCTCTCTCTCTCTCTCTCCCTGCCTCCTCTCTCAAAAGAACAAAGCGAAAGTGCTGTAAATAAATAAACAACTAAACACAAAGCATATTAGGCTAAGCTACTTGCGATTTCCGTTACACGACCGGAAGGCCGCCTTGGCTATAAAAATGCGGAAGCTGATTAGCCGCCTCCCCAAAAAAAAGTAAGAAAAAAAAGCGGAAAAAATGAACTCCCTGTGACGACCCTTGGTCCTGCCGCTGCCGCTGCTGGTGGTGGTGGTGGGTGGTTGAGTTTTATGAGGCACGAAAATTTACAACGCCTTTGGGGTTGTCTTGAGACGACAACCAAACCAAACGAAAAAAAAAAAAATAAAGAAAGTTGCCAAGTCTCATAATCGAAATTGGTCGCAGGTGGCCCCAAAAAGACCCCCAGGAAGTTGACCAATGTAGGGCTTATTGAAATTAAATGTGCTGGCCAGCAGATAATACCCATTTAAGGCGTGTTTAGTTAAGTTGAGTTTGATTTGGGTCCCCTGCCCATTCCCATATTCCCATTGGGGGTAATTTATTGAGGCGGCAGTCAAAAAAAACCTTTCTTAATTTACTTTCTGTTAAATTTTTAATCAATTCAAGTGACAGGCATCATTCATTTTGCCTTTGGTCAGTACCAAGTGACATTTGATTGGAGCTACCTTCATCACAAACTACGAAGATTGACCACTTGGCATGTAGAAAGAAAATGTGGGTTGAGTCTGTCTGGAACACTATCCAAAGACCACAGGCCGCTCTTCACTTGAGGGTAAGACTCAAGCGATTGGTGAGGTTTTTCAGAAAAGTTATTATTATTGGCTTCTAAGCAGAAGCAGATTTGGCATGTATTTTTCAGCATTATCATGCTTATTTTGAAGTTTAATATGCTACTGTCCCTGTCTACTAAGTACGTAAAACTTAGAAAAATGTATGAGGTCTAAAAACTAGTCGTAGTGGGAAAAACTTATTTATTTTTATTATTTTTATACTCTGTACCAAAGGTACATAGGGTATAATAAGTTTGTAACATCCAGAAGAAAGCATCTCCGACCCCATTAAGTATATATATTCTTGATCAGCATCAACAGCCGAGTCGATATAGCCATGTCCGTCTGTCCATCTGTCCATCCGTCCGTCTGTCTGTCCGTATGAACGCACAGATCTCAGAGATGGTAAGAGATAGAGGTTTGACATGCATGGGACATATGCTTCTTATGTCTGCAGGAAAATCAAGTTTATTTTCAATTTTGGCCACGCCACCTGCCGCCCCCGCAATTTAGAAGAAACGTCATATCTCCCACAGTTTTGAAGATAGATGGCTTGTTCCTTCTGCACATATTTAGTTATTAGCTTCACTTATCGATCCGCCAAAGGAATGAAGAAGATCGGATGAACGGCTTTCGAGTTATGATCAAAAGACATAAGACAGAGTATGTTATAGTCGGGCTTGACCGACTTTCTTTCTTGTTAATTTGTTAAAACTTGGCATTTATTTGTTTAACATGCTTTTACACAACTCTACAAAGCTTAATAGAAATCGGACAACCATAACATATAGCTGTCATAGGAACGATAAGTCGGAAAATAGACCTAGTGAGAAAAACTTTTTTGTTTTCATTGGAAATGTTTTCAAACTTCGTTTGTATAAATTTGCAATGCTTTTTTATACTTCCACAAATTTTGATCGAAATCGGACAAGTATATAGTAAAGCTGCCATAGAAAAGATAGGTCTAAAAACTAATCTCAGTGGGGAAAACTTTTTTTTTGCTATTGCTAATCGGCTCAAACTTGGCATTTCTATGTTTAAAATGGTTTAACACAATTCTACAAAGTTTGGTCAACATCGGAAGTCCATAGCATATGGCTGTCATAGGAACGATGGGTAGGAGAGTTGTCTTAGTGAGAAAAACTTTTTTGTTTTCAGTGGAAATGTTTTGAAACTTCGTTTCTATAAGTTTTCTATGCTTTTCTATAATTCCACCAATTTTGAACGAAATCGGACAACTATATAGTTAAGCTGTCATAGAAAAGTAAGGTCTGAAAACTAGTCTTAGTAGGAAAAAAATTTCGAGGAAGCTGAAGTAAAGTCCTCGGAGACATACACTTACCTCCCCCAGTACCAGCTAGGATCAATAATGGGTCAACACTTCCATTTTTCCAAAGAGATCTCCTAGATGAACCGTACTTTATATGACCTTTCTTTGCCAATTAAATATGCCCAATTAGTTCTTCAATCTTCACCCAGAAAAAGGAATGTTAACTCCTCATAATACTCAGTCACCGGTGTGGGCGTGTCTGCTGGGTCTTTTGCCTGTTGTGTGCCAGAAAATCGGGCAAAGAGTCCGGGGGTTGACCCGTAGTTTTTGGCTTTTTAGCACCTCCAGTGCGCAACTAAAATTATGCAATGCCACGCCCACCCGCTGCTCGGTGCATTATAGCATGCAATTTTAGGCCATCGCCTTGCTCTGCTGTGAGTGTCATTTAATGAGCGCAGGGGGTCAACGCGTTGAGGGTCTGGGTCGGTTTGGGTAGGACGTTGTCCTGGTGCTAACAATGCAACAACGTTTTACAATTTTCATAGGCATTCCATGCATTTTGGTCAGTTTGATGTGGGTTTTCATTTCTGGATGTCGTTGCCCTGTTTACAGAGCGCAGCGGCGCACACAGAGAACAAAAAAAAAAAAAAACAAAAAACTGGGCGAAAAAAAAAAAACACAAATTTCTCTCGCGCATAGCTCGCTATCAACGTCAACAAATACCCACCGACCCCCATCGAATTCACGCTATTTTTGGCCATGGAACCTGGGACCAGCGACTCGTCGGTCGTCGCTAACAATAATGAGTTCGTAATTTGATGTCGCTGCAGAAAAGTGTGTGTGCGAGTGAGTTTGAGCTGGGAATTGGACAAAACCCTTTTCCCCCCGGCGCGCTCTCATACATATACATATGTGATTTATCAATGTCCGTTCGTCATCATCCATCTATTCGCATTTTTGATGTTGTTGTGTCAGTGGCACATGTTTCGTTGCCAACAAAAAAAAAAAAAGAAACAACAATGAGGCACAGAAAAAGAAAAAAAAACCCAACTACTTGTATTTTGGCCATTGAGAGTTATACACATGTCGAAGCATTAAATTGAAGTGTTTTAATGAGTTGGGATGAGTTTGTGAAGGGAAAGGCACTTCTTGCTTCTTGGACAACCATAAACTGTAAGATCTTTCTATAGATTTTGGTGCCCACCACTGGAGAAGAGAGAAGTAAGAAATGGTAATTTGCCACAGTTAGGCAAAAGCACTTGCGGCTACCCTGAGATTTTATAATCCCGAACAACTATAACGTGCATGTCATGAAAATTTGCATAAAAAAGAGGCCCTCACTCCTAACTTTGGAGGTCTTGACTGTGCCACAGCCCGGGACACCAAAGGTCCATTCTTCAATGATAAGTGGAAATGCCTTCTAAGCTTCACTACTGCACCACACTGGAATGGCACTAGAAATCATTGAACCACCACCACAAAATACCATCGAAACCTTCAAGGATGGCTCCAAGCCGGAAGTTCGGGCAGTAGATGGACTCTTCGCTCGACATTTCCTAACTGAAGCTGAAGTTATAACCACACAGAAAAAAAGAGATCCAAAAAAGATCCATTTGGACTGGATATGTCTTTAATATCTTTTAAATCATCCAGCGGAGCTGAAAATCATTCAAATGATGATAAATTTCATATCCTTTGCTTGATGTTTAGCTCCTTTGGATGATTAAAAGGATAGTTCACTTAGTAAGAGCCTACCTCAACTTTGTCATACCACTTTTACCCTTTAAACTACAAAAAAAAACGAGAAAGCTAAGCTAACTTCGTCTGTGCCGCAGTTATTATACCCTTGCCAGTGCTCGCTTAAATATTTTCAAAAAATACTCTTTTTCCCATTTTCCGACCAATCGTTCGTATGGGAGCTATACGATATAGTCATCCGATGTGGCCAAAAAATTGTACAATTATGTGAAAGCACATAAAACAAACAAATACAAAATTGCAGAATGCTACCATTAAAAACAAAAAAGTTTTTCAAACTAAAACTGTTTTTCAGACCTATTTTTTGTATGGCAGCTATACCATATAGTAGTCCGATTTTAAGAAAACTTGGTAGAATTATCAAAAAACAAAGTAATCTTAGGATTACAAAGTTTGGACACATTTCCGTTAAAAAGAAAAAAGTTTTTTTTTCACTAAAACTAGTTTTCCGACCGATTGTTCCTATGGGAGCTATGGGATATAGTCATCCGATCCGATCGGTTCCGACACATTAGTAGTGTGCAGCAAAAAGAAGACTCTGTGCAAAATTTCAGCTCGAAAGCTTCAAAACTTCGCGTAGAAACAGACAGACAGACGGACGGACAAAGCTCAATTGACTCAGCTTGTCACCCTGATCAAGAATATATATAGTTTATGGGGTCAAAAATGAATATTTCAATGCGTTGCAAACTTCTGGGCAAAATTATAAAACCCTCTGCAAGGGTATAAAAAGGAAATACCAGAAGATTTTCACTCAGATATCTAGGGAGCTACTTCGTCTAGGACCAGAGAACATCTTACTGGGCACTACCTAATAATAGTACACCCCAGGTACAAGCTACTGTCAAGATCCAGTTCTGCCCAGAAGCCGACTCAAGATCTTGTAGTTTTTTCGTATTTTTGGTATCAATATGATACCAGAAATGGTAAAATTGATATTTTGGGTATTAATTTGATCTCAAAGCTGTACTTTCACTTCTTTTTGATTTCTCAAATGAGATATCAGACCTGCACAATGCTCGACACATGGTAAACTAGTAGGCCTTCATGTTGTCATGTTTCTAATGTAAATAGCTTATCACTTGACATGTTCATAGCTGGAAACTAATGAGAGATATATAATCCCCAGATGTTGCAAACAGTTGAAGGCGTTGAGACTTGCTGAACTTGTATATAAAGCTGGAATAATACTTAATAATTGTGTCTGACATAAAATGTGCTTAAAACACTTTATGAACTAGCTGCTACCTCTCGCATTCTTTCCACTTACACATTTTTGGTGCACATTTCAAAATTTTCTACAATTTATGTTACAGTTTCTGTTTTTTTTGGTTTTTTTTTGGTTTAAGTCCCAGGCCCCTAGGATACTCCTTAACGGGCAAACATGGCGGCGACTGGGAGGGCGCTAACCGAAAACGGAAATGAGTTTGAAAAAGAAAATATCAAAAGGACAACCGCGACGACATTTAAAACGTGACGAGTCGACAATGGCGTTCCAGTAATCCCCGGAACCCCGTCGTATCCTGCCAGCCAGCCGGCAGCTATGCAAATATTTGCTGGCTTCTCCTATTTTGGCCTGGCCCAGAGGCGCTTTGGCTACGGCTATGTCTTTTATTTTATTTTTTTTTTTTTTTTTGCCAGCTCTGGCTGGGAGTTTTTACCGCCAACACAAGATTTAATTAAACCAAAGACTTGATTTATGAACGAAAGGATTCGATGTTCCTGCCCGTTCTGGGTTGAAAAATGTCGAGCAAATGGGGCGCACAGACAAGGCAAGGAGCAAGTGCGCTTAGTGCTCATTGTTGTTGTTGTTGTTGTTGTTGTTGTAATAATGATTTGGTGAGCAACATGGCACAGCTTTGGTTGAAAAGGGGGTGGTGGGTGGGGTGTTTAAAACAACAGCTGAACGGGCCGTTAAGAGCGTTGCCAGCATATAATGCGCTACAACATATAAAGAATTGTTGTTGTGCTGTGCAACTACTCCAACCCCTCTACGCCCCATCCCCCCACAACAACAACTCCTTTAATCGGCTGCTGGCTACGTTTTCTATTGTTTTAACCCTTTTTTTTTTGTATATATTTGTGCCGCCGCTGCTCGTGCGGAAGTGGAAGTGGCATTGTGGGCATTGCTTTGGCTTCGATTGAAAATAAAAAGGAAAAATGTAAACACATAAAGAAGCAAGGAATTCAATTTACACCAGCAGGAGAAAATGTATATGTATAAAAGGTGACTTTAAGAACAACTATTGTTGAATCGAGAACTGAGAAAATATAACTCACTTTATACTTTATAGTTCCATCATGAAAATTAACGCAAAATCACTAATTTTCAAAAGTTGGCGACCGTGACGATTTACTAGAATCGGCATTTTTCTATATATGGTTTTATTAGCAACATTAAACAACCGCATCTACTCATAATGCTGCGGTTTTTTTACAGAAACCTCACTTCTTAAGTCAAACGATTTGTAGAAAACGGTTTAAAAGGTCCTTCGATCAGGATGTAATAACAAAATAGCCCTGTATACTTTATACTTTATACTTTATACTTTATACTTTATACTTTATACTTTATACTTTATACTTTATACTTTATACTTTATACTTTATACTTTATACTTTATACTTTATACTTTATACTTTATACTTTATACTTTATACTTTATACTTTATACTTTATACTTTATACTTTATACTTTATACTTTATACTTTATACTTTATACTTTATACTTTATACTTTATACTTTATACTTTATACTTTATACTTTATACTTTATACTTTATACTTTATACTTTATACTTTATACTTTATACTTTATACTTTATACTTTATACTTTATACTTTATACTTTATACTTTATACTTTATACTTTATACTTTATACTTTATACTTTATACTTTATACTTTATACTTTATACTTTATACTTTATACTTTATACTTTATACTTTATACTTTATACTTTATACTTTATACTTTATACTTTATACTTTATACTTTATACTTTATACTTTATACTTTATACTTTATACTTTATACTTTATACTTTATACTTTATACTTTATACTTTATACTTTATACTTTATACTTTATACTTTATACTTTATACTTTATACTTTATACTTTATACTTTATACTTTATACTTTATACTGTATACTTTATTCTTTATACTTTATACTTTATACTTTATACTTTATACTTTATACTTTATACTTTATACTTTATACTTTATACTTTATACTTTATACTTTATACTTTATACTTTATACTTTATACTTTATACTTTATACTTTATACTTTATACTTTATACTTTATACTTTATACTTTATACTTTATACTTTATACTTTATACTTTATACTTTATACTTTATACTTTATACTTTATACTTTATACTTTATACTTTATACTTTATACTTTATACTTTATACTTAATACTTAATACTTTATACTTTATACTTTATACTTAATACTTAATACTTTATACTTTATACTTTATACTTTACACTTTTGCTTTTACTGGTGACTCATTCTGATTGGTTGCTGCTCGAGTCTCTGATTCTCTCCGTCTCTGATTGACCATTCAACTGCAATTTCCCTTCAAGCGAAATATTTTAATAAATCCAAGCCAGACAAAAGTGTTCGCGTGTGTCTGTGTGTGTGTGTTTGTTCGTATCTGTGTGCTGTCATCAAAGCTTGTGGATTTGATTGTTAATGTCTAAGCCTTGGCCACAATCTGCGTTGTCATGACTGCATGCAGTTATTAATTTTATTTACAACAATTTTATTTTCGTTTCCTTTGCCGCAAATTGGACTATTGCACTAATTGGGTTAGGGGGAGGCCACAAATATGGAGTTGAAGCGTCTGCTTGCTGCTGCTCCTGGTCAGCTCCACTCTGCTTGGTTGCTTGGCATATTTTCAAAAATTTCTGAAAAGTTTCTTCGCCTAACCACCGGGATAGTAACAGTAGTAAAAAGTTTATAAGCAGTCCCCTCCCCTCCACCAGGCCGGCCTCTTCTATGTATTGTTGTTCACCACAACCTCAGCCTCAGCCTCAGTTTTTGCTAATTTTGAGTATTGCCATCGTAAATCTTTTCATTAAGAAAACTTTGCATAAGTTTTACTCTGGCTTTTGCCGCTCGCCGCTCTGCCACTTTCCCCTTCGGCCATTTCTTTTGGGCCCAGCCGCCTTTTCGTCGGCGTGTTTTCGTTATTAGTCTGATTAATTTGGCTCTTTTCATAAATTGCCAACAGCTTCCATCCGCAGTTTGCCACCCTGGGCACCCGCACCCGCCCCCCAAAAACCTGACCCTGTACTTAAAACGCAGCCATAGACCCAGATCCATTACAAAAACACGAAAGATTGCCAGAGTTTTTGGTCAAAACGACTGTGGAATACCCTAGGGGGTGTGGAAATGTGCATAGGGGGTAGGTATTTGGAGACTGGAGTGCGACTTGAGGTTTAGGATGGAAGACTAGCCCTCCTATCTAAGTGATACTGTCAGATACTTTATTTATTTTCCACTGTATTTTAGTTAGCTTTTCCACTTTCTCCTGTTTTTTCTTCCATTTTTCCTGTTTTTGCTTCTCTCTCTTTATTTTTTCTTTTTCTAAATTCTTCTATCTCCAGTGTAACTTCTTTCTTATATCTTCCCTATTCTTATTTCTTATTTTTCGTTCTTTCTTTTTTCTCCTTTCTATATTCCTCTCCCTTCTTTCTAATATCTTCTTTTTCCTTCTTTATTCTTTCTTCGTTCTATTTACATCTTTCCTTTTTTATCTGGCTGTTTTCTTCATTCTCCTTTCTCTTTCTAGTTTCTCCTATCTCCTTCTCTTCTCTTTTATTTCTTCCTTCTTTATTCTTTGATCTTTCTTCATTCTTTCTCTTTCTCCCTTTTTTTTCTTGTTTATTTTCTTCTTCGTTCTTTTTTCTTCCCAATCTTCTCTCTCTTTCCTTCTCTTGTTTTGCTTAATTCTATCTTGTGCTTACTTCCTACTTGCTTTCTACGGTCTTTCACTTTTCTTCCTTTCCTATTCCTATTCTTCTTGCTTCCAATGCTTTTTCCTTCGTATCCCCTTCTTCTTCCGTTCTTTCCCCTTTATATTGTTGTCTTTCTCCTTTCTTCCCTTGTCCATCCACATCCACAAAAAATCCATCAAAAGTCTCCACAAACTTCCAACCGCCTGTAAAAGTCATGATACCCCGCATCGGCAGTTGCCTCTTCGAAAAAGCTGCAGAAAACGGCGCAGCGGACCTTTTCCGACTTTGGCTCTGGTCCCCCGCCTCCCCCCACCCCTTCGGGCAACTGTTGTTGCTGCGTAAACAGCAAAACTCTTCAGAACCACATCATACATTATCCTAATAAAGGATAATTCATTAGTATTTGAACTTTTTGGCATTTTTTGAAGTCTGCGTTGGCTGACGACGGGTCCAAGCGCAATTTTAATTGCTCGAGTTTTCCGCTCTTCTGCTTTCCGCTGCTCCTTGGGCATTTAATTACGTTGATTTGTGCAGTTTGGCGCAGTTTCGCTTCTATTAAAAAATTCCATCGCGAGAATATGCCATGAATGTTGCGTTATTAAAAAAAAAAAAAAAAAAATAAGAAGAAAAATAGATACTCGCACGCGCTTAAGTGTTGTCTGGGCAAAATCAATAAGCCGCGGCAGAGCCCAGCCACATCCATTTTGAGGAGCGACATGGCTAAGCCAAAAGGTAAAGTGTGGTATCTTATTTTAAACCCAACCACCTCGTCACCGTCACCGTCACTCATTATGCGCTGTGGCAGGCGTCGTCCTAAGCCTGACACATATTAGTATGGATTTTTAATGGATTTGGGCGTTAAACTAATGTCACAGCTCGCGCGCGTCTCCAAAGTAAAAGCACAAAGTCGTGTGGTTCGGGCTGCCTCAGTTAAAGTTGTTGGCCCGTCTCCTTGGCTCGAACATATTGTCGGCGGTTAGCGACTTGAAAGGCGATTCGTTTTAGCTTGGCAAACTATTAATTTTAAAGCAGGCGAAAGGGAGACAGAGACGACGAGAGAGACAGAGAGGGAGAGAGAGAGACTTTTTTCTGGATGAGATGTGGCAGTGGGAAACGTTGAGTTGTAATGAGAAGATAGACAAATTTTTCACCGAGAAGCTGCAATAATTTGTGTGCTTGCCTGGAGTCGAGCGGATGTTATTTAAGTTTTAGTTAGTATACGTATTTTGGTTCTACAACTTTTGACTTTAAGGATACTTAATAAATCCCTCAAATCTTTGTGCGGAAGTACAGTTCAGGTTCTGAACCCAAACTTTAACAAAGCCTTTTTTTAATTGCCATATTTACCTCTTATTCTGAGAACATGAATCAAACACTTCATTTGAATTTGATGGGTTTTAAACTGACACTTCGTATTGTACCCAAAAATGTTTTTAGTTTAAGTCTCCAATTTCTATCTATTTCTAAGAACCTGTTTCAATTCTCTGTCACTGGCTAGTTATTTTATATCTGTGGCTTGTCTGTTGCCTAAGATATTGCAATTTTAAAAAATTTGGCGACCGTGACGTTGCTATTTTATTTCAGCTTCAGCTGTTTTCCAATAAGAATTCAAGTTTTCTGATTAAAAATAATGTTAATAAAAGAAGTCTCAATTTTTTCAGACGTTCCATCATACAACTTTAAGCAAAATCACTCATTTTCAAAAGTTGGCGACCGTGAGGATTTACCAGAATCGGCATATTTGTATATATGGTTTTCTTAGAAACATTAAACTACGGAATCCACTCACAATGCTGCAGTTTTTTTTGCAGGAACCTCACTTTTTAAGTCAAACGATATGTAGGAAACGGTTTAAATGGTCCTTCGAGCCGGATGTAATAACAAAATAGCCCTGTCCAAGATTTTATATAAAATACCTCAAAAACAATGCAGTTTACTGTCAAAGACTCTTATGATAGCTCCGATTAGCCAACTTCTCCTGCTGCTTCTTACATCCGCTTACACTAGATTGATATCTTTAAAGTGAAACTTATGTAAGGCATCAGACAAGTGAAAATACAGCTTTAGACTTAGTTTAAAGCTCAGCCTGAGGTAGATCAGCTAAGCTGACTGAAAGACTCTTGCCTTTCCTACCTAGGCTTCCTCAAACTCTTCGAAAACAGGTTAATTTCTTTTGCGGTTTTCGATTCGAGGTTTGGTGTCCTATCACAAGTTGGTTAGTGGCTTGAGCATTCAGCGGAATGTTTAACCACAGCTCACCCCTTAAGCGGCACGATCAATTGCAAATTGATATGTGTCCAAGCCATAGCTAAATCGGCCGTTGATCTGTTCAAAACGTATCCGCAAATGGGAAGCACACACAAACCAAAAATCTTAATAAAAAACCCCCAAAAATGCTTCACATTTCACCACTCGAATGAAGTTCCAGGAGTTTTGCCACCTCCCTCAACCACCCCCCATTTGGGCATAACACAACCACACGCATAGTGCCATCCTGCTTGCACTCGCAGCGACTAGATGGGCATCGGGGCATATACCGAACATTTTCTTGAATAAATGTTGCGGTTAACCGCAACTTATAATTGGTCGAAATGCCTTACGCTTGATGGGGCGTTCGACTTACCCTTAACACACAAACACATACACATATACACACACAATCACACTCAACAGTAAGTCTGTGTGCGAGTGAGTGCGTACGAGAGAGGCTTGCACATTTGATGACACTCAATTACAAATTAGAAAACAAATCAATTCATATTTTTTAGCTGCATTAACCAGCAAAATGCAAAGCTTTCCCGCTAGCGCCATCTGTTGTACATCGGCCGAAGCTTGGGAAAATAAGAAAAAAGCTGAAAGGGAGCAGAGCGAATGAAAAAAAAGTTCTGCCTTGGAAACGTCTTGGACTTGGCCGTTGCATTCCGAAGACGCGAGTCGCGCAACCCACGCCTTGGATACCCCAGACTTGGGGTGGTCCAAGTCCCAAGTCTTGAGTTCTGCGCAGTCGCACGGCAGGAAGTACGGACTCCTGGACAACCCCCGAAGTTTTGTCTTGAGACGCTTCGGGTTTTTGCATTTTTCTTGGGCAAAAGTTAGGTAAACTTTGCAAGCTCTTTTCGCTGGGTGCTTATTAAAAAACATTTTTATTCGCCTTTCCGTGCTTCCTTCTTTTTTTTTCTTTTTTTTTTTTTTGCAACTGCCATTAACCGTTTCTTGGCGGGCGCTAGATGGCGCCAGCTGTACTGCAAAAAGGCAGCAGCAGCAGCAGCATCAAAATACAAAATACAAAAAAACTCCTGGCTAATAAATAAACAGGCGTAATGAAAACTAATGAATAATGTAATCATTTTCCATTTTCTAATTTTGATATTTTAATTAAAATGATTTGCAACTCGTGAAAACCGCAAAACGATTTCAAATCATTCTGACGACCCGTGGCAAACGAAATGTATTCAAATCATATCATACATTAAACATTTCCCCAGCTCCCCCTCCATCGAACACACACACACACACGCACACACACAGAGATGCCATTTTGTTTTAAAATGATCGCACGAGGGTAGTTCACAGAGTTTGGAACTTTATGATAAGTTAACTAGCTAAACATGGGACCCTGTCTGCTTCGTTGTGCTTTTGTCTGTATTTACACTCATGCTGCTTTGAAATTCCCAAACAGTTATGGCGACGCGGGCATGGAGAGACGATGGCTGATGTGAAACCTTGGTAGCTGTTGCTTATATTGGTTTTGAGTCCAGCTGTTGTTTCAAGAATTCTTCTACTTAATTTGAGAATTGGTTTAACGTGGATTAAGTAATGAAACGATTTCGTACTTATATCAAGAATTTTCTGGTAATTCTTTCTTTGATATTTCTTATTTTAGAATTCTTTAGCATTCCTAATAAACCCAAGAAATAGCAGAAATGTTTTAACATAATTCAAGATTCATAAGCCGTATTTATATGTATTTGCTGGTACTACTTAAGCTCCCCTCCTATTCTGCGAACTGCCGAAAAATCAAAATCATTTTTCGACGTGCCAAAAACATGGCCAAAACAATATTTGTTCTGGCCTGCATCTGCCCGAGTGGCGTATGTGTGTGTGTGTGTGTGTGTGCGTGTGCGTGTGTTACCCTTTTGTGTGGTAAGCGCGCCTCGCTTTTTTGTGCTTTTGTCGGCCTGGTTAGTAGTGGAGTGGTCAGGGCTCTTTGGAATAGTTGAATGTTTGAATTTATTTATTTTGATTTTTGTTTTATTATTATTATTTTGTTTTTTTTTTTTCCTTTCTTGTTTTGGCCAACAAATAATACAAATATGTTGGCCAATTTAATGAGCATAATAATGCATGCAAAATGCATTTTATTAAATCTAAAATGTGATTTCCATTTCTGCCAATTGAAAATGGGCAAATAAGAAGAATCAAATAAATCATAATTGGGAAAAGGGGGAATTGCCAACTGAAATGCTCTCTAACAAGTTAGGGTGTGGGTGTACTGATGTGTAAATGGAATATTTAGGTTGCAGATTTTGGCACAAGCGTCATCCTATAAACCAATTAGCAAGGTAGCTGGCTTATCCGAACTACTTGAGTAGATATTCCTAAGTAAAATGGATGCCCATGCGCAAGAAATGCCTGTGCGAGTAGTAGGGACATACGCTCCAAAGATTTCTTAGAATCCTCACTGAAGCGATGTGGTACATTCACAATGAGCTCAACATTCCTTTGGTTGAAACTGACAGAACCTTCGGAGTGGTTCTGTAGGGCAATGATATTACTCATACGCAGTGTTGTCTTACAAAATGTTTCCGTACTCTCAAAAGGTTTCTCTGACCTAAAACATAGTGGAAGTAGCCCGAATCTAAGTATTTGCAGTAAAATTGTGTCGGATAAACCTTGTTGGTTTCCAGGGCGAGGCTTAGATATGGCTGATTTGATAGATTTTAAACTCCGCACCCTCCACAGCCCGTTATAGTGCTTTGCCTATGATTTTGAATTTTTCAAGATGAATGTAACAAAATTATCATCCCAAATGTAGGCAACACTTTTTTCTAGTCCTGACCAATAACTGGGGGGGGGGTGCTCTTATCAGCTCAACTGTTTCGCTTATAACTCCGGTGTTTTTCAGTACTTTTCAGAATAGATTGATATTGGGCCTAGCTTGATGTATACTAAACCACGAGGCTCTAACTTAAAAACTGTGGATCTGACGGTGTTTTAGGTCTAGGATGGCTAGAGGAGGTCTCTGTTTTTTGGCGATAAAAGAGGGACGGGGTGGAATTTTCCAAATCTGAAACAAACTTGATCTGCGTAAAGCATAAGTCTTCCTTCATGCAAAAATTTGTGGCTCTATCTCTTATAGTCTCTGAGATCGATGTATTCATACAAGCAGACGGATGGACGGACAGATGGACAGACGGACATGATTTTTTATACTCTGTACCGAAGGTACATAGAGTATTATAAGTTTGTGCAAAAGTATGTAACATCCAGAAGGAAGCATCTCCGACCCCATAAAGTATATATTATACATTCTTGATCAGCATCAACAGCCGAGTCGATATAGCCATGTCCCTCTGTCCGTATGAACCCACAGATCTCAGAGATGGTAAGAGATAGAGGTTTGACATGTATGGGACATATGCTTCTTATGTCTGCAGGCAGATCAAGTTTATTTTCAATTTTGGTCACGCCCCCTGCCGCCCCCGCAATTTAGAAAAAACGTCATATCTCCCACAGTTTTGAAGATAGATGGCTTGTTCCTTCTGGACATATTTAGTTATTAGGATAACTTATCAAAGGAATGAAGAAGATCGGATGAACGGTTTTCGAGTTATGATCAAAAGACAAATTTTCTTGGTACAGAGTATGTTATAGTCGGGCTTCACCGACTTTCTTTCTTGTTTTTTCCCATAATTAAGAACTCTTACTTTATCTTGTTTCTATACAGAATAGAAATCTACGGAAATGTACAATATTCCTGGAAAAATTACTTGAATTGGTAAAACGAACCTCACCGTTTCCGATAAAAGTGGTTCGGTTCGGCTTTAGGTTCGAAAAGTCAAAAACAAAAGGCGCCTGGTTCATGCGAACCCCCAAAATACCCGAACCGAACCGGTTCGCGGAAGAATCTTGTGCTAAAACTCCCCTCTGCTTCAAAGATCTAAGCAATGTGCCAAGTATCAGCCTGTTTAACTAAATTCTTTGGGCTGTTAATAAACAAAGGCTTAATTTCGTTGTCCTGGGGGGGGGGGGGGGGACATTAGTTGGAGTTGGAAGCGTTATCTAGTTGAACTCCATCCAAATTGGAATGCTTTGAAGCTGGCACGATTTGGACAAACCGCATTGCATTGCATTTCGGCTTCAAATGTACAGTCTACGATTTCGTGTATTATTTATTTATAATTTTTTGAAAGGAAATTCAATCAGTCGCACACACAAGCGACACAAATGACAGAAATTCTAGCCAACTGGCTGTCTCCCTCTCTCTCTCTCTGTCTCTCTCTCTGTCTCCCTCTCTGTCTGTCTCTGTCTCTGTTCCACTCGCACACTCGCTTGTGCGCTGCAGCTGTGCAAATGCAATCAATTTAGTAGCCAAATTGCATAATTCGACTTCAATATAAATTTTCGTGCATTGCGCCTAAAATGTTGCCAAAGTGTCGCCTCCTGTTTGTCTGTGTGTGTGTGTGTGTGCTAGTGTGTGCTAGTGTGTGTGTGTGTGTGTGTAGTCGTGCATTAAAATTAATTAGATTCGAGGGAGTAATTCCAGCGACAACCGCACGAATTAATTGATTCAAATCAATATTCGGCATTTCGGGCCGGGCACGACAAAAACCAACCAAAAACCCGAACCTGAACCCCAAATCGTAGGTGCCACGCCATGATGTCCATGATGTGTCCATGACGCCAGCGGTGGCCACACTAACAAACCATATTGAAAACGTGCTCCAATCGTTAAGAGTTGAGTTTGATTTGCCTGACAGTTGTGTGGGCCCCGTCCACATTGTTGTTGACCGCCTTTACCCGCCGATTTCGAGCGAAAAACTGCAATGATTGCCCGCTGCCCGCTGGCCCGGGCTGACTTTGTACGGTGAGTGTTCCTCCCCACGCCCCCGCCGGGTGTGAGAGTGTGTAGAGAATTGTGGCAAACAAATATGCCACATACCTACATCCAAATGCAGGCGGATTTAAAGTTATCCAGATTATGCATGGAGTTGGTTCGCAGCCGCCTGAAAGTAGGCAATGTTGCTTCTTTACTGATTCCTTGGGCATTCCGGGCCGCCTCTTCAGTTTAACCAATGCAGCAAATATAATGCAAAAAGGCCAAAGGGAGGAGCAAGGGAAGAATGGTTCCTGTCAAAGCGCGAATGCCAAAAATGCAACGCCAGCCAAACGGAAATGTAGAAAAACAATGGAAAACCGCAACGAAGAATGTTTTCCATACCTTTTTTCCCCGTGTGCGTCTGTGTGTGTGTGTGTGTGTGTGTGTGGCGAAGGTGCAAAAATGTAACAGCCGTTAAATATTTGCAGATTTCACCCAGGAAGAGCAGCAGATGAGAGGCATAATTCTGTGTGTCCAACCAAAATCACTGCATTATTTTAATGGCCATTCCGGAAAAGCCAAAGAACATAAAGTCAGCGCCCGTTTTTGGTTTTTTTTTTTAGGGGTTGGCGCTTGTGCATATGTTTGTTTGTCTGTCTGTCAGTCTGTCTGTATGTTTGTGTGTAACACATAATTAGAAAGTTTGTTTGAATTCTTGTTTGGCCCAAGTCAAGTTTAGGACGGGGCGTTGCTAATTAAACGAACTTCCTTCCCGGATGCGCCTTCTAATTGGTATCATAATCAAATATACACTCTCCCACACACACACACACACACACACATCCCACCACACACACACACGCACTCATGCATAATTGAGACATGAAAGTTTTATGGGTAGCTTGTGAAAAGAAGCAAATGAAGCGAGCTAAAAAGATTATTTGCCATTATGACTGACACACACAGAACAGTACACCAAAAAAAAAAAATCCAAAACACATGGCGAGGGTTGCCACTGATATTGGGAATATACCAGCAAACCCTTAATCAAGCGTATTAACAAGTTTCATTCTTGATTCTAGATTATTTGTATGGTAACAAGTTGGCAACAGCCTGAAGGAAGTATCTCATACTCTTTAAAGTGTATATATTCTACATCAGCATCAATAGCCGAGTCGTTCTAGCCATGGCAACAGATCTCAGAGCTGGTAAGATATAGAGGTTTAATTTGTAGGGGACATTTTCTTCTTATATATATATATAGAAGGTTGGTTCTTTTTATACATATTAAGTAATCAACATTATTTATCAATCCGCCAAAAAAAAACATAAAGATCGGTCGGATCAGTAGTCACGCTATGAGAAAACTAGAAGGCTAAGCTAACTTTGTCTGTGACAAAGTTTTTATACCCTGCTCGCTTAAAATTTTTTTAAAAAAATTCTCTTTTTCCCATTTTCCGACTGATCGTTCGTATGGGAGCTATATGATGTAGTCATCCGATTTGGCCAAAAATTTGCAAAATAATGTAAAAGCAGGTGAAACAAACAAATACAAAATTGCAGGATGCTACCATTAAAATTAAGAAAGTTTTTCTAACCAAGACTGTTTTTCACACCTATCTTTTGTATGGCAGCTATACCATATAGTTGTTCGATTTCTATAAAACTTGGTAGAATTATAAAAAAGCATAGAAAACTTATGAATACAAATTTTGGAGACGTTTCCATTAAAAACAAAAAAGTTTTTCTCACTAAGACTGTTTTTCAGACCTATCTTTTGTATGGCAGCCATACCATATAGTTGTCCGACTTTAATAAAACTTGGTCGAATTTTACGTAAACATAGAAAACTTATGAATACAAAGTTTGGAGACGTTTCCATTGAAAAGAAAAAAGTATTTCTCACTAAAACTAGTTTTCCGACCGATTATTCCTATGAGATATAGTCATCCGATCCGGTTGGTTTCGACATATTAGTAGTGTGCAGCAAAAAGAAGACTCTGTGCAAAATTTCAGCTTGATAGCTTTAAAACTGAGAGACTAGATCGCGGAGAAATAGACAGACGGACGGACAAAGCTCAATCGACTCAGCTCGACACCCTGATCAAGAATATATATGGTTTATGGGGTTTGGAAATGAATATTTATATGCGTTGCAAACTTCTGGGCAAAATTATAATATCCTTTGCAAGGGTATAACAAATTTCCTAAACGTGGCTGTTAGACTTGGCTTAATAACTCCTTAGAAGGGGTCAGACCAAGCAAGTAGACAGTACAGTACAAGTAATCCTCCAGGAACAAAGTTAGTAAGACAGCAGTAGTAGACTGTGAGTATCTATGTATGCTCCATGGATTCTGCAAAGGCAACAATTATGATCTAGAAATGCTTCGTCTATTTACAGAATGTTGAGGCAACAGGTGTGGGATTAGGCCTTCTCAATTACAACTCTACTAAGGTGAACCACATCATAAACCGGAGCCATCCTATGGAACATCAATCTTTTGTGTTGCATGCAACATGAAATGTATTTCCAACTGCTTGGGCAACCCTTTTTGCCGTAGGTTTTAAACTTTTAGCAAGGTCTCTTATTGGGCTGGGGATGGGGGGATTCGGCTGAACCAAGTGACACAAGGTGAACAGCAATGCAAACGCTTTATCACCTTAATTAAGACCAAGAATCCAAAAGACAAGCTAATAAGAAAAATGAATTTCATGGTAAGACAAACAGGTAAAAGTACAAAAGTACTCACTCACTCAGCCACTCAACCACTCGGTCGCCCACTCGCACGTTGAGTAACTTGCTCCGTGTGATGAGTGCGGGCCCCCCCCCCCCCCCTTAATGGTCGCCAAGGGATTTGCTGCTGTTCTCATATGGAACGTGTTAATATGCAAGGCACGGTTGGGCTGGGCTGGGCTGGGCAAGGAATGCTGCCAGAGGGAGGACTAAATCAGCGTCTCAAGTGGTTTCCTCTAGCTGCTGCCTCGCTTAGCTACTTTTGAGTGTCTCACACATGTGTGTGTGTGAGTGTGGGTTGAGAGGGGGGTCGGTGTTTGTTTGAAATTTTATCAAGACATTGCCAAGTAATGGGTAGAATTTTTAATTATTTACCTCACACACAGCCGCTGCATACTTTGGGGCGCTGCTAATTTGTTATGCGAAACATCTTCAGCATGAAATAATTAAAAGTTTACTGGAATCCTCGCCATGCTCTCCCCCCCTGCACCCTGCACCCCTGCCCCCCCCCCTTCACACCTGCTATCGATCTCTTATTTATCTGCTGCTTAATCTCGTTTCCTGCTCCCTTTTTTTTTTTCTTCCTTTTTTTGCCTGGCTACCTTTTTGCGGTTATGGCTTCCATACGTGCATCCAACACACACATTTGCTACGCTTCGCTACCCCGGTTTCTTGCTCTGCCTGGCCTGGCAGCAGGGAGACTGTTTCCAATTCTATGGCCATAGATAGTTGAGGAGCCAACGCCACCCCCCGCCGCCCATCATTGTCTGGCGGGTCTGCCTGGTCCTGTGCTGGTTTGCAGCTTAATTGGATGCCACAATGTGAAATAAATTGAGCAGAAAATTACGTAGCCCGCCAATCTAAACCACAGCTAGAATGCTGGAGGTCTCTGCCAAGCGATAATTTCACCTTTAGCCCGATTCTGTCCCGATTGTGTCGTAAAACGAGCTCCCAGCAATAGATTCACATTTCACAAGATGAACTTCAGTGGAAGTTGAAGATGTTTTCTTTGGGGGGGGGGGGGGGGGGGGGGGGTGGAAAGAAGGGGGGGCGGCGGATTAAGCTAAGTGGTGCACAGAACAAGAGAAAGGTCCAATTGAAGAGAAATTTATATGCATTTTAAGGTATTAAAATATCAATTTTTATATCCTTTGCATGTTTTTAGCTTCTTTGGATGAACATTAAAGCTCCATGCTACATTCAAGGATATTTTAATATCGGAAAAAAGAGGAAATAATAAATAAGAATTCTTTTTGGAGCTTACTTTTCTATGACAGCTATACTATATAGCTGTCCGGTTTCGACCAAACTTAGTGGAATCGTGAAAAAGCCTATCAAACAAACATGTATGCAATTTGGAGTCGATTCACTTGAAAACAAAAAAGTTTTTCTCAATAAAACTTATTTTTCGACCGATCATTCGTACTGCAGCCATATGCTATAGTCATCCGATTTTAACCAAACTTGATAGAATTGTGTGATAGTGTATCAAATAAACATATGTAAATTTTAAGAACATTTCCATTGAAAACAAAAAAGTTTTTCTCACTAAGACTCCTTTTCAGACCCTACTTTTCTATGGCAGCTATGCTGTATAGATGTCCGATTTCGCCCAAACTAAGTAAAATAATGGAAAAGCATAGCAAACTAAGAAATACAAAGTTTGGAGACGTTCGCATTTAAAACAAAAAAGTTTTTCTCACTAGAACTTGTTTTTCGACCAATTGTCCCTATGGCAGCTATATGTTTTAGTCATCCGATCCGGCCGGTGTCGACATATGTGCAGCGTATTTGTACCAGAAGACTTCGTGCCAAGTTTGGTGAAGATAGCTTTCAAACTGACGGAGAAGATGGCATAGAAATAGACGGACGGACGGACAAGGCTTAATCAACTTGCCTAGAAACAGACGGACAGACGGATAAAGCTCAATCGACTCAGCTCGTCACCCAGATCAAGAATATATATAGTTTATTGGGTCCGAAATGAATGTTTTTATGCCTTGCAAACTTCTGGGCAAAATTATAATACCCTTTGCCAGGGTATACAAATTGAATGCTCTAGGTCTTTTAGTCTCCGAGATCTACATGGGTGTTCATACAGACAGACGGTAAATCGACTAGGCTATTGAAGCTGATCAAGAATATATATACTTTATGGGCTCGTAAATGCTTTCTGCTGTCTGTTACTTAACTTTAGGATGACTTAAGCATACCCTTTTTACTCTAGGAGTAACGGGTATAAATATGACAACTAAATATGAACATACATATGTACATACATCACCATAGTGCAATGTTGTACATTTGTATTTCTAGCGTTTTTTATATAGCCCCCAGTGGACAAGCACCTGCCCTTATTATGATTACAATTTCCCCAAGTTTACCATGTGATTCAAAAACAAAAACAAAACTGCATTAGGCGAACAACAACAAAATACACTTACCCCACGAAACAGAAGTCAAAGCGGGAGCAGCAGAGAGCAAGCGCAGCAGAACAATAACAAGTATACAAGCGCAGGCTCCACGTCAAGAACCGTTTGCGGGTCGGGGGTGGGGGCTTAGAAACACTTTGCGGACACGGTAGACGCGAAAAACAAAGCAAGCGAGCAGAAGCGCGGCAGAACAATAACAAATACACAAGCGCCGGCGCGACGTCCAGCACAACAAGCGGGGGCGGGGGGATTTGCGAACACGATAGAAAAAAAATGAAGTGAGAGGGAGAGCTTAGCAGAGAGCAAGCGCAGCACAACACAATGCACACAATTAAAACACAACAACAAAACCGATGGCCGCGGCCGCGAGAACCAGACTGACCGAGAGAGAGAGAGAGAGACACCGAAAATAACGGAATAATTGGCCAAGTGGCCAAATAATTAAACTATAGCATTAAATTATTGATTAAACGCCGAAAATTGTTTAAATTGATCACACGGACACGCTTTGCCATTAGCGAAATCATTTAGTTAGTTTCAAATGCATTAAAAACCAAACAAATTAATAAAACTTGGGAGCGCGAGCAACTCGTGGCGTCCGGCCACAACGATAGAAAATATGCAACTGGTCAGCTATCGATATTTCTTTTGCTAAGCGCTAGAACGATAAGTTTCTGTGCGATGCGTTAGTCCCAAATTTGAAATTTGAATGTGAAACGTTTATTAAATTTTGCTTACAGTTTGAACGAATTGTAATCAAATTATTTGAAAAGATATGAAATGTAATGGCAATTCAACTAGATTTGGAAGATAATGCGGAATGTTCTTAATAAATTGCTTGGGCTGTTGTCCAACTTTATATTGAAAAAGAAAAAACAGCTATTGAGAAATTAATTTAGTCTTGTTTTCTTTCTTGATTTTTCAGCAGAGATACGCGCAGCCTTGCCACATTGGTGAAACTAAATTGAAAATAAATCTTGATTCTCAACTTAAATACAGCATGAAGTAATAATTGATTTGGCATAAAAAGTATAGACTTATTTGTATACCCTTGCAAAGGGTATTAAAATTTTGCCCAAAAGTTTGCAACGCATAGAAATATTCATTTCCGACCCTATAAACCCTATATATTCTTGATCAGGGTGACGAGCTGAGTCGATTGAGCTTTGTACGTCCGTCCGTCCGTCTGTCTGTCTATTTCTACGCGAACTAGTCTCTCAGTTTTAAAGCTATCGAGCTGAAATTTTGCACAGAGTCTTCTTTTTGCTGCACACTACTAATAATATTGGAATTGACCAGATGGGATGACTATATCGCATAGCTTCCATAGGAACAATCGGTCGGAAAACTAGTTTTAGTATGAAAACTTTTTTCTTTTCAATGGAATCCTCTCCAAACTTTGTAACCGTAGGTTTTCTATGTTTTTTTACAAGTATACCGAATTTTATTAAAATCGGACAACTATATGGTATAGCTGCCATACAAAAGATGGGTCTGAAAAACAGCCTTAGTTAGAAAAACTTTTTTGTTTTTAAAGGTAGCATGCTGCAATTTTGTATTTGTTGGTTTTGCCTGCTTTAACTTAGTTCTACAAATTTTTGACCAAATCGCATGACTATATCATATAGCTGCCATACGAACGATCGGTCGGAAAATGGGAAAAAGAGTCTATTTGTTGAAAATATTTAAGCAAGGGTATAAAAACTTCGACACAGACGAAGTTAACTTAACTTTTGTTGTTATAAACTTTAAAAAAGCATTAAGTATGTGCCTAGAAACAGTTACTGTTCGACCTGCATATATGTGGTAGTATCGCAAGCGACTTGGTGGGCTGTGAGATGATTTTTGAATTTGATTAACTTGCACAGCATTTTGAATTAAAGCGGCTTACAAATCAGTGTGACCCTGTCATTTTGGGTATTTTTTTAGGTATTTTTTATGAAATTATTTGACATTTAGTGACATAAACAGCCTTTAAGTACAAAATGGCCAAGTTTCTACCGCATAGATGAGCCATCTGGTGCTATACTCCACACCTCCTTCATATCTAACTTACCTTACTTACGCTTGTGGTTAGTTTATTGCCGAGTGCTTTGCAAAAACCATGCTGCACCCGGGGCACAACATTGCTTCACAAAGCGGTGAGTAGTTGCTGTTTGAGGGGGGATCATGATACAACAATAAAGGTAAGGCGGCGTCAGTGTAATGCTTACTTTTGCCCAAAGCTTACACTTCAAGAGTACGCGCAGCTCAGAACATGAAGGTACTTTGCAGAGAACTCACACTGACGCCGCCTTACCTGTATTATTGTATCATCTGGGGGATGCTACCCGCCCAAAGATAAACGTAGACTTGCATTTGTTATTAGTTTTATTTAATATATTTGCTTGAATTTAATTTTCATTTAAATCTTTTGGTTTTATAGTTTTTCTGTGTTTGTTTTTTTTTTTTTTTTGGTTTCAGCTTTTGTTTTTGGAAATAAAATGTGGCATTACATTTGCTTCTAGTTTCAATTTCTTACAAAGAATTTGTGTGTGTGTGTGTGTGTGACTTATCTTCTGCACAAAAATTGGAATTAGCTGATATTTTGTTCTTGTTGTTGTTGTTGTTGTATTTAGTTTCATATATTTTATATGGCTAGTTATACACATAGTTGTCTGTTATACATCAATTTACTCCCATTATCGGCATATGTTGCTGTGGTTTACGAATGTGTGTGTGTGTGTGTGTGTGTGTGTGTGCTACTTGGACATTTTGTATAAGACTAGGTTTGCTATGGGGGCCGGGGGCTATTCGAAATTACTCACTAACTTGATCGTTTTAAAGACTAGCGCAAAAAAAATTGTTTTTTTCGATTTTCGAAGTATCGTGAAGTGTTTTTCTATATATATATATATATATATGTATAGTAGTTGGTATGATTTTTTGGTTTTTTTTTAATGTTTTTTTTTTTTGGTTTAGTTATTAGCTTACATTGCACATTATTTATACACATTGAAAGTACACGCATATCGAAGCACATGAAATGAACAGTAAACAAATTCACGAACATGGATTACGGCTTAGGAACTCATATACGGCGGCTCTACGGCGGCTCCAAACTTCGGGCTTATGTTACAAACGAAATGGAGGGGAAAGTGTGAAATGAGCGAGTGCGGTTGGGTGTGGGTGAGGGTGGACCAGAGGGTGGCTGGTTCCAGTTAAAACACTGACTTGGTCATGGAAAAGTGCTCAAATTATTTACAAAACTGCTTTTGGGAACCAACACCCTGGTCTACCCTCTCCCCCCCCTCCACCCCTGCCTAATTTAATGACTAGTTTTTTTTATTTTTGTATTTTTTTTGAAATTTTCCATTTTCTTATAACTAATTTTTGGGGTTTATTTCTTGCTTGATTACTAAGTTTTATGGCTCGGGCTTACCACGGGCCGGCAACTGCTCTGCTACTTGAGAGAGAGAGCGAGAGAGAGCGCGAGAGTGAGAAAAAAAAAAACATCCCTTAAAACTACTAAAATACCATTTCCGGCCTTTAAAATGTGTCTCTACCCCTACTCCCTTCCCATTCCCCATCCCCTTTTCATCCAAAATTTGCTAAGTTTTACCATTTTTAAATGTATTTTAACTAGGAATCTCCAACCAGAAGAACTCCAACAAATTCTACTACAAAAAAAAAAAAAAACACACCCTTCTTCTATTTACAAATCCCCCCACCCCACCCCCCCGTCCTGAAACTACCTCTATATACACACTCAACGGTACCCGCCCAAACCCGCCCCTTGTCCATCGTGCTGCGCCTCTGCCGCTCGCCCCTCTGCCTCCTGACACTATAGAACCGCAGAGCCGCACCACAGAACCTGACCTCAATATGGCCTCCAAACGCTGCCCCCATTGTCCGGGTTGTGGTGACCGCGATGGGCAGCTAATGCGGCCACCTGACGATTTGTGTTCCCATCCTCGATATTCCTCACCGAGGCGCCACAGTTACCGATCAGCGTCAAGTCACCCGGATGGGCCACCCCGCCACCGGCCATTATGTTATGCTGCTGCCGGACACCCACATTGCTGATGTGATCCATCACACTCTGCAGCTCACCGTGCACCGAGGAGTTGGGTGATGCATGAGCCGGCAGTGTATGGGAGTGGAAGCCATGAGCGGATTGATTGGCCGCCGTGTACAGCTGAGAGTAGAGCAGGCTGGCGGGCAGTACGGGATAGAGGGAGCCATTGCAACCGGCGGCTGCCGCTGCACTGCCATGCCCACCGCCCACACCCGCACCACTGCCATAAGCGGAGGCAGAGGCATGCTGCGCCTGATTCACTATGCCTGGGAAATTCTGATTTGCTCCCAACATGGCGGGATTACCACCCACAGCTCCGGCTGTGCCCGGCGAGGAGACACTAACCGCTCCCGCGGCACCAGCACCACCGCCGCCACCATTGGCGGTGGCTGTGCCCGCACTGCCACTACCCAGATTGGGGGTATTCGTTGACAGCAGATCCTCCTGTACGGGTGACTCCGCCTGTGAGCTGTCGCTCAGGCTGCGCGGACCGTTCTGGCTGGAATGTACATTGTAATCGTTGCTGGCATTGGTATGATAGCGCGGCACCAGTATGGAGTTACCACCGGCACCACCGCCACTGCCCGGTCCGGCGGCACTGCCAGCGGTGGCGCCCCCACTGCCGGCTGTGGCTCCGTTGACGGTCGATGAGATGGATGTTTGACCCGTGGCGCCCAACAGACTGTGATGCGTCATCTGGCCACTGGTGGAGCCGACCAGGCTGCTGAGATGCTGATCCAGATCACTGGCCGTCGAGTCGGGCAGCACTGGAAGGGGGCGGGAAAGGGGAAGACAGAGATGTAAGCAAATATTTTTACAAAATTTGTATGTTTTTTGAAGATCGGTCTAACAATTCCATCTATTTCATTTGTAAGTTTGTCCAAAAGTTTGGCACTAACAAAAAATTTGCACAAATTAGTTAGGGCAAACCTAAAAAATGCAATTTTAATCTGGCCAGTCCTTTTGCTCGAGCGGCTCACACAAACAAGTTTGTTCACAAGTTTGCACACTAACAAATAATTTGCGCAAATTAGTTAGGGCAAACCTAAATAATTCAAAGGAGAGCCGTAGTCATTCGAGCGGTTCACACTAACAAGTTCTGGTACAAATACGCTGCACATTTGCCGGAACCGGCTGGGTCGGTTGACTATAGCATATAGCTGCCATGGGAACGATCGATCGAAAAACTAGTTCTAGTGAGAAAAACTTTTTTGTTTTCAATGGAAACGCCTCCAAACTTTGGAGTTTCTAATGCTTCTTCATGATTCTGCTAAATTTGGTCGAAGTCGGACATCTATATGGTATAGCTGGCATAGAAAAGTAAGGTTGGAAAAGTAGTCTTAGTTAGTAAAACTTTTTTGTTTTCAGTGGAAATCTCTTGAAATTTGGCATATATTTATTTTATAAGTTTTTACACAATTCTTGAAAGTTTTATCACAATCGGTTGACTAGAGGTTATAGCTGCCATATGAATGATGGGTCGAGAAACTAGTTCTAGTGAGAAAAACTTTTTTGTTTTCCATGAAAACGCCTCCAAACTTTGTATTCATAAGTTTTCTATGTTTTTTTTATAATTCTACTAAGTTTTAATAAAATCGGACAACTATGTGGTATAGCTGCCATGGAAAAGTAAGGTTTGAAAAACAGTCTCAGTTAGAAAAACTTTTTTGTTTTTAATGGTAGCATTTTGCAATTTTATATTTGTTTGTTTCAACTGCTTTCACATAATTTTACAAATTTTTGGCCAAATCGGATGACTATATCATATAGCTGCCATACGAAAAATGTGGAAAAAAGTGTATTTTTGTTGAAAAGGGTATAAAAACTTCGCCACAGACGAACCGTTGGCTTAGCTTTCTTTTCGTTTTCTATGCGGTGGCTGGGTTGAGCTTAATTGTGCTCATTTTTACTCATTTTAGAAAGAGAATATTCTGTACTTCAGCGATGTTCTCCCATGGCCCCCAGGGGCCGAACACCTTAGGCAATTCATGCCGAAGTAATGCTTCAGTGAGTGTCAGAGAGAGAGAGCTACAGAGAGCTACAGAGAGCCTCTCTTCTTGAACATTGCTGCTGTACCTTTTTATACTCTGTACCGTGGGTACATAGAGTATTATAAGTTTGTGCAAAAGTATGTAACATCCAGAAGGAAGCATCTCCGACCCCATAAAGTATATATATTCTTGATCAGCATCAACAGCCGAGTCGATATAGCCATGTCCGTCTGTCTGTCCGTATGAACGCACAGATCTCAGAGATGGTAAGAGATAGAGGTTTGACATGTATGGGACATATGCTTCTTATGTCTGCAGGCAGATCAAGTTTATTTTCAATTTTGGCCACGCCCCCGCAATTTAGAAAAAACGTCATATCTCCCACAGTTTTGAAGATAGATGGCTTGTTCCTTCTGGACATATTTAGTTTTTAGGATAACTTATCGATCCGCTAAAGGAATGAAGAAGATCGGATGAACGGTTTTCGAGTTATGATCAAAAGACAAATTTTCTTGGTACAGAGTATGTTATAGTCGGGCTTGACCGACTTTCTTTCTTGTTTGAGTTCTAAACTCAAGTTTGAAGCTGTAAAGGGTGTCAAAATGTAAACAGGAAGGTAAACTCAGAGGCTCAAGCTGTCCTCACACCCAGAACTCCAAAATATGGAAGATATGCTGGAGAGGCTTAAACGAAATGTTGCACCCACTTCATGGAGGCTTACGAACATCCAGCTGGTCATCTCCATCAATCTATAACATCGTCTTTGACCCCGTTTTTAAGGACACTTTCACCTGTTTTTCTTTTCTTTTCCCCAACTTACTTGGCACACAATCCCGATTGGTGGCACCTCCAAAATCCTGATTATTGCTCTGATCGTTCGAGGAGCAGGTGAAGCCCAATGCCGGATTATTGAACTGAGCCGAGGTTGGTGTCGTACACGAGGACAGTCCGCTGCTGGCCAAATAGGGTGAATAGGCCGATGCTGCTGATCCATAGCCCCAATGCGTGTTGCTGGCACCTAAACCAAATTGGGAGACATCTTTTAGGTTTATGACATTTTGATATTTGGTTTAGTAATGAGTGGATATGGAAATGGCAAAGGTAAACCAAAAGAAGCAAAAGTAACACCAAAATAAAAAGGCACCTAATTGGAGTCACCCTGGAGTGGAGTGACCCCCACACACACACACACACCTCGTCGACTGTCCACCATGCGGGACCTCTTTTTGTCTAACCAAAAACGCCATTTTGTTCACAAACAAAACAAATCACCGCTGCCGAAGTGGGGGGGAGGCAGCTGTGTGGCGGTTCCCGAGTACGGGGATGGGTCCGGAGCCGGGTCCAGGGCCCCGAGACCCATGCACAGATAATTAGGCTTAATTAATAGCCCATTCGGAAATTATTAATTAGTTTTTATAGGCGACGGGCGCGCATTTTCGTAGCCGGATATTGATTTTGTGGTGGCTTTATTAATGCTATTGGCTTAAATGTTTCTACCTCCATTAATTACGTGGCTTTTTGTATACAGTTTTTGTTTTTGTTTTTGTTTTCGTTTTTGTTTTTGTTGCTCTGCCTGTGGGTTTGGGACCATGGAGCTGGTGGAACTGGTGGCTGGTTACTGGTTAGTCGGCTGCTCTGCTTGTTTGTTGTCACATTGATTGACTTTATTTGCGCATATTTTTTGGGAAATGGGGGGGGGGGGGGGGGATCTGAATTATTAACAAGGATAATGTACAGCTGGCTGGTTTTTGCGGGCAGGGGAGGGGAGACAATGTACGAATTATGTTGAATTATTGAATTGAACTACTGAGGCCGACATAACATTTAAAAGAGAGGCATTTTGTGGAAAATTTTCTGGTAAAATAGATTTCAATTATTGAAATTGGCAAATTTGTGGGACTTGAGAAGTGAGATTTGATTTCAGAAGTCAATTGTTGCCTTAGTCTTTTCATAATCAAACATTAATCCCACCATATTTTCTAGTACATCGTTTAATATCTGCAATAGCTATACAGACCACCTGCTTAATTCTCTTAATTACACAAGGACAGAAAACTAGACTCTGTTCTAAGCTTGAATCTGTTTTCGAAAGTCTTTATCACATCTAGATTTGTCTTATTTGCAGCTTAAAGTTGCTTTAAATGCCTCTTTTGGACCAGTTTTGATCTTAAATGAAAGTATTAGTTCTTAGCTTTAAAACAAACCATTACCCACATTTCTGCGATTTTTTTAAGCGTAGATATACCTCAGCTAACATGGTGTTATATACCCAAAGCTGCTGGCTAACATGAGCGGCGAACCTTTCGTAGAGCGTAAAGAGGCTAGAAGGCTTGACAAACAAATACAGAAGCAAGTTTTGGGGAATATATTGAACTGGGGAAGATGCTAAGATTCATAGATCATAGATCATCATAGATCATAGATCATAGATCATAGATCATAGATCATAGATCATAGATCATAGATCATAGATCATAGATCATAGATCATAGATCATAGATCATAGATCATAGATCATAGATCATAGATCATAGATCATAGATCATAGATCATAGATCATAGATCATAGATCATAGATCATAGATCATAGATCATAGATCATAGATCATAGATCATAGATCATAGATCATAGATCATAGATCATAGATCATAGATCATAGATCATAGATCATAGATCATAGATCATAGATCATAGATCATAGATCATAGATCATAGATCATAGATCATAGATCATAGATCATAGATCATAGATCATAGATCATAGATCATAGATCATACATGTCAAACCTCTATCTCTTACCATCTCTGAAATCTGTGCGTTCAGACGGACATGACTCGGCTGTTGATGCTGATCAAGAATATATATACTTTATCGGGTCGGAGATGCTTCCTTCCTGCTTGGGATATTCCCTTATCTGATATATCAGTCGATTCGTTTTAAACCCCATCTTTGGATCCATTTCGACTCATTTTCGACTCATTTACGAGTCTTTTTAGAGGAATCTTATCAATAAATCACATTTCAAGCAAGTTTTTGAGGCATTTTCGTATTATCTTATAACCGCAAAGCATCATTATCTCTCTTTTTGATCATCTTCCAAAAGTTAGGTGGTTCAGATAGGGTTCCCACACAACGACAGGCTATCATATTTGTTCAGGTATCAGTTGCTGTCACACAAGTATCACTAGCTGCCAGAGTTAGTTGGCATACAACATGTCATACATAATCCCATGTATTCTACTCGGTGTGAACAGACTGTCAGATGACTGACTTCAATAAAAGTGGCGACCGTTAAAGTTTCTACATATTTTCTTTCTTTAGAAAGTGACATACAAACTAAAAGTTACTAGATTAGGTTTGAGTATTTGTTAAGGCAGATTAACTAATGTAAGTTACGACAAATGACAAGTTCCATGAGCGCCTGGAACACCTATAATGCAGCTGTTCCTTAAACGATTTCAATATTTTGAGCACTCGCCAGCTCTAGTGAAGTTTACCATTGCTTTCTAGGATATTCGAGACTTAATCAGTTCAAAAGAATATGGGAAATCAAGCCGCTGCACTTGCTTCGAGTTAAGCTAGCAAGAACCTCAAGATTCTCATCTCAATGTCAATGTCTTCAACTGTTCGATAAGCTCCCAAGTGTTCCCCATATTGACTTCACCTCTCATTGCTTGCCTTGTCATTTCTCTTCACATTAGTCAAATGACATTTTCTGGTCTAGATTTAAATTCCTCTTTTTTTTTTCATCCTCTCCTCTCTTAACGTTTTTTGGTTCGAAATTAATAAAATATATGCCAGTAATTAAGTCAAGCAGCGACTGTCAATAAAATTTGTTAATAAATAATTCAGGTTATTTTGCTTTTTGCATATTTACAATTAATTTATGGGTAATCAGTATCAACAGACCCTTTCAGTAATCATTATTTACTTGTTTCGGCCAAATAATATGTACATATATATATATATATATATACGCGTGTGTGTGTGTGTCTGTGTTCGTGTGCATTTTGATTTGGTTGGGCGGGGGTAAAATGGGGAGCTGGTGGCCTCCGGGGCTGGCAATTTGCGCATTGATTTTAATAAATGACGGAATTGGCTTGGTCAGGCGGTAATGCAAAGATAAGTGGCCACTTAAGCAGTGTTGCAAAATGTTAACAAATTGACAGAAATAACTAGAAGTGGGAATGTGTATTCAGTTTGATATTCAGTCTCTTTGAAGGTATGTGGGAAAATAGCTTTCCCCATCTTTAGAGACCATTTTGAAAGTACTCAGGGTATACAAAATGGATTACTATGCAGTTGCAGCCCTTTTTGATGTGAAACTTTGGGAAATTGTGTATTGTAGGTCCAATTTTCCTTGACGCACTTAGCTAGAAAAATGCACCGGTGTCACAATGGCCCAGCTGTGTCACACTGAGTGGCATATGTTAACAACTCTTTGCAAGACCTTTCCAGAGCAAAACTGTATCAATTTTCGTAACCAGGAAACCAGAAAAAGCTGTTTTCCTTTCATTTAAGTGTGACCATACCATTTTGTCAAACAAATACCATAAAATTACATGCACACTTTTATCTTTATCGTTTTTGATGTGAAACTTTGGGAAATTGTGTATTGTAGGTCCAATTTTCCTTGACGCACTTAGCTAGAAAAATGCACCGGTGTCACAATGGCCCAGCTGTGTCACACTGAGTGGCATATGTTAACAACTCTTTGCAGGACTTTTGAAGAGCAAAACTGTATCAATTTTCGTAACCAGGAAACCAGAAAAAGCTGTTTTCCTTTCATTTAAGTGTGACCGTACCATAAAATGACATGCACACTTTTATCTTTATCGTTTTTGATGTGCAACTTTTGGAAATTGTGTGTTGTAAGTCCAATTTGCATTGGTTTTAGCTAAATGCACCGGTGTCACAGCGACTTAGCTGTGTCACACTGAGTGGAATATGTTAAACAACTCTTTGCAAGAGTTTTAAAAAGCAAAACTGTATCAATTTCGAAATCAGGTTACTGGAAAAATATGTTTTCATTGTATTTAAGTGTGCCCGTACCATATTGGCAGATATTTTAATTAAAATTGAAATTTACACTTTAATCTTTATTGTTTTTGGTGTGAAACTTTTGGAAATTGAGTATTGTAAGTCCAATTTGCCTTGGTTCATGTTAAATGCACCGGTGTCACAGTGACTCAGCTGTGTCACGCTTCGAGGAATATGATAATAATTCTTTGCAGGAGTTTTATAGTGCAAAACTGTATCAATTTTGAAACCAGGACACCAGAAAAAGTAGATTTCATTTCATTTAAGTGTGCCCGTTCCAATTTGTCAGACAAATACCATACCTTTCTAGGAATGACAAGTATTAAGTAAACTGCATAGCTTATATATACAAAGTTAGAGCTTAACACACTCACAAAACACGCAAGGATCAAGGAAGCTCGAAGCAGTAAACTCTGTGTTACGTACTTCTTTGAAAAGAACACCAAACCGATTTCCATTTAATATTCAGTATTAATTTATACGATGATCGATGGGCAAAACAAGTTTCTGTCATATTCTCAAACCAACAAACACCCAGTAGCTGTCTACAGGGACTTCTTCAAACTACCACACACTACCACCGCGCCACTGATAAAAAGTACCCCATCTGTTCTTAATTTAAATTCTTTCTGGTTTTCCCTATATTTAAAGCAAAAAAACGAATCACCTAAATTGAATTGATGTTTGCCATTTCCCCCTTTTGATCTATTTTCACTTTGTTTAATATTTCTGTCTTAATTTTATTATTCACCATACAATTTAGTTGCTGTCCCAGCATCATAGTCGCCGTTTGACAAAAGTTGATTGTTTTTGTTTTTTTATGTTGTTGTTTAAATTTTGCTATTTTTTTAACACAGCCCTGGGCATCAATTTGTCCCGGGGCTTTGTTGTAATGCAATTAATTGTCAATTTAAATTGAAACATCAAATTTAATATAAGCGCATTTTAAAATGTACAATTAAATTTATTTCACCTACACACACAACAAAAAAAAAACACACAACACCAGCGAAGGAGAAAAAAAGAGAACAACAACAAAAAAAAAAAACTTATCCGCAATATTAATTATTGATTTTAAATCAAATACCCTTTAAATATAGAGAAGAATATGTGAGTTTATATCAGGCAGGCACTAAATAGGCTTTGTTTGGAGTTCGGGAAGTGGTTGAAGATTTCCAGTAAAACTGGGGTGATAGATCTTTGTTTGCTGTGCAGATCACAGATCGATTGCTGGTTTACAGAGAAACATCTTCAAAGTTTAGTCTTAAAGCCTTATTCGATAGAGTTTTGACAGGTTTTCGTCTGGGATCAACCCATATAAACCTCATATAATATAAGTATAAAAATATTCCTCTCATTCCCAGGGGGACTTTAATTGCATAAAGTTGCTCCAAAAAGTAAATCTAAGAAATTACCCAAGCACCACAGAACATAGAGAATATCGATCTCAAATCAAAAAGTAGCCTCCTCCAAAGGTATACAGTCAGATGATAGGTATACTAAGAACTCCATGGGTTAATTTACCAAAAATAAAAAGCTACATCAAGCCAGCAAAGCTAAGTACAAATTCGGTCGGAGAGCCTTCTCCCTTAATATGAACTAAGTTCAGTTGAAACTTTTCTTGGGAAAAAGATTCTTATTTTCACATTTTTTTAAGTCTTCACAAGCTTAAGTTGCTAAAACTCTTCAGTAAAGTGAATCGAGCCGTGGTTTTTGGTTCGGTCCAGCAATTTCGAAAGGCTGCCGCTTCTATCTGCTATTTGTACCCTATTCACTTAGGTATATAGTTGTCTTACTTAAGTGGTATTATTATATTATATAGAACAGATGTGTCCCTTTTTTAAGGGTTGTTTGGCTTTAAGTTCATTTATTTTGTATACCCAAAGGGTATACAAAGGGTTTGTTTTGCAAAGGGTATTATAATTTAGCCCAGAAGTTTGCAACGCAAAGAAATATTCATTTCCAAGCCATTAAACCATATATATATTCTTGATCAGAGTGAAGATCTTAGTATATTGAGCCTTGTCCGTTCGTCTTTCTGTTTCTACGCAAACTAATCTCTCAGTTCTGGAGCTATCAAGCTGAAATTTTGCACAGAGTCTTCTCTTTACTGCCCGCAACTAATATGTCGGAACCCAGCTGATCGGCTGACTATATCTCATAGCTGCCATAGGAACCATGGGTCCGGAAACTAGTTTAAGGATGAAAAACTTTTTTCCTTTCAATGCAAACGTCTCCAAACTTTGAATTCCTTAGTTTGTTGTGTTTTTTTTTATTATTTTACCAAGTTTGGTCGAAATCGCACATCTATTTAGAATAGAAATAGAGGTCTGAAGAACACTTTTAGTACGAAAAACTTTTTTGTTCTTAAAGGTAGCTTGCTAAAACTTTGTATTTCTTTGTTTTAACTGCTTTCAGCCAACTCTACACATTTTTGTACAAATCGGCAGACTATATCATATAGCTGCAATAGGAACAGTCGGTCCGGAAACTAGTTTTAGTATGAAAATCTTTTTTCTTTTCAATGGCATCATCAATGGCAAACTTTTTATTTCTTAGTTTGCCATGTTTTTTTTTCATAATTTTACTAAATTTGGTTGAAATCGGACATCTATATAGTATAGCTGCCATACAAAACAGAGGTCTGAAAAACGGTTTTAGTTAGAAAAACTTTTTTGTTTTAAATGGCAACGTCTCCAAACTTTGTATTTCATAGTTATCTATACTTTTTGATAGTTCCACTAAGTTTGCTAAAAATCAGACTACTATATGGTATAGCTGCCATACAACAAATAGGTATGAAAAACAGTTTTAGTACGAAAAACTTTTTTGTTTTTAAAGGTAGCTTTCTGAAATTTTGTTTGAAACAGCTTTCATCTAATTCTACAAATTTTTGTATATATCGGTTGACTATGTTTCATAGCTTCCAAAGGAACAGACGGTGCGGAAACTAGTTTTAGTGAGCAAAACTTTTTTGTTTTAAATGGCAAAGTCTTCAAACTTTGTATTTCTTAGTATGCTATGCTTTCTCATGATTCTACAAAGTTTGGTCGAAATCGAACAACTATATGGTATAGCTGCCATACAAAAGTTGGGTTTGAAAAACAGTTTTAGTTAGAAAAACTTTTTTGTTTTTAGGCGTAGCTTTTTGAAATTTAGTTTTAAGATGTTTTAGCTGCTTTTAGCTAATTCTACAAATTTGTTGTACAAATCGGTTGACTATATCATTTAGCTGTCATAGGAACAATGGGTAGGAAAATGAAAATTTTTTGCATATTTTATGTTTTGTTTCATTTCTGAGAATTTTTACCACCCCCATAAGAGCATTTCTTGAGTGTGGCTTCAAATCAGATTGAAAAGTCATATTCCTGCCTAAGCCTAAGTAACTCAAAATGATACCAAAGCTGCCTAGCATCCAAAAGGAAAGAGCATTCACAATTGTTATGGCCACTTTTGGCACACATGCCGCTGGCCAACTAAATGACATGTCATGTCATATACCCATTAAAATGTTTGATGTGCAAGTTTGTTGTTGTTGTTGTTGTTGCTTTTTTTTCAACAGTTTTTTTTGTTTTTTTTGATTTTGCATTTAAATCAAACGACAAACTCACAAACTGCCAAACAAGTTGCATCATCAGTGCGTTGTTTTTTTTTGCATTATTTGTTTGTATAGTAAACTTTGGTTAAATAAAGTGGCCAACAGTTTAACGGCAGCAACAACACGCTCACTTATCATGGAAATCCTTTATGGCAAGGTGACCCGCAATTTTACCACATTCAAATGGTTTCCCAGCAACAGCAACAACAACCAACCAACCGACCAACCGACCGACCGACCGACTGGGGAGGGTTAAAAAACGGCTCATTAATACGCAAACAAAAAAGTGTTGCCTACATTTTGGGGCCGCCTAAAACAAAACAAAAAAAAACCCAAAACTTACTTAAATATTTGGCATTTAAGTATTTTTTTGTTTTTGCATGATTTTGTGCGGTTGCATTTTGGGGTGCACCACAGAAACCCCAAAAATAGTACAAAAAAAAAAAAACTACAATAAATAATCAAAATCAAAAATTGTTTAAACAAATCAAATGAAGTGTGACATTTAGTCTGGGGGTGTTACTTACTCTGACAGTTGCCAATGGGCGGCATGCGAAAACCGGAGAGCGGATCCGTGGAGAAATGGAAGGGTCGCTGGCCAAAGGCGAAGTGGAATTGCTGTTGCTGTCCTAAAAGGGATAACACTAAGTTTGTTTCAGTTTTAATTATCTGTTCTTAGCTTAAAAGGTTGTGGTTGGTGTGTGTGTGTGTGTGTGTGTGTGTCGGAGAGTGTGTGCCAAATCAATTGACAAAGAGCTGACGGACGCAGTTTTCAAAGAAAGTGAAATGGCTATCCCCCCTCCCCCCCCCCACCGCCCTTGCCTTTACTGGCACCAAAACTACACTTAAACCCCTTTTTCAGTTCAGTTGCAGTTTAATCGGCAGATTGTATTCATTATAAAATAATAACCTTTTGTCTGTTGTCGAACCCAAACACTGCCATGTTATGCCTTCTGCAGCTGCATGTGTGTGTGTGTGTGTGTGTGTGTGTCTCTGTCTGGCATTTTGGGGGTATAAATCATTTGGCACGGATTGAATTGTTGCTCTTTCGCCACCAGTTTACACAGACAACTGGCAAAAAGTTGGCTAAAACTGCTTTTCAGCTGCCCAAAAACTGTTGTTGTCTGTCCACCGTCGTTGCCGTCTTCGTCCTCGTCCTCGTCCTCGTCCTCGTCCTCGTCCTCGTCCATTGTTGCCTTTAACATATGCAAAGTAAAATATTTGCATGCTTATAAATATACATGCATTAGGCACAAAAGGGGGGGATGGCGGGGCACAGATAAAGCACTGCCTAATGAATATTCCTTCAAGATTTGAAATGGCTAGAGATGGCAGGAAGTGTCAACCGGTTGGAGAGAAAGTTGCGTGATGAGCAAACATTTTATGAAATATTTCATCACATTCGAATCCTTTTCAAGTCCTTGCTTCAAGTCGTCATAAATGATACTTCCCTGGTAACATTCTATGAGATTTTGGATCAATCTCAATTCTTTTTCGAATGCCTCGGTTTGGGTTCACAAATTTATCATCCCACGCAACATTTGGAAGATTTTTTTTGACAAAAATCACCTTTATGAGTCTTTTTCGACCCCTTTTCATGATTAAAAAGAAATACCCTTCATGTGCGATTAAAAGAAACTCGAAAATGATTCATGAATACGCTCAAAATTTGACTTAGTGAAGTACGACTAAAAAAGGACTCTCAAATGACTCGAAAATGATTTGAAACTGTTGAGAAGAAGGTGTTAAAAACGACTCATTCAGAAGAGTCGTTGCTAGGGTACCATTTTCTCCCAACTATAGTATAATTTATGATCAGAAAATGTGCTCAATTGAGGACTTGAAAATGACTCGATTGTGATCATTAATTTCATAAAATGTTTGCTGGGATTTGTTGGGAGAAAATGGTGCCCTTCCTTTTCAACTTTTTGGCTCTGACCGGCCCTCAGCGACCTCGTCTTGAACTCGTCTCGAGTCTGTGAGAATAGCTGCATTTTTTCGAATCCTGCGGACCAGGCATGACTGCTGCTGGCCAGCGAGTGACAGCAAACAGAGCGCTTTGTTTTGCAATCTTGTGCCTAGGCTGGGCTTGTATCTAGCAGAGTAAGTCTGTGAGAATAGCTACATTTTTGTTCAATTCTGCGGACCAGGCATGACTAAAGCTGTTTGAAACTATATTTAAAGGATATTTTGCAAAACTTTGGGAACTAAACTTGGCAGCAGATTATAAAGGAACGCAAGTGACAAGCATAGATTCAATTCTGTGGACCAGGCATGACTAAAACTGATTGAAACTATACTTAAAGGATATTTTGCAAAATTTGGAAACTGAAGTTGGCAGCAGATTATCAAAAAACGTATGTGTAGGCCATAGATATGCTTTTAGAAGCTGGAAACTTCTTAAATGAATGTCTCGAGCATACATAGACTCACGAGCTACAGTCTACCCCATCACTATGATAGATCCTAAAACACAGCTGCATAAGAATATGTATAATTCATACACCTAAGCTCACACTTTCATCTCTAGCAGAGACCTAGAACAGAGAGAGATGGAGAGATGGTAAGTCGGAGCTTTAATAAAGTCCTGTAGCCATTGCTGTAATTGTTGTTTGGCCATTGTGTGTTTGCAAGGACAAGCACAATTCATCTATTTGGCAACTAATAAATTGTTTTACATTGTATGCGTCTCGCTGTCTCCCTCTCCCTCTCTCTCTCTCTGTCTCTCTCTGTGTCTGTGTGTGTGTGTGTGTGTGTGTAGTTGTAGTTAGTGTTACGGATTTGGGGGTTAGACCAGCTCTTCCACTTCCAGCTGTATCGTGCTTTATATACTTACTGGTCTTGGAGCGCGGCTCGCGTGGCCCATCGACAGTCACCTTAATCGCCTTGTTGTAGGTGGCTATATGCGGTGGATTCGTTGACACGGTGATGGTTAAGGTAAAGCTCTTCCCTGCAAGAAAGGAAAACATATTTATGACTTGCTCAAATGTTGTCGAGACACGCAAATTGTCACCTCATCAAAATGCACCAACCAATTACAAATCTGTGTGAAAAAGCAGCAGCTGTCGATCAATAGTCACACATCCCGGCTCTCTGCCAACGTTTGCCAACCCAAGATTTATTTCATTTGGGCCGCAGTTTTCTTTTAATTAACTTGCCACGCCCCCAGCCCCTTGCGGGGGTTAACTTATTTTTGTCATTGTCAAGTGTTGCCAGGCCTCGTTCGGCTGTGCGATTCAATTAAAAAGCATTTTCATCCCCCGACTGCTGCCTGCTGTCTATGACAACGCGGCGTATGTGTAATGTCTTTGCCGTCTTCCGTCTTCAGTTTTTTGGTTTTGCTTTTTAAGTTGACAAACAAAGCGTAAATCATTTCGGCACCCAAACACACACACACACACACACACAGCGGCTTACATATGTTCCCGGCACACTCCGCTGCGCCTGACAACGTCAACCTCTTCATTCCCCCCCACTGCCCATAAAAAATGAACATCCCATCTTCTGCCATCTTGGAGTCTGTTTGCAGTTGACTCAAGTGGCATTTTGTCGTCGCCTTTGTTCCCAGGTGGTGGGGGGCGGTATTTTGGGCAAAAACGCTTTTAGTGTTGATTGCCTTCAAGTGCAGTTCATTGTTGCGCCATTTCTTTTTCTTTCTAAATTATTTCCCCATTTTCCTAACAAAATTGTTAGATCAGAGAAGGAAAGTGAAATGAAAAGGCAGAGAAGAAGAAGTCAAAGGCGAAATGTCATTTCAATCTCCTTTTCATAACCTGACAGAGGGTTTGATAGAATTTTCCAGATTATTGTAATGCATAAAAGCCAGCATTTTCGACTGCGTAAAGTGTATGCCCTTTTGTTTCTATGCCATCTGCTGCGTCAGTTTGACAGCTATGTTCAGCAAACTTTGCACCAAGTCTGCACATTTGTAGGAATCGGCCGGATCGGCTGACTGTAGCATATAGCTGTGATAGGAATAATATGTCTAGAAACTAGTTTTAGTGTGAAAAACTTGTTTGTTTTTCAAGGAAACGCCTCCATACTGCGTATTTCTTAGTTTGCTATGCTTTTCCACGATTTAGCCAAATTTGGTCGAAATCGGACATGTATATAGCATAGCTGTCCTACAAAAGAAGAGTCTGAAAAGTAGTTTTAGTTAGAAAAACTTTTTAGTTTTTCATGGAAATGCCTTCATACTCCGTATTTCTTAGTTTACTATGCTTTTCCATGATTTAGCCAAATTTGGTCGAAATCGGGCAGGTATATAGCATAGCTGTCATACAAAAGTAGAGCCTGAAAAGTAGTCTTAGTGAGAAAAACTTTTTTGTTTTCCATGGAAACGCCTCCAAGCCTTATATTTCTTAGTTTGCATTGCTTTTTCATGATTTTACCTAGTTTGGTTCAAATCGGAAATCTATTAAGTATAGCTGTCATACAAAAGTAGAGTCTGAAAAGTACTTTTAGTGAGAAAAACTTTTTTGTTTTCCTTTAAAACGCCTCCATATTCCGTATTTCTTAGTTTGCTATGCTTTTCTATGATTTTGCCAAATTTGGTCGAAATCGGGCATGTATATAGCATAGCTGTCCTACAAAAGTAGAGTCTGAAAAGTAGTTTTAGTGAGAAAAACTTTTTTGTTTTCTATGGAAACGCCTCCATACTCTTTTTTTCTTAGTTTACTATGCTTTTCCATGATTTAGCCAAATTTGGTCGAAATCGGGCATGTATATAGCATAGCTGTCCTACAAAAGTAGAGTCTGAAAAGTAGTTTTAGCTTGAAAAACTTTTTTGTTTTCCACGGAAACGCCTCCAAGCCTTATATTTCTTAGTTTGCATTGCTTTTTCATGATTTTACCTAGTTTGGTTCAAATCGGACATCTATTAAGTATAGCTGTCATACAAAAGTAGAGTCTGAAAAGTAGTTTTAGTGAGAAAAACTTTTTTGTTTTCCTTTAAAACGCCTCCATATTCCGTATTTCTTAGTTTGCTATGCTTCTCCATGATTAAGCCAAATTTGGTCGAAATCGGACATGTATATAGCATAGCTGTCATACAAAAGTAGAGTCTTAAAAGTAGTTTTAGTGAGAAAAACTTTTTTGTTATAAATGCAAACGCCTCCATACTGCGTATTTCTTAGTTTACTATGCTTTTCCATGATTTAGCCAAATTTGGTCGAAATCGGGCAGGTATATATCATAGCTGTCCTACAAAAGTGGAGACTGAAAAGTAGTTTTAGTTAGAAAAACTTTTTTGTTTTCCATGGAAACGCCTCCAATCGTTGTAATTCTTAGTTTGCTATGCTTTTCCATGATTTCACCAATTTTGCTCAAAATCGATCATCTATATAGCATAGCTCCCATACAAAAGTAGTGACCGAAAAGTAGTCTTAGTCAGAAATTTTTGTCTACTTAGTTTATAGTTGCATCCCTTTTTTCTCACTGTACTTTAATTTCATTTTTTCGAAAATATACAAAATTTTCAATCATAGTAGGCCTTGCCTTCGGTTCGGTTTTCTGTGCCTTAGAAATGCTTACAATAAATTTTCATATTCCCTGCATCGTTCAGGGAGGAAGGTTCTCCTTCCAGTCCTATTTTGGCATATATATATTATTATTATATATTTTCTCTTTAATTTACTTTCTTATTTTTACTAATATTTTGCCACTTGCCTTGAATGGAGCGACTGATGGCCTTAGCCATCTAAACTAAAGCACTCAAAAGGCTTACTATAAATCCTGTTTTTGAGAGAAAATAATATTTTTTTAAGGGCAAAAATTTTAATTGCGATTAATCCGTCCAAATCGTGAAGTTTTAGCCACGAAAACGATTAAAAGGCGGCTGGCAAAGGGGGGCGGGGGGTGAGCTGAAAGATTTGTGCCACGGCCGCAGGAATTGGCACCCCCAACTCCCCCCCCCCACCGCCGACACGTGTGTTTGTGTTTTGCGTTTTGCTTTCATTACCCCGCCAATTGATTTATGACGCCTGTTTTCTGTTAAATTGCCAAGGATTTGCCGGCAGGATTTCAGTTGTTTGTCAACAGATTTGAAAACGGGGAAATGATTAATTTGGTTCGATTTCGAGCTTTAATTTTTGTTATTTTCTCCTAATCTGTTTTTTTTTTTTATTTTTTTTTGCACACATGTTTTACCTTTTTAAGGCCTTGCGATTCGCGGGCAGATCATATTTCAGTTTCAGTTTCTAAAGCCACCACGTCCAGGCTAATGGCAACACTCGGTCAAGTTAAGACTCCCGGCCAAGTTATATAATAATTTTTTATGAAGCAAGCCTCAAACAATTGATTTTCTGTTCAAATTGAATTTCTTAATATTTTTATTATTATTAAAATAGTTAAGAAAGTTTAGACCCCTAAACCAACTGACAGCAACTCTTCCTTAATATTTTTTTTTTTCCAATTTAATACCCAACTTGTACAGGCGATAGAAACTCAGTCATGTTGCGTGCTCGGCTTGAGCATTCAATTACTTGAAAGCCCTTAATCATCAATTGTTCAATTTGTTTGGATTTTCGTATTTATTTTTATATTTTTTTTTTTAAGTTTCAAAAGGATTCAATCAATTTTTCATTTATTAATTTTATAATATTATTATTAAAATGGTTAAGAATGTCTTAATTTATGGTAAAAGATCAAAACAAAGTCAAGTCCCATTAAAGCAGCGGTGGGCTGCCCAAAAAAAACCCTGGAAAAAACCCACCCCAAAAGTTTAAAGCAAAAGAAAATTCAAGTTCTTCACCGTTTAAGTTTGATTTTGTTTATTTTTTGTTTTATAAAATGTTATTTAGCCATAAATCTGGCCATTTCTTAATTTCTTTTTAGCTTTGTTTTAGCCATTGTGCTGTTTTTATTAAGTTCAACTAAGCTCAAACATTGGACTTGGTTTCAATTTATGAGCGATTAAAAGATATGCCGAGAATTGGTACTTAAATTGATGTCTTTAAGCAGGTCATGGCCAAGCCAGGTTATCAGTTTCCAAATCAGCGCTGCTTTCAGTACTGAGTCGGTATGGAGCAGTCCTTGCAAAGCCTGTTCTGAACCCCTAGTTCCATTCGAACCGGCGTTCTTTCGAAAACGGTGTAAAAAGCAAAGCTTTTTATCAAAGATTATATTTTTTTTTGGAAATTTCGCTGGTAGATCCACAACCCAGCTCAGCTATTCTTTTGTGAAGTTTTTAAACACATTTGAGACGTTCTCAGGTCCTCCTCGGTCTGATTAATATAGTCCCAAATGTGGTCGCTTTGAGATCATAAGCATACTCATGTTCGGAAGAAAATGGAACACATTTTTAACCCATTCTTTGGATTAGTTTTTGACTTATTTTCGAAACATTTGCGAGTCTTTTTTGTAAATAAATTATTTTGGAACCTTTTTTTTAAGAATGAGATTATTTTTCATACCCTTGCAAAGGGTATATGGAAATTGTCTAGATGTTTGGAAGAAAGATATACATATATCGCATGGAAGGAAGCATTTCCGACCACATCAAGCAAATATATTCTTGATCTGCATGACGAGCTGAGTTGATTCATCAATGTCCCTCCGTCCGTCTGTCCGTCCGCCCGCCCGTCTGTCCGTCCGTCTCTCCGTCCGTCCGTCTCTATGCTATCTCCTCCCTCAGTTTTAAAGCTATCTTCACCAAACTTTGCACGAAGTCTTCTGGTACAAATACGCTGCACATTTGTCAAAACCGGCCAGTTTGAATGACTATAACATATAGCTGCCATAGGAATGATCGGTCGAAAAACTAAATTTAGTGAGAAACTTTTTTGTTTTTAATGCAAACGTCTCCAAACTCCACATTTACTAGTTATTAATGCTTCTCCATGATTCGGTCAAATTTGGTCCAAATCGGACATCTATATCCCATGGCTGCCATAGAAAAGTAAGGTTAGAAAAATAGTCTTAGTGGGAAAAACTTTTTTGTTTTCAATGTAAACCTCTTGAAAATTTTCATATATTTATTTTATAAGCTTTCACACAATTCTTGAAAGTTTTGTCAAAATCGGATGACTAGAGGTTATAGCTGCCATATGAATGATCGGTCGAAAAACTAGTTTTAGTTAGAAAAACTTTTTTGTTTTTGCAGAAAACGCGTCCAAACTTCGTATTTACTAGTTTTCTATGGTTCTCTATAAGTCTGTTAAATTTGGTCGAAATCAGACATCTATATGGTATAGCTGCCATAGAAAAATAAGGTTAGAAAATTAGTCTTAGTAGGAAAAACTTTTTTGTTTTCAATGTAAACCTCTTGAAAATTTTCATATATTTATTTTATAAGCTTTCACACAATTCTTGAAAGTTTTGATAAAATTGGATGACTATAGGTTATAGCTGCCATGGGAACATTCGGTCGAGAAACTAGTTTTAGTATGAAAAAAGTTTTTTCTTTCCAATCTTTTCACTCCAAACTTTGTATTTCTTTGTTTTCCCAACTTTTTTATAGTTCCACCAAGTTTTATTAAAATCGGACAACTCTATGGTATAGCTGCCATACAAAACATGGGTCTGAAAATCAGTCTTAGTAAGAAAAACTTTTTTGTTTTTAATGGTAGCATCCTGCAATTTTCTATTTGTTTGTTTCACCTGCTTTCACCTAATTTTACAAATTTTTGGCCAAATCGGATGACTATATTATATAGCTACCATACGAACGATCGGTTGGAAAATGGAAAAAAGAGTGAAAACTTTGGCAAAAATGTGTCATTTTGATGTTTTGTAAGAGCTGGTGAAGATTCTCAACACTTCAACGTTTGTGTGGTAGTTTTCTCCGAGTTCTCGAGTTCAAGTCTCAGTTAAGCCTAGAAAATGTTATAATGATTGCTAGTTTGAATGTGATTTTCCAGAAAGAAGACTTTAGTGAAACAACAGGAAGAAAATGTTCTATAATTATTATATATAAGGGTCTGTTTTCTGTTTCTATACCCATATCTAGGATCAGAAAGAAAATGTCCCATAAATATAAGGTTGTCCAAAAAGTCTTGCGGTATTTTTTTTATTGAATTTTCAATTGTTTTTAAAATTGGTTATAATAATGCGATTTAAGTCAAATATGCGCCGTTTTGTTCGATGACGAGTTCCCAACGAGATGCCAACTTCTTAATGCCCCTCTTATAGAAGCTCGCTTCCCTATTGTCAAAAAACTCGGAGAGCCAATTTTCACAGGACTCTCTTCCGACTACCAAGGTCGTTCGCCATGGACAGAAATAGGTGGTAATCACTTGGTGCGAGATCCGGACTATACGGTGGATGCAAAAGTACCTCCCATCCGAGCTCCCGGAGCTTCTGGCGCGTCACCAAAGATGTGTGTGGCCTGGCGTTGTCCTGATGGAAGACAATTCGGCCTCTGTTGATCAAAAGATGGCCTCTTCTGCATGAGTGCTGCATTGAAGCGGTCCAGTTGTTGGTAGTACAGGTCCGTGGATGCTCATAGTGGATGATTCCCTGCCAATCCCACCAAACACACAGAAGAACCTTCCTGGCCGTCAATCCAGGCTTGGCCACCGTCTGGGCAGCTTCACCGCTTTTCGACCACGACCGTTTGCGCTTCACGTTGTCGTAAGTGACCCACTTTTCATCGCCAGTCACCATCCGCTTCAAAAACGGGTCGATTTTGTTGCGATTCAGAAGCGATTCGCATGCATCCATACGGGCCAAAATGTTTTTTTTTGCATCAAATCGTGTGGCACCCATACATCGAGCTTCTTTTTGAATCCAAGCTTTTTCAAATGGTTTGTAACGGTTTGATGACTCGTGCCCAGCTCTTGGCCGATGATACGGCTGCTACTTCCGGACCGTGGCGCATCTTCGATCACCTCTGCACCAGAACGATAACGTTGAAACCATCGTTGTGCGGTGGAAATGGAAACTGTATCGGGTCCATAAACTGCACAAATTTTATTGGCAGCATGAGATGCATTTTTGCCTTTATCGTGGTAGTACTGTAAAATATGCCGTATTTTCTCTATATTTTGCTCCATTATTTGCGACGCTATAACTCACGAACGACTAAAAACAAACAACAAATAAATCAAACACGTGTTAGCGCGTGAAAAGAGCTTTCCAAAAAGCTCTAGCGTGAACCGATGCGACGAATACAACTAGAACTACGCGGAGATACCGCAAGACTTTTTGGACAACCTTATATTATAAATAAAGGTCTGCTTCTAAACCCCTCACTCCATTTCCTAGCTAATAGTAAGAGAATAAATATATATTTCTTAAATCTACAAAAAGTTTTTCTAGCTAATAATGCATATTTTCTTCATTTAAGCAAGTCTTTTTTCCATTTTCTCCGCCTGCCTGGCTGCACGACTCTCCTTTTGCAATATATTTAACATTTTTCAGCTCCTTAATAACGTTCGCGGTATGCGCAATTCAGTTAAACCTCTTAAGCCATTTAACCTACCCCACAATTTGACATTCCTTAAGTTCATAATTTGCCGGTGCTGCTGATCCGGGGGGGGGGGGTTGGCGTTTTTTCTTTTTTATTCTTTTTTTTTTTATTTTGGTCAAGTGGGCGGCGCCTCTTATTGGCCCTTTTGTAAAGCACTTGAAGTGCTTGTCCCTTGCGTTGTTGGGCTGTTGCTGCTGCTCCTGCTCCTGCTGCTGCTCCTGCTACTGTGGCTGCACTTGAAACAATTTGTTCAATTATCGCCCGGTTCTGTATTCCCGCTGAGTGGCAAAAGTTTTGTTGCTCCCCCCGACGCCCCCTACCCATACATACTTTGGCTCTTTTGTATTATTCGGGCACTTTTTGCATTGCTGTCATCTTGTTTTTTGTGTTTCGTTTTTTTTTTTTTTTTGTTGGCTTAACATCCTTTTGTATCCTTTTTAACCGCTTGTTAAGCGCTGCACAAATTGTCAGCAGTTCATCAGGCAGGAGGAGACCACACCAGACACATGAGTGAGCTGTGTGAGCTGTGTGAGCTGTCTTTTGTCTTAAAGTGTTTAATAAACTGTTGGGTGAAATGAACCTGAAACGTTTTAACGCTTGTTTTCTGGTAAGGATTTCATTTAGAAACGGGCTGTGATACATTTTCAGTTCTGTTTTCGTGGGGTTTTGCACCCAACTTTAACACATAAGTGTTTAAAGACTGTTTCTTACTACTTGCCGTGACTGATGAATCTCTAAATCATGAAATAGTTGAAAGGGGAAGGGAAAACAGTAATAATGGGAACAAAATTGATTGCCTAGTTAGTGGGGAAATCAAGCCAAATGTAAAACTGCCAAACAGACGGAGAAATTTCAGAGTTTAAAGGCCAATTTCTCATCTTCTACATAGCAGCTATATGTCAGATAAACTAAGATTTTGCTCTGTTATTTATATAACAGCTAGCTCTATGCAGTAGGTAGAAAGAGAATAAAGTATCATTTAGATTTTCCTTATTTTTATCCCAAAATGAAGCATCATTTGGATTCTCCTTATTTGAGTGTAAGAACTAAGCTTCATTTGGTATCCATTATCCCCATAATCACAGGTAACGCCGTCTGTTATATGGACTTCATTTCAATAAAGCTAACACCCCATATGCTTATATCACCTTCAACTGATTCTTTCACTTAAATGCTCCCTGCCTCATTTATATGGCAAGTGGCATATATTCCTTTCTAATAGAATTTGAACCATTTTGGATGATCCCACCATATGATATCCCTTTGGAATAAAGAGAGCAATCTCTCTCTGGCGTCGCTGTCATCTAAATTCTCTCCTCAACTGTAAGAATCAAGGAAATCTGGAGCTGAACTAGCACTAGAACCAGTCCATTATCTGTCCCAGACGATTTCCAATATCCAACTATGCTACATCGAGCTAGAAATCAACCTAAAACCAAGATTATAGTCTTGAAATCGATAAAGATATGTAGATATAAAGATAGATAAAGAAAACCCGGATATTAAAAGCTATACATTACAATTGGTGGATTTTTGAACCAAGTTTGGTATATGATGGCAATTTTTGACATTTTAATGCTTCGTCAGTCACGGAAAGTGGTTTGAAACATGCATGAAAATAGTGTCTATAGTCTTTACCATGGTCATGAAGCTGATATAGAAGCTATCCATTAAAAATTTTTATTATTTTGGACTAACTTTGAATATTGATGGCAATTTTTGACATTTTAATGCTTCATTAGTCACGGAAAGTGGCTTGAAACATGCATTAATATAATGTCTTTAGTCTTCACCATATTCAGGGAGTTGATATTGAAGCTATCCATTCAAATTCTGTATTTTTTGGACTGAGTTTGGCTCTAAAGGGCATTTTTGTACATTTTAATGCTTCTTCAGTCACGGAAAATATTTTGAAACATGCATGAAAATAATGTCTATAGTCTTTCCCATGGTCAGGGAGCTCATGTTGAAGCTATCCATTCAAATTGCTATCTTTTTGGACCAAGTTCGGTTTTTGATTGCCATTTTTAACATTTTAATGCTTCGTCAGTCACGGAAAATGGCTTGAAACATGCATTAATATAATGTCTTTAGTCTTCACAATATTCAGGGAGTTGATATTGAAGCTATCCATTAAAATTCTGTATTTTTTGGACTAAGTTCGGCTCTAAAGGGCATTTCTGTACATTTTAATGCTTCGTCAGTCACGGAAAATGGTTTGAAACATGCATGAAAATAATGTCTATAGTCTTTCCCATGGTCAGGGAGCTCATGTTGAAGCTATCCATTCAAATTGCTATCTATTTGGACCAAGTTTGGTTGTTGAGTGCAATTTTAGACATTTTACTGCTTCGTCAGTCACGGAAAATGGCTTGAAACATGCTTTGTATATGATGTCTATAGCCTTAACCATGGTCAGGCAGCTGCTATTAAAGCTCATGTGAAGTAAAATTAAGTTTAACACTTGATTCCAATACAAGTTAATGATTCGTCAGTCACAACTAAGCAGGTAACAGTGAGATATTGATGTTTATCTACCAGCTATTGCTGCCTCTTCATCAGTATTGAACTTTTCCATCATGATATGTCCAAAATAACCCCTCGCATACGGTTCAGGGCTAAAACTCTCTCAATGTTTCAATCAGATTAAAAACCAAGCACAAAAAAGGAAATCAAAACACGGCCAAAAACTGCAATATAAGCTGCTCTTTGCCATTTATGTGGGGAACGAGTGAGAGAGAGAGAGAGAGAGAGAGAGAGCGAGGGCAAGAGGTGGAGTGTTTTGCTATTTCAGCCAGGGCCCCACGGCCCCTGGCATACAAATGGAGGCAAGGCTTACGCATCCGCTGCGGTAGAACCGCAAAAACCAAAGCCTCAACAGCGGTGATGTCAGCATGGTGGCCCGCACCAAATGGACAGCAACCCAGCGCGCACACGCGATTCATTCATTCATTGTCATCATTTGGCATGCCAATGGAGGACATGTGCCCCGCGCTCCGGCGCTCTCGTTGTTTATCTTCTGCTGTTCTCCATGGCCTCGCATTTTGAGGCGTTCAATATTTTTTTTTGCTGTTGTTGTTGTTTGGTATTTTTGATTTGGTCTGCTGAACCTGGCGGCACCTCTTTCGTTCTGTGATTTAAATTTAAAGTGGCTTCATTTGGTGGCCATCCAACCCCCCCCCCTCCCACCTACCCATGGGGTTTTAGTTCATTTGCCGCCCACATGGCGGATGAGTGATTTACGCATATGATAATCGTGGCCATAGACTGCCGCCATTTTGTTTGCTAATTACAATAACAAATGCACCACCGCTTTGCCCTCACGCCCCCGCCCTATTCCCTGCTCTGTCATGCAATTTAATTACCCGGGCATCGATTTATTTGGCCCAACGCCCTGTGTTAGGCTACACTTTTAATTAGCAAAGTGCCATGCACATGCACGCACACCAGGGGAATGGGTGCCGGTGCAGGGTGGGGGGAGCTGTGACGAGGCGCCGGTATCGGTGCCAGTTGCTGCCTGTTACGACAGCTCGTCTCCATTGGGGCCGTCGCGTCAATAAATCCTTACCCGCCATTCTCCATAATCGACTCCACACCCTTCCCACCGTTCGAGGTTTCTATTTACACAATTCGTCAGCCAAAACAGCCGCAAAATGAACTCCGTCAAGACAAACAGCCAAAACCCCACACCCTTCCCCCCCGTCCAAAAGTAAATAAAAAAGACAAACGACTCTTCCCCATCCGCCAAAGAAAAGCCCCCAAAAGAAAGCAAAAGGCAAGCCAAAGTCGAGATCCGAGTGTCAAAAAGGAGGCGTCAAAAGGGAGGCAAAAAAAAAAAAAGAAGCAAACCGACACCTTCTCTCCTTCTGCTGTCAGCAGAGTGTGTGTGTGTGTGTGTGTGAAAGGGATACGCCTGACTGGGGGCCGGAGTATGCCGAATTCTGCACAATTTGCTTTTGGCTTTTCAGCTGTTGTTGTTGTTGTTGTAGCATTTTGTTTCCGTGTTGAAAGTTGGCAATTTTTGTGAGTGCCGAGAAGCGATAAGTAGGCAAAAATGAGCCCCGGCCCAGTGTGGAGAGGAGTTGTTGGAGCAGGAAATTGAGTTTGGGTGAAACCAGAAAAGCAACAGGCTGTCAATTGTACCACTTTGCCGCTTGGGTTTATGTTGGGGCGGCAGAAGGGAGGGGGTCTTGGTAATATATAGTAGCAGATGGAACAATCAGGCGTAATCAGAGTTGTGTGTGCTGGATTGTCCATAAGCAATACTCACAGCTCAAAATTATGATCTACAATACTAAGTAAGGGATACCAACAAGTGGATGCTAAGCGTTTATTACTTAGTAATCGATACTTGGCACTTCACACTCATTTTTCGATACCCAGTACTCCACTTTAAGTACTAAACTTTAAGTATTCGATACTAAGTACTCGATACACCAAGCCAAATACTTGCTAGTCACCCAGTACTCAACTTTAAGTACTCAACTCCAAGTATTCAATACTAAGCACTCGATACAGAGTGCTCGATACCATTAACACAATGCTAAGTACTTGCTACTCAGTACTTAAAACGAAGTACTCTAAAATAAGTACTCAATATTCAGTTTTCTATACCAAGAACTCGATATTTGCTACTAAGTACTCGATACTATGCACTTGAAGCTTAGTACGAGTTACTAAATACTCGATACTCAGTACTCAAAAGTCAGTTTTCTATACTTATCACTCGTTACTAAGTGAGCGATACTTAGAAATCGATACTAAGCACTCCATACTCAGTATTCGATGCCCAGTGCTCGATCCTAAGTACTTGATACAAAGTATTGGTTAATATACACTCGATACTAAGCTCTCGATACTCAGAAGTTGATTTAAAGTACTTGAATTGACACAAAGTAGTCAATAGCTAAGTAGTTGTTACTCTCTACTCGATACTCAGTACTTAATAGTCAGTATTTTGTACTTAAGACTCGTTTCTAAGTAAGCGATAACAAGTAATCGATACTAAGCACTTGATACTCAGTATTCAAGGCCCAGTGATCTACCCTAAGTACTGCGTACAAAGTACTCTATATAATAAATACTCGATTCTAATACTCAATGCCAAAAACACTATACTGAAGGCTCGTTGCTAAGTTCCCGATACTCAGAAGTCGATTTAAAGTACTTAACTTTATCCAAAGAACTCAATACCTAAGTACTTGTTACGAAGTACTCATTACTCAGTTCTCAAAAGACAGTATTCTACACTTAGTACTCGTTTCTGAGTAAGCGATACCAAGTAGTCGATACTAAGTTCGCGATCCTCTGTGTTCAAGACCCAGTGCTCGCATCTAAGTACTCATTTCAAGGTACTGAATAGTATACACTCGATTCTTATACGTATTATGTATACTTGATGCCAAATACTCAATACTTAGGAGTCGATACTAAGAACTGTATACTTAGAACTCGACTTTAAGTACTTGACGCTATACTTAGTTCTCGAAACTGTATACTTAATACTAAGAACTCGATACTAAGAGTACTCTACATTAAGTTCTTGTTATAAAGTACTCAAACTACTAAGTGCTATTAAGTAATCGATATTAAGTGCTCCATACACAGTATTTGATGCCCAGTGCTCCACCCAAAGTACTCGATATAAAGAACTGCATAATAAATACTCGATTCTAGTACTTGATGCCAAATAACCAATACTCAGGGCTCGATACTAAGTACTTGATACTCATAACTCGACTTTCAGTACTCGACTTTATACTATGAAGTCGATACTAAGTACTCAATACCAAGAACTCGATACTAAGTACTCTACATTGAGTTCTTGTAACAAAGTACTTGTTAGAAAGTACTCGTGCTACTTAGTAATCGATATTTAGTAATCGATACCCAGTATTCGATGCCCAGTGCTGGACTCTAGGTACCAATTCTAATACTGAATACCAAATACTCGACTCTCAGGGCATAAAACTAAATACTTGATACTCAGAAAGCGATTTGAGGTACCCGATCCTTAGTACTTTATACTAAGAACTCTGTGCTAAGTACTCAATACTAAGAAAGTATTGAGTTTTATAGTCTTAAGTCTATAATCTATACTAAGTAGCTGCTACTAAGTACTTGTTACTAAGTACTCGATACTCAGTACTCGCTGCGGGTGTCTGTGAGGGTGTGTGTGTGCCAGGAAACTAGAATCCCACTGCTTACCCGCTGCTTTCCTTCCGTGACCCCCATCAACAGTTCATAACAACACCTCTAAATATGTCATGTCAGCGTGACGCTGATGTAAAATATGACCCCTACTGAAGTCCTCCTCAACAAAATTAAGGATGATTCACATCAAAAATCTGTATTTAAAAGCAACACTCCAAGTGAGCAGCTTCTTAATAACCTACCCTCTCTATCATCAGTAGACTTTGCTGCCCACCAAAAAAAACCCTTCAAAGCTTTGGAAAATTTTACAAGAATTTCTTGACCACTTTCTGTGATCTCCACTCACCTCTTCCGCTTCGTCCCACAAATCGCAGATCATTGAATTTGGCCACCTGATTCTTCATCACCGCCGTACAGTTGCGCAATTCAGCGCAATAGTTCTCATCGTTGCCCGCCCGCACGGTCACCATGGTGCCATCCATGATGTCGCCCAGTGAGACGACTTTGAAGGCCACCGGCAGGGTCTTATTGGAGCGCCAGTGCGGTGGCAGGACGGTGCAGACGAAGAGCGGACTGCTGGTGCGTATCAGTTCGCCGGGATGTTCGGTAAGGAAATCGCCCAAAGTGCGTTCCGCCAATATGTCCGATGTCATCTTGGTGTAGGCCTCGTTTAACAGTTGGGCGGGTGTGGGGGGTGTGTTTTGTTCGGTGTTGTTGTTGTTGTTGTTATTGCTGGAGCTGCTGTTGTTGTTGTTGTTGTTGGAGCCATTTGTGTTGCTGGTGTTGTTGTTGTTGTTGCTGCTGGTGTTGTTGTTGTTGTTGTTGGTGGTGTTGTTGTTGTTGTTGTTGGCATTGGAGGCCGTCGAATTGCTAGTTGTGGTGGTCAAATGCATTTTGTGGCTGTTGTTGCTGATGTTGCTGCTGTTGCTGATGTAGTGGATGTTGCCGCCGTAGTGATTGCTGATGTTGCTGTAGTGCTGCTGCTGCTGCTGCTGCTGCTGCTGTTGTTGTTGCTGCTGCTGCTGCTGCTGCTGGTGTGGATGATGTTGCTCAAACTGCTCCAGCTGCCCTTGAGCGTGAGCGTGCACCTTTTTTAAACGCACAATTTTGCTGTTGTTAAGTGTCACAGTTCTGCAGAGATTTAGGCCAAATACCAAATGGCTAAGAAGGTTCACTCCTATTGATGTGGATTTAACTGCAACTGAAAGTGGAGGAAAAGGTTTTTGATATAAGTGGGATGTTCTTCTCAAAGTTCAATCAATTTTAGGGATATTTCAATCAAATATTTTTGTTTTCTGTTCAAGAAAATGAAGATAAGTTGACAAGCCGCAGCGAAATGGAACACCACAGACTCGGTTCGGTGCGGTTTTGAAAGTAAGGAACTAGAGATATGAAAATCTTGAGTCTATTCTGCTGTTTTGGAAGCCTTTCATGAACGCAAATCATTCTATCTTCTTCTTTCCCTCTTTCCTTTCCTTTGCTTTGAGTCACTGAACAATGAGAAACTGCCTTATTTCTGTGACTTATTGTTCCGTTTCTCATTAAACAGTGACTCATTGTTCAGTGACTCTTGTTCTGTGTCTTATTGTATGTTGATTTATATTTCTAGGACTTAATAGTCAGTGACTTATGGTGTAGTAATACCTCTTTCCAAGACGCATTCTTCAGTGACTCATTGTGCAGTGACTTATCAATTTTAGAGTGGATACATATTGGGTAGAGTCTAACTGTCCAGTAACTCTCTTTTAAACTACTTATGGTGCAACGTCTGCCATGATTCACTTAATAAAAAGTCACCGAACAATAAGTCACTGAACCACAAGTTACTGAAAAAAGATTCCCTGCGCATGGGGACTCTTTAGAAATCCTGCACCATGAGAAAGTGCCTAATTTCAGTGACTCATTGTTCAATTTCTCATTATTCAGTGACTCATTGCTCCGTTCTTTATTAATCAATTCTTTATAATTCCTGCACCATGAGAAATGGACTATTTTTAGTTACTTATTGTTCAGTTTCTCATTAGTCAGTGACTCATTGCTCAGTTTCTCAGTTGTCAGTGACTCTTTGTTCAGTGACTCTTCTTCAGTGCCTTATTAAACAGCAACTCATTGTTCTGCGACTCCTTTTTCAGTGACTTTTAGTCCAGTAAATCATTTTCCCATGATTCAATGCTCAGTGATTTATTGTGCAGTGACTTACTGTGCTGTAACTCAATTTTGATTGACTTTTAGAGCGGCGACTTATGGTTCAGTGACTTAATTTTATGCCACTTGTTAAGCAGGTAGTCTTATGAGTCACTGAACCAAAAGTCACTGAAGTAGGAGTTACTGATATAAGCATTTCTTGCACATGGGGACTTTTTAGAGTTCCTACACAGTGAATAGCTGACTGATTTCAGTGACTCATGGTTCAGTTTCTCCTTAAGCAGTGACTTATTGCTCAGTTTCTTCTTAAGCAGTGACTCATTGCTCAGTTTCTTCTTAAGCAGTGACTCATTGCTCAGTTTCTTCTTAAGCAGTGACTCATTGCTTCAAGACTTTCGTTCAGTGCCTTATTATACAGTAACTCATGGTTCAGTGACTCATTTTTCAGTGACTTTTCGTCCACTTATTCATTTTTCAATGACTCTGTGTTCAGTCACTCATTGTGCAGTAAGTTATGGTGCAGTAATACAGGTTCCATTGACTTATAGAGCGGGGTGACATGTTGTCTAGTGTCTGACTCTTAAGTAATTTACTCTTCAGCCACTCATTGTTCAGTCACTCAGTGTTCTTAGACGATTTGTTCAATAACTTATGGCCCAGTGACTCACTTCTTAGTGACCCTTTGTTCAGTAACTTTTACCTGGATGTTCTTGGACCTACTTAAGATACTTTCCACTCAGTGACCAATCACTCGGTGGTTCTTTTGGTTCACTTATTCCGTTAGAAAGCAAATCCCATGCAAACCCCAACTGGCTAGCCTCAGTTACCTTCTTAAGAACTTCGTAGGCCGGCGGCCTACGGTGAACGCAAATTGGTTCACTTAAATCGCTAATAGTAGGTTAATTTCGTTTCAATCTTTCAAACAATGTGCAATCTGCACACTTCAAATCCAACCCTTTGCCTGCCATAAACCACAGTAGGAAGTGTGCGTGTGCTTCCTTTCCTTTCCTCCACACACACACACACCGAATCCGAAGTGTGTGCTATAAAATCTGCGACATGTCACACACACGTTAAGGTCTTTAAATCAAGGCCCCAAAAGGACCCCATTACATGGCACCGGCACTGGCTGCATGTGCATCCTGGCAGGACGTGGCGAAGCGCCCATAAACACAAATCAATTGTCAACCACTCGACGAGGACGAGCCGGGTGGAGGCCTCCGTCTCGGGGTCTCGTCCAAACGGAACGCAATTTGCGTTGCACTTTTCAATTTCCTGCAAAAGGACTTCATTGCAGGACAGCCGTGTGTGTGTGTGTGTGTGTTATGTCCTGGCATGCAACACTATCCAAACGAACGCAAATCTAGTCGGCATCCGCGTCCGTAACCAGTGTCAAAATGATTGTGGACTCACGGGTGAGAATTTGTGGTTTGATACTTGCATATTTTGTCACTTGTCGACGTTTTGCAGGCAGGGCAGGGCAGGGCAGGGCAGGCAAGGAGAGGGATGGAGCAGGATAGAAAGATTGACCGCATCCGCTGACCTTGTCGTGCTTGATTGTCATTGTTGTTGGTCATGTAACAACTTTAAAATTTTGCTAGATCTCCTCCAGCTACTGCCGCAGCACCCCACCCCCCCCAACTCCCCATCCGCAGTTGACCGATAAAAATTACTTAAAAATGCCACAGCTCATGGGTTGACTTTTGGCCAACAACGTGGGCGAAACACACAGCAACAAAAAGAAGAAAAAAAAACGGTACACGGAAAAGCACAGCGAAAATAAAACAACAACAGCGGAGGAAATCGCGGCAGAAATCCAGCGGAAGCCAAACGTGTCGCCGCGAGGGCTGAAAACGGCTCGGAAAAACAAAAAAAAAAAAAAACAAGCCAGAACTGAACTGGGTGGGATGTGGTCCAGTCCAGTCATTTGCCTTTCATTTTGTTGGCCTGCCTTTTATTGTAAATTTACTTTATAAAGGTTATTACCGAACTGGCCAACAGTCGGCAGGGGAGAGAGAGATGGAGGCTGATGACCAGACAGCAGACTGGTGCTGGTCTCAATGGAACAGGCAATCACCTGCTGCTGTCTGTGGCATAACTTGACTCATGACTGAGCTCTTTGGCACATCTTTGGTGGTAAGGAGGGCAGGAAGGCCCAACATCTACATCCAGAATCAAAGATTTGCTTTCTTAAACCGAACTTAAAGCAGTTTCATACATTTCCTCAAGGTCTCCTTTAGAGGAGAATCAGAATTGGCTTTTTCTAGAATTTTTAGATCAGCAACTTGGGTGCATCAAATCGACTGATCCACCACATTTTCAGTAGTTTTATATCAGAACTGAAACCACAGCTAAAAAGAAGCATAACAGCATAATTTCTGCACTCCAACACACCGATGTCGCTGCTTTAAGGCAACGCTCTTACCATCTACACCACCCACTTTTTTACATGCTAAGTGCTTCACCCATATTAACCCATATTAATGCTAATAGAGACCTAGACGCCTGTATTTAGAAGAAGAACTTAAGAGTACTTAAAATTGAGAGTAAGGAGTTGGAATCCCAGGCCAGCTTGGATTGAAAAGTCAAAGTCTTTATAAAATTAAGGCGATATTCAGAAAGTAAGTCCACAACCAACCAACAGCAACAAATTCTATTCCATATTCTAAAAGACACACTAAGCATTTAAATAAAAAATATCCAAATCATTTCCAAAATACGGTTTTGATCAAAGATTTTCTATGATATATGTTCAGAAACGGGATTTGGGATTGAGGTTATGTTCCATACCTCTAAAAAATAGTGGAAAGTTAACTTCGGCTGGGCTGAAGTTTGTATACCTTTGCAGCACGCTTTTCAAACTAACTTGAAGGACATTTCCACTGAAAACCAACAAGTTTTTCTCACTAAAACTACTTATCTGACTCTACTTCTGTATGGCAGCTATACTATATTAATGTCCGATTTTGACCAAACTTGGCAAAATCATAAAGAAGCATTAAAACGTAGTAAATATGGAGTTTGGAGACGTTTCAATAGAAAACGAAATAGTTTTTCTCTCTAAGACTACTTTTCTGACTGTACTTTTGTATGACAGCTGTACTAAATAGATGTCCGATTTTGACCAAACTTAGTGGAATCATGGGAAAGTATAGCAAACTAAGAATGACAAAGTTTAAAGCCTTTTTCTTTGAAAACAAAAAAGTTTTTCCTTCTAGAACTAGTTTTCGACCGATCATTCCTATGGCAGCTATAACCCATAGTCATCCGATTTTGACAAAACTTTAAAGAATTGTGTGAAAGCTTATAAAATAAATATTTGCCAATTTTAAAGAGGTTTACATTGATAACAAAAAAGTTTTTCTCACTAAGACTATTTTTCAAACCTTACTTTTGTATGGCAGCTATACTATATAGATGTCCGATTTCGACCAAATTTGGTAGAATCATGAAGAAGTATTAAAAATTAGTAAATATGGAGTTTAAAGACGTTTGCATTAAAAACAAAAAAGTTTTTCTCACTAGAACTAGTTTTTCGACCGATCGTTCGTATGGCAGCTATATGCTATAGTCATCTGATCCGGCTGGTTTTGACAAATGTGCAACGTATTGGTACCAGAAGACTTCGTGCAAAGTTTGGACACGATAGCTTTAAAACTGACGGAGGAGATGGCATAGAAATAGACGGACAGACGGACGGTTTCGACTCAAGTTTCTAGGTCGTTCTTTCCTAAACGATATGTCAGACATCTGTGAAACGGATGTTAACTCTGCTCAAATTTGACCCTCCCACTACGACCACATCATAGAAAGGGTTATGGGAATGGGCCTCCCCCTTAACCTGAGTGAAAAAGGCATCTTTTTCCATTTCAACCATTACAATGTAACCCTAACCCTAAATATGACTGGGATATGGACTTTAAAGCAAAGCTTCTGAACCAGAGCTCTTGGATCCAAAAAAATTGGTATGCAGAGTAGGCTTAGTGAGGTAAGAAGAAGTGAAGAAGTGGCATTCTTTATGATTGAAATAGAGCAAATTAAGGTTAAACCATGATGCAACAATAAAGGTGAGGCGAAGTCAGTGTAATGCGTACTTTTGCTAAAAGCTTACGCTCAGTGCTGCGCGTGGAGGTACTTTGCAGAGAACTCACACTGACTCAGCCGTACCTTTATTATTGTATCATGGATTAAACTAATGAACAGAACAGAATCAAGTTCAAGTTTATGATATTTATACGAAAGAGGAGAAGATAACGCCACAGAGAGTTAAACATCATTTGCATTGATAGCATTAGATGAAGTAGGTCTGAGATTGAGTTAAGATCTACTTGTTTGAAGCTACAAATCGGTTTGGCCCGAGTTTTAATTGAGCTACATATTCGATCAGAAAAAGGAAGGCTTCCAAAAAGGCCTTTGGCTGGAGATTTAAACTTGTTGTTACTAAAGGATTTATTAGGGATTTCTTTGCCAACCTTTTTCGCTTTGCAAACCAGCGATATCTGGCGAAATCGAGCTTTAACTGGTTCTATGTTTAAGAAGCATTAGTTTCTCCCAGAATCTTTGGACTTTCAAGTATGCATCAGAGCTTTGAATAAGCCTTAGCAGGATTCTATGTATAAGAAGCATTAGTTTCTCCCAGAATCTTTGGATTTTCAAGTATGCATCAGAGCTTTGAATAAGTATTAAAAGCATTCTTTTAAGCTGGCATCTAGCTTGATGTAGTATATGAAATCGCCATTCCCAGAACATGATCAAATCAAACAATCTTTGGCTCAATCTGAGGTATAGCTAGATGGTAAGGGACAGAAGACTTAAGTTAAAAAGTGAAGTATTTTCATATAAATAAAGCTCGATTTTTGTGATTTCAAAGAAGCGCCTTGGGCAGCTGCCCAAGTCAAGTCAACAGAAATGTGAAACAAAAAAAAGGGCAGCATCTACATCGGGAAAAGTCCCGCCATAATCCGCGCTTACCATCACCCAAAAGGAGCAGGAACTGCCATTTGAGCAACGTCACGCGCGGTTTGTCACTTCTCCTCCCCTTTTGCCTTGATTTTTTTTTGTTGGTTGGTTGGTTGGCACAGACGAAGCGAAGGCTAAATCAAAATTCAGGGGCAACGGTATCAATAGCCCCCAAATTCAGCGACCAGAGGCGACGGGTTACACGCAAGTTTAACCCTTTGATGACCCCACACACATGTACAACATGTAAATTGTTTCAATTTGTGGCATTTGCTGTAAAGCTGCGCAATTTTCGACATGCCAGGGACACACACACACACACACACACACACACACTCGCATACAGTATCCTTCCCAGTTCTCTTTTTTTTTTGCTTCTCATAGTTGGGCATGTCCAGCTGTTGGTGATCCCATCGAAAGGATAAAAACCCCGGGCATGTACCAAAAATACTAAACTTGTTAAATGTTATGGCTATATATATATACGTGTGTGTGTGTGTGTGTGTGTGTGCGTGTGTGTGGGTGTCGCTGTCTCATCTAAAACGGCTACTGGACTTTGCTCCTGCCGCCGCTGCTACTTTGATGTAGTTAAATTTTAATTGGACTTCGGGTTTTTGTTCCCCGTCTGTGGTATTTCATTTATGCCCATGAAACAACAACACCCCGAACTGTGCCATTGTGTGTGTGTGCGAGTGTGTGTGTGTGTGTGTTAGTTGCTCTAATGGCATTTGAAAATTGCACATATTAAGTTAACCAATTTTGAAGCGACACAAATTGTTTACCAAATTTTTGGGCAAAATGTTGGAAATTCTAATTTAAATGGGGGAAAGCTGGGATATGTGATCGATGGGTGTTGAGAGTGAAATGTATCGCAGATTTTGTGATTCTGTGATTGATTGAGTTCTGTGCAGTTTGTTCTTAGCATTTGGAAACTTGTTTTCTTACTTGGTTCGATATTTCTTTACCACTGCCTCTGTCTTGTGCGTGCTGGCACCAGTCAGTCAGTCAGCTCTCTAATCTCTGCCTCTACTCAAAGAACTGCTCAACACTTTGAAAACCCGCTACCATTTCTGATTTTAATCTACAAGTATTTCTAATAAAAGTATTTCTAATATCTAATATTCTAATATTTCTAGTATTACTAAGTATTTTCACATTTTCATTTCCCAAAGAACAATCTCTCCTAGGGTTCTCGCCTTAACCTATCGATAACTTTGCAAGTGGCACCACTCTCTCATTCTATCATCTCTCATTCTCATTCATTTTTCATTCTCTCGTTTTGATTTACTCCGCTCACTTTATACCTTAACAATAAGACAAAAATATAGTCCTAACAGCTCATGCAAGTTCTTATTCTGGCTCTCTCTTTCTCTATCTCTCTTTCTTTCTTTCTCTGTGGCGCTCCAGCTACACCACAACAATATAAAACATGCCCATTTCCTTCAGTTCAAGCATTTTTACTTAAAAACAAAAAAGAAAGACCATAACATACTCGGAACCAAGGAAATTATAAGCTCAGCATAAATTTTGATGCTGCAGTAGCAGCGCTGCTGCAGCGAACAGTCTTTTGATCATAACTCGACAACCGTTCATCCGATCTTCATCATTTCTTTAGCGAATCGATAAGTTATACTGATAACTAAATATGTCCAGAAGGAACAAACCATCTATCTTTAAAACTGTGAAAGATATGAGGTTTTTTCTTAATTGCGGGGGCGGCAGGAGGCGTGGCCAAAATTGAAAATAAACTTAATCTGTCTGCAGACATAAGAAGCATATGTTCCATGCATGTCAAACCTCTATCTCCTACTATTTCTCGGTTCAGGGGGTCGCACCAAAAGAGATGTTAAAAGTTCCAGGTTCAAGGTTCCTGGGTGATGGTTTTTGGTTCAAAGCTTGTTTTGGCTCACGATTTATACAATTTGAATTGAAAATTTGCAAATTTGTTGGAGCCGGCCGGATTGGATGACCCTAACATATAGCTGCCATGGGAACGATCGGTCGGAAAACTAGTTCTAGTGGGAAAAACTTTTTTGTTTTCAAGTGCAAACGTCTCCCAACTTCATATTTACTAGTTTTTAATGTTTTTCCATAATTCTGCCAAGTTTGGTCGAAGTCGAACATCTATATAGCATAGCTGCCATAGAAAACTAAGGTTAGAAAAGTAGTCTTAGTGAGAAAAACTTTTTTGTTTTTAATGTAAACCTCTTTAAAATTGGCATATATATATTTTATAAGCTTTCACACAATTCTTCAAAGTTTTGTCAAAATCGGATGACTATAGGTTGTAGCTGCCATATGAATGATCGGCCGAGAAACTAGTTTTAGTGAGAAAAACTTTTTTGTTTTCAAAGAAAACGCCTCCAAACTTTGTATTTCTTAGTTTGCTATGCTTTATCATGATTCCATTAAGTTTGGTCGAAATCGGACATTTATATAGCATAGCTGTCATACAAAAGTAGAGTCCGAAAAGTAGTCTTAGTGAGAAAAACTTTTTTGTTTTCAATGCAAACGTCTCCAAACTTCATATTTACTACTTTTTAATACTTCTCCATGATTCTGCCCAAATTGGTCGAAATCGGACATCTATATAGTATAGATGTCATACAAAAGTAGAGTCAAAAAAGAAGTCTTAGTGAGAAAAACTTGTTGGTTTCAGTGGAAATGTGTTTCAAATTAGTTACAAAAACGTGCTGCAAGGGTATACAAACTTGGGACGAGACAAAGATAACATTCCTCTATTTTCATTATAGAAAAACTCTCTAGATATTCTTACAGTAAGCATGTATTACCAATGCTTCGCTTAGTTTCTTGGTTTTTAGGAAACATTTCCTTAGCTTTTGAATCTACTTAGGTTGTGAAATCATAGCCTCCAAGCCATCAAGTATTTTTTGTACAACATTTTATGGTATTTCGAACTGATAACAACCCCAAAAATACTAGGCAATAGTTCAGATTTTGTAAAGTATGTTTTCTATCATTTCTGTTGAACCGAACCGAACCGAAATCATCAATTCTGTTTAAGGTTCAGGTTCACAGTAAGGAATGTGTTACGAAACAGGCTTCGAACCGGTTCGGCTTTCAACCAACTTGCGGCTGTGATATAAACTCTTAGCCAAACCAACTAGAACTCAGTACAACGTTTTGGCATTTCTCTTATTACAGTTTTTGTGGCCAAACACCCAATTGTAAACCAAATCAACTTCATTGACTCATTAAATCAATTGCCATATTTCAATTGTATCAACTCTCTCTCTCTCTCTTTCTCTTGCTAATATCTCACCACCTTCCACCTAACAGCACCCAGACCCAAATCTATTTATCTTCCTTGGCTAAGCCCAAAAATTAACAACATTTGCTAACTAACAACAAATTAAGCCATACATTGTTTAGAAGTGCTCAAGTGTGGCCCAAAAGAGACAGCAGTCCCAACAGGCACAACCCAGACAGGACTCCGGCAGTGTTCGCTTTAATGCCTAAATCAACTAACTTTGCGGACAGCAAACTTATTTCCGGCATGCCGAGAACATTTCCCACAACTGGACAGGGTCGGGTCGGTTCGGGCATGGCAATGCAGGCATCAACAGCCAAGAGGAAGATACCGAAATCAACCATAAATTGATGCAGTAACACGTCGACCCCGAAAAACTGTAGACAGAGGGAAGCAGAGAGAGAGAGAGAGAGGGAGAGAGGGAGAGAGAGAGAACACTGATGCACTTTCTGTGCCATGCAATCCTTCCTGTGGCCAGAGTCCCGTGTCCAAGGCTGGTCAGAAAAACCAGAAAGCGAGCAACCAACAATGCCAAGTTTTCGGTCAACTTTCGGCCAAAACAATGGGTGAGTCGCAGTGGCACACGCATCTTGTGCAATGTTGCAACAACGGCAAACTGCAATGTGCAACGGCATTGGAACCTCCGTAGCCGGAGCTGGGAGTTGCAGCTGGGAGTTGGAGTTGGACTTTCTCTGGTCAATTCGCGGTTTTGCTTGTCACTTAGCCGACGGCCAACAACGAGCCGTTGGCCATTTGATAAACGACGAAGAAACGACAAACGACAATGGACACGAAGTGCCGCCCTCGCCTCGAAGTAGGCGACAATGTGACAACATTTAAGGCAGGTCGTCTGGGCCAGGGGCATTGAATTAGGGTGGCCACCCTTACAGAGGGGATGACATGAGTACTCACAGTGGGTAGTTTGGCATTTTGGGAGAATAAAGTGTAAAGTGGAGAATTCACTTGAAATTTAAGAAATGTGTGGCGGTAAGTTAGAATTTTTGGAGTCTTATCTGCTTGAAATCAAACCGAACCGGTAGGATTTTAATTGGAGCGGTTCTACAAAAGCATTTGCCAAATGGTTTAAGGCTGAACCGTTAAGACTTTTCTCACAATTTTTTGGGTTTTCAAGGGAATCAAGTGAATTCTTGATATAAACAAAAGCATTTGCTGGGTTTAAGCAAAGATTTCAACTAGTTAGAGATATAAGAAACTGATAAATCAGATGAGAACGCTTAAAAAGTTCTACTTAGAGAAGAAAAAGTTGTGAAAAAGTAAACATTAAATGATTTTCCGTATATATTTGGATTGAATATGTCTTTGTTTATACTTCAAATGCTTAAAAGTATGTGAGAACCCTTATCAAGTCTTAATCAGAGAAGAAAAAGATATGAAAAACTAATCATTGAATGATTTCCCATATGCTTTTGTACAGCAAATGTCTTAAAAATCCTTTCAATCATCCCATAGAGCTGAAAATCCACCAAAGGATATGATAAATGATCATTCTTTCAACAAGTCAGAGCTATAAGAAACTGATAGATGAGATGAGAATCCTTATCAAGTCTTACTTAGAGAAGAAAAACATATGAAAAAGGATTCTATTGAATGATATTCCTTATGCTTTTGTACTGAATATGTCTTTGATTATACTTCGAAGGCTTAAAGGTACTTGAGTACCCTTATCAAGTCTTACTTAGAGTAGAAAAAGCTATGTAAAATGTATCCTTTGAATGATTTTCCATATCCTTTTTTACTGAATATGTCTTTGATTGTACTTCGAATGCTTAAAGGTACTTGAGAACCCTTATTAAGTGCTATTTAGAAAAGAAAAGGATATGAAAAAGTAACCATTGAGTGATTTCCCTTATTCTTTTGTACTGCCTATGTCTTCAAAATCCTTTCAATCATCTAATTGAGCTGAAAATCCGCCAAAGGATATGACAAATGATCATCTTATGAATGATTATCAGCTCGGTTGATTGCTTAAATGTATATTAAAGCCATCTCCTGTTCAAAAAGGATCCTTTATTCCATAGGTAAGAGCATGCCAATGTCACCATTATCCAAAACCCTCAAAAGAGTCTCCACATTGTGGCTGATTTCTATGCCTGTCTGTGTTATTTTTAAGCTTTAAGTGGCGTAATAAGTCCAGATTGCAGCCTGTTGTGTCCTGACTGAGTTGGAGTCCTAGTCGTTTGGTGTCCTTGTTTGTTTGCTGCTGCCCGCAGCTTGCTTTGGCTTTTGCTTTTAAGCTACAGGAGCGGCAACAGCAGTTGGAGCAGGAGCAGCCGGAGATGGGGCGCCAGGAGCAGGCGTTTAACATTTTTGAGGCTTGATTGGATTTTACACAGGCCTCTTCTCTCTGTGCGTAAAGTGAAAAATTGCATTTTGAGCAGCTGCAGCAAGTTGCAAGTGCAACCTAAACTTGCTGCTGCTGTTGTTGTTGCTGTTGTTGTTGTTGCTGCTGCTGTTGTTGTTGCTGCTGCTGTTGTTGTTGTTGATGAAGTCGGCTTTGGTTTGGTTTCATTTGGTTTTGCTGGTCAGCCATGGGTTGTGGCCTGTCTGTTATTTTGAAATACTCGTTGAGTGGCTCGTTTGCGGTGAAATGCATGTGGCCAGCCACGCCCACACGCCCACACGCCTTTCTTATTGTGTTTCTCGTTTTTTTCCCTTTCATTGTTGTTGTTGTTGTTGCTGTTTTTGCCCTCGCATTAAGGGTTTATTAGCACCTTAAGCTGTTCACGCCCTTGCGGCTCCCCCCCACACTCTCTCTCTCTCTCTCTTTCGCCAAATCCAACTCCCTCCAACTCCTGCTTGTAAATGCAATATTGCATTTCTACGGCAATTAAAATGAATTTTCCGGTTACTTGACACATAACATAATTTGCATTTCCGGCATTTGCCTGACACAACACACACACACACCCACACACACACACAGTAGCCTGGGCCAACCCCCTGGGGCTTTAGATTGTTTAAATGCGTAAATGATGCAAAACCTGCAACTTGCAAATTGCAATGGCAACGCCATCATCATCATCAACATCATCGTCATCATCATTTGAATCGTCAACAACCGCAGAAGCATGCAACCCTTGAAGGCGTCTCCAAACCCCCCCCCCCCCAAAGCCCCCCTCATACCGCATTTCTCTGTCCACTTGATGTCTGCGTATGTGTCACCTTTAGAGAAAGAGAGAAAACACTGTGCTACACAGTTATGCAGTTCACTTTCTTCTACTTATCAAATGCGAAAGGGGTCAGAATTTATAAAACAAGGCAAACATCTCAACTATTAGCTACAAAAATATGTTTTTAATTGTATAAAAACATTTTGTAGATTTTTGAAATACATTTTCCAAGTATTAATCAAAAAAGACAGTGATTGAGGTAGTGTCAAAAGAGGCAGCCTGTGGTCCTACGATGCGTATACTTAACCAGCCCTTATACTTCATTTTCTTGCTATTATTATCCATCATTATCTATCTATCTATTATTATCTATTATCTATCATTATCTATCATTATCTTCTTACTGCAAATCACAAGTAATCCTTTACTAACTTTACCTTGTCTAATACTTAAACTCGAAACCTTGGAAGAAACTTCCACACAAACGGCATCTAAGCGCACTCGACCACCCAGCACTCGCGTGGATCATCACAAAGAACGCTGCCAGCTGCTAAACACTCAGCTGACTCTTTTAGATTCAATCCCATAGGAATAATCGGTCAGGAAACTAGTTTTAGTAAAAAAAACTTTTTCCTTTTTAACGGAAACGTCTCTAAACTTTGTAATCGTAGGTTTTCTTGGGTTTTTTATAATTCTACCAAGTTTTATTAAAATCGGACAACTATATGGTATAGCTACCATACAAAAGGTAGGTCTGAAAAACAGTTTTAGTTAGAAAAACTTTTTTGTTTTTAATGGTGGCATTCTGCAATTTTGAATTTGTTTGTTTCACCTGCTTTTACATAATTGTACAATTTTTTGGCCGAATCGGATGACTATATCGTATAGCTCCCATACGAACGTTCGGTCGGAAAATGGGAAAAAGGGTATTTTTGGGAAATATTTAAGCGAGCATTTGCACAGACGAAGTTAGCTTGGCTTTATCTTTTATATTTTTCTAAATTTTAGTTAAATTTTCTACACAATTTTTACTATATTTTAGGGAGTATATGTCAGCTAGCCGAAAATCAGCTGCTTCTTTTATATTCCGCAGGCAGGGAACTTAAGCTTGAGAATGACAAGCGGCGGCTTTTTATATGTTTCTAAATCTTAGGACGATTTTCGTCATGACTTTTTCTATATTCTCAAATTTCTAAAGTATTTTCCCAAATTTCAAACATATTCTTCCCCATTTTAAGCATCTTTAAGAGGTTTTTCTTAAATTCAAGCACAAATGTGCCTTTAATTTAAGAAAGTTTTTAGGAAAACATATAGAGAAATTACCCTAAATCTTAGAAATATTAGCAGAGTTTTAGATACGTTAAGAAATTGCTTCTAAAATTTTAATTTTTCGGGTTATGCTCTCTAAGTTTTAGAAAATTTGTCTAAAAACCAGAAATTTTCTCTGCTTATTCATTGCAATTCAGAGTTTATCACACTCTCAGCAAGCTCTCTGTATAACAAATTGCTGCCGTCGATTGCTGGCCTGCTCTGAAGTTTTTGTAGATCTGTAACTGACCTGCTCTGTCAACTGTTCATGGGGTTAGAGAATGTTAACCACTCTCAGCAACCCTCTGGGATGAGATGTATACTACAAATTGCTGCCGTCGATTGCTCGCCTGCTTTGGAGTTTCTGAAGATCTCAACCTAGAATGCTCTGTCAACTGTTCAAAGGGTTAAAGAGTGGTACTCATTCTCAGCAACTCCCTGGGATGAGATGTGTATTGCAAATTGCTGGTATCGATGGTTCGCCTGCTCTAAAGTGTCTGCAGAACTTAACCTTTCCAGCCCTACTAGCTCTCTGGGATGCGATGAGCTTGATAAATTGCTGCCATCGATTGCTAACCTGCTACGGCATTGCTACAGGGTTCAACCTGGCCTGCTATTTCACTTGATCTTTGGATTAAAGCATGTTACTCACTCACACAGCAACTCTCTGGGATGAGATGTGTATTACAAACTGCTGGCATCGATGGCTCGCCTGCTCTAGAGTTTCTGGAGATCTTAACCTGGCGTGCCAATACACTTCTTATTCAGAATTGAGTTTGTTTTGCATAGTTTCAGCAGCTCTCTGGGATGTTATGTGTTTGATAAATTGCTGGCATCGATAGCTCGCCTGCTTCTGCTTTTTTGCAGATCTCAACCTGTCCATCGATGGCTCGCCTACTCTAGAATTTCTACAGATCTTAACCTGAACTCCTATTCACTTGTTCATTGTGATTAGGATGGTTTCTCACTCTCAGCAACTCTCTGAGATGCAAATTGTGTATCACAAATTGCTGGCATCGATTGCTCGCCTGCTGCGGCGTTTCTACAAAGCACAACCTGTTCTGTCGCTGCTCTTGTATGTGACAAATGAGATTGTTTAGTAGTCTAAAATGCAATGCATACAGCAAACTGCTGCCGTCGATGACTCGCCTGCTCAGAATTCTTGCCAGCTCTTTCAACCGCCTAACGGTTTACCTGATGTTGCATTCTCTTTAGCTGCGCTCTTTTACAACAGGCTTTCTTGGCATCAGGCCTGAATCATAGCTGAATTAGCCCTGAAATGGAAGGTACTGAATTCATGGCATACTTTATATGAGTTTCAGCCATAATATTAACACTGACATGAACTACTATATCATGACCTCTGCTGAGTTAAGGCATGATTTCAGGGCCTGAGTATGGGAAGTACTAAAACATGTAATGCAGTTATTCCTACTGATCAGAGCCATAACTGCTTGAGAATTTCAACTGTTTTAAGCTTAATTTTGCAGAAATTTCTTTAGCAACATAATTGTGTTAAAGTAAGCTTGATTTGGAATCAATTTATCATCAATTTAAGCACAAAGTTGTAAGTAAAAACATATATAAAATATTCTCAATGACTGCCTCTTATGCTTAAGCTGCATCTTGTCTACGATTTCCCTGTTGATTGGTGTCGCCTGTTTTCACCAGTGTCTGCCTAAGCTGCAGTCCTACTCCCCCTCCCTTTATCACACTCACACTCCAACCGAGGAGTGCGCACACTTGGCGAGGAGTTTGTCCAAATCACCGAGTATAACAAATTAAATGACTTCTAGTGCGTACATTGTTTTGACACGATGTCCACACACCTCCACCCCTACACCACCCTCCCGACACAACCCATCACTTGCAACTCGGTGTCGGTGTTTTCTCGGGGAGGCCCACCTGTAATGCGACATATTTGACAGTCGAGAGTTCGTGCGCCCAAAACCACCGGACGGTGCGTCCACTCCTACGTCTGACACGTTGTCAAATGCAGTCAACATGTTTGGCCCGACTTTAAGTCAACGCATTAAACCATACATATTTCTATGTATAACCCAGGGATTGGACTTTGTTATGCTGCTGCTGGCCGGGCAGGACCACCCAGTGTGCGTCATACACTCGCCGCCTTTGATATGCATCATCATACTTTTTATGGCCTTTGTCTTGCGCCTTTTTGTCGGTTTTAATGTCTTTATAAATACACAACGCACAACGCAAATATGAGACATGATCTGCGCCTTCTTGTCTTCGGTTTTTTTTTTTTTGTTTATGGCAATTAAATTTCAGGCAACACAGCAGAGAATGCACTTGATAAGCCCGGGATGGACGGGCGAACGCGTGTGGTAGGTAGAAATTAATTTATGTTTTGTCTTGTTTTGTTTATCAATTTGCCATAATCATAATAAAAGACAACACAGAAACACACAAACTGAATGCAGGCAGGGGGGAACCACACGTGGAATCAAATTTCAGGCATTGAACAAATGTGACAAACTCATTTTGTGCAATGGGTCAGTTAGAACTAAAAATAATGAGTTTTACAAACAAAAGGAAATATATAGAAATTAACAGTGAACCGAACCACAAATATGCTTAGTCGAGGTTGTCATCTGAACCGCGAAGCAAACCCCGGAATCTGTGTGAAATGGCAGCAGCGTAAACCTCAAATGATAATGGTTCGGTTCGGTTTGGTTCGGTTCATACTATGAAACAGTTCGAAAGTAATTCAACTAACTCTTGAAGTACATCAAACTGTTGGATTGCTGAAGGGGTTCTAGAGACTCCCTTACTTTTCCTGAAATTGTTCTCTCTACTTATAATCTATCTGTCTTGAGGATTCAACAAAGCTGTGGATTTTGATTATCATGAACTTCTGATAGACAGTCTAAGCTTTCTTGGCTTTGCTCCTAAGTTGCTTACTTAAATGAAGGTGTTTCCCAAGGAGGTGTCTTCCTTGGGTACCACTGCTCTTTAACCCTTGGAGAAGATATTAGAAAATTGTGCGAAGAAAGCATCTCCAACCACAAAGAGTATACATATTCCCGATCAGCAGGATTGGTCCGATTGATTTAGTTTGTTTCCATGCTATCTCCCAAGTCAATCTGAAAGCTATCTTCACCAAACTTTGCAGGAAATCTTTTAGTACAACTACGCTGCACATTTGTCGGAACCAACCAGATCGGTTAACTATAGCATATAGCTGTCATAGGTACAATTGGTCGAAAAACAAGTTCTAGTGAGAAAAACTTTTATGTTTTCCATGAAAACGCCACCAAACTTTACATTTCTTAATTTTCTAAGCTTTCGCATGAATCCACCAGGTTTGGTCGTCATCGAACATCTATATAGTATAGCTGTCATAGGAAAGTAGAGTCTGAAATGTAGTCTTAGTGAGAAAAACTTTGTTGTTTTCTCTAGAAATGTCCTTAAAATTGGCATCTATATATTAAATATGCTTTTACACAATTCTACAAAGTTTGGTCAAAATCGCCTGACTATAGCATATAGCTGCAGTACAAATGATCGATCGAAAAACAAGTTTTAGTGAGAAAATCTTTTTTGTTTTTAATGGAAACGACTCCAAACTTTGTATATATGAGTTTTCTATGCTTTTCTATGATCATACTAAGTTTGGTAGAAATCGAACACCTATTTAGTATAGCTGTCATAGCAAAGTAGAGTCTGAAAAGTAGTCTTAGTGAAAAAAACTTTTTTGTTTTTTATGGAAATGTCCTTAAAGCTGACATTTATTTATTTCAAATGCTTTTACACATTTCTACAAAGTTTTGTCCAAATCGGCTGACTATAGCATATAGCTGCAGTACAAATGATCGATCGAAAAACTAGTTTTAGTGAGAAAAACTTTTTGTTTTTTATGGAAACGACTCCAAACTTTGAATTTCTTGGTTTAATATGCTTTTTCAGAATTCCACTAAGTTTGGTCGAAATCGGACATGTATAAAGTATAGCTGTCATAGCAAAGTAGAGTCTGAAACGTAGTTTTAGTGAGAAAAACTTTTTTGTGTTCAATGGAAACGCCTCCAAACTTTGCATTTCTTAGTTTGCCATCATTTTTCATGATTCTACAAAGTTTGGTCGACATCGGACTTCCATATAGCATAGCTTTCCTTTCCTTTCCTCCGAAAAGTGGTCTTAGTGAGAAAATGGTGCCAAAGTTGACTTTCCTCTATTTGTTTAATGTTAAAATATCCATTTTTTATATTCTTTTGGATGATTTTCCGCTATGTTGAATGTAAATCTAAGATTCAGCCTTTAATATCCCGGCAGTCGTGTTAGTACTTTGGCAAAATGAATCTGCTTCTTAAGAAGAGTTTTATTAACTAATATATTACTTACTTATATTTTCTTTATTTCAACATTAGCTGTCGCTTATACCGAAGCTGTGTATCTGCTGTTCTTTCAATCCACACAAGCTATCGATAGTCCAACTATGGATACATAGTGTGGTTTTCGTTGCCGTTGCTGAATACTCAACAAAGGAAGAGGTAAACTAGAACTACCTGGCACCGTTTTTATGGTCTGTACCAAGCATACACAGAGTGTATTGAGTTTGTGTAAAAAGGTAATCATAAAGTTTAAATCACGAATGCAAAAGGGTTTCGTTACACAGAAACCGAACCAACAATATCGGCAGGGAGTTGGAAGCAAACCGAACCGGTGTCTTACGAAAAAGGTTAACCGAAACGAAAACCACAAATGAAAGCGGTTCGGTTCATTTCAATGATGAGTTTGAAGACGAGTTAGATACCTTTATAATGATATTTGTACTTTAAGTATATCTCTAAGCTACAATATATTTGACTTGAGATTTCAACTGTACCTCATCGATACTGGGATTCAATAAGTCTGAAAAGAATGATTTGTCAACCATTCTATAACATGTGATGCCGCACATCTCCCGTCTTTAGATTGTATTTCTTACTGGAAGTTGCCAATTGATTTGTGTGAGTATCTGTTATAATCTATGGAACGATATTATCAAGGAGTATATTCTCCTGAATTTATATTGAAGGCTGGCAAAGAGCACGATGCTGTAGATTTCGATTTCTTGCAGTGATATCGAAATGAAGTTTAAGAATATCAAACATTTATTAAGATTTCAAAGCTATTCAACCGTTTTCTGTTTGGAGATTCAGAAAAGAAAACAGCCCTCTTTTTAAGCAAAAGAATAAGATGGAATATAAATATAAGAATTAGAATAGGAATAATAAAGAGTGAACCGAACTAAACCGAACCGTAAACGCGATTCAATTTACTAAGAAAACTATTTGCTGAACCGATGCTACTAATATACTAATAAACCGATGTTCTAATTTCTGAATATATACTGCTCAGCAGTTGAGTCGATATGGAGTAGCTATCTGTTCGTACCAGAAAACAGAGATGTCATCTCATCTCTCTTGATAAGAGTTGGAGATGCAACTTGTATGACACCCAAACTTCTTCTACTTGCAGACAGTTTAAGTTTATTTTCAATTTGAGAAAGAGCCTCATATCTCTCACAGTATTATAGATAGAAGGTTGGTATCTTCTAAACAAATTTAGTAAACAGTTTTATATATCAATACGCCGAAGGATTAATAGAGATTGAATGAAATATAGCCAAGTTATAAGCGCAACAGCAATATGCAACGCGGGCATACACTTTGGTTCATACAGAGAACATTTATATTAGTTGAACTTGACCGACTTTCCTAAGTATGTGAACACATTTCTTGAATGCAAATCTCCTCAAGTGGCTTATGCCTACAATTGAAGCAATTTCTGCATTATTCTCTTAAGGTAAAAAGTTCTTATTTCGCATTAGAAGCCTTCTTCAAGGGTTTCCACTTTCAACTTAAGAGATTTCCTTTTCAATTTGAGCCACATTTGATTACTCCCCCGTTAAGATTCACCGCTTAAGTTTTTTTTAAAAGTAGTTCACTTTCGTTTCACACTTGTTCACTTTGCATCGTTGAATAACCAAATGGTTGTTGCAGTTGACACTTCAAGGAGCCGCGAAAACTATTTTCATTTGACACCCGCGTGTTTTTGGGTTTCACACAATGATGAGAATTTGTTTCTTTTTGTTTTTGTTTTTGGTTTTTCTGGCTGATGAGCAAATCTCATTGGATGGCGCGGCACAGACACACACACACACACACACAGATGTCTTTACGTGTTTTTTTGTATATTTTTTGTTGTTGTTGTTGTTGTTCATTTTCAGTTTTTCGTAGGAAACACTTAACACTTTTTACACTCAACGGAGCATTCGGATTCGAGTCTCACTCAACCGGCATGGCTCACTCGACGACGACTGCGTCGTTGCAGGCTCTCAATTAGCCGCATTTAACACTCACACACACACACACACACACACACATGGGGCAAGGGTTGAACGCACAGCCCCCAAAAGGACTTTTTGCGCTCTCAATTTGGGCTCCACTCAAACAGGAAAGTCGGAAATTGAGCTCCGCCCCTCCAACAACTGCAGCTGCAACTGTCTGTGTGTGTGTGTGTGTGTGTGTGTGTGTGTGTGTGTGTGTGTGTGGTCAGTCCCAGGTTTTGTTGTTATTGTTATTGGGGGAGGGTTTTGTTGCTGCTTGTTGCTGGCGTGTGTGGTGGGCGGGGGGTGGGCGACCGTTTTATATTTTTGCGGCACTGATTTTATTATTATTATTTGTTGTTGTTGTTGTTGTTGTTGTTGCTGTTGCTGTTGCCACATTTTGCGGAGTGCACCACATTTTTGTGTGCAATTTTTAGTTAAATTATTTTTACACCCAAAATAATAGGAACAGGAATCAAGTCAAAAACTGAAACGAGAACTGGCCAAATGTAGCACATTCGATGGCATTTCAGCTTTTTAGGCCCAGCAGTTTGCCTCTGTGTGTGTGTGTGTGTTTGAGTGTGTGTGTGTGTGTGTGCGTACTTGCACTTTTTGCCAAACTGCATTTGGTTTTGTTGGTCGTGTTGCTGCTGTTGCAACCTTGCAACAAAGTGGCAAGTGCAGATTTGAAGTTATTACGAAAAACTAACCAACATTTTGTGGGTTTGAAGTTGTGTGGAATAATATTGGTAGACCTAAAAAGCCTTTGCTATGGTTGCCTGTTGTGCTAAATATTTGTGTAGCTGCATGTTTTTTGTTCTACCTCCACCCCCCCTCTTCACCCATCAGGGCCTTGGGTTAGGGGTATGAAAGGTGTTAATGCAGTAGAATTGGTCACAGTGGTCAAATATGTATGGGCAGTGCAAAACGAACCCTCTGCCATGGCAGTTCTCGTTTAAGTTCTCCACTTGAGGCTAGATTATTGACTTAAGAACCACATACTTGCTGAGTTAAGGCACTTTGGTGAATATGTAACCTAAAGTTGGAATATACATATATACATATATTTCCACCAAATATGATTTAAACTAGAGCCTGAGAGATCAGATAGAATCCTTTACAACTTCATTGAACCAACTGTGAAACTAAAAGTACATCATCCATTGTGAAGGGCTTACACTTTATACAAGAGGTCACCTTGCATATTTTAAGTCTTGGAAACTTTCATTGAAAAGATTTAAATACATATATTTAGGCAGAGCCTAACCCTGAGCCAAATACAACCATATAGGAACAGGTTTCAGGCCAAACTTATGTAAATAATAACTAAAATCATCAAAAACGATAGTTTTTCGAAACAAAAACGATGGTTTAGCGAAATAAAAATGATAATTCAGCGAAATAAAAACAATAATTCAGCGAAACAAAAACTATAGTTTCTAGAAACAAAAAAGTATAACTTTTTGGAAACACAGACAATAGTTTTATGCAATAAAAATAGAGGAAAGTTAGCTTCCGCTTGTCCGAAGTTTGTATACCCCTGCAGAACATTTTTAAACCCTTGCAGAGGGTATATTGAAATTGTCCAAATGTTTGTAAAGCACAGGAGAAAACATTTCCGACCACATGAAGCATATAAATTCTCGATCAGCATAACAAGCTGAGTCGATATAGCCATGTACGTCCGTCTGTCTGTTTCTATGCTAACTCCTCCGTCAGTTTTAAAGCTTTGGCGACCAAACTTTGCACCAAGTCTTCTGGTACAAATACGCTGCACATTTGTCGACACCGGACGGATCGGATGACTATAACATATAGCTGCCATAGGAACGAACGGTCGAAAAACTAGTTTTAGTGAGAAAAACTTGTTTGTTTTTAATGCAAACGATTTCAAACTCCGTTTTTACTAGTTTGAAATGCTTTTTCATGATTCTGCCAAGTTTAGTTGAAATCGGACATCTATATAGTATAGCTGTCATAGAAAAGTAAGGTTAGAAAAATAGTCCTAGTAGGAAAAACTTTTTTAATTTCAAAGTAAACCTCTTTACAATTGACATATATTTGTTTTATAAACTTTCACACAATTCCACAAAATTTGGTCCAAATCGGTTGACTATATCCTGTAGCTGCCATATGAATGATGGGTCGAGAAACTAGTTTTAGTGAGAAAAACTTTTTTGTGTTCAAAGATAACGCCTCCAAACTTTGTATTTGTTAGTTTGCTATGCTTTCCCATGATTTTACTAAGTTTGGTCAAAATCGGACATTTGTATGGTACAGCTGTCATGGAAAAGTAGGGTCTGAAAAGCAGTCTTACTGAGTAAAACTTTTTTGTTTTCAATGCAAACGTCTCCAAACTCCATATTTACTACTTTTTAGTGCTTCTTTATAATATTGCCGAATTTGGTCGAAATCGGACGTCTATATAGTATAGCTGTCATACAAAAGTAGAGCCAGAAAAGTGTTTTATGGAGCAAAACTTGTTGGTTTTCAGTGGAAAAGTCCTTCAAAAGAGTAAAAAAAAAACGTGCTGCAAGGGTATACAAATTTCGGCCGAACCGAAGTTAACTTTCCTCTATTTTCGTACTTCAGATTGCCACTTCTGACACTTTTTGAAGAATTCTTCAGTACTGAAACGTAAATGTTTAATTTATTGTTGAACTTAAATCCAGCTCAATCCTGTGGGGGGTTGAATATCTCCTACAATTTGTATATTCGTAAAGATCGGATAATAAATGGCAGAGTTAAAAAAACGTTGCATACTTATGTGAGCCGCATGAGGTTATTAAACACTTAACTGCCTTGAGTAACGGGTATTTTGAAGTCGGACTTTAACTTACGCTCTCATTTTTTGAGTATATTGAGTAAATCATCAATAATTTTCCAACCAAAAACAAAAAAGATTGTTGAAAATAGTACATAAAGCCATGAAGCCAAGAACTTAGGTCTCATAGAAGTCGAAACGGAGTCTTACACTTAAGGAAGGGTAAGAATCTACAGACTAGGGGGGTTGATTTTTTGAAAAACATCAAAATCGAGCTTAATATATATCAATATATAGATAAACTGTTATTTCCTGCCGCCTACTTCAATCACTGAACAAATCTTAAAGAATATTTATGCAATTATACTGCAAAAAACCATTGTTAGCACAGTTTTCCCCCTCGTTTTCGTCTTCAAATGACTACAAAGAAATGTGAAATGAAACCTCAACTCCCAGAGATAAAGAATATCTTAAGATTGGCAGCGGAAACTGCAAAACTATCAGACTTCTACCGAACTCTTTCGCCCATTCACATAATTTAATAGACACATCAAACTCTGCTGCAATCTACCAGCAAAACTGACCAAGACAACATCAAACACACAATTTGCAGAAGAATACCAAAAAAAAAATACAAAAAAAAGGGGAAAAATTGGCGAAAACCGCCAAACACACACGCAAACAAAAACAAGGCCCAAACAAATGCAACACAGCGGCAGCAACAGCAACAGCAACAGCAAAACTCAGTTGCATTGTGAAAGCGAAAAAATTACGAAACCAAAAATCAGCAACCAAATATGTGGTTGCCACCAACAAAAGGCCCAAACAGACAACATGATGCCCCTTTGAGTGGAGCGGGAGGGTGGACTGGGGGATGGGTCTGGTTCTGGTTCTGGTTCTGGGGATGATGATGATGGGGCGGCTAGCCAAGCCGAGTCAGGTGAGTTGTTTGGCGGTTTCTTTTTTTCCATCGAGTCGGCGTCAAAGGCCGCAACAGACAGTCCGAGAGAGAGAGAGAGACACGCTGCACTCTGGATGTGCGGACAATGCAATGCACAATCCCGGATCCCACACACAACCAATGGAACCGTATAATAAACATGCGAGAAAAGCGTGTCCCGGGTTGGGGTTTTTCCTTCTTCTTTTTTTTTCGTTGTTTCCTCTTTTTTTTGTTGTTTTTTTTTTTATTTTGTTTTGTGTGTATTTTGGTGAATGGCCTCTGCTCCTCCATAACAATAAGCGAAGCGGGCTGATGATGACGATGCAACCACGTGGTGGGTGGGTAGGGGGGGGGGGGGTGCCATCATGACAGCTGTACAAACGCAGACCGACAAACAAGGCTGGAGACCTGGCAGGACGCGTTTGGTCAGTCGACTGGTTTCCGTTGCATACGCCGCGTTTGGCAGCCAGCAAAAAGAACACGAAAAATCAATAAAAACGCATCAAAAAAGGAAGACAACCAACTGCAGGGCAGGTCCTTATAAATATCCGTGCGTTTTTTTTTTACACAGTCCAACTTGTTGACAATAACGTGTTGGCCAAGGACCCGGGCGACCCCTCTCAATCGCCTGGTTTCTTGCTCCTTTTTGGGGTTTTGCATTTTGAGGCCAACATTGAGGCCACACACTGAGGTGAAGGAGGGTGGTGACGGGGACGGTGGCCGGGGGGGGGGGGGGGGGATGTAGGCCTGAAAAGTGTTCCTGTTCCTGGTGGCTCGTCCTGTTGTTGTTGTTGTTGTTGTTGTTGATTTTTTCGGCCTTGTTTGTTTGGCCTGGCGTGCGTGTAAATTTATGACGCTGGTTAAGTAGTTTGGGTGCGTCCAAGTTAAACGACCAAAACGGATACCCCTTTCGGAAGGACCAAAGGGGTAGATGTGACACTTTAAGGCAGTGATCAAGTGGCTGGGCTTGCAAATCTTTAACTTAACTCAAAGCTAAGATTAGATTTTATTCCCTTTGCTTAAATATTCTCCCAAAATAATCTTTTTTGCACAACAAACCATTTTCCGACCAACTATTCCTATGGGAGCTGTGTGATACAGTCAACCGATTTGTACAAAAACTTGTAGAACTTAGTTAGAGCAGTTAAAACAAACAAATACAAAATTTCAGCGAGCTACCATTGAAAACAAAAAAGTTTTTCTAACTAAAACTGCTTTTCAGACCCATATTTTGTATGGCAGCCACACCATATAGTTGTCCGATTTTCATCAAACTTCGCCAAGTTATAAAAAGACATAGAAAACCTGTGAATACAAAGTTTGGCGAAGTTTCCATTGAAAAGAGAAAAGTTTTTTTCACTAAAACTAGTTTCCGGATTGATTGTCGCCATGGGAGCTATGTGATATGGTCAACCGATTTGTACAAAAATTTGTAAAATTAGCAAAAAGCATTAAAAACAAACAACTACAAAATATCAGCATGCTTACATAAAAAACAAAAAAGTTTTTCTAACTAAAACTGCTTTTCAGACCTATCTTTTTTATGGCAGCTATACAATATAGCTGTCAGATTTTCATCAAATTTGGCAGAATTATAAAACAGCATAGAAAACATATGAATACAAAGTTTGAAGACGTTGCCATTGAAAAGAAAAAAGTTTTTCTCACTAAAACAAGTTTCCGGACCGATTGTTCCTATGGGAGCTATGAGATATAGTCGTGCGATCCGTTTGGTTCCAACATATTAGTAGAGTGCAGCGAAAAGCAGACTCTGTGCAAAATTTCAGCTCGATAGCTTAAAAACGGAGAGAATAGCTTACATAGAAACAGACAGACAAAGCTCAATCGACTCAGCTCGTCACCCTGATCAAGCATATATATAGTTTATGGGGTCGGAAATGAATATTTCTATGCGTTGCAAACTTATAGGCAAAATTATATTACCCTTTGCAAGGGTATAACGAAATACGAGCTTTTTGAACACTCAGAATACTCTTCTCCTGTCCATTTTTGACTTACCTGCAAAGTTCATACTGCTTTGAGCAGCACACAAAGCTTGCTCTCCTAACCATTTGATGTTGACAGAGGTCTTAGGTTCCATAATCAGCTAGAACGTTTACCCCTAGATCATCTTTACTTCAGGTGTTACGTAAACCGATTGAACACTTTCATTAAGGATTTTTAGATTTTATTAGCTTAGTCTTACTTAGAACATTTCACTATTTGTCTTTACTTTATATGCAGTTTATACTGACTTTATGTGGCAGAGCTTAAACGCCACTTGACTAAAATCAAAGAAACTACAAAGAATTGTTGCGATTCACGATGCGCGGGGAAAGCACGTAGGCGATCGACTGATGCTGTTTACAGAATTCACAAGCGGGATACACACTTGAGAAAGCTGATGGCAAAGAACAAGAGAGCAAGAGAGCGTGTTATGTTTACAATGCTGGATACACACCTTAGCAACATGTGTATATACAATTTGTTGTCCTACTCTTGCCCGGCGGCCATGACTGTTGACAACATTGCGAGTGACTTGAGCCGCAGCCGGTGTTTATCGATCTTCGCTTTGGCAGCTCACACCAAGGCATACATACAAACATACTTAGCTCTCACATATGCTTCCACATTTGTACACAACAGAGTAATGAGAGCGGGAGAGTAATGAATTTGTGCGTCGCTTACAACTGTTCTTCCCAGACTGACTTTCAAGCATTTAGCCAAGAAAGAGAGCAATGAAGTGCTTTCAACTCACTTCATTCAATGCTGGCGTCAACCACAGTACCATTGAACTGGCGTTCCTTCAGATTTGGGCACCAAATGCTAAAATAATGGTACTCCGCCTCGATAAGCCCTTTGGAGACTAGTTTTAGAAACGAAAAAATAGTAAAAAAAGTTAACTTGACGTTTATATACCCTTAAAGCACGTTGTCCTAACTCATTTGTAGGACATTTCCACTGAAAACCAACAAGTTTTTCTTCTTAAGACTGCTTTTATGACTCCGCTTTTGTATGACAGCCATACTATATAGATGTCCGATTTCGACCAAACTTGCTGGAATTATGGAAAAGCATAGCAAACTAAGAAATACATAGTTTGGAGGCGTTATCTTTCAAAACAAAAAAGTTTTTCTCACTAGAACTAGTTTTTCGACCGATCGTTCCTATGTCAGCTATTTGCTATAGTCAGCCGATTTGGACAAAACTTTGAGGAATTGTGTGAAAGCTTATAAAATGAATATATGCCAATTTTTAAGAGGCTTACATTGAAAACAAAAAAGTTTTTCCTACAAAGACTACTTTTTATACCCTGTTCCCATTGAAAATGTGAAAAGGGGGATCATGAAGTTGTGCGAATGTATGTTACAGGAAGAAGGAAACATTTCCGACCCCATAAAGTATATACTATACATATATCCTTGATCAGCATGAACAGCCGAGTCGATATAGCCATGTCCGTCTGTCCGTCTGTATGAACGCCTCGATCTCAGAGACTATAAGAGATAGAGCCACAAACTTTTGCATGAAGTTAGACTTATGCTGTACGCAGATCAAGTTTGTATCAGATTTCGAAAATTCCACCCCGTCCCCCTTTTATACCCAAAAAACCTAGACCTCCTCTAGAAATCCTAGACCTAAATAGCCGTCAGATGCACAATTTTAAAGTTAGAGCCTCGTGGTTTGGTCTACATCAAGCTAGGCCTAATATTAATCTATTCTGAGAAGTACTGAAAAACACCGGAGTTATAGGCGAAACAGTTGAGCTGATAAGAGCACCCCCGCATCAGGACTAGAAAAAAGTGTTGCCTACATTTGGGATGATTCATCTTCCAAAATTGAAAAACAAATGAACAGGGTATTTTGTGGTCGGGAAACTCGACTACAGCGCCCTTACTTGTTTATTTTTTTTGCACATTTTCCTTTGTTGAGTTTTTGGGGCTGGGGTCGGTGGTCGGTTATGGGGGGGGGTGTGGGGAGGGGTGTCCTTATGGTCACGCATATATGTATGCATGTATGTGCATATATATATTTATGCCTGCCTGCAGGCGATGCAGTATATCTGTTTGGCAATTTTTCAACAGCTTGTTAACATTTTGTCGCCTATCAATGAGAATGCAATGACCTGTACACCGCAGGACACGGGCGGAACTTCAGGTAAACCTTCTTGCTCCTTTTTTTTTTTGGATGGGAGGGAGGGGAGGTCGGAGCATGGAGCGGGTGTTGGACGTTAATGAAGTGTTACTTGAGAGCTCATTATGCTTTTTGCTCACGTTTTTAATTTTTAATTGCATTTTGTGTGCGTCCCCGGATTCGTCCTTTCATTAAATGCGCCGCAGGGCAAGCGATTAAAATGACCGCCGAGCAGCAAATCGAATTAATTTTTGTAACGTGCAAAAGTTTCTCTCGCTCGGGATCGCCGTCGCATTAAATCCTTTTGCCGCAGGACACATTTAAGTTGCTGATTAAGCGCTCTCGCTTATTATATACTTCATTGGCATTTTGCTGTACATTATGTGCTTAAAGCACATAAAGATGTAATGACCCGTACACAGAGAGGGCGAGCACCTGCCGGACGTGCTTAATCAACTGCAGGCTGTATGTGGGCGTTTGGGCGTGTGGGCGTGGCCGGGGTGTACTTTTAAATGCTTTTAATTGAACCAAAAAGTGAGCAAAAAAAAAAAAAAAATGGCACGAATCAGAGCGACAGCAGCCATATTTTTTAATGAATATTGAGGATTAAAGGAATTTGCGGATTTTCATTGAATTATGCACTTTTTGGTCCTGCTGGGCCCCCTCCCCCGTCACCCGCTCCAGCTACCCTGCACTGTGCTGTGCTGTGCTGTGCTGTGTCGCGACTGGCTGCGGTTGGCAGGATCCGCTGCATATATCGTATATTTCTTTGTCGCCCGCGATGATTTATTAAGTCATTAGCACTTGTGCGGCTCCTGCCCACGCAGGATGCAGCCAGGATGCGGATGTGTATGTACCATGTACAATGCATATGTGTGTGTGTGTGTGTGTGTGTGTGTGTGTCCCCCATCACACCCACCGACCAACCATACAACTTGTAATTCTTATTAATTGTGTTGTTGCTGCTTTTGTTGCATATTTTTCAGCCGCCGCGACAGAACATTAATGCTCTCGTCCTGCCTGCTGCATAAACATTAACATTTTCCCATAGAAAGTTCACTTTTGGGGAGTTTAAATTAAACTTTAGCTCAAGTCAACACCCAAAAGTATGCTTCAAGTCTACTTAAAGCAGCTTTGAAACAGCTGTACAGACATGAGTTTTGCTGGTTTTTCAGTTCTTGTCAGCACTTGGGTTGATCAAACCTAGAGATAATCCAGGAGCTCACAGTAGCTGATTACATGTTTGACAGCTCACGATAGAAACTATTGGTTAAGCCAAGGAACTTGATTCATTTCAATATAAAGGAAGACTCCTAAGAATCACCGAATCAAGGACGACTGTAGTAAGGAACCACACCGAAGCCCCTTAATGATAATGGTTCGGTTCGGTTCGGTTCATTTCAAAGAACACTTTGAAAGTTATTCAACTAACTTTTAAGGAACATGCTGCAGGTGTTCTAGACATTCCCTTTCTGCAATTGTACTCTCTACTTATAGTCTATCTGTCATCAGATTTCAGCAAAGCTTTGGATACTGTCAATCATGAGCTACTCATGCACAAACTGTGCTTTCTTGGCTTTGTGTCCAAGTTACTTAATTGGCTCCAGGTGTTTCCCAAGACAGTCACCTGAGACTTCTAATCTTTAACTCATTTGTATGCCCCTGCAGAGGACATTAGTTTGTAACGCTTAGAAGGAAGCAACTCCGACCACATAAAGTATATATATTCCTAAACAGCACAACCAGCTGAGTTGATCCTTCTGTTTCTATGCCATCAGCTACTTCAGTTTGAAAGCCATCTTGACCAAAGTCTTCTTGTACAACTACACTGCACATTTGTCCAAACCGGCCGGATCGATTGACCTTAGCATATGGCTGTCATAGCAACAATCGTTCGAAAAACTAGTTTTAGTGAGAAAAACTTTTTTGTTTTAAATGAAAACGCCGCCCAACCTTGGCTTAACTTTGTTTGCTAGGCTTTCCCTTGATTTTACTAAGTTTGATTGAAATCGAACATATATAGAGTATAGCTGTCGTAGAAAGGTAGTAGTTTTAGTGAGAAAAACTTTTTTGTTTTTCATGTAAATATTCTTAAAATTGAAACAAATTCATTTAATATGCTTTTACACAGTTCTACAAAGTTTGCTTAAAATCGGATGACTATAGCATATGGCTGCAGTACGAATGATAGGTCGAAAAAGTAGTTTTAGTGAGAAAAACTTTTTTGTTTTCTAGGGAAATGCCTCCAAACTTTGCATTTCTTAGTTTGATATGCTTTCCCATGATTCCATTAATTTTGGTCGAAATCGTACATCTATATAGTATGGCTGTCATACAAAAGTAGAGTCTGAAGAGTTGTCTTAGTGAGAAAACTTTTTTGTTTTCTATGAAAATGTTCCTAAAATTGGCATTTATCAATGATCAATCACTTTTACACAATTCTACAAAGTTTTGGCCACATCGGATGACCATAGCATATGGCTGTCATATGAACGATTGGTCGAAAAACTAGAACATGCATATGGTCTAGCTCCCAAAGAAAAGTAAGCTTCGAAAAGTAGTAGTTTCTACCAGAAAATTAAGAGATTTGAATTTTGATTTCACCCATAGCCCCCATGCTTGCCGATGTAATGCTTCAGTGAGTGTCAGAGGAAGCACTCAGAGAAAAAATAGAGAATTTCATACTTGGATCAAGAATTTTCGAGATCAATAGTTCGATAAGAGTGAAAATTCTCGATGCAAGTATGAAATTCTGTAGAAATAGAGATTAAATAGAGAATAGAGAATTTCATACTTGGATCAAGAATTTTCGAGATCAATAGTTCGATAAGAGTGAAAAATCTCGATCCAAGAGCGAAATTCTTGATCCAAGTATTAATTTTTGATCCCGGTTTTCTTGATCCAAGAGCTTCAATACTTGATCCAAGTACGAATCAGTCTCAAATCAAGCACAAGAGTTCTTGGATCATGTGCTAAACATACTCGTTTTCAAGATTGCTCAATTTTGAATCAAGAGCAAAAAACCTAGAATGTACTTCCTATTATCAAGAGCTCATCACATTCAAGAGTAAGATCGTTTACTCTTAAATCAAGAGCTTCAGAGATTCCAAGTAGATTTTTCCATTTTGTTTAAATGTATTTCATGGAAAACTAATTGTTGAGCCATGTTGAATCTTTTAGCCGGCTTGAGGAATACACACCTCAAAGCAGCATCCGTCCTTCTGTGTCAACTATCAGTCGAACAGAGGTCTCTGCATGCCATAACAGGTTGAGAATTCCAAAGCAACATGAGTGCAAAAATACATTACGCTCTCCGTTCGATAGCTTCCCCACACCCCTCTCCCATATAATACAAAACTGTAAGAGCAGACTCAAAGTTATGCTCTCAAATGTGCTTGCTCTCCTCTCTCAGTTTCTATACCACACTTCCCTCGCCCAAAAGCACCAAGCTAAGAACGTATTTAGCTCGACTTCAAGAGCGAAATTCTTAAAAAATTTAAGAACGAATAAATATATATTTTCAAGAGCGTTCGTTCTTAAGTTATTCGTTCTACTTTTTTCTGAGTGTACCTGCTGCTTGTTGTATTGATGAAAGATTTCACTTGTTGAATGGAAACACTATTGTGGAAGTATATAGATTGTATTCTTCTATGGTGGTCAGCAGGTTTATCATTAATATTTGAGTTAAGATTTCATTTGTTCTTAGTTTGAGCTTTAATTTTAAAGATTTCCTGCTGCTTGTCATAATTAAAAATTGTTGCCTATTAATGCAAACAAAATGGACAACGTTGTGTGTTTGAATGGGCTACGTGGGATCGAGTGGTGAATTGAGTTGGCAAAGGGGTGGGGGTGGGGGGGGAGGGATTGGGGGGGTTGGCTGGCAATTATTGTAGCATTGTGTTGTTGTTGTTGCTGCTGTTGTTGTTGTTGTTGTTGTTGTTGTTGTTGTCTTCGTCTGGTTTGTTTTTGTGCGAATGCAACTTTTATCGATTTAAATTAAAAACGCATTGCTGCAAATTGTAAAAATTATTGTGCGTCTGCCGCTGTGTGTGTGTGTGTGTGTGTGTGTGTGTGTTTGTGTGCCAGGAAACGCCAGCACATTAAGTTTGTAGGCCTGGTCCTGGTGGCTGCTGCTGCTGTCGGTGGCCGCCGCCGCCGCCATGTCCATGTCCATGTCATTGGCCGGAGCAATGCGGAAAATCGCATTTTCTCATTTGGCTTCTGTCATGCAAAAATATCAAAAGCGCGCTGCGAAAATCTCGTTTATTTTTCACACGCATTTCTGACATTCAGCTGTCCCCTCGACGAGGCAAACGAAACATATTTCTTTAACGCCTCACAAATTGGCTTAAAGTTGGCTGAATGTGTCACAGAATATAGAGAGAGAGAGAGGAAAACACACACACACACACACACACACACTAAATGTTTGCCATAAATATGAATTAAATTAAATATTATAAAATGAGCCGTTCAAATGTCGTCCTGCATTAGGATCGGATCGGATTGAAAAGAGAAAAGAAGACAAAAAAAAAAGCATTGCCTACATTTCAGCGCGGGCTGCACAATTTTCCGTTTGTTATTGCAATTTGTTTTGTTTTTGATTTGACTGCCAGGCCGCATGTGTGTGTGTGTGTGTGTGTGTGTGTGTGTGTGAGTGTGTGTGGGAGTGTGCGTGCGTGTGTGTTTGTTTCATTTTATTATTTTTTCTCTTTTGCGGTCAACGAGTTGGTTGACCACTTTCAAATACAACCCACTGTCCACAAGCCCTGCCACGCCCACAGCAGGCAAAACAACCAACTTGAGCTCGCTCGCTCTCTTTCTCTCCCTGTCTCTTTTATACATGTTGTTGTTGTTGTTGTTGTTGTTGATTCACATTTGTTTTTTTCAGTTGATTTAAAGCGTTTAACACCCATTTTTTCATTTGTTATTGCTGTTGTTTTTCCTCTCTCGTGCTGTTTTTTTTTTCACTTTTTTTTTTTTTTTTTGTTAGTTGTTGGCCCGTTTGGTTAACCGTTGAATTATCAATTTCGTGGTAGAACTTGCGGTACATAAGTGCGGTTCACCAATGAGTTTTCCAAGGTATCAGATATACTGCCGCCGCCGCTGCCGACGCCGACGCCGCCGCCGCCGCTGCTGTTTGCCAACTCATTGTTGTTATTTGTCAGGCCGAAATTAATACGTTAAATTTTAATTAATTACATTAAGTAAAAATTGTTCACTGCATTGCATTTTTGACATGTGAAGTGGGTCATTAAACGGTGTTGTATTTTATGCCACCATTTTCTTTTTTTTTTTGTACGATTTGAATTGCCCAGGTGGCAGGTGTGTAAATTGTTGTTGTTGCCATTTGAGTGAGGAATTGACTTAAGTAAACAAATTTTTGCTAGCAATTTGATGCCAATTTATAACAATTTTGCATATATTTTGCTTAATTTTTACCAGGGATGCAAACCACTCAAAAATAAGGACGGGTTCGGTTCAGTGGTTCACACAGTTTCTGAACCGCCGGTTCGGTTCATTACATGGTTTTTGGAGCTAGCTGAACCGCGGTTTCGGTTCGGTTCAGTGGTTCATAAAGGCACATTATGAAATATTATGATTGTAGTAATGTGACTTGTCGAATACTTTTGAAATTTAATTCTTATAATCCATTTAAATATTTTTAAAATCTTTAGAAGAATGTCCAATGCTTACTATGTCGGATTTCCAGGAGTCGTATATAAGTTCCTAGATGAATACTCTCGAAAATTGAGAATGTTTGCTAGAAAAAAATACGTACTATGCATCTTAATTATTAATTTATCATATCCCTTAAGTTAGGCTCAGAACTGAATCATAGCTGAATCAGCTCAGAAATGAAAGGGCTGGTCCTGAATTCATGACATAATTTTTATGAATTTTAGCCAAGGATTTTACTCTGACATGTCCTACTACATCATGACCTTAGTTGATTTTAGGCATGATTTCAGTCAGAGAACTGAACCGAACCGAACCGTTTTTATTTGTGGTTTTCGGTTCGGTTCAGCAATTCTGAAAGGAAGCCGGTTTGGTTTGCGGTTCGGTTCACCGGCTGGAATAAGCGGTTCGGTTCGGTTTAAAACCGGTTCGGTTCAGAACCGGTTTGCATCCCTGATTTTTACCGAAAATTATTCAATGTATATTTTTATATGATTATTTTGCCCAAAAGTTTGCAACGCTTAGCTACATTCATTTCCCACATCATAAGCCATATATATATATTCTGGATCAGTGTGGCCAGCTGCGTCGATTCAGCATTGTCCGTCCGTCTGTCTGTCTGTCTGTTTCTATGCAAACTTATCGCTCAGTTTTGAAGCTATCAAGCTGAAATTTTGCACAGAATCTTCTTTTACTCGCACACTACTTATATAATGGAACCGACTGGATTGCAGAACTATATCTCATAGCTGCCATAGGAACCATCGTTCGGAAAACTAGTTTCAGTATGAAAAACCTTTTTTCTTTTTAAAGGAAACCTCTTCAAACTTTATTATCATAAGTTTTCTATGTTTTTCCATAATTCTAACAAGTTTTATTATAATCGTAGAACTATATGGTATAGCTGACATACAAAAGATAGGTCAGAAAAAGAGTCTTAGTTAGAAAAACTTTTTTGTTTTTGATGGTAGCATCCTGCAACTTTGTATTTGTTTATATCACCTGCTTTCACCTAATTTTACAAGTTTTTGGCCAAATCGGTTGACTATATCTCATAGCTCCCATAGAAACAATCGTTCGGAAAACTAGTTTTAGTATGAAAAACTGTTTTCTTTGCAATGGAAACGTTTCCAAACTTTGTTATCATAAGTTTTCTATGTTTTTCTATGATTCTACCAAGTTTAATGAAAATCGGTCAAGTATATGGTATAGCTGCCATACAAAAGATAGGTCTGAAAAACAGTCTTAGTTAGAAAAACTTTTTTATTTTAAATGGTAGCATCCTGCAATTTTGTATTTGTTTGTTTCACCTGCTTTCACATAATTTAACAAATTTTGGGCCAAATCGGTTGACTATATCATATAGCTGCCATAGGAACCATCGTTCGGAAAACTAGTTTTAGTATGAAAAACTGTTTTCTTTGCAATGGAAACGTTTCCAAACTTTGTTATCATAAGTTTTCTATGTTTTTCTATGATTCTACCAAGTTTAATGAATATCGGTCAAGTATATGGTATAGCTGCCATACAAAAGATAGGTCTGAAAAACAGTCTTAGTTAGAAAAACTTTTTTATTTTTAATGGTAGCATCCTGCAACTTTGTATTTCTTTGTTTCACCAGCTTTCACAAAATTTTAAAAATTTTTGGCCAAATCGGTTGACTATATCTAATAGCTCCCATAGAAACAATCTAGTTTTAAAACTAGTTTTAGTATGAAAAACTTTTTTCTTTGCAATGGAAACGTTTCCAAACTTTGTTATCATAAGTTTTCTATGTTTTTCTATGATTCTACCAAGTTTAATGAAAATCGGTCAAGTATATGGTATAGCTGCCATACAAAAGATGGGTCTGAAAAACAGTCTTAGTTAAAAAAACTTTTTTGTTTTTAATGGTAGCATCCTGCAATTTTGTATTCGATTGTTTCACCTGCTTTCACCTAATTTTACAAGTTTTTAGCCAAATCGGTTGACTATATCATATAGCTGCCATGCGAACGATAGGTCGAAAAATGAGAAAAGGATTATTTTTTGACTAAATATTTTTATAAAAACTTCGGCACAGACGAAGTTAGCTTACTTGCCCGTACTCAATCTGAAAAAGGCAGAATTTCAAGCTAGAATCAACAATGTTTAGTGTCAGAAGTTCAATAAGTATCTAAATTCTTAATCCAAGAGCAAAATTCTTGGTACAACAGCCTGTAAGAAGTATGAAAGCTGTTGATCTAAGAGCAAAATTCTTGTTTCAAGAGCTACAATACTTAAATCAAGTTCGAAACATACTCAAATTAAGTAGTCAAAGTCTTAAATCCAATACTTAATGTAACCCCAACCCTATATTGTTCATTCAAGAATCAACAACTTAGTGCATTTGTCCAAAAACCAAGAATTTTTCATTCTTATGTGTAGAGCTCATTAAGTTCAAGAGTCATATTCACAGAGTAGAGTTCACATCACGAGCTTCGCAGTTGCAGAAGTAAGTAAGCACATATTCCAAACAAACCATAATCTAAAATCACTTGTTGTGAACTTTTTTAAGCCATTTCTATAACCCTTTCTCTTTATCTCCCTTAAATCCTTTCTCTATATGAGTATGGACACCGCACAACAGCAAATATCAAAAGTAGCTGTTGATATGCAAGGCATTAAGGTGACTTTTCAAACTCTACTCGACTTTAGTAAGGCATTTGACAGAGTAAGCCACGAAATACTAGTAGAAGTACCAGTAAGTTCGTAAAATTCGTATCGGATGAATATGTATAGGAACTTCTTTCAATCCCACAGCGTTCAGTATTGGGCCCTGTACTATTTTCTATTTATGCGAATGACCTTCCCAAATCTTGATGTATGAGTGATGTACATTCATATGCATGCAGATGATGCACAAGTGTATGTCAGCCGCTTGTTAAGTAGAATCTGCCATTGTATAAATATTTGTAATTCTGATTTGATACAGGTTTCGGAATGGGCAAACCCAAAAATCCTATCAAATTTCATTACAGAACATGTACAAAAACTTCAAATAGATAATGAGATCATTGAATATGTTGAAAAAGCAGAAAATTTGGTTCACACTTTTAATATTAATAATACTTGCAACATGAAAGTATTGAATAATAATGTAAGAAACTCCTTGTAGCACTGGCAAGATGAAGTAAAGTGATCTAAATGAATAAAGACATCTCCATGCATCCATCTGTTAGGGTATTTTAAAGTCGTGGCTGTCGACTACAGTGCCTTTACTTCTATGTTTCAATATAATATATACAAAGTTATTTTATGAAACTATGTAGCTAGTTTACAAAGCAGTATCACACTTCAACTGCTTGCCAACAATGCCATAACTGCTTGGGAATTTCAAAGCAACTTGAGAGCAAAAATCGATCGCTGCATAGTTTCAACGCACACTTCTCTTCCCAAGAAAAACAAAACTTGAAGAGCGGGCTCTAAGTTTTTTATCTCAAATGTGCCTAGCTTTAACTCTCCCTCGTAAGCACAAAAACAAACTAACAACGATTTGAGCTTGATTTTAAAAGCAAAATTCTTGAAAATTCTACAACGAATAACCATATTTGCAAGTGCTGCTACTGGAAGGGTTTCCATTGGGTTTTCATTTACTCTACTCTTCATTTTGACAAAACCATAAAAGTAGTAGAGAAGGCTTACATGCACTCAGATGAAGTGTTATGTTGGGCCAGTCAAAATCAGAGCTGTGTCAGCCTGAGCAAATCAGTTTAATTATGTTCATAGAACTGCTGTCATACATTCTCTATATGTATATATATATATATATACCTCTTCTAAATGTTTATTTTGTAGTCAAAAATAATTCTTCTACAATTGCACAAATTCCATTTGACATTTACATATTTAATGTTTGTTCAATGTGGCCAACAGATGTGGCACATTAAATCACAGAAATATATTTTTGTTTTATACAAAACTGGAGACATTTTCCACACTTTTAAACAACTAATGAAGCAATTCGAATGTAGCTATAAACACGAATTCTCAGATCGGTTTGACTTTCAACTTTCAACTATTATAAGTTGATGAATAAAGTTTAAATATCATTTTATAACTTATAGTAATTCTTAATAGTATGGAAACCTAACTGAATTGAAGCATCAACGCATTGATGATGCCACTTCTGATCATGTATGCAACAAGGAATGTTTTTGATGACGATTGTGACTATTTTGGCATTACTTTTATTACAGCAGAAATACATCATAAAGTGGCATTGAGCTGGATGAAGTGAAAGAAACCCCTCTTTTCAATGCCACAATGTTATTACGTAGATTTCAAAATATTACCCAAGTTGTATGCTTTAATGTCAAATCTAAATCTGACCTGCTGGTTTCCCTTAGAGTTTTGTGACACAAATGGACAACAAAATGTTAAGCTAATGTTATATAACATATTTGAGAAAGTCAGAGTAGATAAAGACCAAGTTCCCCTTTAAGGTAAATGATCGTTAAGAAACGGTCAAATATGAATTATGCTTGGACAATGCAAGTTTAGTATGTTAGAGCAAAGATTTATAGATGACTATCCATTAATATTTGGTAAGAGGCAAAGGAAGAGTTCAAACATAACAACATAACTTTCGTTAATCTGATTATCTCATAAGCGGCATAACAGAACAAACGGTAATGAATTTAGCCCATTTTGTACTTAAACTTAACATTTCAAATATGATTCGTGCTTGGGTGAACTTTTTTTAAGTAAGAAACAAGAATTGTTTAATAAGACTACCTTCAAAAAGTGTGCAATGGAAAATGAAAACTATTCTTATGCAAGGTTTTTGCGCTTGGTCAATTGTATGTGGCATGTTCCCGTGTGGGCTTTATTTGTGTTGACGCCTGTTAACATATCGCTAAGTGTGGTATATCACAAAAGAGCAATTCAAGTGACAAAATACTTAGATTCTTAAAAACAAAATGTCCTACTGGAACCGTTGAACTTTTTTAATTAAAAATTCAGAACTTAAGTTTAGCCATATTCATATGCTGTGAAACGTGGTTCTAGTATTTTTCTGTGGGTCAATTGTATGTGGCATGTTCCCGTGTGGGCTTTATGTGTTCTGACGCCTGATAAAAAAAATTGCAAAATGTGGTATATCAGAAGAGAGCAATCTATACTTAGCTTCTTCAAAACAAATGTCTTACTGGAACCTTTGAACTTCATAACTTAAATTTCAAAACTGAAGTTTAGCTATTTTCATTGACTGTAAGGCAGTATCGCACTCGCTGTGCCTTCTACTTTGATTCTAGTTTATAGTTTTAGTGTTTGTCTTTTGTTAGATTGTATGTGGCATGTTCCCGTGTGGGCTTTAATTGTCGTATATCACATGAGAGCAGTTCGTACAGCAAAATACGTAGCTTCTTTAAAACAAATGTCTTACTGGAACCTTTGAATTTCAAAAAGTCAGTTTCAAAACTGAAGTTAAGCTATTTTCATTGACTGTACGGAAGTATCGCACTCGCTGTGCCTTCTACTTTGGTTATAGTTTTAAGCTCTAGTGTTTTTGTCTTGGTCAATTGTATGTGGCATGTTCCCGTGTGGGCTTTATAACAATAACAAATCACAAAATGTTGTTTAACAAAATACTTGGCTGTCTTTTTGTTACTATTGAAATTACCCTTCAGTTCGGAACAGACCTGAATCATAGCTGAATCAGCCCTGAAATGTAAGGACTGGTACTGAATTCACGGCATCCTTTATATGAGTTTCAGCCATGAATTTAACACAGTTATAACAGTCTCTGTTTTTAAAGCTCCTCGACTCTAAAGCTTCTTAAATATTTGTTATTATATTTCGATGTAGACCACGAAATATAATTGTACAGGGTTGCCCATATTCGACGGACCCATCTGGCAACGCCATAACTTTTGACAGAGATGTCAGATCGCTTAATGACATACCGCGTTTGAAGCGTCAGTCCAAGCAGATTTTTACCATGGAACAATACACGCCACGCGAGCGCTCTGAAATAGTTGAAATTTACATTCAACAGAACAAGTCAATTGTGAAAACTCAACGTGCTTCCAAAGAAGCCCATTTCACATTGAATGGGACCGTAAATAAGCAAAATTGCCGTATTTACGCCACTGAAAATCCTCAGGAGATTCAAGAAGTGCCTCTTCATGACGAAAAGGTCACAGTTTGGTGCGGCGTTAGTGCGAAAACGGTCATTGGGCCGTTTTTCTTCCAAAATGAAAATGGCCATGCTGTTACCATCAACCAGGAGCGTTATCGCGACATGATGACCAATTTTGTGATGCCAATTATTCGTCGAAAGCGTATGAGGCAGTTCTGGTTTCAACAAGACGGCGCTCCACCGCACACAAGTCGCATAACAATCGATTTTCTGAAGAAATTGTTTCCGGGCCGTTTGATGTCGAAAAGTGGTGATTTGGACTGGCCACCGCGTTCGCCCGATTTGATGCCGCCTGACTTCTTCTTGTGGGGTATATTTGAAGTCAAAGGTTTACGTTAACAAGCCAAGGACCGTAGAAGAGCTCAAGGACAACATTCGTGAAGAAATAGCCGCTATTCCGGCCGAAATGTTGGCGAAAACGATGGAAAATGCTGCAAAAAGGGCACACAGAGGCGGCCATTTGAGAGATATCATATTCAAAAATTGATGTAAACAAATCTACTTGGAACAAATTAAATGATTAAGATTGCCAACCGCCAAATTTTTATTTTTTTCTTTGATTTTTTCTACTACTAAAAAAACATGGGTCCGTCGAATATGGGCAACCCGTACTAAGCTGTAAATTATATATTGAATATTTCCATGATTTCTACTAACCAATTCCGACCCAAAAACCACTCGGTTCCCATACAATTTGGGGAGTTGTTAGGTCGAATGCTGTTTTTGAAACACATAGAAGAGAAAAAACTTAGTAATGTTGTATAAAACATGGACTGAACCAAGGTTCGAACCAAAACCTTCTCCCAAAAACCTCGAACCTTAAATTTCCGAACCTTAATCATTCGTTAATTTGGGTTCGAATCAGTCTTTGCAGCTCTGCTTAATTGAAATTCAAAACTGAAACTTCTTCAAAACAAATGTCTTTCTGGAACCATTGAATTTCATAAATGTAAGTTTAAAATTTAAGTTTTTGTAACATTATTGAGTGTGATGCGGTGCGGCATAAGCTGAACCTTGTAGTTTTGTATAAATGCTTGGCTTTCTATGCAAATGTAGTAAAATTTTGGCTTTGGTTAGCTTCGAATCGAAACCTTTACTTTACTCTTAAACAATTTTGAGCCTGTACAGCTCTAAAATGTTCACCAAATACAAGTTTTTTCCATAGAAAGATGTCACTTTTTCTGAAACTGCAGCATAAATGATGAAATCTGCTGCTTAACTAACAAAAGTGTTAGTTTAGTTTGAAACTGATGGAATGTGGCACCGTTTTTAAGCAAAAAAGTGTTTGTTTATCTCGATGTTAAGTGGAAAACTTTACTAAATCGTGTATCGGACTCACCTTTCTGGCTGTTTTAAAGTGATATTTGCTGTTGAACTGCTGAATTGGCGTCAATATTTGTTGGTATTTTAACACTTGAACTGTTGTGGCTCTTATTTTTTTGTATAATATTTTGGTTTCAATTTCTTTTATTTTTACCCTTTTTTTTTTTCTTTTTTTTCTTATTTCACTTGATCAAAAAACACTGCTGCTTGGTCTTGCCTGAGCAAAAAAAAAACCATAGCAACAAAAAAAAAACAATCATACAGATATGTATATATATAGGTTTATATATATATATATATATATATATATATATATATTCCAAGTCGATCAGCCACCGATACACCGATTTACCGAGCGCGAATCAGTTTCTGTTGTTTTTGCCGCATAAAATAACCGGAACGGAAACACGGCCGGCGAGTTAGTGGTCAGAATGCAAAGTGACACATGGGGGAGCCAGCTCCAGATGGCGATGCTGGCTGCTGGCCGGGATGCCTTCAAAGTGCATTCGTACCGAATTTGACACGAAGTTGAGCGTGTATTGAGCGTGCACACTGGCCGAGCAAATCAAAATGCGAAGCCGAACGTAGGACACGAGTGCGAGTTGCTGCTGTTGTTGCTGCTGTTGGCTCGGTGCGTGCGTGCTGCTGCTGCTGCTGTTGCTGTTGCTGCTGCTGCTGCTTATGAACCGGTTAACGGCACAATTGCAAATGATAACACGCACACGAAATGCGCGCTGAAAATTTTCGAAATTTTCACACAAAAAACTTTTCAAATTTCAAAGCAGCAGCAACAGCAGCGACGGCAGCAGCAACAACAGCAACAACAACGACGACGACGACGACGACGACGACGACAACACATTGCTGTTGTCTGTGTGGGTGTACATATGAGAGACCACACACACACACACACACACATGGGGAGAGCCTTAAATAACTCAAACGGAAATTGAGTTTGAGCTCAACATAAAACGGATTTGACTTTGAGCTTGTTTACAGCTTGTTTTATGCAACAATTAAAATTGAGTGGTACCCCTACCCTCCCACCCTCCCACACACCCCCCCTCCCAACCCAGCCACTGCCCAGCACAACTGACCAACAGAAAACCACCCCCACCCTTAAACTTTTTTAGCTTAATTTTTCACTCAGAAAAATCAGGTTTTATTTCCTACACAAAATACATAAATTTTGCATCATTATCTGAACGAGTTGGTTGTTGGTTCTCTGTGCCTGACTAGAAAGCCACCCCAGTGGGGTGGGGGTGTGGGGGTGGGGGTTCTGGTAAATGAAGCGAGATGGCTATATTATGTGCGGGTTTTGACTCTCTCTTTGTGTGAGCCACATGAGCGAACTGCTCATTATCATAAATAACAACAACAAATGCAACATTTTACATAATATAAGTACATACGGCACACACACACACACACACACACACACACGGCACTCTCCTCCACTCAAAATGGGGGGTGTTGAGCGTAGTTTTGTCCGCATATGTATATAAAATGGATTTTAAACTATTGGGAAAACTATCGTTGGAATCGCATTCGCAGTCGCCATTTTCGCAGCAGCAAAGCCATTTGCGGGTTCGCCTTTAACACATCACCTCCAGTGCCAGTCATGACTCCAGCTCCAGCTCCATCTCCAGCTACATCTCCACCTGCTGCTTTGGCTTCATGCTGATAGTTTTTGTGGGGAAAGCTTACGCATTAGAGTCTAACTGTAAATTAGTGTATGAGCGTCAGAGAGAGAGAGAGAGGTACTGAGGTAGTGAGGATTGCTAGAGAGAGAGAGAGAGAGCAAGAGCGAGAGCGAAAGTGCGAGCGAGACTGTACTTAGTTAAAATGTGACGTCGAGAGCTTATTTCTATTTAAATTGATTTACTTTTTTTGCTACAAGTATTCCCTCATAAAGTAAACTGTCGATAGAAGGAAACAGACCAGTTCCACACATTTAAGCGGTGCATATCCACACACCACTGTACTTGCAATTATTCACACATATATATATATTTAATTTTCACCGTGTGGCAAAAACACTTGTTAAAAACTAAGAAAACTTGAAACATTAACAAACTTCGCTAGCGAAATAACTAGCTACGGGTAACCAGTTGCTAGCCTAAGCAATACCTTGTCTGTGCCCATTCAGTAGATCACAAAAATGGTTCTAAATTAACAAGAAACTCTACTCAACCACCGGTTTTAAGAGAAATCACTAGTTTGGCACTAGTTCTGATCTATGAAGGCTTACTTTTTGGTCAATTTGAAAGTTATCTTCACCAAACTTGGCACGCAGACTTTAAGTACACATACGCTGCACATTTAACGAAACCAGCCAGATCGGACAACTATAGCATATAGCTGTCATACGAAAGATCAGTCGAAAAACTAGTTTTAGTGAGAAAAACTTCTTTCTTTCGAATGGAAACGTCTCCAAACTTTGTATTTCTTAGTTTGCTATGCTTTTCCATGATTTTACCAAGTTTGGTCGCAATAGGACATCTTTATAGTATAGCAGTCATACAAAAGTAGAGCCTGAAAAGTGGTCTCAGTGAGAAAAACTTTTTTGTTTTCCAAGGAATTGTTCTTAAAATTTATTTATATTTATAAGAAATGCTTTTACACAATTCTACAAAGTTTGGTCAAAATCGGCTGACTACAGCATATAGCTGTCATAGGTAGGATCAGTCAAAAATCTAGTTTTAGTGAGAAAATCTTTTTTGTTTTCAATGGGAACGCCTCCAAACTTTGTATTTCTAAGTTTGCTATGCTTTTCCATAATATTATCAAGTTTGGTTGAATTCGGACATCTATATGGTATGGCTGTCATACAAAAGTAGAGTTTGAAAAGTAGTCTTAGTGAGAAAAACTTTTTTTGTTTTCGTTGGAATTGTTCTTGAAATGAATATATAGTTTTAAGAGATAATTTTACACAGTTCGACAAAGTTTGGTCAAAATCGGCCTACTATAGCATATAGCTGCCATAGGAATGATCGATTAAAAATCTAGTTTTAGTGAGAAAAACTTTTTTGTTTTCTGGGGAATTGACTCCAAAATTCTTACCTGTTCGTTTGTTAGGCTTTTGCATGATTCCACTAAATTTGGTGGAAATCGGACATCTATATAGTATAGCTTCCATAGAAAAGTAAGGTTCCAAAACAAATCTTATTTATGCTTAATTCTAAGCTAAGCTTAAATGTGCCTAGTAAGCATATTTTTACACTTTTAAAACACGCTTTGTGGTAATTGCATACTTTTGTCTTAACTCTTTTTGATGTAAGCGTACAGCATAGAGTTTTAGCTTTAAAATAAACCATAACAAACATTTCTACGATTTTTTAAAGGCAAAGATTTAGCACTTTTGGTGCAATTACAACTCATAAGTAAGTGTCAACACATATTTTAAATGAATACTGCACACTTTAAGTACAGATACATCTGAAGCAGCAACAGTTTTGCTGGTTGTAGAAGAAACTATGTCTCTGCTGAGTAAGCTAGAGTGTTCAGTGGCTCTATGTGCGTCTATTTGTTGTTGTGGTGTGGCATGAGATGCAAGAGTAAGTGTAAGAGGATGGGTGTGGAAAGGAAAGAGCTAAGAGTAGAGATTGGCAAAACATTTTGGGTCTACAAACTTGATAAACATAATGCTTAGCTCTCAAATAAATTGGTCAGCTTTTATCAAAGTCGCAGCAGAAATAAACAAGTTGCTAAACTTGATTTAAAGTTCTATATAGATAAGGCTATAATTTCCAGGTTTTTCTTAGTTTGAGACTTATTTTATACATTTCTCATATCATTTGGATAAAGATTTGAGTTAAATTTAACTCTAAATGCATATTTTAGTGCCCAAAAATGTAAACCGATTTCATCCAGTCTACATATATATATTTTGTAGTATCCTTGAAACAAATTACATTCAGCACACTGTTCACTTCCCTTGCTCCCATTCGCGTGCCTCACATGTGCAGTAGGCCTTGTCCTCCAACTGCTTCTTTTGTTGGGCCAGCTCTTCCACCAATGCTGCATATAGACCAGGACATCATCAGCATTATCCTTACAACAAAAAACGGACCCGGCCTTTTCAGCTTGCGTTGGCTTTGCCTTTGCCAGGCGTGGCAAAGGGGAGGAGGAACAGGAGGAGGAGGAGGAGCAGGAGGCGTATGTGTGACGGACATTTCTAATTTGCAATTGTATGCGTGTGTGTGTGTGTATGCGAGTGTGTGTAATTTCTTCCTCGCAACTGTGTTAATGATTAGAAAAACCTTTGGCCGACCCACGACTCGGATTGGAACTCACTCTCGTTGTTGTTGTTGTTGTTGTATCCACTTCCTGGCAATTAATGTGTGCAACATGCGCGTTTTAATTTAACGCAACGCGAGTCCTGTGCATGTGTGGCCCATCCCCCCCCACCACCCATCCCACACCCCTCACACCAAGCGACCACCACCCGCTTTACTTTGCATTCCTCTCTCTTTTGGCTCAAAAACTTTTGTTGCTTTTTTGCAGTAATTTTAAATGGTTTTCCACACACACACACGCACCCACTCAACACACACACACACACACACACACATGAGCAGAAGAAAACTAAACCAACCAGTTTGGCAAGTTCCAAAAGGATTCATGAACTGGGTTGAGTTTGAGGTGGGATTGTCCTGGCAGGGTGGAGGTTGGCTGGGGGTTTTGTGCGTGCGCGAAAATGCGTGGCCAGGATGGAAAGTTGAAAGTTGAAGCTGAAATCCTGTGCCCGGGTTAATGATGAGCCAGGGATGAGGAATGGTTGAGGGGTAGGCAGGTGGGCGAGTGGACGAGTCCTGGGGCCGCTTATGCAAATGAAAATGCAGCACAGATTTGCATGAACATTTCGCTAAACAAAAAGTAAACCGATGCACATGCAATCCAAGCCACCAGGACGAGCCAGGATATCGGACAGGACGCACACACGCACAAGCACACACTCCATGAACAGCAGGAGTACAAGCGGACTTCATTTAAGCATGGAAAGATCTTGAAAGTTAAAATAAGATAATAGATAATAGATAATAGATAATAGATAATAGATAATAGATAATAGATAATAGATAATAGATAATAGATAATAGATAATAGATAATAGATAATAGATAATAGATAATAGATAATAGATAATAGATAATAGATAATAGATAATAGATAATAGATAATAGATAATAGATAATAGATAATAGATAATAGATAATAGATAATAGATAATAGATAATAGATAATAGATAATAGATAATAGATAATAGATAATAGATAATAGATAATAGATAATAGATAATAGATAATAGATAATAGATAATAGATAATAGATAATAGATAATAGATAATAGATAATAGATAATAGATAATAGATAATAGATAATAGATAATAGATAATAGATAATAGATAATAGATAATAGATAATAGATAATAGATAATAGATAATAGATAATAGATAATAGATAATAGATAATAGATAATAGATAATAGATAATAGATAATAGATAATAGATAATAGATAATAGATAATAGATAATAGATAATAGATAATAGATAATAGATAATAGATAATAGATAATAGATAATAGATAATAGATAATAGATAATAGATAATAGATAATAGATAATAGATAATAGATAATAGATAATAGATAATAGATAATAGATAATAGATAATAGATAATAGATAATAGATAATAGATAATAGATAATAGATAATAGATAATAGATAATAGATAATAGATAATAGATAATAGATAATAGATAATAGATAATAGATAATAGATAATAGATAATAGATAATAGATAATAGATTTCAGATTACAGATAAATTAAAGTCCCCAATTCCCAGGCACATTTGTTGCTTCCCCCTTTCCCACGTACCTCATGGACCCCCCCTTCCCCACCACTCTGCTCCACCCCTTGCCCCATTCCCCTGTTGCTTTCGTGGACCTCCCACGCGCTTCACTTTTGTGGCTTGTTTACATTTTGTGTGCCACGTGCCACGACAGAAAGCAATAAAAACAAAAGAAAGAATACAACAAGGGGCGCCCCCAAATTGCAGTTTGAGTGAGTAAATGCGGACATTTTTGCACTCAATTTACATTTTGCCAAAGCGCAGGGTTGCCAAAGCGACAGCAGAAACGAGCGAAAATTTGTGAAAATAGATTGTGTGCCGTATTATACCAAAATTCAAGGGAAGATCAAGCTGCAATTGCTTATATATAGGGTTTTCCCTTCTCTTGGTATAAACAACGCAGGCTTTGATAAGCAAAAAGTCAACGAATACTTCACACAGTTCGTGTAGTGCCATAGCTTTGAGTTATACTCTATCGAAAAACTTACTTACTTTTCCGAACCCAGCAAATCTTTTCGATTCAACAGTTTCAAATCGCAAAACTTATGCGAAAGTAAAAGTGTAAGCACTGCTGATTTTCATCAAATTTCGTTTCGTAGAAAGAAGTTCTTAGCTGAAAAGGCGGTTGTGGCAGAGCCAAGAGCGACTTCTCACTCTTTTTCTTTGATCAAAGTACCCTTTAACCCCTTGCCAAAAACCCTTAAAATTATATTAACATTTTTTTCTGCACCCCTGACCACCCTGTTCCCAACTAAATCATCTTCCCAAGCCTATTCTCAACTTGTGGCTCAACACTCAACACGCGACCCCAATTTTTTGCTCTCCACTCGTAAACGAGAATCCTCGAGACGAGTGGACTCCATGAAGTCAGTCCTCCCCTATTAGCCTTCCGCCCCCCCACCCCCTCAAAACGAACTGAGTCCAGGCAAATGCAAATGCATTTAGTAGTCGGCAGGCGGAGCCGTTCGCTTTTCTAGTCTATTTTGTCGTGTTTCCCTTTTGCGTACGTTTTTTTTTTTGTTCTTCTTTTTTTTTTTTTCATTTTTCCAACACAAGAAAAATGCGCAGCAGCCACCCGATCCGCTGATTGGAAGAGGGCCGAGACATTATCCCGAACTCTCGATGCTTTAATAGTTTTTGTAGGGTTGAGAGTCGGTGTCTGTGTGTGTGTGTGTCTGTGTGTGTGTGTGCGCTGATGATGAGCATCATCATCATCCTGCTGCACTTCGTGGCCGTGTGCCACTGGCTGGCCTGGTGGCGGCGCCTCAATCCCGGGCTGCGCATACTTGTGGGTGACAGTTTTTTTCCAATTCTTCTTATTTTATACAGTGCTATGACAATCGGATTCAGTTGGCATACAATTGGGGTATTTTGGTTCGCAGATGACATTGGTGCTACAAGTGAGTGAGCAACTGAGTAATAAATAGCAGCTGAGCTCATTTACTCACTTTGTTCACTGGTAAACATAATTATGAACAGCTGAACAAAAAGCACAAGTGAAAATTCAAAGTGGAAGTAAGTGAGCAACTGAACCAAAATGAGCAACTGAGCTAGACAACTCACTTTCTTCACTCACTTATAGGTCTAATGAGGACAATGCTGAACAAATGAATAAAATGCGTGAGCAACTGAACACAAAACTCACTTTGTACACTTACTTATAAGTAAAAGAGGGAAAATTCTGAATAACTGAACAAATGGCACAATTGAGTATACATAGTAAGACTTATCAAGTGAACAAGTGAGTGCACAACAAAACTCACTTTGTTCACTTACTTATAATTGAAAGAGGGAAAATTCTGTATAACTGAACAAATTGAACAACTGAGTATACATAGTAAAACTTATCAAATTAACAAGTGAGTGCTTAACTGAGTAAAAGAGAGTATCTAAACTTAAAAACTCACTTTGTACACTCACTAGCTAGTGAAAAAATATATATTATGCACAACTGAACAAAAATCACAAATAAGTAAACCAAGTAAAATTGAAAAAAAAAGCTGTAAAGTAAGCAACTGAACCAAAAAGAGCAACTGAACCTATAAACTAACTCTGTGGACTCACCACTAAGTGAAATAAGGCAAATTACAAGCAACTGAAGATACAAAAATAAGTGAGTAAGCAAAGCAAAACTAAACAAAATGAGCATGTAAGTGAAAAACTGAACAAAATGGAGCAAAAAAGAGAGAAATAAAACAAAAAATGAGCTATTGAACCAAAAGCGCAAGTAAGTAGGCAAGATGATATTGAAAAGAGGGAACTGGAGAATGAGCAACTGAACAAAAAAGAGTAGCTAAGTCAATAAACTAACTATAACTATATAAGTGAGTCAACAAAAGATGAAACAAGGCAAATTCTAAGCAACTGAAGATACAAAATAAGTGAGAAAGCAATGTTAAACTGAACAAAATGAGCAAATAAGTGAAAAATTTAACAAAAAAGAGCCACAACACAAAAAACTCACGTTGTTCACCTACTCAAAAGTGGAATATATCCAATAATGAGCAACTGAACCTAAAGCGCAAGTAAGTAAGCAAGTTTATATTGAAACGAAGTAGCTGTATATTGACCAGCTGAACAAAAAAGAGTAGCTGAGGCAATAAACTGACTAAGTTCACTCACTAATAAGTGAAATAAGGCAAATTCCAAGCAACTGAAGATAAAAAATAAGTCAGAAAGCAAAATAAAACTGAAAAAGGAAGCAAGTTTATATTGAAACGAAGTAGCTGTATATTGACCAACTGAACAAAAAAGAGTAGCTGAGGCAATAAACCAACTTGGATCACTTACTAATAAGTGAAATACAGAAAATATGCCACAAGTGAACATAAAGCACAAGTGAGTAAGCCAAGTACAATAGATAAAATGAATAAAATGAGTAAAGAACTGAATAAAATGCAGCATTTAAACGAATTTACTCACTTTGTTCACTCACTCAAAGGTGAATTAAAGAAAGTTCCTGATGATAGTAAGAATTGTTAAGCCCGAATTTGTGGATCCAATATTTTTCATCAAATTGAACATCACCATTTTCAAATCGTAGCGTCTTAACCAGCCGCTGCAATTTGGTTCTCGTTGCGCCAAACGCCATTTTCATTTGGTGCTCCACTAACCCGTTCCGGCCCCAAGACCCCTCCCCCGCCGCCGCCGCCGCCTGCACCTAACCCTGTTCTCCAATGCATTTCGCCGCTTTCTAGTTTTTCGTTTTTTTGTTTTTTCTGCGTAATTTTTTGGTAGGGAACATGCGCACAATTTTTCTGCCCCCCAACAAAATTGCAAATGCTGCAAAAAGCAGCGCGAGAACACGACGACATCGGTGCGGTAGGGGGCGGACGGGGGCGGACGGGGGCGGGCGGGGGTGAACAAAAATAAATGCAATGCAATGGAAATTGCGAAAAATAGAAAAACGAAAGTTTTCGTGCTTCTCATTTGCTGTTGGCTGTTTGGCAGCTCTCTAAGTGGGCGCCTCCCGCCCCCCGCAGAGGAGGGGCAGTGAGTCGGGGGGTCGGCCTCAGCGTGGCTGTGGTTGGCTGTCTCGACTCTCTTGAGACGAGCGAGCGAGCGGTCGGGCGGTCGGGCGGTCGGGGCGGTTGTGTGTGGGAAGATGAGCAGCATCTAAAAACACAAAAAAAAAAAAAAAAACAACAACAGAAAGAAAGAAAGTAGCAACAACAAAAAAAAAACACACACAAATAAAGCAAAGTAAGGGGCGTGGCGGAGCGTTAGTGAGTGAGTGGGTGTGAGAGTGAGAGAGAGAGAGAGAGAGAGAGCGAGTGGCTGGGTGTGCCATCACTATTAGTATGGCATTAATTAGTTATGGCAGACGATTCTGAGGTTACGTCTCAGGCTGAAAGCTTTTTACTGTTTGCCGGGGTGCAGGGGGGGGCGCCGGCTAAACAAACAAAAGAGTTGCCAGGCCAAGCAAATCTCTGCTCAGCTAGCGAAAGTTTCTCCCTTCTATTTTTTTTTCTCTTTTTTTTTTGGCTTTCTTTAAGCAAATATGAGCGGAATATGGTTAGAAAAATGGTGCAATGGCAATTATTAACACTTTGAGGGGTTAAGCTGGATATTCTTACTCACACTTTTCGAAGTTGCATGGGAAAAGTGTGGAAAACTTTGCAGTTTTCATTCAAATTTGGCAACTGCTTACTTAAGTTAGTTTTATATGATTCCACAAAGTTTCTTACAAGTCGAGCCATAGCAGCGATCGTTCAGAAACCAGTTTTAGTAGGAAAAACTGTTTGATTTTTAGTGGAAACGTTACCAAACTTTGTTTTTAGTAGTTTTCCAAGCTTCTTTATAGCTCCTAAAAGTTTGATACAAATCGGACCATTATAAGGGCTAGCTGCCCTAAAAAACTTAAGAATTGGTATGAAAAAATGATTCGTTTTCAATGGTAACATTAATATTAACACAAGCCCTACTAAAACATACTCTGTACCAACGAAATTATACGCACAGCATAAATTTTGATGCTGCAGTAGCAGCGAACAGTCTTTTGATCATAACTCGACAAGCGTTCATCCGATCTTTACCATTCATTTGGCGGATCGATAAGTTATCTTTATAACTAAATATGTTCAGAAGGAACGAACCATCTATCTTTAACACTGTGAAAGATATGACGTTTTTTCTAAATTGCGGGGGCGGCAGGGGGCGTGGCCAAAATTGAAAATAAACTTAATCTGCCTGCAGACATAAGAAGCAAATGTCCCATACCTGGCAAACCTCTATCTCTTACCATCTCTGAGATCTGTGTGCGTTCATACGGACAGACTGACGAACATGGCTATATCGACTCGGCTGTTGATGCTGATCAAAAATATATATATACTTAATGGGGTGGGAGATCTCCGAATTTGAAAAGACCTCATATCTCTCACAGTCTTATACACAAAACATAAGTACAGATCAGATGAAGGATAGTAAAGCTATGAGCGTGGATTCCAGGCAACCTCTTGAATAGGGTTTTTTCTTAACAACCGGTCACCTTCGCCTATTATTGGCAATGGTTGTGTAGCAACTAGCCATGAAAAAGCTTTTCAAACTCTGCCGTTCGGTTTAAGCGTTGAACTGAAGGTCCCTTTCTCCTTTGTTTTGTGCGAAAATAAGCCTAGAGATTGATTGAAGACCGACTTTGGACCCTATATACATATATATATAGTCAATACTTTTTCTAGCTTTTTTAAAACAGCTTAAGTAAGTTCCATTATATATAGTATAACCCTCAGATATGCCATGAATGTGGTTGCAAATTGGCATTACAGCTCATTACAAAGGATTAGTCAACTTTTGTGATTTTATGTAGCATATTTTTGGGCTGCAGGCATTTTAAGTAAATTTAGGCACATGTTTTTAAAATGTCATAACTTCGCTTAAAAAAATCACAGAATTTTGGGGAATAGCTTGATTTAAAGCTAAGAAATATTAATTTCAGAAAATATCAAAGAAAAGTTAAGTTTTCACACCGAAAGTAACGAAAAAGGTATGAATTGAGCATTTAAAGCAACTGGAAGTTTATATAACAGACGAACTTTCGTATAGAGAGACTCAAGGGTACAAAAAAAAAACTATTTTATGTAGAAAATTTGTTATTTAGAGTTGTTTAAAGGAAATTGCAGTGTTTTGGTTATCATTTCGCTACAAAGAAAACTATGTGGTACAGAAGTTTGTCATAGAGAGTTTGCGATTTAAGCAAAATTCTACAGGTGATGAATCATTTTCGACAAACAGTTTCATGTACAGCCATGAAACCCATCCAGAAACCTTTACCAGCCCTTTGAAATACTAAAACAAAGTATAGTTTTTTGTGTAAGATTTCAATGGATAACAAATTTCTGGTGAATCGCTGAACCGAAACGAAACCGCGATAGTATTGATCTCAAACTGATGGTTCAAGCTGTTGGTGAACCACTGAACCAAAGATTTAAAGATATTTAAGTTGTTGGCATGGGATTTGAATCTATTTTAGTTATATTTTTCAGCTCCAGGGGTCGAACACACAGTATTCAGTGCTTTACTGCACCGTGGCTGATGATGAAGTTGATTGTAAAGGTGGAAACAAGAATGGATCATGATATTGAGGCTGTTCAGGTCAACGAAGAATGCAACTTGCAAGGAAAAACAGCTTTCTCAGAGGGAAACTTATACGGAATGGCTTCTTTAAAGAGCTTACCTTAGATCATCGAGCCGTCAGCATCCCTGGACTTCAATAAACTGTTATCAAAATTATAGAGAAATCCTGTGAAATCTTTTTTAGGAATTTTTCTGATTCAACTCCCTTTTGGCTGGAACTTTGATTGTGAATATATTTTAATTAAATATTTATTTGAATCATTTCCAACTAAGCAAACATGAGCCATTTTTTGGCTAGTTAGGAGGAGTAGCTGCTGCTCTCCGGCTCTCCTCCGGCTCGTTTTGCTGTGTCTCACAGTTGAGTGACTTTCAATTAGTTGCGCCGCAAAGCCACCACCCCCCACCCCCCACACCCCCACACCCCCCACACTCCCTACTATCAGGGCTCACCCTTTAATTTCTGCACTTTATTTGCTCGTTTATTTATTTAAAAAGCAATAAATTCAGGGCAAGTTTTATGCGCAAATATCTGAAAATTAAATGAGCATTGCCTTTGGCTTGGGGTTGGTCAACTGGTCAAAGCACTGCCAGCATCCGTACGGGGAGGGGGTTGGGGGATGGGAGGTGAAAGTCAATGGAGACGAGACCCAGAGACTCGTTCTCAAAATGAAAGTCCTCTCGAGCTCAAGGCAAGCTTTTTAACCCTTTCAAAGGACCACCGCATGTACACAATGTACGGCAAAAAGGGAGTGGGGGTGGGGGTGGGGGTGGGGGTGTGTGTACGTCTGCCCCTTTTTCACTGACCATTCGTTCATTATCAACACCAAAAACTAAACAAAATTATTCGCCTTTGCCGGAAGTTGGCAATAAATTAGTTGGGTTGCCCCACTTCCCCATCCACCGACAAGATGAGACCTTGTCCAGACATGCCGCCATAAAGCATTCATAAATCCCAAAGTAAACTAAGAGTGAACTCCACACACACACACACACACACACACACACACACACACACACACACACACACACACACGCGCTCAGACGAAAGTCCACGCAGACTCTTATGTAACATGCGGTGGCCTTTATTCATTCATCCGTTCATTCATTTAACCCAACCCCCCCCCCCCCCCCATCACCCATCCCCACCCCTCCTACCCCTACCCCTTCCCCCACCCCTACCCCACTGCCCACATAGTTTCACTTTTGTTTTCGTTTGAGCTCGCCGGGCACTTTGCATATGGACCAGGGCTAAGGGTCAGTCCTGGACTGGCTGGAGGAGTGTGGCAAGTGCAGTTGGTGTGTCCCTTGTCCCACGTCCACTTCGTTAGTTGTATTAGTGGCTAGGAAATTCAATGAGGGAGGTTTTTCCGCCTTCTGTTGAAAGTCCAGAAGGCTGGCTGTGAAATGGAATTGGCCATTGTGCCAGCTGTAGTAGCCTGATTAGAATGATGAGCCAAATTCTTTGAATACCAATTCAAATTTTTGTTTTTGTTTTTGAGGCGCCATCTATGCGTCAAGTTGGTTTTCGAGCAGCGCTGAAAAGTATGCCACAGTTTTGGTGTTCGGTGACCAGCCCCTACCTAAGTAGGCAACAGTTTCGTTACTCGCTCTTGGACCATCACACACTCTCTCTCTCTCTCTCTTGAGCTCTCAGCATTTGCTCTGCAAACTAAATGAGTTTAGTATAAATGTTAATGTAAAAGTATATAAGTGTATATATATATATAGATTCTTGATCAGCATGTTTTGCATCTGTTTTCATATATTTCCAATGTCTTTACCAAAAGCTTGCTCAAAGTCTTAAAACACACATACGCTGCACATTTGTCAGAATCGGCATAACAGTTCGATCATAGCATATAGCTGACATAGGAACGATCGGTCGGAAAGGTAGTTTTAGAGGGGAAATATTTTAGTTTTAAGTCTAAGCGCTTCCAAACTTTGTATTATGTAGTTTTTAATGACCCAGTTTGATCAACATTGCTCAACTATATAATAGTGCTGGCATACAAAACTTGGGTCTGAAAATGGCTATTGTGAGAAAAACTTTTTTGTTTTGCATGATAACGTCTTCAAATTTAGCATTTTTTTTTGTTTAATATGTATTTATACTATTTTACACAGTTTGGTTAAAATCGTATGACTATATCTTATAGCTGTCATAGGAACAATCCGTTAAAAGCTGTTTTTTGTTGGAAAAACTATTCCATTTTCAAAGAAAACGTTTCCAAACTTTGTATTTAGTAGTTTTCTGTGTTTTTCTTTAATTCCTTTAAGTATGATCAATATCAAACTTTTATATAGTATAGCTGCCATAGAAAAAATGTGTTCGAAAATGGTTTTTGTAAGAAAAACTTTTTTGTTTTGCATGATAACGTTTTCAAACTTGGCATTTATTTGTTTTATATGTTTTTATACAATTTTGCAAAGTTTGATTGAAATTGTATGTCTATAGCATATGGCTGCCATAGGAACAATCAGTTGAAAAGCTAGTTTTTGTTAGAAAAACTTTTCTAATTTCAATGGAAACGTTTCCAAACATTGTTAATTGAAGTTTTCTTTGCTTTTTTATAATTCCTCTGAGTTTGATCAAAATCGGACATGTATATAGTATAGCTGCCATAGAAAGTTAGGTGTGAAAAATAGTTTTAGTAAGAATAACTTTGCTATCTTCGAATTGAAGGCTCATTCGACTCCATTGGAACGCATAAGTAGCTTCTGTGCATAGCCGGGTGTGGTGCAGCAGGTAGTGTGTGCCCTAGCAGTGCAACATCTATTGCACAAGTTTATTCATCAAAATAACCCACACACCCCGTCAGCTTCGCCAGCTATTGGCGACATTTGTAAAGTAACTAGCCATGAAACTAGCTTCTTAAACTGTAAACTGTGCAACACAAGCCAAGAGATTGATTTAAGTCTATCAACAAGCTCAAGTCTCTCCACCTAAACTGCAGTGTTGTTTATCTACACTTTGAGCACATTATCCCATTTTAATTTCAGTTTTTGCCATCCATTTGGCTTAAAAACTTTTGCCCTTTTAAATTAATCTTCATCTTCTTCTCAAGAAGCGAAAACTCTCACCCCTCATCAAAAAATACCCAAAACAAACATAATTAATGAGCCCACACATACTCCTCCTGCTCCAACCCAGCTGACAACCCTCCCCCCCTCTCACATGTCGGTCAAAATCAGCTGAAAAACTTATTTTAAATTGCATAGATTAAAAGGCAAGCATAGTTTAGGCCAAGAAAGCGAGAGAGAGTGAGAGAGGGAGAGGTGTGGTGTGCGAGCGAGTGAGTGACAGGCCACCTCAGACAACGTCGACGCATCGCGCTGTCACTTTTGACAAATTATAAACGTCATTGCCAGCGACTTTGATGTGTTGTTGGTTTGGCTTGGTTCAGTTCAGCTCAGTTCAGTTCGGTTCGGTTCGGTTCGGTTTGGCAAAGTTTATCCAACTGATTAATGCGATAGTTTTGCCAGCCTCTTGGATATTAATTAAAAAACTTAAGCGCACAACTGTAACAACTGCCGATCCTCGTCTGTTGGGCAAACAACCCTCCGGCCATGATATTTAATAACACCAATAAAGCAGTAAGAAGGAGCACGGGTCAGGGGCAGGGATCATAGCGAAGATGATGATGTTGTAGGCGCAGGCGTATAATAAATCAATTAACAGGCAAACAAACAGCCGCTGGATTAGCAGGGAGCGGGGAGCGGGGAGCAGCGGCTCAGGTTCTTTTTGTGTATTTATTGTTTACAGTTCCGGCTGGACGAGCCCCGGGCAAAGGATAACTGTGAGCCGTGACGGGGCAGAGATCCTGGCACAGGAAATGGCACGCGTTTTAAAAAGAGTTTCAATTAACGCATCCTTGGCATCGGCTTACTCTTTTGTTGCGTTGATCCTTAACCCCATGAACGGTGGGGAGGGGAGGGGGAGGGGATGGCTTACCCAACAACTGGCGCACACATATCCTGTGGCACCCACACACGTTGCTGGTTCACGGAACGTGCCCTAAATTGTGTTAATGTGAGTTGTTAGCAGTTCCTCCAGAGGAACAGAGGGGGGACAATAAACGCATTCGATGTCATGTCATTAATATTTGTAGTTTATCCCGAAATCGATATGTGCTGTCTTCTGGAGAACTCCATTAAAAACCAGTTTATATGGCCTAGTGTTGGCTATGAGGCGACCGCTGTAGGCAAATTTTGTGTTGCTTATAACTCTACTTTTGTGTAAAGGCTGGAGAAACTAAACAAATACCACTTTACCCTAGAAAACAATAAAGTTGTTCTTACTAAAACTATTTACTACACCATATATATCCCATATAGTTGTCCGATTTTGACAATACTTGTTGCAATCATGAAAGAGTAAGGCACAACACTTAATACAAAGTTTGAAAACGTTTCAACCAAAAACTAAACAGTTTTTCTAACAAAAACTAGTTTTTCATTTGATTGTTCCTATGACAGCTATATGCTATAGTCTTACGATTTCCATCAAACTTTGTCAAATTGTATTAAAGCAATTGAAACAAATAAATGCAAAATTTGAAAACGTTATCATGCAAAACAAAAGAGTTTTTACGGCAGCTACGCTATATAATAGTCTGATGTGGATCATACTTAAAGGTATTATTTTAAAAAACACAGAAAACTACTAAAAACAAAGTTTGAAAAAGTTTCAATTGAAAATACAAAAGTTTTTCTTACAAAAGCCCGTTTTTCAACTGATTGTTCCTATGACAGCTATATGCTATAGTCAACTGATGTTGATCAAAGCTTATAAAATAATTCCAAGACTAATTTGAAGAGCTTACCAGGCCAAAATAGAACGTTTTTTCTTATAAGACCATATTTTCGAGCTATACTTGCTATGACAGCCATGCTAAATAGTTGTCCGATATTGTTCAAACTTGGAGGAACTATACAAAATCATACAAAACTGTTAAATACAAAGTTTGGAAACGTTTCGACTAAAAACTAAAAAGTTTTACTTACAAAAACCAGTTTTCAAACGTTTGTTACCATGGCAGCTGTATGCTATGGTCCACCGATGTGGCTTAAATTTTAAGGAATTGTATAAAAGTATAAAAAATAAGCATATGTCAAATTTGAAGAACTTGTCAAAGCAAACAAAAAGGTTTTCTTCACTAAGACTCATTTTCTTTAACGAAAAGTTATACGATTTTGAACAAACTTATTAAATAATGTGAGTCTTTCTCTGCATTTAGAGCAAAAGAATGAAGGGGCACAACTTCAAAGAGCCGCAGTTATATCAAACATAGATCCGCTTCCGAAATTCAAGTGAGCAAAACCTTTCAAACCCTGTTCACTCGCCTGGTGTGTGGTCGGTCAGAGGAGTTTTCCCTCGCCAGCCAACACTATTTGTTGTTAAACTCAAGTGGCCACTTGAGGGGGTCGCCAAGCTGTCTGGCTGACAAATGCCGATCAGTTGGCATCCGCTGCTTCCGGCACTTGAAGCTGATGCGCAGCGGTCAACCAACAAACAGACAGACAGATAGACAGCCTGGCGGCGGCATCGGAACTTTGCATATCGAATATCAAATCAAAAAAAAAAACAAAAATATGGGACACTGTCAAACTCCACCGACTAAGCATTATTAATGATCTGTTGTTTTTGGTGGGATGGTTAATGTTGTGAAATGAAAACTACTGCTGATGGATCTGGGTTTTTAGTTAAATGGATGAGCAAGTGAGAGATGTGGGAGCAGACCAAATGGCTACCGAAATGATGGTATGATATAGCCTAGCAAAGGGTATTCTAATTTTGCCCAGATGCTTGCAACGCATAGAAATATTCATTTGTGACCACATAAACCATATATATTCCTGATCAGGGTGACGAGCTGAGTCGATTAAGCTTTGTCCCTCCGTCTGTTCGTCTGTCTGTCACTCAGTTTTAAAGCTATTGAGCTGAAATTTTGCACAGAGTCTTCTTTTTGCTGCACGCTACTAATATGTTGAAACCCAACGGATCGATGGATTATATCTCATAGCTTCCATAGGAACAATCGGTCGGAAAAGTAGTTTTAGTATGAAAAACTTTTTTCTTTTCAATGGAAAAGTCTCCAAATTTTGTATTTACTAGTTTTTAATGCTTTTCCATGATTCTGCATAAATTTGGTCGAAATCGGTCATCTATATAGCATAGCTGCCATAGAAAAGTAAGGTTAGAAAAACAGTCTTAGTTAGAAAAACTTTTTTGTTTTTAATGGTAGCATCCTACAATTTTGTATTTGTTTGTTTCACCTGCTTGCACCTTATTCCAACAATTTTTGTTCACATCAGATAACTATATCTCATAGCTGCCATACGAACAATCGGTCGGAAAACTAGTTTTAGTATGAAAAACTTTTTTCTTTTTAATGGAAACGTCTCCAAACTTTGTAATCGTAAGTTTTCTATGTTTTTTTATGATTCTACCAAGTTTTATTAAAATCGTACAACTATATGGTATAGCTGCCATACAAAAGATGGGTCCGAAAAACAGTCTTGGTTAGAAAAACTTTTTTGTTTTTGATGGTAGCATCCTACAATTTTGTATTTGTTTGTTTTACATGCTTTAACATAATTTTACAAATTTTTGGCCAAATCGGATGACTATATCATATAGCTACCATACGAACGATCGGTCGAAAAATGGGAAAAAGAGTATTTTTTTTGGAAAATATGTAAGCAAGGGTATAAAAAACTTTGGCACAGACCAAGTTAGCATTGTAAAGTGTTTTGAAGTACTTACTTTGTGGTAGTCGAAACGACGAACTATGACTTTTCCTTGTCAAATATTTTCTTTTTGCTTAATTTCTGTCTGAAAAGAACTAAATTGTAAAAGGACTTATTAAGTTTCTTTTGAAATAAAGCTTTTCGAAATCGGTAGAGCTGTGTGGAAGTTGTGATGTTAAAGACAGAGTCATCTTTAGGAAAATGGAACTCCAAAAAGTTTGCCTAGTTAGTTAGTTCTAGGTCACTTCCAGCCGCTGTTTCTCTCAAATTACAAAAGTTTTGGTCTCTAAAGTATTCCACCCCACCTAGACTTCTTTTGGGCACAAAAGTTTTTCTATTTGGAAACTTTTTTTTTTTGTACTTTTTTGTGTGTTGTTGGTAATTAAAAATGGCGAAACAATATCGACATAATGAGCAGACAAAGCAGCGCACTTTGTTGCTATTATTGCTGTTCGAAACATGTGTAACAATTCATTAAATTGTCTCACACACACACACACAGACTCCCACACACAGACACACGTATGCTAAATACAAAGAAGGGTTACAAAAGAAAATTAATGCGTGCTTTTCGCAAATGTGCAAAAAAAAAAAAGATACAAAAAAATAAAACAAAAACCAAAAAACCAGAGGCGAAACAGCAGCCGTCGTCATCGTCGTCGTCGTCGTCGTTGTCGTGGGAGTGGAAGGGTTGGGGTTGGGGTTGGGGTTGGGGTTGGGGATGGGGTTAAAGTGGCATTAAAAAGCCAATCCCTGCCGTTTTTTATACCACTGCAAGGGTCTGCGTTTATTTAATGAGCCAGCCAGCCAGCCGCACACACACACACACACACACACACACATACGCACACACATGTAAAGTTACTAAAAGTATGTGCACTTTATGTTGTTGTAAATAAATCGATGGGTAATTTCAACCGACAACAACAGACATTGCAACACTACCAGACACAGATGCTCTTTCACATATCCAAAGTGAGGGGGAAAAATGGACCAGAATTGCATCATCAAATGTTCAAAAGTCTTTTGCAGAGCAGGCAGCTGTAGCTCAGCGGCAAAGGGGCTTCAGTCTCCTGTTTACAGGGTCTTCAATCTTTGACATGTGTCTGCTGTTCCATAATCTGTCACAGAATCTCCATTCTCTATATCCCATTCAGTAGAGCAGCTTACCTACCCCATACTAGTTGCTTATCCAGCCTAAACTGACTTCCTTTGAAAAACAGTTGGCAGTATTAAACGACTCCTTCAAAAGCTCGTCTCAAGTAATCTTCCTACCAGCATATGAATTAATAATCTTGCATCCAAGAGGCAGCTAAGATTCTTGTGCAGAATTACTCAACAAAATCTTTCAAATCATCTACAATAGGCTTCGTTTCGAGCTTAAGTTTAAGTTAACTTATATATATAAAATGTATTCAAACTTGAACTTGTCTCGTTGTATACACAGTTTTAGATTATTTTTACCAACAAAGAAGAAATAATAAGAAAGTAGTCCAGTTTTATACACAGCTTATGGTTGTTTTCATTAAGGAATCAATCCATTCATTTGTAAAAATCTTACTCCTAAGCCAGTAAGGCAATCAAGCTACCTTACCATAGGCCAGCGGTGGGCACAAAATTTGAATATGACAGCAGACCCACAATATCCACAAGAAAAACTTTGTAAAAAAAATTATATAAAAATTTAATTCAGCTCGGTTAAAGTTTATATACCCCTACAGCACGTTTTTCTTACTAAAACTACTTTTCTAACCTAACTTTTCTATGGGAGCTATACCATATAGATGACCGATTTCCACCAAACTTAGCAAAATCGTGCAAAAGCCTAATAAACAAAGATGTACCAAATTTGCAGTCGATTCCATGTAAAACAACAAGTTTTTCTCAATAGAACTTAATTTTCGACCCATCATTCGTACTGCAGCTATATGCTACAGTCATCCGATTTCAACAAAACTTTGTAGAATTGTGTAAAAGCCCTAAATATAAACATATGCCAATTTTAAGAACATTTCCCTTGAAAATAAAAAAGTTTTTCTCACTAAGACTACTTTTCAGACTCTACTTTTGTATGAGAGCTGTCCCAAATAGATGTCCCACTTCGACCAAACTTAGTGCAGTTATGGAAAAGCATAGCAAACTAAGAAATACAAAGTTTGGAGGCGTTTCCATGGAAAACAAAAAAGTTTTTCTCATTAAAACTAGTTTTTCGACCTATCATTCCCATGACAGCTATATGCTACAGTCATCTGATTTCAAGAAAACTTTCTAGAATTGTGTAAAACCATGTCAAATATAAAAATATCACTTTTAAAGACATTTCTTCAAAACAACAAAAAAGTTTTCCTCACTATGACTACTTTTCAGACTCTACTTTTGTATGATAGCTATGCTACATAGATGTCCGATTTCTACCAAACTAAATGGACTCATAAAAAGGCAAAGCAAACTATGAAATACAAAGTTTGGAGGTGTTTCCATGGAAAACAAAAAAGTTTTTCTCACTAGAACTAGTTTCAAGACTCTACTTTTGTATGACAGCTGTACCAAAGAGATGTGCCATTTCGACTAAATTCAGTGGAATCATAAAAATTCTTAGCAAACTTAAAAATATGGAGATTGGAGGCGTTTCCATTCGAAACAAAAAAGTTTTTCTTATTAAAACTTGTTTTTCGACCGGATACTCCTATGACAGCTATATGCTACAGTCATCCGATTTTGACAAAACTTTGTAGAATTGTGTGAAAGCCAATAAAATAAACATATGCCAATTTTAAGGACAATTCCATGGAAAACAAAAAAGTTTTTCTCACCAAGACTACTTTTTAGACTCTACTTTTGTATGACAGCTGTACCAAATAGATGTCCCATTTCGACCAAACTTGGTAAAATTATGGGAAAGCATAGCAAACTAAGAAATACAAAGTTTGAAGGCGCTTCCATTGAAAACAAAAAAGTTTTTCTCACTAAAACTAGTTTTTCGACCCACCGTTTGTATGACAGCTATAAGCTATAGTGAACCGATTTGGCCATTTTCGAGAAATGTGCTGGGTATTTGTACTTAAAGACTTGGTGCAAAGTTTGGTAAAGATAGCTCTCAATCTGTAGGAGGAAATAGCAGAGAAACAAAAGAATCAAGAATATATATACTTTAATGTAAGGTAATGGCTTTAATTATCAGTTCTGCTTTGATATTGATTTATATTATATAAGATAAGTCTCTACTCACTATGCTCACTTGCTTATGCTTACTGCTGAAGGTGACATCGAAACTCTTCTAAAGAAATGTGCTGGAATAGAATTTTGATGACTGCTAAGTGAAATTGTTTCACCAAACAAGTTTTTCTGCCTTTAAAACAGTCAAAAAACAGTCTAGTATCCTAATCCTAAGGTTTCTTAAGCAAAGTACCTGCCATCATTCCATTAAGAGGTTCGTTTCTAGTTAGTTTTTGTTTTGGTCCTTCGAGTCGGATATGTTTTGAAAGCATTAACTCGACGAGTCTTGATCTAAGATAACTAAGGCAAGGGTGTGAGTTAAAATCTGAAGAAAGTTCAAAGAAGTTAAGATGTATCCCCAGTTCAGATGAAACATTATACTTACTTTACAAACATATTGAGCTATTCCATAAGACATAAAGAAAAGTGCAGATATAATGGAAATATTTATCAATTTCATTTGATTTATTAAGATATTTATATTTGAAATACAATTAAGAAACGTAGAAAGAAATTCCAAGTCTGGGCATCTTCAACTTGCTTGAAGATGCTCATCAATCCTTGTAAGAAAGTATCTTGGTTTTGTCCGAAAGTTCCAACGAGGATGTTATGATTCACAGCCAACCGAAAGCGGCTGAAACTGTGAACCTGCACAAGGATATTTGCGTCATAAAGGTACGCGAGACAGATACCATGTCAACCACTTAATGGTACTTGCAAATAGACATATATAAAATTAAATAGATGTGTTATCAGACTCCACTATCAGATATCGCTGAATATAGAAATTAATTAAGAATACAAGAAACTAAGCAACAACATTAATGATGTTCAACTGTCGAGCCCCAAGACTAGATATGTGCAATACAATGCTAAGGAGATTGCAAGAATCTGGTAAGAATTTCATTAAAAAAGAAAAAAAAAACAATTAAAAATAATATATAGAAGGTTTTTTGAACAATTGAAATCGTGAAGACCCGGATTGGTTTAGATCTAGGGATCTGGTGAAAATATATTTATAACAGAAAAGAAGCGAGAGCTAAAGAGCTAGCCGAAGCTGCAAATAGTGCAAAGATTCTCACAATATGGAAATCAAGAAGAATCCAAAATGGTTACCATGGATACAAAGTGCCGTTTAATGAGTGACCTCCAAAGCGACACAGGGGGTCATGCCTACAGAATAGGACGAGTACGAGAGAGTTTTTGGATGCCTTCGGTGTTATACAATAAGAAAGTTGACACAATTGCCGCCTGCGTCCCAATTGCCAGGAAATTATTATAAAATTTTGGTATTGCAATATATGAGAAACAGTTAAGAAGAATTATACAGTAACCCCGTAGAATCTTCCCGACCCGTGATAAATGCCTAGACACATTAATGTTAGAATAAATTAAGAAAGAAAGTTCATTGGCAACGAGGAGTTACAAGAGCAATGGCTCACGCGCCGAGAGCTCTGGCTCATAAGACGAGTGCTGTGACTCACAAGACGAGAGCCAGTTGATGGCTCACGGCTATCAACGTAGGGCTCTCAGCTCAAAACCAAGAGCCGAGTGCCAAGAGCTGAGAGCAAGAGTTGGCACTCGAGAGCTGCGAGCAAAGAGCAATTCCGAACTCTGATAAGAATAAGCAACTCTCATTCATATATTGAACTAAGACAGAAACCGAAGGTCCCACAGAGAAGGAGATTGACCCAAGCAAATGGTAATATTAGATGACTAAGAAGTATTGCATGGAGCTACTGGTGAAGCCAGGGGGGTTGGTAACTAGAAGTATAAGAAGTTTAATTGCTGGATTATCTCCAAATATATACATATACATAAATATATATAATCCTCGGAGATATGTGAACAAAAGAATGGAATAAACTCTCTAACAAGCAAAAAGGAAACCAGTACATGAGAAATTAAGAAACTAAACGAACCTTCACAGGCTACTTGAAAACTGAGTTCTAGTTGAGGGGTAAGTCTTCCGAAAGGTAGAGAAACAGATGAGCTTTTATAAAGTAAGTTATAAAGAAAGAATTTTGTCTCGCCAGTTCCCGGTAAGATACTATTTGAAAAGCATTAAGAAACTAACCAAAGTGTCAGCACACGACAAGAATTGACTAGGACTGGATTTACACGGTGAAGCAAACTTTATGAAGTTCTCTTGGTAGGCGGTATTGTTCAATAAAGGAGAGAATCTCAACTGATTCTCTTGCCTACTAAGAAAACTCCATGAAGTTTGCCTCACCGTGTAAATCCAGTCTTAGACTGACTACAAAATGAAGTTCAAATATTTAGAGCATTAACTGAATACACTTTTGAATTGAAAGGTTTTAGAGATTCAAGCAAGAGAATCTTTCAAAAATTGAACAGAAATCTGAACCAGTTGGAAACGTTTTAGTTGGTTTTTTTTTTAGGTCTTAGAACCAACCGAAAGCGGCTGATGGAAAACCATGAGTATGATACAAAAAAAGAGAACCATTAGGAAACCTTAAAGATGTAAATATAACTGATATTACCTAGTTTTACCCAAATTTCATAGGAACAAAGACGAAAGCGTCTGTTGAAGAACGCTTCTTCTCAAGCAGCAAAGTTTTCAAATATGATTCAAATTACAAAAAGAAAGTAAAGAGCTTTAAAAAGCAAGTTGTTTATATCAAACTGGAGGTAGGGATAATTTAATTGTGAAGCCCTAAGCAGCCGTTCGTATGATATCCACAAGCAAAGCGTAAATAACAGTCTGCAGCAGTTGCACCACTTGGTAGGTATAGAGATTTAGCAACCAGTGTTGTGGCCGTTGATGGAGAGGCCAACAAACCAGAATATAGAAAACTTGCAGTGAAATCTTAGCAAAATAATTGCATGTGGGGAAAATTAAACATTAAGAAGTTCACAATTGTGGTTGAAGTGTTCTTCAAGCAAAACACCCAATTAATGGCAAAGAATGAAGTAAAAGCAAAGTGTAAATAGATGGGAGAATTCAAAACAGAAGGTGAAGATAAAATAGCACTTTAAAGGTCCCACCGCTAAATGATAGCGAGTGCTTGGATAGTTGAAAAAGTTTATAAGAAGTATATATTCTATCATCCGGAGAAGAATGACAATCCAAATGATAATATAGCTGGTAATACAAATAAAGACATTCAAAATTCTAATTCCACTTAAGAACGTTTACAATTTCATTTCATAATTAAAGAAACGCAGTCAAATTTAACCACCGCTAAATTAAAGCGAGTGCTTGACTCGCCACAGAATATTGAAATTAAACAAGAAAGTACTCAGCAAGTCAAAAAAAAAATACTCAAAATTGTAGGAAACGACAATTCTTCAGAAGAAACTTGAACCAAGTTCCTTAACACAAGAGTTGTCGGAACTTTCAGAGTGGTAAGCACCCCTAAATACAACTTAAAACTTACAAAAAAATACTCAAAATCTTCAGAAACCACAATTCTACAGAAGAAGCTGTAGCAAACTTAAACCAAGTTCTATTACCCAAAAGTTGTCCAAACTTTCAGAGTGGTATTTAGGGGAAATACAACTGAAAACTGCTGCAAGTCATGTGGGGAAGTTGGATCAATTTAGTTAAAGACTCAGATTGAGGTACCCTCCACCATGTTTCCTTTTCTTTCAAGTCCTCAGAACTGTACATAGATTCGAAAGAAACTCTTAAGCAGTGCCTAAAATATGCCAGAACGATGGAAAAGTGAAAAGTAGTTCAATAAATCATGCTCTAACCACAAGGATAAGGACAAAAGCGTCACGAAATAATAATACAATAATAATTAAGAAACTTTATCTTCAACTGAACCAAAATCAACCGAGAGTTTTTATAAAAACTTGGATGAACGTTGCAAAATTTCAGGGAAATTGTGAAATATTTGAAAAGCAAAAAAGAAAAAAAGTAGTTTAGCTTGAAATAAAATGCGACGCCTAAAATGATACTCAATCACAAGGATAAGGACGAAAGCATCAAGAAATAATTGAACAAAATAAACTTAAAAATCAGAAATCAGAAAAATTTTAATCCATTTAGAGATGTCCCATAATGGAACCCACATAGATGCAAATTGGTACGGAGGTACGACTGAACAGCATTAAATTGAGGCCTACCGAAAGCAGTTGGTAAAAGGTTTCGATTTTGATATACTATATATATTTAAATAAGAAAGTAAAGCTTATAGAAACGATTCAGGCTATCGTGGCTGCTCCGTAAATTACTTTCAAATTGAAACTCTGTACTCCAACTGCTGTGCTTTTCAGAGCCTCTTATGAGCCTTTCGACCTCATAAAATCAAAGAAAATTAAACGAAAAGAAACTTAAGAGATCAAGAACTTGAATCCATATTCCAGAGAATCCCTAAACCTCAGGATAGATAGGAAAAGTAGGGCTGCAAACCTAAAACTTTTTCGGAATGCTGGTTCAAACCAAAAATTTAGCAAAAATTTCAGGTTCGATGCTTTGGAGTCGTCAAGGATCTTCAAAAAAAAACACAGGCTACCTTAGATGGGAATATGGTACGTAGCTCTCAATGCTATTCTAGGTATTTTGATTGACTTTGCAGCCTATTTGAAAACTTAGTTGAGATAACAGAAGGAATCTTCAGACAGAAGGCCAATTTTGCTGATGTTCACCCTTTTTTGGTTGAACCGAAACGATATTATATTTTATTTCCAAAGAAGTTCGGTTCACAGTAAAATACAAGTCGAAATTCCGGGTACGAAACCGCTATGCAGCCCTGATAAAAAGAAGGCCAAAGAAGAACCAACTAGAACTACAGGCGAACTAAAGACGTTAGTAAACTTCTGAACAGGAGAACTGGTTGGAAAAAGTGTTGTAAAATGCTAAAAACAAAACAGAAGCTTATCAAGAGTAAATCTAATTAAGAAGAAACCAAAATGGTTACCTTGAATAACCCAAGTGCCAATATTATGAGAGACCCTCGAAGCGACACAGGGGGTCATGCCTACAGAATAGGACGAGTACGAGAGAGTTTTTGGATGCCTTCGGTGTTATACAATAAGAAAGTTGACACAATTGCCGCCTGCGTCCCAATTGCCAGGAAATTATTATAAAATTTTGGTATTGCAATATATGAGAAACAGTTAAGAAGAATTATACAGTAACCCCGTAGAATCTTCCCGACCCGTGATAAATGCCTAGACACATTAATGTTAGAATAAATTAAGAAAGAAAGTTCATTGGCAACGAGGAGTTCCAAGAGCAATGGCTCACGAGCCGAGAGCTATGGCTCACGCGCCGAGAGCTCTGGCTCATAAGACGAGTGCTGTGACTCACGAGTCGAGAGCTTTGTCTCACGAGCCGACTGCTGTGATTCAAGAGCCGAGAGCCAGTTGATGGCTCACGGCTATCAACGTAGGGCTCTCAGCTCAGAGCCAAGAGCCAAGTGCCAAGAGCTGAGAGCAAGAGTTGGCACTCGAGAGCAGCGAGCAAAGAGCAATTCCGAACCCTGATAAGAATAAGCAACTCTCATTCTTGTATTGAACTAAGACAGAAACCGAAGGTCCCACAGAGAAGGAGATTGACCCAAGCAAATGGTAATATTAGATGACTAAGAAGTATTGCATGGAGCTACTGGTGAAGCCAGGGGGGTTGGTAACTAGAAGTATAAGAAGTTTAATTGCTGGACTATCTCCAAATATATACATATACATAAATATATATAATCCTCGGCGATATGTGAACAAAAGAATGGAATAAACTCTCTAACAAGCAAAAAGGAAACAAGTACATGAGAAATTAAGAAACTAAACGAACCTTCACAGGCTACTTGAAAACTGAGTTCTAGTTGAGGGGTAAGTCTTCCGAAAGGTAGAGAAACAGATGAGCTTTTATAATGTTTGATTTTACTAAATGGAATTATAAAATAAAAGTAAGTTATAAAGAAACCAACTTGACTTGCCAGTTCCCAGTAAAATACTATTTGAAAAGCATTAAGAAACTAACCAAAGTGTCTGCACACGACAAGAATTGACTAAGACTGGATTCTTTATGGAGTTTATGGAGTTATTCAATACGATTTTTTAAGAATCTTAACTGATTCTCTTGCCTACCAAGGCAACTCCACATGCAAAGGTCATTCAGTTTTTGTAATTTGTTGCAATGTTTTTCTTTTTAGAAAAGAAAACATTGCGTATGTTCCTCGCATCTAAGGTCTTGGGTAAATGAAGATTACTAAGAAACTAACCGATGATACAAGCAATACAATTGGGAAACTTTCAAAAGTCCCCCCCACAAACTTAACAACTACCCTTTTTTTTCGTTTAGACGCGCGCGCAGTCCTCATCTGGTGGGGGGGAAAACTCCCCCGCCGTCCCTTATCCCCACTGGCCAAAATGAACTTTCCACCCAACAGTCAACCCTTTCGCTTTTTTAAGCGCCATGGCGCCAAAGCTTTCGCCATTTTTAAAATAAAATGCGCCGCACCACACACACACAGAGACACACACATCGCACACACAGAGGCACAACTTGCCAGTGTAGACCGCCAGATGGCGCTTTGAAAGTTTTAAAATTGACTTTCAAACAAAGAAACAAAAATGTTTAAAAGCTAACAATTTTCCAAAAAAAAAAAAGAACGAGGAAAAGGAAAAGGCGAACAAGTTGCTTCGTTTACTTGTATTAGCTGGGCTGTGTCGGGCTGTGCCCGAAGGATAATGAGCAATTGAAAGGAGAGAGGCTACTCAAATTGCCACTAAGGAAGACTGCTTATTTGGGGATGAGTTTTAAAACTTAAGATTAGGTTATATACCCTGCAAATCATATGAAAAAGCTAACTAGAAAGTCTAAAACAGGCTAATGTTATGGGTCCTTCGAGCCGGATATTCTGTGGTTATGAAAACTTCTGTTGAAGAGTGTTAAACCTGACGCTATTAAACACCTTTTTTAGTAAACTTAAGCAAACCTAAGGCTTTTTTATACCGGTTAATGCTTCTGTTCTGCTATTTTTGTAACTAAAGTTTTCATTCTAGCCCATTTTCTTCTCAAAAGGCAAGACTAAGCTCCATTATTGTTACTTTTGTATCAATTTAAGTAGCTGTACTTGGTTTTAATTGTAGAAAAAGAATTAAAATTGATTTGGCAAGGGAAAGTTTAACCTAAAACCAAGTTCTGTTCAGTTGTTGGACTTCAAAGTGCAGCCAAAAAGCCAAAACCATCAACTAGAGCACAACTTGGTCAGGCTTCTCTTCAAGTATAATTGCAAATCTCTTAAGCATTGTTAGAACTTGATGAACTTAACAGGATTTATGACCATAGTTGATTATTAATATGAAGTATTCTACTATTGAAGGTAACTCGACTATTTCAATGAACAGCTAAATATGGTTGCTTTAGTTTAAAATTTACTATCTTTGTACCAATATTTACAAAAAAAAAGCCCTAAACGTCAAGTTTACTATAAAAACTATTGCAAAAACCACCAAAAGGTGGGCCAGCTATTGCGCTGTTGGTTCTGTGAACACAACTGTACTTTTTAGTGTTGCTTGCCATACGATTTTAGGCGTTGATCTGCATGAAGTGCATGCCCAGTTGGACTCTCCAGCGATAAGATTGGAATATCTTACTCTTAATTGACTTCTTGGAACACGCTCAGGAAGCCACTTTTTGTGGATTTAGAAATGTGAATACTCACAGGACACTTTTTTGGTTGGAGAAGGAATGCGTGCAACCGGGAAATTGGCCTCTGATTGCCTGGAGCTGGCATGGTCTTCCTTTCAAAGCTTCTAGAATAGGCAGGCAGATTTCTTCAAGGCAGGTAGAGGCTACAAAGCAGAAAGAAGTCTCCAAAGCAGGAATATGTGTCCTGGGCAGGAAGATTTCTTCAAGGCAGGCAGATGTCTACAAAGCAGGAATATGTCTCCACGGAATGAAGATTTCTTCAAGGCAGGCAGATGTCTTCAAAGCAGGAATATGTCTCCACGGAAGGAAGATTTCTTCAAGGCAGGCAGATGTCTTCAAAGCAGAAATATATCTCCCCTAGGAAGGAAGATTTCTTCAAGGCAGGCAGATGTCTTCAAAGCAGAAAGAAGTCTTCAAAGCAGAAATATATCTCCCCTAGGAAGGAAGATTTCTTCAAGGCAGGCAGATGTCTTCAAAGCAGGAATATGTCTCCCCTAGGAAGGAAGATTTCTTCAAGGCAGAAAGATGTCTTCAAAGCAGGAATATGTCTCCACGGAAGGAAGATTTCTTCAAGGCAGGCAGATGTCTTCAAAGCAGGAATATGTCTCCACGGAAGGAAGATTTCTTCAAGGCAGAAAGATGTCTTCAAAGCAGGAATATGTCTCCTGGGCAGGAAGATTTCTTCAAGGCAGGCAGTTGTCTTCAAAGCAGAAAGAAGTCTTCAAAGCAGGAATATGTCTCCCCTAGGAAGGAAGATTTCTTCAAGGCAGGCAGATGTCTTCAAAGCAGGAATATGTCTCCACGGAAGGAAGATTTCTTCAAGGCAGAAAGATGTCTTCAAGGCAGGCAGATGTCTTCAAAGCAGGAAGATGTCCTCAAACCAGGAAGATTTCTCCAAGGTAGCAAGATGTCTCCAAGGCAGGAACATTTCTCCAAAACCAGAAGGTGTCTCCAAGGCAAGAAAGATGTCATCAAAGCAGCAAACTGCCAGCAAACCAGGAAGATTCTCTTAGGCAGGAAGATATCTCCAAAACAGGAAGGTGTCTCCTTGGAAGGAAGATTTCTTCAAGGCTTCAAAAGCAGAAAGATGTCACCATAGCAGGAGAATACCACCAAAGCAGTAAGATGTCTCCAAAGCAAGAAAGATGTCATCAAAGCAGCAAACTGCCAGCAAACCAGGATAATTCTCTTAGGCAGGAAGACATCTCCAAAGCAAGAAGAAGTCACCAGCGCAGGACGATGTCTTCGAAGCAGCTAAATACCACCAATACACCCCTGGGATAAAATCGCTATATAAACAGAAGAAAATATTACTTTAATGTATTCATACCTTCAATTGACATCACAAGGAGGGCGAAATCCAAAGAAATTGAAGGCCAACTAAGCAGGGACTCCGCCCAGGTCCACATCTTATTATGTCCACAACTTCCTTTCAGATTTCTGGCTGCAGCTCTTCCTGCTGTGCTTTAACCCAGATGCAACCACATCTCTTCAGAACAGCACTTCCATCCTTGGTCATTTGAAGTTAGACTGAAAAACGTAAAATTGATAAGTAAAAAGTTGAAAAATAGCGAGAAAAAAAACTTTGCAAGTGACTTGCACAATTTGCTGGAGACGAAAAAACTGAAAAGTCAGTGTTGGTAAACGCACACAAACACACACACACAGCTCACACAAGGGCTACCTTAAGCTGGCTGCTATGAAACCCACAGACACACTCAGCGTGGCCCAGTGTTGAAAAGGCGTGAATATGGTGGAAGTGAAGCGTGGGCTGTACTTTTTGCAATTGCAGCGCAGTTGCTTTTACTTTGTGAAGATTAGATGGAATATTATTGTAACCAAGTACAACAATGTTGTCTTTACATACCTTGAAGTATTATTACCAAACACATAGTTTTCACTTATTAGCACACAACTTGTTCTAGATCTTTCCAGCAGCTCGACTGAAAGGCAACTGAATAATTGAAGCATTGGATATGCTAAGTGTGACCAGTTTTGAGTGAAAATTTGAGATTTTGATGTTTAGAAAAAACACCGAAAAGTAGGCATAGTTGTATAATGCCACGTCATGATGAAAATTTTCAACATGACTTGCATTTTTTTTTTGCTTTCGCCATAGTTTTGACTTTTGCAATGCAAATTTGGTCCAGAAACTCTGCTGGAATTGGTCCAGCATAATGGTAGCTGGGTTGTTGGACACTTCTTAAGCCACTTTATACGATTTGCCCACTTTTTAGTTACAAGAAGGCGCTTTTCTGCTTTTACAAATTGCTTTTTTTCTGCTCTTGCAAATTGAAGTGGATTTATGCAATTTGCATAGCGGAAGCTCAAAAAGAGCAGTGCAATTTCACCAAATCCACCTAGATTTAGCATGAGCATGAGAAAACGGCTCTTCAAGGACAGCCAAAGAGGCTATACAAAGGTTCTTGGTAGACCCAAGAGTACCCCTTTGCATATACCTTGCATTGAAAATCAGCAGGATTTTCTAAGGAAAGACGCCCAGAGGAAACACTTACCCTCTGAATATGCTTCTTTTTTACACAGGACTTACAGAGGACAGGACTTTTTTTTTTCTTCAACTTTACACTTAAATTTTGTTAACTTTTGCCGAAACACTTTCACTTATATATTTTATTTTTTATTTTATTTTTTTTTATTTTCCGGACCGCTGTAGGTCCGCTCGCCAGGTCGTCTGGCTCACAACTGAATATTTTCTAGATTGTAATTGGCCTCTGTAGGTTCTGATAGGGATATATATTGCACGCAGTGTTCCTTGACAAGTTAATCAAAAAATGCCAGTGTGACCAGAGCAAAGAATGTTATGTAAAGACTTGGTGCAGGTTTACACGTTGAAGTTTTTTGAGCTTTCTGTGGGTTCTTCAAATCACTTTTAAATATATGTTCCTTGAACGTATTTTGTATATTTCTAAATGGAGTTAAAATAATGGGAAATACATTGCTAAGTAAGGGAAAAATATACCTTCATACCTTATCTTATATCATAAGTACCTCATACCCTAATTGAGTTGGCTTAAACCTGTTCCTCAATCATGATATTAAACTAAAAATATTAGAAATTATTTGACAATCTCTTCTTCTCTTCTATTCCAATCCCTAGGTGGGACATGGGGCATCAAAGGAGGTTGGAGTCGACTGTACTTGTACGGCTCACGAACTTCCGACTCCATAAAACGAGTCAAGTGGAATCTGGGTAGCCACGGACTCCGGGCCGTGGCGAGCTAATCGTGAAAAGGCATATCAAGAAGCCGAATTGGCCTTTGTGCGTCTTCGGTAAGTAGGCTGAGAAATCGCTGAAGCTTGGTAAATAGAGGGCCTGGACTCTAAGATGGCACCCCCATCACCAGGATAGGAGAGTAGGGCCAGCGACCCACAAAACCTCCGAACAAAACCAGCTACCGAAACATTATTTGACAATATATTGGAAAAAAGTTCCACTTAGATCCACTGGGAACATAGTATCTGCTCTCTGTCTATTAAATCACATCACATAAATCGTTCTGTTAGTTTTATAAGGCAGACTTGTCTGTAATTGAGAAATTTCTGCATCTGTTGATGAATTTTCGTCAGCGGTGCCCGCGCTCCATACGCTTTAGGTGCATTCGTTGTTAGCAATGAAGTCAGAATCTTCTAATATATCAGTCAAAAAATCCAGTAATTAGTTCAAGTTTCTTATGCTTCAACAAATACTACTTTTTGGCAGGCCTTAAGGTGATTTTATATAATCACTTTAGTTAAATTCCTCCTATGCTGATGTTACTGTATCAGAATCACTGTACTTCTGCATCGAAATGAAACTTAAGAAATATTTAATATACCAAGAAAATATCCCATAATTGCAGTGGAATGAAAACAAGTTTGGTAAAATTCAAATATAAATATCAATTAGCAGCCAGTTGAAACTTATATCGAAACGCTTTCCATAAGAATCATATTCTCACTACGCAAAGGACCCGAATATTGTCAGATATAAAATTAAAATAAGCTAAGTATTTTCAGAAAAAAACTCTTTTTCCCACAGACCGTTCGTATGGGAGCTAAGTATATGATATAATCATCCGATTTGTCCAAAAATTTGTAAAATTATGTGGAAGCAAGTAAAACAAACGAATACAAAATTGCATGATGCTACCATCAAAAACAAAAAAGGTTTTCGAACTAAGACGGTTTTTCAGATCTATCTTTTGTATGGTAGCTATATGATATAGTCATCCGATTTGGCCAAAAATTTGCAAAAATATGTGAAAGCGTGTGAAACAAACAAATACAAAATTGCAGAATGCTACCATTGAAAACAAAAAAGGTTTTCTAACTAGGACTGTTTTTCAAACATAAGTTTTGTATGGCAGCTATACCATATAGTTGTCCGATTTCAATAAAACTTGGCAGACTTATAAAAAAGCATCGAAAACTTATGAATACGAAGTTTGGAGACGTTTCCGTTAAAAAGAAAAAAGTTTTTCTCACTAAAACTAGTTTTCCAACAGATTGTTCCTATGGGAGCTTTGAGATATAGTCATCCGACATATAGTTCATCCAACAGAAAAATTTGTAAAATTATGTGAAAGCATGTGGAACACACAAATACAAAATTGAAGGATGCTACCATTAAAAACAAAAAAGTTTTTCTAACTAAGACTGTTTTTCAGACCTATCCTTTGTATAGAAGCTATACCATATAGTTGTCCGATTTTAATAAAATTTTGTAGAATTATAAAAAAACATAGAAAACCTACGATTACAAAGTTTGGTGACGTTTCCGTTAAAAAGAAAAAAGTTTTGCTCATTAAAACTAGTTTTCCAACAGATTGTTCCTATGGAAGCCATGAGATATAGTCATCCGATTTAGCCAAAAATTTGTAAAATTATGTGAAAGCATGTGAAACAAACAAATACAAAATTGCAGAATGCTACCATTAAAAACAAAAAAGTTTTCCTAACTAAAACTGTTTTTCAGACCTAACTTTTGTATGGCAGCTATACCATATAGTTGTCCGATTTTCATCAAACTTGGTAGAATTATAAAAAAAACACAGAAAACCTAGGATTACAAAGTTTGGAGACGTTTCCGTTAAAAAGAAAAAAGTTTTTCTCACTAAAACTTGTTTTCCAACAGATTGTTCCTATGGGAGCCATGAGATATAGTCATCCGATCCGGTCGGTTCCGACATATTAGTAGTGTGCAGCAAAAAGAAGACTCTGTGTAGAATTTCAGCTCGATAGCTTTAAAACTGAGAGATTAGATGGCTTAGAAACATACGGACAAAGCTCAATCGACTCAGCTCGTCTCACCCTGATCAAGAATATATATGGTTTATGGGGTCGGAAATGAATATTACTATGCGTTCCAAACTTCTGGGCAAAATTATAATACCTTTGCAAGGGTATAAAAAGCCAAACAGTACCATATATTCTACTTGATCTCAAACAAAATCCACAAAAGATGGTAATATTTTTGTAAATTTTCGCTCTATTTTGCCATGACATAAAGCTGCTCAGTTTCCTCTTCTTGAATTTCACATTTTGTGCAATTTATATACAATTCGAACACAATTAACTAACAAAACAGCTGTCAATTTGCATAAAAAAGAAGGTGTGACCAGTCTATTTTGTGTATCACATGCAGATTTTTCTTCAAAAACAACCTTTTAAGGTTGTAAAGTACCAAAAAATGAAAGTGATTACCTGTATTTGCATTTGATGTTCAAGGCACGAAGTGATATTGTGCTTTTATTACAAGCAAAAACGCAGGTATAGTCAACGTTATCGTTATCGAAAATAAATGAAAAAATATCTAATTTCTGTGATATGGCCAAACGAATTTACACACAAAATACCCCACAAATACAAATTAACAGTTATTTTAGGACTAGAGTGTGACCTTCAACAAAAATACCACAATTAGTGTGACCAAATTGGGAGCATGCATGACAATAACTAACTGATTTCCAGCAAAAACCAATCGCGAATCCACAAAGGGATCCAAAAAGCTTCCGCAAAACGACCCAAATGGAGGGGGTATGTATGTGCATAGAGGGTGCTGGAGGGTGTGTAATGATTTTGTGCGTGCAAATTTTTGATTGCAAATGTGCATGACGTTGCGGCAAGTGTGCGGAATGGGGGGTAACGGGGTAAGGGCACGCCACTCACCCACCCACGCGCGCTCGTCTGGCTGGCAGCGGCAGCTCACTGAACCGGAAATTGGAGGTGTGCGGCAAAACACGACGTGACGTGACATTTCCTCTTCGTCAAAATGTCAAAATGCGCGCGCCCAGCAGCAAACGAACGCAGCGCGACATGAAGGCAAACAAAGGGCCAAGAGGGGCCAGTAAACGCAATAGTAACCACTTCAGCAGCAACAACAAGGGGGGGGGGGGCGGGCTATTTTAATGAGGCGAGACCTCGGTCGAGCCATTAAAGAACGATTATAATGATGAAACCTCAAGTGATCCCATTGTATGTATGTATTGGACATGGGGGCAGTAAGTAAACGATGTAACATTGTATCATGTATTCCATGATCCCATCCAATTGAACCAATTTTACTTCAAACCAGGAATCAGCATTCATAAAAGAGAAAGGTATACTGTGACGCCCTGACTCTGCAGCTTCAATACTCTCCGCATCTCAGCAGCAGCTATTCATAATCATCATCATCATCAGGCAGAGCCAACTTATGAACAAGAAGCACCCCTAAGTATCCAGCACTTCTCCCCACAGCAACCTCATCATATTTCTAGTAAGTCCAGATAATGTTTTAATGTTCTTTTAGGAAATGTTTTCTCTGATCCTTGGCGAACCTTAGACCATACTTACATTAAAATCAGAAATATATCCCCGCTTCCTTCTACCATTCCTCCGCTCAATGCAAAAACCACATATCCTGAACCCCACCACATAAACCCTCTCTCACCCGCTGCACTTGCAGAAAATGCAAAGAACTTGAATGAGTTAAGTCTGCAAATGTAGTTCATTATAATCATTAGAACAATCCTACTATTTAGGAACTCATCCGTCACCTCCATAAACGTGTTTGAATTCTATATAGATTGCACGAAATATGAAAGATAGAAAGAGGAAACTGAGCAGCTTTATGTCATGGTGAAACAGACCGAAAATCTACAAAAATATGACCATCTAGCCTGGATTTTGTTTAAGGTTAAGTTGAATAAAGGGTATTATAATTTTGCCCAAAAGTTTGCAACGCATAGAAATATTAATTTCCGACCCCTTAAACCATATATATTCTTGATCAGGATGGCAAGCTGAGTCGATTGAGCTTTGTCCGTCCGTTTCTACGCGAATTAATCCCTCAGTTTTAAAGCTATCGAGCTGAAATTTTGCACAGATTCTTCTTTTTGCTGCACACTACTAATAAGTCGGAGCCCAACGGATCGATTGACTATATCTCATAGCTTCCATAGGAACTATGAGTCGGAAAACTAGGTTTAGTAAGAAAAACTTTTTTGTTTTCAATGTGAACCTTTTTAAAATTGTCATATATTTATTTTATAAGCTTTCACACAATTCTTTAAAGTTTTGTCAAAATCGGATGACTATAGGTAATAGCTGCCATAGGAATGATCGGTCGAAAAACTAGTTTTAGAGAGAAAAACTTTTTTGTTTACAAAAAAACGCCTCCAAACTTTGTATTTCTTAGTTTGCTATGCTTTACCATGATTTTAGCAAGTTTGGTTGAAATCGGACATTTATATAGTATGGCTGTCATACAAAAGTAGAGTCAGAAAAGTAGTCTTAGTGAGAAAAACTTTTTTGTTTACAAAGCAAACGCCTTCAAACTTTGTATTTCTTAGTTTGCTATGCTTTCCCATGATTTTAGGAAGTTTGGTTGAAATCGGACATTTATATAGTATAGCTGTCATACCAAAGTAGAGTAAGAAAGTAGTCTTAGTGAGAAAAACTTTTTTGTTTTCTATGCAAACGTCTGCAAACTCCATATTTACTATTTTGTAATGCTTCTTAATGATTTTGCCAAATTTGGTCGAAATCAGACATCTATATAGTATAGCTGTCATACAAAAGTAGAGTCAGAAAAGTAGTCTTAGTGAGAAAAAGTTTTTTGTTTACAAAGAAAACGCTTCCAAACTTTGAATTTCTTAGTTTGCTATGCTTTGCCATGATTTCACTAAGTTTGGTCAAAATCGGACCACTATATAGTATAGCTGTCATAGAAAAGTAAGGTTAGAAAAGTAGTTTTAGTGAGAAAAACTTGTTGGTTTTCAGTGGAAATGTCGTTCAAGTGTATACAAAATTTTCCTCTATTTTCTTACTCATCTTATCCCAACAGATCGTATGGGATCTGTAGATTTCTGGGTGTTTTGATTTGCCAGCGACAAATGATTGACAAATTAAAGTCTTTTCTGCTGTTCCCTGTTCCCAATTACCTTAATACGGGGGGGGGGGAGCTGTTCGTAAAGTGTGTTCCCTGGATGCCTCTCCTCTCTTACCGTTTGTCACTGATAAATGGGCGCATTGGCCTCATCCAACAAAAAACAACAAAAAAAACAAAAGAAAAGGCTTAAAGCATCTGCTGATTTATGGAGAGGCGGAGGCAGCTGTGTGATGGAGAAGGGGGGTTGGGGTTGGGGGTGTGCGCCCAGGTACTGAAGTTTTATTAATGAGACGTGGCCTCAATGTTCGCCTCCTTCTCGGCTGTCCCAGTTGTCACTTAGCATAAAGAAACAATTAAAAAATTGCCCAAAAAGCCAAAAGCGCTTTTTTGGGGGTTAGCCGCATGGCGGAAGGAGGTGTGGGGGTGTGGAGAGCGGGGGGGTGGGGTGGGAGTTAACTGCACCCGATGGTGCGCTTGGGCGCGAAACTCATTAACTTGTGTCAGCGGCAGCAGGACTCCCCTTCTCCCCCTATCCACCGCGAGGCGGGAAAGTGCGAAAATTATCATTATCACCCTCGGAGAAAGGAAAGAGGCACAAAATGCCGCCCACTATTGTTAAGCTTAATTAACAAGGTGGTGGAGTGGCGGGAGAGGGGGAGGGGGGAGGGCGAGGGGGGGGGGTGGGCCAGGGGGGCAGGGGGCAGGCTGTAAACGCAAAGTACTAATCAGGAAAATTAAAAATAATTAAAACTTTTCTTTCAATTTGCCTGCCGCCTCCTTGGAGGCCATAAAAAGCCTTGGCCGGAAATGTTGATAAAGTGCCTTAAGGACGCACAACAAAAGGACGAACTGGTGCGGGTGGGTAATGGCCGCCGCCGCCGCGGTTAAATGGCGCTTCAGCGATTTTCATCACAATTTACGCCTTGTTTTTGCAGCAGCCAAAGGGTTCCAAGGGAGAAGGGGGGGACGTTCATCCTGCAAGTACCTCGGCCTCCCATTTCGACTGCGGCAGGATTAAGACGGCTGAGCAGGGTAAGCGGCCTAAATGGGGAAAACTTCAGCCTTGTCAGATCTTTTGCCGCACCTTGCACAAAATCAGCGAAGAAGAAGATGGAAAACAAAAAACTGTATTTAAGGACATTCACATTCATTCATGGGAACCGACTAATCGCCTTGTAATCGGCTGGGTAATCAATCTGCCTACTTGCTGGCAGGACATTGCCACAGGTTGCCCGGTGACAGTTTTTCCCATGTCCTTTTTGCCGCCGCTATCGGAGCACCGGCAACTCAATCCGCTTGCGCACGGTTAGCTGCATTGTCCTTTTCTCTTTCTGTTTCTTTTTTGTCTTTTGATTCCTTGAGCCTGTGGCCCCTGTGGGCTGTAGGTGTATGCAAGATGATGCATTATGCACTTCCGAGTCTAAGCCGCTTAGCCAAAATAGAAGTTGGGAACAGAATTTGTGTGTGAGTTAACCTCCCCCCCGAAGGATCTGTTTGGTTTAATGCATTTTAGCTGCAGCTGGAGTCGGGGAGTCACTCAATCATCGTCCAGCTGGTGGGACCCAGGTTGAGTGCGCCTGGTAGCTAATTATGCAATTATCCTGTCAAAGGGTTTAAAAGGCGTCAAGCAGCTAAACGCACCAAAAACTCCACGAGGGCCTAATCAATTTTTGTATTTTGTTTTCTCGTTGCGGTTGACCAAACCGGCGGTTCACTCACTTGGAACTCACCCAATGGTGGGGTGTCTTGTTTGTTGAGTGGGAGAGTGGAAGAGTGGAAGAGGGGGGGGCAACTTCTTAAGAAGTGTGGAGCCAAGCGGAACGTTGAGCAGTTCATACCGCACCTCACTTAATGGAGGAATGATCGAAGGTATTGAATCATTTTACCATATTATGAGTTGAATTGAACTAAAATTTTTGAATCTAAGGAGCATTGGTCTGTATAAAACAGTATCCTTCAGGCGGAAATGGTTGTAACTGGTCGTTGAAACCATGCAAAAAGTCTACCCACACAGAGAATGTTATAAAATGTTTCCTTTGACAGATTTCGATATTCATTTTGATATTTTTGCAAAGGATATTATAACATGCAACGCATAAAAATATTCATTTCCAAACCCCATTAACTATATATATATTCTTGATCGAGCTTTGTCCGTCCGTCTCTCTGTCTATCTGTCTGTTTTTACGCGAACTTATCTCTCAGTTTTAAAGCTATCGAGCTGAAATTTTGCACAGAGTCTTCTTTTTGCTGCACACTACTAATATGTCAGAACCAACCGGATCGGATTACTATATCTCATAGCTCCCATAGAAACAACCAATCGGAAAACTAGTTTTACTGAGAAAAACTTTTTTCTTTGCAATGCAAACGTCTCCAAACTTTGTATTTCTCAGTTTGCTATGCTTTTTTATAATATAACCAAGTTTGGTGCAAATCGGACAACTATATGATATGGCTGCCATACAAAAGATGTGACTGAAAAACAGTCTCAGTTAGAAAAACTTTTTTGTTTTTAATGGTAGCATCCTGCAATTTTGTATATGTTTGTTTCACCTGCTTTCACATAATTCTACAAGTTTTTGTTCAAATCGGATGACTATATTAGATAGCTGTCATAGGAACGATCGGTAGGAGAACTAGTTTTAGTGAGGAAAACTTTTTTGTTTCAAATGAAAACGCCTCTATACTTTGTATTTCTTAGTTGGCCATGCTTTTCCATGATTTTAGCAAGTTTGGTCAAAATCGGACATCTATATAATATAGCTGTCATACAAAAGTAGAGTCTGAAAAGTAGTCTTAGTGAGAAAAACTTTTTTGTTTTCAATGGAAATGTCCTAGAAATTGGCATTCATTAATTAGAAGCACTTTTACACAATTCTGGACAGTTTGGTCAAAATCGGTAGCCTATAGCATATAGCTGCCATAGGAACGATCGATCAAAAAAACAGTTTTAGTGAGAAAAACTTTTTTGTTTCGAATGAAAACGCCTCCATACTTTGTATTTCTTACTATGACATGCTTTTTCATGATTTGGTTAAGTTTGTTCGAAATCGGACATGTATATAGTATAGCTCCCATAGAGAAGTAAGCTACGAAAAGTAGTCTTAGCTAGAAAAAAGGTAATAATGGTATACCTTGTCTTCACAGAGAAAAAAAAGGATGATTTCCGGTATCCATTTGGGAAGGATATGTTTCCCGAATCTTAATCATTCAAAGGATATCAAAATTAAGATCCTTGGGATGATTTTTCAGCTGCGTTGGATGATTAAAAGCATATTTAAGACATTTCCCTCCCAAATGAATACTTTTTTGGATCTTTTTTTTTCTGTGTAGGGAATTGAACCACAAATGGCAGCATCTTAGCCCATACGGCCATCAAGCACTCGCGCGGCATTGCTGGAAATCACAGAAATAAAGGAAAATGACAAGCGACAATGAGAGAATGGAATAAACAAGACATTTCCTTTGGATTTTCTATATGAATGATAAATCATTCGAAATTCTTACTATTTAGTAAGCAAGCCTACATGCACCGTAAAGCTATTCTGTACTGATTTTGAGCCACAGCTTTTGTTGCGTGTGTTCTGAAGACTTTCAATAATCTTAATGTTAATGTAGAACACCCAAATTAGGATGTGGTATTTAGATAGCTGTATGCAAAATGTAGCTGTACCAAATATGATGCTAATTATACTCTGTACCGAAGGTACATGGAGTATTATAAGTTTGTGCAAAAGTATGTAACATACAGAAGGAAGCATCTCCGACCCCATAAAGTATATATTATATATTCTTGATCAGCAACAACAGCCGAGTCGTTATAGCCATGTCCGTTTGTCTGTCCGTATGAACGCACAGATCTCAGAGCTGGTAAGAGATAGAGGTTTGACATGTATGGGACATATGCTTCTTATGTCGGCAGGCAGATCAAGTTTATTTTCAATTTTGGCCACGCCCCCTTCCGCCCCTGCAATTTAGAAAAAACGTCATATCTCCCACAGTTTTGAAGATAGATGGCTTCTTCCTTTTGGACATATTTAGTTATTAGAATAACTTATCGATCCGCCAAAGGAATGAAGAAGATTGGATGAACGGTTTTCGAGTTATGATCAAAAGACATCATAATAGTCGGGCTTGACCGACTTTCTATCTTGTTTTGTCAATCAAGTTTCGATTAAAGCTCAGAATTGATGTATCAGCATCAGAATTATGTTATAATTCACAGCTTGAGTGCTGATTTGGAGTTTTCAGGGATCGTTTTTTGCGCTGTTAAGTTTGTAAGTCTTAGTGTCCTTTTTAAGGGATGGCTGATTAAAAAGCAGCTTCAAGTTAAATGAAGACATCACATATCATCATCTCGCTCCCTCTCTCTAACTCTCGCTCTGTCGTCCTCTCTATGTATATCTGTTTCAATTGAAGTATCTGGGCGTTTAGCTCACTTCAGTTCCATGTTCAGCCCATCTCCCTGCCCCCTTTTTTTTGTATTTGATTCCCGCACCCCTGAAAGGTAGAAAAGGGCGCGTTTACAAATATTTGTAGTTGCATCCGCTGCAGCAAAAAAAAGGACATTAATTTTTTCTCTTCTCAATTTTTTTGTTATATTGAGCAACATACATAATTCTTAGTAGCGTGCTGACAAAAGGATAACATTGCATTTGTTTGTCAGGCCAGAAACTGTCACAGCCAAAGCCAAAGGATCGCCGTATTCATTCATTCAGCGTTCCCTTCCTCCCTCCATTGATCCCGTGCGAACACAATGGATGCAGTCGCATAGAAGGAAAATGTTGACAGGACTAACGATTTTTCACCAAATGCCCGACAATATTTGGCGTATTTGGAATTTTTATAGCGGAGCAAAAGTCAACAGACAGCGTGTCCCTTTTCGGGGCAACACGATCAGCCCCCTTTTGTTTGCCGTTTGTTGTCAGCGCCCAGTTTGAGTTTTTGGGCCAGACAAAGCGCAGACATCTTCGTCAGGCCAGCGTCTGGCAGCGCCTTTGTCCCTTGGAGTCAATAGCTACATTTTCCAAGGCCCCGTTAACAGTTGCAGTTGCAGTTGCAGTTGCAGTTCTTCATTATCTATTTGCGACGTTATTGCCTCGCCTCGAGGCTGATGTTTTAATTTAGGTGTTTTGTTTTCCCATTTTTTTTTTTTTTGGGTGAGGGGTTTCCTTTTCTTTTCCTTTTTTTTTAGAGGGTTTTTTGTTGAGCTGAGACAGAGATCACTCAACTAGCTCGTAAAATGTTGTCAATATTATCAGATTTGGTCAATTGAATTTGTTAAGTGAGATGTCAATGGAGATGGTGAATTGGTAAACTGTTTCGATGGCATCTGTAACAAGGTACTAAGGTGCTACACAGCGTATATTTTGTTTGTTTAGAAGAAAGGAAGTTTTAGTAATCAGCGTTATTTATCGATCCGCCAAAGAAATGGTAGAGTTTAAACCAACAATAGTCGAGTTATAAGCAAAATAAGCACTTCTGCTGGGCAGCACCTGCTGAAACAGCGTTGGGCAGCACTTAAGACACCTTAACACTTTGTGTCTTAAATAAACAGAGTATGTTTAAGTCAGACTTGACCGACTTTCTAACCAGTTTGATGAGAAATATCGTTCATTTTGATACAGTAGATTTTCTAGGAACTGAAATAGCATTTTAAATAGCAATGGGCAGCACTTTTCTCAGCTTAACACCTTGTGTGCTCAATAAACAGAGTTATTAAGGTAGGGCTTAACCAACTTTCTTACCTGTTTGATGTGAAATATCGTTAATTTTGATACAGTAGATTTTCTAAAGACAGAAATAGCATTTTAAGTAGCTATGGGCAGCACTTTTCTTAGCTTAACACCTTATGTGTTCAATAAACAGAGTTTTTAAGGTAGGGCTTAACCAACTTCTTACTTGGTTAATGTGAATCATTGCTAATTTTAGTACCAAAGATTTTTTAGGGACAACAAATAGAATTCAGCGTCACGCGTCACGCTGTCATGGCATTTTAAGTAACAATGGGCAGCACTTTTCTCATCATAACACTTTGGGTGATCAATAAATAGAGTTTGTTAAGGTCTGGATTGATTAACTTTCTTACTTGGTTGATGTAAAACATCGCTAATTTTGGTTTTTTGAAAAATATGCTTTAAGTACTGTGTATGGGCAATTAAGTACTTTGAATCAATAATTATACCCTTGCAAAGGGTATTATAATTTTGCCCAGAAGTTTGCAACGCATATATATTCTTGATCAGGGTGACGAGCTGAGTCGATTGAGCTTTGCCCGTCCGTCTGTCCGTCTGTCTGTCTGTTTCTACGCGAACTAGTCTCTCAGTTTTGAAGCTATCGAGCTGAAATTTTGCACAGAGTCTGCTTTTGGCTGCACACTACTAACATGTCGGAGCCGACCGGATCGGATGATTATATCTCATAGCTCCCATAGGAACAATCGGTCGGAAAACTAGTTTTAGTATGAAGAACTTTTTTCTTTTCAATGGAAACGTCTCCAAACTTTGTATTTCTCCGTTTGCTATACTTTTTTATAATATTACCAATTTTGGTGCAAATCGTACAACTATATGGTATAGCTGCCATACAAAAGATGGGTCTAAAAAACAGTTTTAGCTAGAAAAACTTTTTTGTTTTTAATGGTAGCATCCTGCAATTTTGTATTTGTTTGTTTCAACTGCTTTCACATAGTTTTGCAAATTTTTGGCCGATTCGGATGACTATATCGTATAGCTCCCATAGGAACAATCGGTCGGAAAACTAGTTTTAGTGTGAAAAACTTTTTTCTTTTCAACGGAAACGTCGTCAAACTGTGTATTCATAAGTTTTTGATGCCTTTTAATAATTCTACCAAGTTTTATTAAAGTCGGACAACTATATGGTATAGCTGCCATACAAAAGATGGGTCTAAAAAACAGTCTTAGTTAGAAAAACTTTTTTGTTTTTAATGGTAGCATCCTGCAATTTTGTATTTGTTTGTTTCACCTGCTTTCACATAGTTTTGCAAATTTTTGGCCAAATCGGATGACTATATCGTATAGCTCCCATACGAACGATCGGTCAGAAAATGGGAAAACGAGTATTTTTGAAAATATTTTAGCGAGCACTTGCAAGGCGCAGACCAAGTTAGCTTGGCTTTCTCGTATTTTGTTAAATCTGCCTTAGGTAAAGAAGATCGCGTATCGAGGATCTATAAAATGGTATCGCGTACTGAGTATGGAGTGCTAAGTATGGAGTACTAGCTGTCGAGTTCTAAATATTCAGTACTGAGTATCAGGTATAAAGTATTGAGAGCTTAGTATTGAGTACAGAGTATAAAGTACTGAAGATGTTGTAATGGGTAACGAGTAATGAGTATAGAATCCCTAGTAGTGAGTACTGACTATCAACAAATTGGAAATGCTTAAGTATCGAGTACCGAGAATGAAGTATTTAGTATTGAGGAAGTTTCTTAAGAGTGCTTTTAGTACTGAGTATCGAGTATTGAGTACTTAAAATCAATATGTTTTGTTTAAAAGTACTGAAGATCGAGTATTGAGAATATATTAATGTAAATCGAGTACTAAGTAGCGAGTGCTGAGTAGCGAGTACTGAGTAGCGAGTACTGAGATAGAGATAGATAGATAGAAAATAGAGAGTATTGAGCACTTTAGTATCGCCTGCTAGGTATTAAGTACCCAAGATTTAGAATTGGGTATGAAGTAATGAATGTCAGTAGCTGCATAAAAGTACTGGGTATCGATTACTTAGTAATGAGTACTGAGTACTTACCACCCAGAATTGAGTACTTAGTATGGAGTAAGTGTGAGAATCGAGTGTTGAGCATCAAGTAATGGTTATCGAGTACCGAGTATAGTGTGCTGAGTACCGATTATAGAGCATTGAGTATCGAGTACTTATATGAAGTAAGCGTAAGGTTACAAATCAAACTAAATAGGAGTTTTTTTAGACAGAGAACTTGCAGATAGAGAACAAGAGCATCAAGTACTGGATATCGAGTACTTAGATGAAGGTAACGAAATCTCTCAAATGAAACTAAATGAGAGTTTTTTGGGACAGAGAACTTACAGAGAACAGATAGAGTATGAGAGCATCAAGTACTGGGTATCGAGTGCGGAGTATAGAGTACTGAGTATCGAGTACTTACATAAAGTAAGCGAAATCTCTCAAATGAAAGTAAATGAGAGTTTTTTGGGACAGAGAACTTACAGAGAACAGATAGAGAATGAGGTATCGCTTGCGGAATATAGAGTACTGAGTATTGAGTACTTTTATGAATTTCGGAGTTAACTCACAAATCAAAGTAAAGAAGAGTAAAGAGAGATAGGACTTGCTTAAGCTACAACAACAAACGCTTTCAGAGAATTTTCCTGTACCCAAAAAACAACAAAATATGAAACACAACTCTGTCCAATTTCCCAACCTCCCCCCAAACAAACAAACAAAAAAAGAGTGTCACCATAAATAAATATAAAAAGTAGAAAACCGATCAGTCCATTCTCTTTTCAATCATTTTATTCAAAGAAAGTTCTGAGGGCGTTACCGCCGCACTATAAATTACAACCTGCTGCCGCTTCCCTATTCCCTATTGACCCAAACAAGAAAAAGGTGTGATTCCAGCGAAAACACCACAGACACATCGACACCACCAACAAAATTTGTAACAGCTCAATTGGAGTTTCATGTGCACCGCCAGACAATGCGGCACTGGCCAACAATTGGACCTGGTCAAGCCATTGACATGTTTTTGGAAAAATGTTTACAAAACAGTTGGCCCAACCGTCCCATTGCCAATGTCCATTTAAAGTAAATCAAACGCGCCATTGTCTTGGCGTGGGAAACGCGTTGCGATTAAAAATCGCATCATTCATTTTCAATTTTTCATATTTGCGGCTGACCCCGAAAGTGCGGCCACAATTTAAGGTCCATCGCTGGCATAAATCATGGCACAGAAATAACTAAATAAATAGCCAGACTATAAACAAATACATACAAATGTCGAACGCATAAATCTTGAGTAAATAATTTTGCGTTTTTTGGCCGCCGCCGCCAGCAAAATGACAAAGTTTATTCGGTGGTTTTTCCTACGCTTTTTTGCGGATTCACACAGATGGGCGGTTGGCTGGTTGGGCAATGAATTGTCTCCTAGATGCATATAGATATGACATTTAGTGTCCAAATGGTAGATGTGGACACAGCAAATTAATTGCCGGCTGCTTCAACTAATATGCTAAATATGCAGTAAATCACTGAGGCGAATGGCGTCTAAATTAATTTTTGCCGTCGGGGTTTTTGGGCTAACAAAATTTCTAATTCAAATCTAATTCAACATGTTTTGCTCTAATAATGAAATTTAGACGCTAGTTGAGAATTTTGCTAATTTTGGCATTTAAATCCAAAGACTTTTGACACCGAACCGGTTCGGTGCGAACCGAACCATTACAAGAGTATTTAAACTTATATCTTTATCTCCTTTTGTATAACAGATAGTAGATTGATTCCTTTTGAATATATGTAGTTATAAAGATGCTGTATCGAACCGCCAAAGCATTAATCAAGTTTGGCTGAACGGTAGTCGAGTTATGAGCAAAAGAATGTAAGCAAAAGCATAGAATTTCGCTTGGTACAGTGTATTTTACACTTCGGCTTCATTCTTCTAAATATAAATAGATGAGATGAACCGAACCATTGTTTTGACAGATGGACCACCTTGGCACATCTAATCAGCAAGTAATATATGCGTTTTCCAACACTTTTTTTTATGAGCTTTCACCATCATAAGGAGTACGGAATGAGCGCTTCTATACCCCCCCAGAGGGTATTATAAAACTGTCCTGATGCTTGTAACGCATGGAAGGAAGCATTTCCCAGCATAGAAAGTATATATATTTTCGATCAGCATGACAAACTGAGTTAATTCGTCTGTTTCTAAGCCATCTCATACGTCAATTGGAAAGCTATATATACCAAACTTTGCACAAAGTCTTTAAGTACGAACACCTTACACATTTGTAGGAACCAGCCGTATCGGTTGACTTTATCATATAGCTGTCATACGAAAAAGTGATCGAAAAACTAGTTTTACTTAGAAAAACTTTTTTATTTTCAAGGGAAACGCCTTCAAACTTTGTGTTTCTTAGTTTGCTATGCTTTTACAAGCTTTAACCAAATTTGGTCGAAATCGGATAACTATAAAGTATAGCTGTCATACAAAAGTAGAGCCTGAAAAGTAGTCTTAGTGGGAAAAACTTTTTTGTTTTCCATGGAATTGTTCTTAAAATTTATATATATTTATTTGAAATGCTTTTACACAATTCTACAAACTTTGGTTGAAATCGGATGACTATAGCATATAGCTGTCATAGGAAAGATCGCTCGAAAAGCTAGTTTTACTTAGAAAAACTTTTTTGTTTTCAAGGGAAACGCCTTCCAATTTTATATTTCTCTGTTTGCTATGCTTTTTTAAGATTTAACAAAGTTTGGTCGAAATCGGATAACTATAAAGTATAGCTGTCATATAAAAGTAGGGTCCGAAATGTGGTCTTAGTGAGAAAAACTTTTTTGTTTTCAAAGGAAATGTCCTTAAAATTGGCTTTAATTTATTTAATATGATTTCACACAATTTTACATAGTTTGTTCAAAATCGAATGACTATAGCATATAGCTGTCAAAGGAATGATCGGTGGAAAAACTAGTTTCAGTGAGAAAAACTTATTTGTTTTTAATGAAAACGCCTCCAAACTTTGTATTTCTTAGTTTGCTATGCTTTTTCATGATTTTATTAAGTTTGGTCCTAATCGAACATGTATATGGTATAGCTGTCATACAAAAGTAGAGTGATAAAAGTAGTCTTAGTGAGAAAAACTTTTTTGTTTTCAATGGAAATGTCCCTAAAAATTATACATATTTATTTAAGATGCTTTCACAGAATTCTACAAAGTTTGGTCAACATCGGATTACCATAGCATATAGCTGCAGTACGAATGATCGATCAAAAAAGAGGTTTTATGGAGAAAAACTTTTTTGTTTTCAATAAAAATGGTTCCAATCTTGGTATTTCTTAGTTTGCTATGCTTTTCCATGATTTTTCCAAGTTTGGTAGAAATCGGACATCTATATAGTGGAAAAGTAAGGTGCCAAAAGTACATTTAGTTATAAAAACGTGCTATAACTTACTTTTTCTCTATTTTGTGATATTTACATATCCCTTTAATGTCAAATGGATCTTAAATTTGCATCCAAAGAAGCTGAAAGTCATCCAAAGGAGATGAAAAATGTATATTTGAATATCAAAAACCATTCATTTTCAATTAAACCAACCCTCGTACTTGGGTTTAGCATATGGACGAAGTCCATAAACCTGACTAAATCATACCATTTTGTTCACACTCACACTCCAAACACAACCATCAATCAACGATCATAAGGTAATGTGTGTCTGTCTGTGCGTGCTTCCTTGCCCCGGCTCCTGCTGCTGCTCCTGCCCCGGCCCCTTCCCCAAACCAAACCAAACCAAACCAACGACTCCCTGTCCATTTACCCAAAACAAATCGGACAACAAACGTAACAAAAACTTGATATGAATAAAAAGAAAAGAAGGGAAAAAAAAACAAACAACAAAAATGGAAAAACCATTTTGGCCAAAGACGAGCGGTGCGCATTGCAACCCGCAGATTGCCACGGTTTTCCTGCCCCTGCCCCTGCCCCTGGTCCTGGTCCTGGTCCTGGTCCTTGCTCCTGACCAGCTGTACCCCTGCCCCTGTTTGATGATTTTGTATTTTTGTAACAGCCCACAAGGACGCCATTTTGATCGCATCGAGTGCATGCCAAGTGGTGTGCGTGTGTGTGTGTGTGTGTGTGTGTGCACACCCCAAATTGAAAAATGGAAAAATGCGCGCCCCTGTTGTTGTTGTTGTTGTTGCTGTTGTCTGGGCACTTGAGTACCCCCGACCCCCGTTCCTAACAAGCATAAACCACCGCGCGGCTCTCACGCTGCGTTTTTACTTGCAGATGTGTGCGTGTGTGTGTGTGCCAGTGTGTGTGTGCGTGGAAGGCCGCGCGTTTTTGGTTGGTGACGGGCCTGCCGCAGATGATGATGATCACTAACAACAACACCAAAGTATCACGAGCCGTTCCCCTCGACCTCGTCGTCGTCGTTTGGTGGTGCATGCCTCCTCTTCCTGCCGGTGGTTGCTGGCTGCCGCGTGTCATCTACGTGTGTGTGTGTGAGTGTGCGTGTGTGTGTGTGTACATTGATAGTGTTGATAATAATAGGCAGGAAGCCAAGCATACGGCAGACGACGAAAACTGTCCATAAATAATGAGCCGAGCGTAGAGCAGCAGGGCGCATAAAACATACAAAGCTTACCCCCCAGGATTGTGGAAGCTTTAATACCCTAAGAGTTTTTATACTCTGTACCGTAGAGGTACATAGAGTATTATAAGTTTGTGCAAAAGTATGTAACATGCAGAAGGAAGTATATATATTCTTGATCAGCATCAACAGCCGAGTCGATATAGCCATGTCCGTCTGTCCATCCGTCTGTCCGTCTGTCCGTATGAACGCACACAGATCTCAGAGCTGGTAAGAGATAGAGGTTTGACATGTATGGGACATATGCTTCTTATGTCTGCAGGCAGATCAAGTTTATTTTCAATTTTAGCCACGCCCCCTCCCGCCCCCGCAATTTAGAAAAAACGTCATATCTCCCACAGTTTTGAAGATAGATGGCTTGTTCCTTCTGAACATATTTAGTTATTAGAATAACTTATCGATCCGCCAAAGGAATGAAGAAGATCGGATGAACGGTTTTCGAGTTATGCTCAAAAGACAAATTTTGTTGGTACAGAGTATGTTATAGTCGGGCTTGACCGACTTTCTTTCTTGTTTTTGAAGGATTTGATTACAATTGGCAAATAAACATATATCTCTAATGTAAAAATAAAGGAAACTTAACTTCGGCTAAGCGAAAGTTTGTATACCCCTGCAGCAAGTTTTTGGGACCTTGCTTTTGTATGAAAGCTATGCTATATACATATCCGATTTCGACCCAACACACAAACATTTCTGAAATTTGGCCTCGATTCCCCTAAAAACAAAAAAGGTTTTCTCACTAAAACTAGTTTTTTGACCGATTGTTTGTACTGCAGCTATATGTTATAGTCAACCGATTTTGACCAAATCTTGTAGAATTGTGTGAAAGCAACACAAATATATAAAAATAGTTTTTAAGGACATTTCCATGGAAAACAAAAAAGTTTTTCGCACTAAGACTAGTTTTCTTTCCCTACTTTTGTATGACAGCCATACCATATACATGTCCGATTTCGATCAAATTTAGTAAAATCATTGAAAAGCAATGCAAACTGAGAAATACAAAGTTAGAAGGCGTTTCCATTGAAAACAAAAAAGTTTTCCCCACTAAGACTAGTTTTCTTTCCCTACTTTTGTATGACAGCCATACCATATACATGTCCGATTTCGATCAAATTTAGTAAAATCATTGAAAAGCAATGCAAACTGAGAAATACAAAGTTTGAAGGCGTTTCCATGGAAAACAAAAAAGTTTTCCCCACTAAGACTAGTTTTCTTTCCCTACTTTTGTATGACAGCCATACCATATACATGTCCGATTTCGATCAAATTTAGTAAAATCATTGAAAAGCAATGCAAACTGAGAAATACAAAGTTAGAAGGCGTTTCCATTGAAAACAAAAAAGTTTTCCCCACTAAAACTAGTTTTTCGACCGATGGTTCCTATGACAGCTAAATGATATAGTCTAGCGAAACGGCCAGTTTCGACAAATGTGCAGCGTATATGTATTCAAAGACTTTCTGCAAAGTTTGGTGTAGATAGCTTTCAAACTGACGGAGAAGATGGCCGTCGTCATGCTGATCAGGAATATACATACTTTATGTGGTTGGAGATGCTTTCTTCTGTGCGTTACAAGCAGCTGCACAACTTTATAAGGGTTTGAAAATGAATATAGCAAAATATCACTTTCAAATGGATAACAAAATCATGCAAATGATAATTTGTAATATCATCTTTTTTCTGTGTAGCATTTCTGAATAAGAATATTAAAAAAAAAGTTACAAAAAATTACCATTTTATGCTAAGCGTTTAAATTGTAAGGACCGCCTACTGCGCCACATCTTCAACTGTGGTTAAGCTGAAGCTTTCTAAGGAAAATACTATTTAAAATATCTTAAAGCCATCAGACTTGGTTTAAAAGCGATCTTTAGAAGCTCTTAAACTCACTTAAACTTGAACTCTCTCAAAGATTTGGACTATTATAATCGTTTCTGTGGGCGAACGACTTGCAAGAGACACTTCCCGTGATTCCGAAACGCTTAGCTAGGAACGAATTTAGCGCAGGTCCCAAGTCGTTGCATTTTGAATTGGAATTTCATAAAAACTATTCCTTTGAGTATGAATCTGCGAGTGTGCCTGGTTCAGAAAGAACCGCAGAGGATTGCTCAAAAGAACTGTTGAGATTTAAATGAGGTCCCATAGCATTTTAGCTGTCAGTTGCCAATTTACTTTAAACAAAGATGAACCTACTATTAACATAGGTTTAACGGCTGGAACCATGATAAACTTAATGGATTTACCTGGGTTTTTGTGTCCTAAATTGAAACTGTCATCATTCAAAAACTGTGCAATGGATGCCTACAGGGTGAAGCCAATTATGAGAGTGGCAAGCACTAATTGCACAACTTTTTCACTGACTTGAACCGATTGAATAGAACACATTCAGTTCCCAGTTAATCTTGTCATTGCAATGACCATAGTACCCATCTGGGGTCAGCAGGAACTACCTACCTAATGACCATTAAAAAGACACCTAAAGCAGTATCAAGCCATATGTGGCATGTTCCCGAGCTGACATACCATTCTCACTCTTCTCTTAGGCTACAGAAATGTTGTCAGAAACTTTCCATTTTTCATTCCACCCGCTCCAAGCTCATTTTTAAAGACTTTTAGGGTCTTTGCAGCATTTGGGGAAAATGGTTTTCCCTTTTCCAGTTGTAATTCCGTTTTTTTTTTTTGTTTTGCTAAAGCATTTTCTCTTTTATCCTGAGATAAAGAGGTATCAGCTTAGAAGCTACTTACAAGTAACCAATAAACACCAAGCCGCAACCACATACACTCAGCCAATCCTCCGTCCCCCCCGCGTCCCACCGCGTCCCACCGCTTCTGCTCCACCCATCCACCGACTCCGGCAGCGATAAATCGAAGCGTCAAACGGCAGCGAGACAAAATAATCAGAAATCAATACAATCTGCGTAATATGTTTTACGCGCTTTCTTCCTACTTCTTTGCCATTTTTCCAAGCAATTGACTTTGATGATGCCACATGTCCTCCAGCTGCACCACATCTTCGATTAAGCCGCAGCTCTTAGGGGGGGGCGTGGGCGTGGGCGTGTGTTCTCTGTGCTCGGCAGGAGTCAGGAGCATGACGTGACTTTTGGCTCACGATAATCAAAAATCAGGCACACACAATGGATTCATGTAATAGTTGAATTGAATTGCCATGGCCTGAGGGAGCAGAGGGTGGTTGGGTGGTTGGGCGTTTGTGCCTCATTGTCTGCCCTGCTGGGGCGTTATGCTCATCCTCCGCTGTTGACTTTATTGGCCTCATTGCGAAAGGCGACACACAAGCCCATCCCCCCCCCCCCACTTCCACACTTTCGACATGCTTTGACACTGCCACGCCCATAACGCCCACGCCCCCATCCCCCCCTCACCCCCCTCACCCCCCACTCACAGCCAAAAATGGCACATGGCATCATTACATGGCCGCGTCGCACGCAAAATTGTGCGAAATTTGGTGAGCCGCGTGTGGGAAGTCGTGTGGCGAATTCAATTCGCAAACTTTTTAGGCCAGACAAAGTACAGCCGGGATGCGATGGCTGGGCACACACACACACACACACGCACAGCTCTTTTATTAAAGGGTGTCTCGTGCCAAAAAGCTGCCGTGAGGGTTAAATGATAAATGCCAGAAAGAAGAGAAGGCAACTTGTCAAGTATGCAGACTGCCTTCCCTTGGAATTCTTCCACACACAATTGTGAGACATTGATATACGAATTTTTGGGAATTTTGTAAAGTGATATTTTTAGGTGGGGGAAGCCTTCATCGGGGGTACGGGCAATAGATCTTCTTGTCCGGGTCCTGCGCTCCGCTAACTGCTGCTTTCACTTCAATCTTCAATCTTTCACTCAGTCTGCAAAGGGTATTATAATTTTGCCCAGAAGTTTGCAACGCATACAAATATTCATTTCCAAACCCCATAAACCATATATATTCTTGATCAGGGTGACGAGCTGAGTCGATGCAGCTTTGTCCCTCCGGCTGTCTGTTTTTACGCGAACTGGTCTCTCAGTTTTGAAGCTATCGAGCTGAAATTTTGCACAGAGTCTTCTTTTTGCTGCACACCACTAATAATATCGGAACCCAACGGATCGATTGACTATATCTCATACCTCCCATAGGAACAATCGATCGGAAAACTAGTTTTTGTAAGAAAAACTTTTTTCTTTTAAATGGAAACGTCTCGAAACTTTGTATTCATAAGTTTTCTATGTTTTCTTAAACCTCTACCAAGTTTGATGAAAATCGGACAACTATATGGTATAGCTGCCATACAAAAGATGGGTGTGAAAAACAGTCTTAGTTAGAAAAACTTTTTTGTTTTTAATGGTAGCATCCTGCAATTTTGTATTTGCTTGTTTTACCTGCTTTCACATAGTTTTGCAAGTTTTTGGTCAAATCGTATGACTATATCTCATAGCTTCCATAGGAACCATGAGCCGGAAAACTAGTTTTTATGAGAAAAACTTTTTTCTTTTAAATGGAAACTTCTTCAAACTTTGTAATCGTAAGTTTTCTATGCCTTTTTATAATTCTACCAAGTTTGATGAAAATCGGACAACTATATGGTATAGCTGCCATACAAAAGATAGGTGTGAAAAACAGTCTTAGCTAGAAAAACTTTTTATTTTTAATGGTAGCATCCTGCAATTTTGTATTCGTTTGTTTCAGCTGCTTTCACATAATTTTACAAATTTTTGGCCAAATCGTATGACTATATCTCATAGCTTCCATAGGAACAATCGATCGGAAAACTAGTTTTTGTGAGAAAAACTTTTTTCTTTTAAATGGAAATGTCTCGAAACTTTGTATTCATAAGTTTTCTATGTTTTCTTAAACCTCTACCAAGTTTGATGAAAATCGGACAACTATATGGTATAGCTGCCATACAAAAGATGGGTGTGAAAAACAGTCTTAGTTAGAAAAACTTTTTTGTTTTTAATGGTAGCATCCTGCAATTTTGTATTTGCTTGTTTTACCTGCTTTCACATAGTTTTGCAAGTTTTTGGTCAAATCGGTTGACTATATCATATAGCTTCCATACGAACGATCGGTCGGAAAATGGGAAATGGAGTTTGTTTTGAAAATATTTAAGCGAGCACTCGCAAGAGTACAAAAACTTCGGCACAGATGAAGTTAGCTTAGCTTTCTCATTCGTAGTTTATTCACTTTCTTATTATCTTTCTTCTATTTATACTCCTCATTCTGTCTTCTTCATTCTATATTCCTTGATTAGATTATTTATGCTTCTTTCTACGTGTTTTCTTCTTTGGATCTTCTGTCTTTCTTCTCTTTTACTTCCTCCTTCACTTTTTTTCCTTCTTATTATGTTATATTTTTTTTTTTATTCTTCTACCTTTCTTTTTCATTCGTTTTTTTTCCCTACTTCATTATACTTTTCTTTATTCTTCCTTCTTCATTTCTTATTTATGCTTTCCTTCTTCCTTGAAGAGTTCCATCTACTTCATTATACTTTTCTTTATTCTTCATTTCTTATTTATGCTTTCCTTCTTCCTTGAAGAGTTCCATCTACCTTTCTTGATTCTTCCTTCATCATTCCTTTCTCTTTCCTTCTTTATTTCCGTCTTCCTTGCTTAGCTTCTTCTTGCCACTAACTTGTATCTTTCAATGTTTAGCTCATAACCTCTTTCCTCCTTTCTTTTTCCGTCCTTGCTTACTCTTTTTTTTCATTCCTTTCTTTTTTCGTGCTTAGTTTCATCTTTTCCTTCTACCTTTGTTAATTCTTCTATATTTTGTCAGTCTTTCTTGTTTAATTCTTTCTTACTTACTTAATTCCACCTACTATTCATTTTTTTTCCTTCTACCTTCTGCCTTCCAACTTCTATTTTCTACCTTTTACCCTATACCTTCTTTCCTCCTTCTTTTCTGCTTTCTTTCTTCTTTCTTTCTGCTTCTCTCTTCCTTGCTTCTCCTCCATTTTGGTTCTATCTTACTTCCTCTTGCTTTGCTTCAATTCTTCCCACCTTACTTCTGGCTTTCTTCTTCCATCCATCTTTCCTCCTGATTTCTTCCATCTACCTTGCTTCTTTCTCCTTCCTTTCTGGCTTCCTACTGACCAGTCTACCCACACAAAAGAATTCTACAAAATAGCAAATCTTGTGCAACGTTTTCTTTTTCTTCTTTTTGAAAATGAAGAATTCTCCGAACCAACTTTAAGTTGGCTCTCACCCCCCTAGCTACCTACCCACCTATCCCTACTGCACACTCTCCATCTTTAGTTAACAAATTCAACTTGTGTGCAGCACACACGTTTCCCTCTAACCCCTCCCCACCCCCCCCTGCCTGGTCACAAAAACTGAATCGCTAAAATTGCCACCAAAAAGCAATTGTGGAGAGGAAAAATCCATTTCAGGTTATCCGCGAATTTCAATCAGACCCGCGACGCTTAAGCAAAGTGAGACATCCGAACGATGACAATGCGGCAGTGGCGGCTGCTGCTGCTACTAGGGGATGGGTGCAGGATGGGTGGGTGGGGTGGGGTGTGGTGTAAATATAAATGGCTGCCTTTTTGGTTCTTGGCGGAGGCATAAAAATAAACAAGACACAAAGGGCATACGTGAGATGTGAGATGTGTTGCTCTCGATTTAAAGACAAACTGATTTCTGTTCATTTCTCGTTTTTCTTTTCTTTTTTTTTTGCGCCAGGGAAAATCCCACTTAAGCAGTTTGTGACAAAACTACTGCAACTGCTGAGGGGTGGAGAGGGGTAAGTGGGGGGGGTGGTATGGACCCACAGCTGGCGTGCGTGAGCTGGTTAAGATTTATGGCATCTTTTACGTGGGCAAAGTCAAACTCAGATCTCATCAAATTTGTTTAAATGCTCATAAATCTTTTGCTCTGGCAGCTGCAGCTTCCCCACTGCTCCTCCCCCCTGCTCCTCCCCCACCAACTTAAGCCAACTGTAAACAAAACAAACTAATCATTAAAAACAATCTGTAATCCATTGGCGCCACTTTCTCATAATAAACTGCAGATTGCAGTTTGTTTATGCAATCATCCAACCCTACAAAAACGTTTCCCGTGTGAAATTCTGCATATTGGAGGCCGGGCCACGCCCCCAAATGTGGCCGCGAAACGCCTCCGAAATGGTTGAGGCCATAAAAACCGCGTGCGCCATAAACAAAATCGAAAGGAAAACATCGGCAACAACAACAGCAGCATTTTTGAAAATATTTGGTTTTCTGGTCATGCCCAGAAAAGAGCAAGGCGCCAACCAACGTATCCAGCAGATACAACCGATATCCACTCCCCCTTGCCCCGTCGACTGGCTAACATTTTATTGAAGACATTTTTATGACTCCCCCAGCAGGTTTTTATGGCTGCCCAGCAACAGGGAAAACACTGGCGGATTTGAAACAACATTTTGGTACAAAAAATTGACTACATAATTAAACAACAAATTGCGCACAACAAATAAACAAGCATCGTTTTGTATATCGAAAGCTACTTAGGCCAGTTAGTTTGCTTTGAAGATCCATTCAACGCTCTCTCACATCTCACACACACACGCTATGCGTGTCTCTCCCTGTTTGAGCTTTCGCCTAGGCCAACGCACAGCGCTCACCAATACCAGCACACACACAGCTCTTTGACTGTGTGCAGCTGAATTCATTGTCTACTCCTTGGAGGCGACCATACTTTTCGCTTGGGGTTAACCAGAATTCTCATTTGAATGCAAATGCAGACGATAAAAGTTAACCAAGATGTGGCAGCTGCCGCCGGGATGTCTTTCTTACTTCTGTTCCTGTCAATTACGTGCGCCGGAGCTGGAGCAGCAGCATCGATACCCTGGCACAGTCTAACTGTAACCAATTCTCCATGGTTGCGCAATAACTGCAAATTTAATTTTGCAATTTCGCGCCTCGCTCCGCTTTACCCACCCCGTTTCTAACCCAAGGGCTCATAAAAATCTCAGCTACTGTTGTGCGTGTGCGTGTGTGTGCTATAAATTTGCAACTAAATTGGCAATACTTTAAGGCCCAGGCTAAAACACTTCCCAGGCACTCCCGGCAACATTGCCAAAATTAGCGGCGAGTTTTGGGATTTGGATTTTTTGGTAGTTACAAATTGATTCTCAATGAAAGAGGATGAAGCGATGGACCAAGTGTTATAGAGGGGGTGAAAGAGAGTGGGAGAGTCTCTCAGGCGGGGCAACTGGGGAATAGACCTGCTGATGGGCATGAAATGAGTTTGATTTTGAAAGATTTTTGGAAAGGGGAAGTCTAACAACCAACCGATTTGGCCTATATTCACTTTCCATTTCATTTCAATATCGCTCTACCCTTCCAAGACTTAAACTTAAGTCATACAAATCAAGTACTTTGTTCTCAAATCAAGTAGTAATGGCTTAAGTAAGGCATTACTTGCTTCAAGTACCAAATTCTTACTTCAATCGGCATATTTTCAGTACATTTTGAACTATTTTTACATCACTATACTCTGTACCGTAGGTACATAGAGTATTATAAGTTTGTGCAAAAGTATGTAACATCCAGAAGGAAGCATCTCCGACCCCATAAAGTATATATATTCTTGATCAGCATCAACAGCCGAGTCGATATAGCCATGTCCGTCTGTCTGTCCGTATGAACGCACAGATCTCAGAGATGGTAAGAGATAGAGGTTTGACATGTATGGCACATATGCTTCTTATGTCTGCAGGCAGATCAAGTTTATTTTCAATTTGGGCCACGCCCCCTGCCGCCCCCGCAATTTAGAAAAAACGTCATATCTCCCACAGTTTTGAAGATAGATGGCTTATTCCTTCTGGACATATTTAGTTATTAGGATAACTTATCGATCCGCCAAAGGAATGAAGAAGATCGGATGAACGGTTTTCGAGTTATGATCAGAGTTTTCTTGGTACAGAGTATGTTATAGTCGGGCTTAACCGACTTTCTTTCTTGTTAACTTTTCTAAAGGTAGTAATAGTCTTCAACCGCTTAACTCTCAAAATAAGTACAAAGCGTACTCTGTTAAGGTCTAACATATTCTCAAATCAAGTAGTAATGGCTTAAGTAAGGCATTACTTGCTTCAAGTACGAAATTCTTACTTCAATTGGCATATTTTCAGTACATTTTGACATCATTTTGAACCTTTCTAAAGGTAGTAATAGTCTTAAACCGCTTAACTCTCAAAATAAGTACAAAGTGCACTCTGTTGAGGTCTAAGATACTCTCAAATCAAGTACTTCTGGATTCAAGTACCAAATTCTTACTTCATTTGGCATATTTTCAGTATATTTTGAACTATTTTTACATCTTTTTCAACCTTCCTAAAGGTAGAAATAGTCTTAAACTGCGTAACTCTCAAAATAAGTACAAAGTATACTCTGTTGAGGTCTTACATATTCTCAAATCAATTACTTTGTTCTCAAATTAAGTGGAAATGGTTTAAGTAAGGAATTACTGGATTCAAGTACCAAATACTCACTTCATTCGGCATATTTTCAGTACATTTTGAACCATATTAACATCATTTTGAACCATCCTAAAGATAGTAAAACCGCTTAACTCTCAAAATAGGTACAAAGTGTACTCTGTCTTACATAATGTCAAATCAAAGCCTATATATGCTTGAAACGAGGTCATATAAATACTCAACTCATAGCTTTTACATACTTGAAGCCTAATAAGTGCACGAAATGTTCTTAGTTTAAGCCTAGTAAATTCTAAAGCTATACCCAACTTGTTCTTGCAATAAGTTCTCCGTATTGAACCAAAGTAGTAAGAACATAGCCAAGGCCCTTAAATTCACCAAAGATAGTAGTATTACTGCAGCCCAGAGATCTGTCATCACTTCATAACAAAGTGTTAGAACTAGTTGAGAATTTCAGGAACAAATTCGCCTAAAAATTAATCACATTTATCCTTGGGCTGACTTTACACAGTTCGACACACAAGACATGAAAGTCTAGTAGACTTACATGTTCGTTGTTTTAAATGTTTATTGAGTTCTTTTGGGTGCTGAGACCAAACACAATCTAATAGGTTGGGGAAAATCCCATATTGTTTTAAATGTAGAAATCTCTTCAAATTTATAGGCGAAACATGATGAAACGCAGGCCTACTAGATTATCATCACATCCCTCATCACCCCACAGTCAGTTTCTCTGAAAAGCAGTAGATAGGGGCGGTAATATGTTCATTATTTATGAGATTTTATAACTCTCTTGTTCAGCCAAACGAAACTCAAACGATTTCCTTGTTTATGGAGTTTATTAGCAAGTTACGGGCAGTTTCTTGGAGAAGCAGTAGATAGGGGCGGTAATATTTTGATATTTTTTGAAATTTTTACAACTTTATTTATGGCTTTTCAGTCGACAGTCAAACCATTCCCTTTTTTAAGGAGTTTATCAGTGCTCCACAGTCAGTTTCTTGGAGAAGCAGTAGATAGGGGTGGTATTATTTTAATATTTTTTGAGATTTTACCACTTTCTCTTCAGCTCTTCAGTCGACAGTCAAACAATTCCCTTGTTTATGGAGTTTAGGGAGTTTAGGGTTGGAATCAGTAGATAGGGGCAGTATTAAATTGGTTATTGTGTAAGATTCTGCAGAGATGCACCTCTGTCCCCATTTTCTTTAACAATCTGTTGCCTTTTTCCTGCATAAGCAACACTTTTGTTTGATATCAAACCAATTTTACTGAAACAGAACCTCCAATTTTGCTCCAATTTTGATGTGTTGTGCAATTTGCTTTGCTTTCATCAGGCGGCGTACACAAAAAAAAAAAGGAAGAACGCAAAGATTTCTACGCTCCCTTTGGTAAATTTGCTCAACTTAGGCTCGCATCATTTAACTTTGAGCAACGAGCAGAGTGGATTACACACATGACAGGGCAGACTCTTTATAAAGAAACAGAAGCAAAACACACACACAAAATTCTCAACGTAATCGAAACCCGTCAAAATGGCAAGCACAACAATGGACCATCCCGTCCGAAAGAAGGTTCGCAAAACACACACACTCGCACACTCGCACACACATGCCCATTAGATACAGATCAGCTGCCGCTGCTCCTGGGTAGGCATCCCTAAATGAAAGATCTCTTCAAGATCTGACAGATTATTATTAGCGTAACATTAACGTCAAATTACGCATCTATTTTGCGCACTTTATCTGCAACTCCCTGGCGGCGCAACATCAATGAATCGATGGAATCAAGCATGTTGGCTACATATGAGGCAGACATGTGTGTGTGTGTGTGTGTGGCGGTGGAGGGGGGTGGGGTGATGAACACATTGTCTTATGTATGGATTTGTTGTAAGGATTACATTTAGCTGGACGCTAGACGCTATTGTTGCAGCAGGTGAAAGGGAAGGTAAGGGAAGGGTCAGCCACTGGCATGGCCAAAACAAATCTTGTTTAGATATATTACGATAAATATGTGCAAAATCAGGAGTAAATGAAGCAAACGAGTATGTGTGCGATAGGAGATAAGGTGGGTTGGAAGATGAGGGATCTAGATAGATAGTATGTCGTTTTGTTTGATCCAACGAGTTGCTTGGTCTTCTTACTTGTTTTGAAGCAGTAAGCCGACGGTCACGGTCGCCAACTTTCATTAAATTTCGATTTTTACGCTCATTGTGAGAGTTAAAATTAGAATATTTCATTAAAGAGATATCGGGAGTCAACAGATCACTGCTTTCTTATGTCTTTCAGTCTCCAATTTGCATTGGTGAAATCAGAATCATACATTGAGAGAGGAGACTGTACCTCCATTAGCATATTGATAACAAAAATGTAAAGAAATCTTCTTAACTAGCTCTGCCATATGCCAATTTCACTTTGCTTCAAAGAAACTACAATATTTAAGGTGGGAAGTAATACCTGGAAGTATAAGTAAGTAAGTAAGTTATAAGTTATAGGTTATAAGTTATAAGTTATAAGTTATAAGTTATAAGTTATAAGTTAAAAGTTATAAGTTAAAAGTTAAAAGTTAAAAGTTAAAAGTTAAAAGTTATAAGTTATAAGTTATAAGTTATAAGTTATAAGTTATAAGTTATAAGTTATAAGTTATAAGTTATAAGTTATAAGTTATAAGTTATAAGTTATAAGTTATAAGTTATAAGTTATAAGTTATAAGCTATAAGTTATAAGTTATAAGTTATAAGTTATAAGTTATAAGTTATAAGTTATAAGTTATAAGTTATAAGTTATAAGTTATAAGTTATAAGTTATAAGTTATAAGTTATAAGTTATAAGTTATAAGTTATAAGTTATAAGTTATAAGTTATAAGTTATAAGTTATAAGTTATAAGTTATAAGTTATAAGTTATAAGTTATAAGTTATAAGTTATAAGTTATAAGTTATAAGTTATAAGTTATAAGTTATAAGTTATAAGTTATAAGTTATAAGTTATAAGTTATAAGTTATAAGTTATAAGTTATAAGTTATAAGTTATAAGTTATAAGTTATAAGTTATAAGTTATAAGTTATAAGTTATAAGTTATAAGTTATAAGTTATAAGTTATAAGTTATAAGTTATAAGTTATAAGTTATAAGTTATAAGTTATAAGTTATAAGCTATAAGCTATAAGTTATAAGTTATAAGTTATAAGTTATAAGTTATAAGTTATATGTTATAAGTTATAAGTTATAAGTTATAAGCTATAAGTTATAAGTAACACGATATAAAATTTACTTGATAAATGATAAATGTTAAGTGATGAGTCATAAAAGATAAGTTGTAATTTCAAACGAGAAAGCTAAGCTAACTTCGTCTGTGTCGAAGTTTTTATACCCTTGCAAGCGCTCAATGAAATATTTTCAACAAAAATACGTTTTTTTCCATTTTTTGTCCGGTTGTTCGTATGGGAGCTATATGATATAATCAACCGATTCGGCCAAAAATTTGTAAAATTATGTGAAAGCCGTAGAAACAAACAAATACAAAATTGGAGGACGCTACCATTAAAAACAAAAAAGTTTTTCTAACTAAGACTGTTTTTCAGACCTATCTTTTGTATGGCAGCTATACCACATAGTTGTCCGATTTTAATAAAACTTGGTAGAATTATCAAAAAACATAGAAAACTTATGATTACAAAGTTTCGAGACGTTTCCATTGAAAAGAAAAAAGTTTTTCTCACTAGAACTAGTTTTCCGACCGATTGTTTCTATGGGAGCTATGGAATATCGTCAACCGATTTGTACAAAAATTTGCAGAATCAGCTGAAAGCACGTAGAACAAACAACTACAAAATTTCAGCTTGCTACCATTTAAAACAAAAAAGTTTTTCTAACTAAGACTGTTTTTCAGACCCATCTTATGTATGGCAGCTATACCATATAGTTGTCCGATTTCAATAAAACTTGATAATATTATACAAAAACATAGAAGACCTACGATTACAAAGTTTGGAGACGTTTCCATTGAAAAGAAAAAAGTTTTTCATACTAAAACCAGTTTTCCGATCGATTGTTCCTAAGGGAGCTATGAGATATATTTGTCCGATCCGGTCGGTTCCGACATTTTGGTAGTGTGCAGCAAGAAGACTCTGTGCAAAATTTCCGCTCGATAGCTTCAAAATTGAGAGACTAGTTCACGTAGAAACAGACAGACAGACGGACAGATGGACGGACAAAGCTCAATCGACTCAGCTCGTCACCCTGATCAAGCATATATATGGTTTATGTGGTCGGAAATGAATATTTGTAAAACTTCTGGGCAATATTATAATACCCTACAGTTTAATTATATAATAGATGGTTCGTACCTTCTAGACATATTTAATAATCGTTCTTATTTATCGATTCGCCAAAGAAATGATAAAGATAGTATGAACAATAGTCGAGTTATAAGCAAAACAAGCAATTATGGGGGGGCAGCACCGACTGCAACGCTGATGGGCAGCACTTTACACAGTTTAACACTTTGTCTGGCAAAGCCACTATCTTATGCCAAATTTCTTAGATATAAACACAAACTTTGGTAGTTATAAAGACCAGGAAAGACGGGCTTAAAGCATATTGGGTAGCCATGGGTGCCGCGTTTGCTTACATTTGAGCAAAGAAAAAGCTAGAATAAAGCTGAAAATAAGCATAACTGCTCCAAAAACTACTCAATTCAAGCCGCTGCTGCTGATTTTATATCAAAACCGAGAACAAACCCAAATATATGCAACACTTTCCTATCAAATCAGTTGCCTCTCTACCAACCATCCGAACCTGCCCGCCACAGCGCAACAACCCCAGCAAATTGATGATTTAGTTTGATGATTTTTGTCCAGCCCCTTCCCTTTTGATGCCAGCGCGCATTGATCGGTTGGTTCCCAGAGTAATAACTTAATTAGAGCATATCAACGTCGGCCCAGAGGTACACAGAGAACCGACCACAGCAATTTGTACGAATTGGTTCGGGCTCATAAAAATGTTGAGCGGACCCCGGGAAATTAATTGAAAAATTAACAGACGAAGATGATGCGAAGAATGGAAACTTATTAATATGCATATATAAACAGAGATGGCCGGACGGACAGAAACGACTCCCGCTCCATTGTTGGTTGACTTATGCGACAGTTTTATGGGCAAGAAGTTTGGGAAAGATGTCTTGGAAAAGGCCGCACAAAGGGTTTAATGTTAATTGCGCCTTTATGCTAAAAAGGCGGCATCGATTTCCCGGCCACAGCAGTCAAATGTTTACAAGTTCCCCGTACAAGGCGATTCCGGGGAATGTGTGTGTGTGTGTGCGAAAAATAGCGGGCGCAGCGCAGCCTCGCTGACCGACCGAGAGGAAGGTCATAAAAAATGGCGTGCACTTTTTAACCCTTCCTCGAGCGACGACCGTTAAATGTTCTCGTTCCACATTTTCTAATTTGTATTGCTTCGTTTTCGCTTTCGTTTTTTTGTTTTATGGGTTTATTGCTTTACGATTCGACAATTTTTTAACCCCTTCGCAGTGCCTGGCGAAAGGGGACTACCTACGGCCAGGACTACCAGGAATTGTGTTTTATGTTTTCAGTTTTCTGCATTCTTTTTTTTTTTTTTTGCCTTACTCAGAACTTGCCCCGGATCTATTTCAATTTAGGTTTCTAGATTTCTAGTGCAGCCTTTTGCTTATCCTTTTTTTTTTGTTTTTTGGTTTTGGTTTTGTTTTTTGCGCACTTCCTGGAACACTTTCTAAGTTCTTTTTAATGTTTTGGGTTTTTTCTTCGACACATTTTGGCTGCGTTTTGACTTTGCATTTGTTGGGTTTGACTTTATGACCAATTTTAAAAGTGGTAGCAAGTAAGGGCGAAGCTCAAGGACAACTCAAATTATTCTATTCAACATTTTAGTGTATGTTTAGGGGATTTCTTTTGAAAAAAAACCAACAGAAATAAGTTTATACTATTAATCTGTACATCAACATATATTTCTTACTTTTTAGCTACTTTTCTCTAGCTTCGTTAAGTCAAAGTCAGCATTTTTATAAAGTTGGCGACCGTGACTTCAATAAAAATACCAATTTTGACGGGAAATAAGTAGGCTTTAATTTAGCAGAATTATTTAAAATTATATTGATGGTCCCTTTTTCAGTAAGCAGCTTCTATATATAGATTTATATATGGCACACTTAATATAATTGAATATTTAGGAGATTTTGGTTAAAAAAAAAAACAGTAGAACTAAGTAAATACTTTAAATCTGTACATCAAAATATATTTCTCACTTTTATTTGGCTTTTCTCTAGCTTCGTTAAGTCAAAATCAGCATTTTTACAAAGTTGGCGACCGTGACTTTACCGAAAATGTCCATATGGACGGGAACTAAGTAAGATTTAAATTAGCACAATTATTTAAAACTATATTAAGGACTTTTAGTCAGTATTCAGCTTCAATATATAGGTATATATAGCACTCTTAATACAATTGACCCTTCCATGACTCAGGGCTTCATTTAGAAGCCGCAAAGATCTGCTAAACAAGTAGCATATTCGATCCACACCCACCTAAATATACTCTCTGCCACTCAAAGTTTGTTTTTAGCTGTGCAAAGTGCTGCCCATCGCCCTTGCGACAGGTGCTGCCCCTCATAACTGTTTGTTTTGCTTATAACTCGACTATCTTAAGTCCCATCTTTGCCAGATTGATAAATAATGTTGTTTTTCAAATATGTCCACAAACTTTCTATAAAACTATGGAAGATAAAAGGTTTTTACCAAATTTCGGGGGCGAAAGGGGGCGTGACAAAGTTGAATATAAGCTAGATCTGCCTGTAAGTATCAGAAGCATACATGTCGAACCTCTTACACTTGCCATTTCTGGGATGTGTTGGTATAGTTAGCTAATTTTTGGATATGCTGTTAGTTAGTTGAACTTTTGGTTAATAATTTGTCATTTTCTACTTTAGTTTAAAGTAAAACAGGTTTATTTTGCTGGCAGATCACTATTCTCAGCTAGAATTGTCACTCAGAGGTGCTCTCTCTTAGTTTACCCCATTCTAAGACCACGATCTTACCGTCTGCACCACAGGGCTTTTTGTTCAAGTGGCTCTGTTACGCGGAGGCTCACTCTGAGTCGCCCCCTCTTAATCCAGGTTATACTAAGACCACGATCTTACCATCTGCATCACCGGGCTTTTTGTCTGTGCATTCTTTATCTGGCAATGTGTCACCTTCACGCGTTTTCCCACTCTGAGTCGCCCCACTCTTAATCTGGGCCTCTTCTAAGACAAGCATCATACCAACTGCACCACAGGGCTTTTTGTTCTGTGCATTCTAAGCTGTGCAAATGTGTCACCTTCACGCGTATGCCCACTCTGAGTCGCCCCTCTCTTAATCTAGGTTATACTAAGAGCACGATCTTACCATCTGCACCACAGGGCTTTTTGTTCTGTGCATACTTTACCTTGCAAAGAGGCACTGTCACGCGTATGCCCATACTGAGTAGCCCCTCTCTTAATCAAGACCTTTCTACTTTGCACTGTCACGCGAATGCGCAATGTTCGCCTGCACTAAGATGCCCCAAGTGCATTTCTTCGACCACCAAATTGTGTGGCTAGTTTCAAGAGAAGTCTGGCTCTTTCAGTGTAAAGTTTCCAATCCAATCAGTGGACCAGCAACACGCAACACATCATAACCCTTTTTGCACATTCCTTTCCTTTTTGGCCACACACAACCAATTTTCATGGCGCATATTTCATTTTTCGCCATATCCTGGCCAAAATGTTCACTCTAAGTCCCATCCCGCCCCCAATTCCAGCTGCATGCTGAAATAATTATGCGTGTGCATTCCGTGGCCACACCGAAATGAGCTGCGATTTATGAATGCCCTCCATCCTCCCCAGCCCCAGCCCCATCCGCCCAGCCCCTGTGCGTCTCCGACAGCATTTCGAGAAGGACGCAGAGGACGACAAGCGCAGACATTATAATTATTAATAAATGCAGCAATGGACTCGCCTGCATCGTCCTGGCGGGCAACAACTATTTACGGCATGTCCTGGGCGAAAAGTGCGAAACTGGAATTAATATGTGGCACCCAACCGAAAAAGCCCTGCTCCTGACACGACCACGGGGTGGGGAGGTGGCCTGGCCTGGCCATTTTACAATTTATGATATGAAATTGATTTTATTAAATAAAGTAGCCACCTCCCGGGGCAAGGGACACAGGGTGTCTTCATTAAGCCGCCTCCCCGTGCATCCTTCACTTTGTTGTGCACTTTTCGACGGCACCCGAACTAACTGCATTTTGTGGGCTTGCACTTGTGGCCAACATTTGGCCAGCATCGGGCTTTGTTCGGCTTAGACATGGCCACGACATGTTGATTGAGTCACACTCACACCTCGCCCCGTATCCTGTTTGTGTCCTTGCTACCCCTTTTTTGGGCGTGTGGATTTAAGGAATAGAAGCAGCTGCACTTTGGCTTGTGTGGCATAAGAGATTTTGGTTTGGCTATTCAGAGAACTTTGGATTGAATTTATTAATGGGAGCTTTTTGTACCTAAGTTATTTAACTTTTGAATCAAGAATTTCGGTATTAAGTATTCATACTTGGATCAAGAACTCTTCTACATACTTTAACCGAGTTTTGAATGCTGTTTGCACTCTTCTACATCCTTTAGCCGAGTTTTTAGTGCAGTTTTCATGGAGTTAAACTTAATTTATGTTGTTTCCTACTCGTTTTCTGGTCCTACCTTGCCCCCACACTGAATTGGGCGGTAGGTGGGCTGCTTCTTTTTATTTTTAGGGATTCGTTAGCTTTAGAAGTGCCTCATCTGGTACTTTTCAGTGGGAAATTGTACTAAAACTCTCACCTTTTTCTTTTGTAGGTTGCTTCTCGACCTCTTGATCGAAAAAATATTGCCAGAAATGAATAAAGAGCACTCTAAAACCTGTTAAACTGCTAAATTACCCCCTTTCCCCTCTATAAGTCGTAGTACTTTCCAGCGATCCAAAAAATATTGCCAGAAATGCAATCAGAACACCCAAAAACCTATTAAACCATACCCCATTTATTATTTTTTTTCAGATATTATCCCCTTCCCATCCCACCGATCGTTAAAATATTATCACTAATGAATTCGGAGCTTCCAAAAACCCATAAACTGATACCCTATTTAATAATTGGTTTAATTTTATTCCCTTCCCCTCTTTTAAAGTTGTCTCTCTCCCCACCGATCCGAATAATATTGTCAGAAATGAAATCGGAGCACCCAAAAACCCATGAAACAGCACCCTATTTAATATTGTTCAATTCTTCCCCCCTCTTTGAGTCAGCTTCCTTACCACCGATCGTTGAATTATTCTTAGAAATTGACTCGGAGCTACCAAAAACCTATATATCGATACCCTATTAGATTATATGCTTTATTGTTGATATTTTTCAAATCTTCCTCCTCTACAAGTCGGTCCCTTTTCCGCCGATCGTTAAATTATTATCAGATATGAATTCGCAGCTTTCAAAAACCTATACATCGCATACAAAGCACTGTATATCGATTCCCTATATGATATTTCTTAGATATTACCGATTTCCCTCCTCCTTTTTCACCAACCGTTGAAAAATTATTATAAATTGATGCGGAGCTACCAAAAACCTGTATATCAATACCCTATTTGTCTACTGGTTCAATTTTACCGCTCTCCCCCTTCCTTAAGTCTGCTCCCTCTCCAGCGAACGAAAAATTATTGCCAAAAATGAAATCGGAGCACCCTAACAACCCATTTAACAATGCCCTAAATGATTTTATTTACATAATACCCCTCCATAAGTCGTCTCCCTTTTCACCTACCTTAAAAATATTGCCAGAAATGAATTAGGAGCACCCAAAAACCTATTAAACTATACCCTATTTGAAATTTTTCAGTTCTTCCCTCCTCTACAAGTCGCCTAATTTCCCACCGATCTTTAAAATATTATCTGAAATAAAATCGGAGCTTCCAAAATCGTATAAATGGATACCCTATTTGATTATTGGTTTGATTTTACGCGCTTCCCCCTTTCATAAGTCAGCCTCCTCTCCAGCAAGCGTTAAAATACTACCAGAAATGAATTCGGAGCAACCATAAAACTCTTAAAGCAAACCTCGTTTAATATTTCTTAACATATTACCCCTCTCCGCCCCTCCATAAGTCAGGCCCCTGTATTAAGTAAGTGCAGAGCACTGTAAAACCTCTGATTACTGATATTTACCGTTGATTTTGTTGTTGCCGTGTGTTCAATATGGGCTGCTGCAGCAGCAAAAGATGTACATACATACATACATACAAATGTATGCATGTATGTAGATATGAGAAACGAGTACACAGCCAGCCGCTATAGCTAACAATTTGTTTAAGCTTACAATTTGCATTCTGAGATAATGTTTGTCTAATTCCACTAATCAAATCTTGGCGGGCAAAGGGCTAGCTTTTATCACTTGCCCATTGATTATATCCAATTGGGTTTTCTCGCGCTCCAACTGTGTCGGCTCTCCTTCTTCTCCCTCCCTTTCCTGCATACAAATGTAGCATAATTTTTGAGAGAGGAGAGTAGTTAGAGATCGTACGATACCCATGCTGGCGCCCCGGATGATGTGAATTGTTTTAAGCACAAAAAATACACATAAAAATCTTTCAAATTCGTAACTCTTATACATATGTATAATGTACAGCAGTTCCATTTTAGATACATATGTAAGTAGGTCTTTCTGGACACTCTAGAATATCGCGCAATTTTGTATGTGCCCCCTTCCATCTCTAGCTCTGCCAAATGCAACGGTTTTATGTTGCTAAGCAAAGCGGCGCACCGCTCTTCTTCTCTCTCTCTTACGTCTTTTTCTTGTATGCATGTATATATGTATGTACTTTGTTTCTAACGGTGATCGGTTGAGTGTGGAAAGAAACACTTTGGCGTTGCTGCAAAAGGAAGTTGTCCTCGCCAAAAAGAAGGAGGGGGGGCCGGCTACAGTTACAAATGTGCAACATTTCCTTTGGCTTGCCTTCAATTTCTTGCATATTGCTACACCAAAAACTGTGTGCGGTTTTATGTTGCTAAGCAAAGCGGCGCACCGCTCTTCTTCTCTCTCTCTTACGTCTTTTTCTTGTATGCATGTATATATGTATGTACTTTGTTTCTAACGGTGATCGGTTGAGTGTGGAAAGAAACACTTTGGCGTTGCTGCAAAAGGAAGTTGTTCTCGCCAAAAAGAAGGAGGGGGGGCCGGCTACAGTTACAAATGTGCAACATTTCCTTTGGCTTGCCTTCAATTTCTTGCATATTGCTACACCAAAAACTGTGTGCGGTTTTATGTTGCTAAGCAAAGCGGCGCACCGCTCTTCTTCTCTCTCTCTTACGTCTTTTTCTTGTATGCATGTATATATGTATGTACTTTGTTTCTAACGGTGATCGGTTGAGTGTGGAAAGAAACACTTTGGCGTTTCTGCAAAAGGAAGTTGTCCTCGCCAAAAAGTAGGAGGGGGGCCGCTACAGTTACAAATGTGCAACATTTCCTTTGGCTTGCCTTCAATTTCTTGCATATTGCTACACCAAAAACTGTGTGCGGAAGGGGCACGGACACGGACTCTGCTTTGATTAAATTTCACGCACGACCGCATCATGGCAAAGAAGGGTTTGGGGGGGTGGGGTGGGTCCAGAGGAAGACACACGTTGACATTCGACGATTTGCATTTGTCTTGCCAAGTGTTTGCCATTGAGCTTGCCGGGATTGGGCTTGTGGGGTTGATGGTGGCGCGCGTGGTGGTGGGGGGGGGATGTGTCAATAATCGGCGTTGCTTATGCACACAACGGCTCTGCAAACATACGCGGCACTTGTCGCACTCCCCGCTCCACCCCCGGCCCATCAAAATCAGCTCAGCGCAAATCAAAGCCGTCTCAATAAACAAACAAACAATAGCGCGTGTTTTCTGTATGTTGCGCATTTCATGCCTGGGATTTGGCGTTCGGCTGGAGGGGGGGAGGGGGCGGCTGGGCGTTTGCTTTTGCTATTTAGTTTTGGCTGCGACTTTGTTTTGATTCCATTTATGCTGTTGACATTGGAAATCTTTTAATTATTGTCTCCGCCTCAGACCAAACATATGTACGTACGCACATACATACATATGTATGCCTGTTTGTATGTATGTTTGTAAGTTTGTTTGGCTGGGCAGGGGGCGTTTTTCCGTGTGGGAGTTTGGGCAGGTGGCGACGACGAGTTGGCACATTAATTTGCTTACAATATTTGTTTAGAACTTAAGCGAAACCCTCAAGTTTGTGGGATTTTCAACAAGTTGCATCAGAACTCATTCATTTCATCATTGCCTCACCCTTTAATACCGCCGCCCCGCTATGCTCTCTTCGCTTATTCTTATTCTCCCAGAGCGAGACCTAAACTAAGGCCACGTCTCCCACATAGAACGTGAAAGTTTATCACACAAGTGCAAATTTCTGTCAATTGTAGCAAATGGACTTTCCCATTTCCTATTTGTCTTGGCCACAATTTGTTACCACAATTGGCAACATTTGTTTGGCTTTTTTTTCAATTTTTGCGCCTTCTTTAACGGTGCCGCTCTCTGCTCGGCCAGCCCTGGTAGTCAGCGATAAGCAGAACTGAATGAAAACAAAACAGAAGCGTAGACAGAAAAGAGAGCATGACAAAAGTATTCGCACGTTTATTTATAAAAAAAAAAAAAAATTTGTGGGTCACTACGTTGTACCCCCCGCCGCCGTCGCCGCCAACAAGGGGGGCCTCTGATATTGTTGGGCCTTCGCTCTCACTCTCTTTTGCTGTCACGTGGAGCATTCTTTGGCTGCGAGTACAATTGTATGTGCGTGTGTGTGTGTGTGTTGCTGCGCGTATCGAACAGTGGGGCCAGTGTGTGAGGCTTGGGCAAACTTGCTTGGCTATTTTAAAGCCTAGTCTATTTAAAATTTTGGTATTTATATTGGTAACTCTTAAGTTGGGCCCACACAAAGAAAACGTCAACAAGCCTCTGATATTGTTTCCATTTATATTTTGGCCTAGAATGTCTGTACATTTTCTGTGGAATAACCAAATGCTGCCACACAAAAGATATGTAGGTCGAAAAAGAAGTCTTAGTAGAAACGAAAAAGCTAAGCTAACTTCGTCTGTGCCGAACTTGTTATACCCTTGCAAGCGTTCGCTTAAATATTTTCAACAAAAATACTCTTTTTCCCATTTTCCGAACGAAGGTTCGTGTGGGGGCTATATGATATAGTCATCCGATTTGGACAAAAATTTGCGAAATTATGTAAAAGAATGTGAAACAAACCAATACAAAATTACAGCATGCTACCATTAAAAACAAAAAAGTTTTTCTAACTAAAACTGTTTTTCAGACCTATCTTTTGTATGGCAGCTATACCATATAGTTGTCCGATTTTAATAAAATTTGGTAGAATTATAAAAGAAACATAGAAAACCTATGATTACAAAGTTTGGAGACGTTTCCATTGAAAAGAAAAAAGTTTTTCTCACTAAAACTAGTTTTCCGACCAATTGTTTCTATGTGAGCTATGAGATACAGTCATCCGATCCGCTCGGCTCCGACATATTAGTAGTGTGCAGCAAAAAGAAGACTCTGTGCAAAATTTCAGCTCGATAGCTTTAAAACTGAGAGATTAGTTCGCGTAGAAACAGACAGACAGACGGACGGACAAAGCTCAATCGACTCAGCTCGTCACCCTGATCAAGAATATATATATAGTTTATGGGGTCGGAAATGAATATTTGTATGCGTTGCAAACTTCTGGGCAAAATCATAATACCCTTTGGAAGGGTATAAAAACTTTTATGTTTTCATTTTCTAATAAACGATCGAGATAATCTGTATCAAATCTTTGAATTTGTACTTCCTTTCAGTAAGATGAAAGGTGAAGTCCTGTATATCTAAGGAATATTCGTACAGCTAGGCCACATTTATTTTCTATAATCCATGTTTACCCCTTATCATAAATAGTGTCAGGTAAATCCTGCTTCAAAAGCAAAAAAAAGGATGCTGATTCATACTGATATAATGATTCTTGGTTAACCAAACCAATAACTGCTTTTATTGCTTAGAAAACTGAACACACACCGCAGAAGTAATTCATAAGACCATATGCATACATATGTATGTATATTAAAAATAAGTGGGTTATTCTATTGCATTCATGAAATATGTATGTATGTATATTCTAACTCTGGCCAGAGATCAGTTCAATCAAACTTGCCAAGAACTCAACTTTTTCAATTACTGCCACCGTATTACCACTGTGCCCCGCCAATGAATTTCCAATTCTTTCTCTCCCTCTCTTTTGGCTTTGTTCTTGTTCTCCCAAGCTATCGGCGAGCGCGAGCAGATCTCGGCCGGCGTCGCTGCCTCAGAATGCCCCCGCAAAAGCACTTTTGCGGTTAATCGCAACGACGATGAGGGGGCGTCGACGGGGACGCGGACTGTGGACTGCGGTTGCTGCAGCCTGTCAATCGTTGGCCATGCAAAAACAAAAACAAAAACAACCACAGCCGGAGCTGAAGTGTTTTTTGTTTTCTCTGTGTGTTGATAATCGTCGCCGGCAACGCCTGGGCAGCGACGCCGCCGCCGGTTGAACGGTTCGGTTCGGAGCTGGCGGCGCAGTCAGTAGTACGTACTTTGCGTCGGCCTGTGGAGCTTGCCAGCGTGCTTTTACGAATTCTGCGCTCTCTCTCTGTTGTGTGTCTCCTCCTCGTCATCTGTTTCTTCTTGTTGTTGACGTCGCCGACGCGGTTTTCGTTTGTTTTTTTTTTTTTAAATAGTTTTTATTTTGTATTTTTAAACATTTTGCTTAATTGTGATATAATTTGCTAAGTATCTGGTTTACTTAAACATGGTCTACTCCACCACACTGCTGGGCATCGTCACCCTGCTGACCGCCGTGTTCATTTGGTCGCGCCGCACCTACGTCTATTGGCAGCGGCGCCGCGTGAAATTCGTCCAGCCGACGCACTTGCTCGGCAACCTGAAGAAGGTGCTCAAGCTGGAGGAGTCGTTCGCGCTGCAGCTGCAGCGCTTCTACTCCGACGAGCGGTTCCGCAACGAGCCGGTGGTGGGCATCTATCTGTTCCATCAGCCGGCGCTGCTCATCCGCGACCTGGAGCTGGTGCGGACCGTGCTGGTGGAGGACTTCGTTAGCTTCTCGAATCGCTTCGCCAAGTGTGATCTGCGGCACGACAAAATGGGTTCGTTGAATTTGTTTTTTGCCAAACAGCCGGAATGGCGTGAGATACGCACGAGACTGTCGCCCGCCTTCACGGGGGCCAAGATAAAGCAAATGTTCTCGCTCATGGAGGAGGTGAGTCAGACGCGAGAGCGAGAGCCAAATGTCAGGGTGCGCTAAGGCGTCAGGGCCAGCCTTCCCAGGCAACAATACACGAAAAAAAAAAACAAGAATGCAAAAATTAAACAAATATATATAAAAGTGCCCCAGCCCCCCTTCCTCCCATAACCAAAGCCTGGTACTATGGGCAAAAGTGACAGTTTTTTGAACATAACTGGAAAATATTTATACATCGTCACATTTTGGTTTTCAGTGATTTGCTTTCAACCACAAATAGCTCACATTTAGGATTATTGAATCGAGGTTGAGGAATAAAATGTTGTTTGGTTGAATAACTTCATTGTTATTGAAGGTATCACCACCAAACTTACCAAATCTCTGTATTTCGATGTCTTACATATACCATACGATTTTAAGAAACATCGTACCACTTTAGGGTATAGTTCTAATAGGTCAAGGACTCATAAAAGCTACAGAAACCCCTACAGAACCGTTTTGGTTCGAGTTTTTTGGGTTTTTCGAACCTTTTTCATGTAGAAACTCAGGAACAAGCCGATTTATGTTTGGAATTTGATTTTTAAAATTATTTGTAAGGTTTTTCTTTTCGATTTTCATGGAAAAAATAATTATTTTTTAGTACTTAGAACTAGTTGTTAGTTTATCTAATGTAGGACCTCGGAAAGAAAAAAATTTCTACATCGAAATTGATTTTTAAAGCACTTTTTGTAAAGTTTTTTCGATTTTCATAGAAAAAAATCATTATTCTTTAGTATTTAGAATCAGTTGGTGGTTTATCTAATATAGGACCTCGGAAAGAAGAAAATTTCTACTTGGAAAGTGATTTTAAAAGCTTTTTTTGTAAAGTTTTTTAAAATATTGATAAAAAAACATTATTCTTTAGTACCTAGAATCAGTTGCTGTATTATCTAATGAAGTTCTGAATCGCTGAGAGGAAAGATCTATATAAAACACAGATTTATGTTTGAAAACGCTTTCAAAAGTGTATATTCCGGTTTAAACTTTAATAAATTCAAATTTGATAAATGTAGCAAGGTAATGAGTATCAAATCTTTCAACTATTACTTCTTTTTAGTAGAAAGGACTCACTATGAAGGGTTTCAAAACGATTTACTTCCTCAGTTGTATACAAAAAATGGGGATTTCTTGTTGGGGTGCCAACTAATATAACTTACTTCTTCAAAAATCCAAATTTTCGAACGGAAGATTTTTATCATTTCTTAACTTGTCTAAAATTATTCGTAATACCCCTTTTTGAACCTAAAAAACCAAAATTTAATTTAATTATATCACTTTGGTGACGATTCAAAATAATCTAAAAGTTTCCCGTTTAAGTATACCCTAAATCAGTGGCGTAGGCAGGGGGGTTCTTGGGGCTCAAACCCCCCACTGAACATTTACTTACATGCTAAGTACTAGACTACAAAAATAAGCTACTAAGGAACATTTTTTGTAAATCCCCTCTTGGAAAAGTTTTACCTACGCCACTGCCTTAAATGAATTCAAGCTCCATTTCACACCAAGAATGTAGGGCCAACCTTCGACAGAGCATACAGACGAGTCTAACCATTCTAACTTTGATCTACCAAGTCAAGCACTTTGTAGGCCTACCAAGAATGGTATCTTTGTGGCAACAACAACAAACAACAGTCAACTGATTGTGCTAATCAAAGCATTTATAATTTTTTTAACAAAAAAAAGTACGTTTTCCTTTTGTTTGTATGAGCTACCCCAACGTCAACGACTTTAAAAATAGAATTAACATGTCAAAAAGTGCTTAAATCATTCATATAAGCTGCATTTACGATAGTGATTGACTGCACCTAGCAACATTTTTATTACAATCATGTGAAATTATATACTTTTATTATCAACTTTAATGTGCGACATTTGAATACAAAATTGTATGGCAATTCAGTTTTATTGTTGTCAAAGGGGTTCGTATTGATGTGAAAGAGATATCCATAGGAATACGAAAAATTATGTACCGAACCGGTTCGAGTTCGAACCCGGTATAAAAGCTGAACCTGATCTTTTAGCAATCCTCAAATAGGGGTTCAGTTCATGGAAAACTATAGACTTGAAAGTATTTTACCTACTGCGTAGCGATTTCTTCTTTTATGCTGTTGTTTCTGGGAAAGTTAAATGAACAAAAAATTTATAAAAATTGTGAAAAATCCCCACCATAATCAAATGATTCACCAAATAAGAGCTTAACATTACTTGGGTAATTATTATATTTTTTATTTGTAGACTATGAAATGGTATTTAATTTTACAGTAGGTTATATTTGGAACTATTCATTGTGAGAAAGTGATTCTTATGAAAGAATTCATACCCTACCCTCACTCACAAACTTTTCTGATATTTGGAAAACCTCAAACACTCACAGATTGAATCCACAGATCACTTTTTTAATCAACAGAGGTGCACCAAAACCAATTTGGAAAAGGATTTATTTTTATAGTTCCCAAAAGAACTTTTGAAATATCTCTTAGAATCCATTTTTGAACCGGTTCTGAACCAGTAAAATATTCAACTCCATATTTTCAACCTACCTATACCATATTTCCATTTCATTGCTTAAATGACTACTCAGATGAACCACTGAATCACTTTTGAACCGGTTCGCAGCCTTATGTTAACCATTCATATTCCCAAGCTTATAATATATAGCTCTGAACTACTGTTGAACCGGTTCAGAACCGGTTTTGAAGCAGTAATATATAATACTTTAACCTAATTTGTGGTTCGTAGCTTAAATACTTTCAATAAAATGGCTCTGAACCACTTTTAAACCGGTTCGGACTCTTTACTGATCGACCTAAATATACTGTGAAAACTTCGTGAAGCGGCTTTGAAGCCTGTAAAGAACAAATAGATATATATGTATATTTAATATATATATATATTTAGATAAACTGTTCTACAAATCCTTCCAATCCTTTTTTTTGCTTTATAATATCAACAAATAAAGTTCCTTTAGTTAAATATTTTCGAAAAAAAACCAAGTAAATCAATATTTTTGTACCATTATATGAACTATTAAGAGCACAAAATAAACTCAGAGCTGGGTTGAAGTTTGTTTACTAAGAATTATTAGGGAAAATTCGACCCCAAGGGCTGAAAAATGTGGAAAAATTTAGATTTTGTTCACAAAAAAAACAGAAATAGCTGTAAAATTTTAAATTAAAAATACAAAATTGTAAAATAAGATTTATATCTCTGTGATTTTACCAGCATTTCCCATATTTTTGAATATAATAAGATTTGGCTCTCTTCGGTACAAAAGAAGGACACTTTAAATGCGATCCCTGAAAAGAAATAATGACTGTGGACTTGCTAAGACTAAGAAACTCTTTATTGTTCATTATTCTCACTCTCCCGTTCTCTCTCTCTTCCGTAACAGATCGGTTGCGATCTGGAATGGTATCTGAAGCGCTTGACGCGTGATATGCGACGCGGTGATGCCGCCGCCCGCGGTGCCATAGTCAGCATTAAGGATGTCTGTGATCTCTACAACACCGACATGATTGCCAGCATTGCCTTTGGCCTGCGATCCTACAGCTTACGGAATACACAATCGGAAATCGGTTCACACTGTCGGAATATTTTGCGACCGAATATGCGGCGTGTCATCGATTTCTTTGTGATATTTTACCTGCCCAAGCTGGTGCCGCTGTTGCGTCCCAAGCTATTTACCGAGCCGCATGCCGAGTTCCTGCGCCGCGTCATTCAACTGGTGATCGAGGAGCGGGAGCGTGGCGGCGATTTGCGCAATGATCTCATCGAAATGCTGTTAACGCTGAAGAAGGAGGCGGATTTGCAGCAGGATAAAACACATTTTACACATCAGCCAGAATTTCTGGCCGCCCAGGCGGCCTGCTTTGAGGTGGTGGGCATAGAGACATGCTCGTCGACCATGTCGTTTGCCCTGTACGAGTTGGCCAAACAGCCGCTGATGCAGGCGCGTCTCCAGCGTGAAATACGTCAGGCGTTTGAGGCGAATGGAGGTGAAAGACTTAGCTATGAGCGTATAGCCGGTATGGAGTACTTGGAAATGGTGGTGGAGGAGACGCTACGGAAGTATCCCATAGTGCCAATGCTGGAGCGTGAGTGTACGCCCATCAATAAGAAGCGTTTCTATTCGCTACGTCCATATGCCGATTGCTTCGCCAGACGCGGCATGCCCATATTTATATCCAATCTGGCGATACATCATGATCCCAAGGTGAGCATTGGCAATACAATTAATCATAAAGATACTTTTAAGTACTCATAATGGTAACTGGGAACTAGAATTACTCAGTAATTGTTACAAAAAGTAATTACTTTTACAATTACTTGAGTAATTGTGGCTGTAAAGAGAGTAATTGTGCTTGAAATGTGGAATTATTTTTGTATTTCCTGGTGTAAAATGCAATTATTTACACTAAAAGTGTATAGTGTTCTTAAAAATTCGGAATTTTGTAAAATGTAAGACTTTATGAACGTTTTCCAAACAGGAATGGGTGAAACAATTACAATTACCTGAATAATTCAAGTTTTCTAGCGCAATTACTCAATAATTCAGTCCTTACCGTTACAATTACTCAAGTAATTGTAAAAGTAATCATTAAATATTCCTAATTTCCTGTAACAAGTACAATTACCCACCAAATTGTACTTTCATTAACTAAATAATCCACAAAATTGTTATAAAAAGTAAGGAAGTACGAAAAGTAATGTAAAAAAACTGTATTTTTTTCAGTATTGGCCCGATCCCGAGCGCTTCGATCCGGAACGTTTCAGTGCGGTGAATAAAATGCTGCAGGCTCCCATGTCGTATCTGCCCTTTGGTGCCGGTCCGCACAATTGCATTGGCACACAAATTGGCCAATTGCAAATCAAACTGGGACTGATCTACTTTCTACGCCAGCATCGAGTCGAGCTCTGCGACCAGACTGTGGAGCGGATCAGCTTCGATGCCAAGTTCGCTTTACTTGCCAGCGATCAAAGCATTTACCTCAAAGTTGTGGACTGTTTATAGCAGCGCCACCGCCGCCGCCGACTGCCAACAATCATCATCTGAATCTGGATCATCACACTCGCATTTTGTAAATACTTTGGCATGCCTTCAAAATAAACTTTGCTACGTTCGTTTTAACAACACGTTTTATCTAATGGGTGTCAACTACCGACGGAATACCCCACCCCCCTTGAGTAGAGCTGGAGTAAACCAAACCCAGATAGGTGGCTCTTATCAGTCACGCTGCTGCTTTGCCTTTGCCCCGATGGCCTGATCGGTGCGGGCTGACAACGTCACGACCGGCTATCATTAAGCCAAGGGGGAGTTGTGTTTGCTTTTAATTTTTCCAGGGATGGATCACCGCAGAATGCTTTTACGGCATGAAAGTAGCAGCAAGAGCCTTCAGGCTTGAGGCATATATAGCTATTTTCTATGAAAATTTCAATAAGATTCGTCAAAATAAACCCGAAAGAGAGGCTTCAAATTGAAGCTAGCCTTAAAAAAAGTGTCAAAATTCGAGTTTGGAAATTGGAAAAAAATATTTTGTGGCACTTATATCTATTTTCTATGAAAATTTCAATAAGATTCGTCAAAATAAACCCCAACTAGAGGCTTCAAGTGAAGGCTTGCCTTAAAAAAAAGTGCAAAAATTCAAGTTTGGAAATTTAAAAAAAAATTTGGATGCCCTTATATCTATTTTCTATGAAAAGTTCAATAAGATTCGTCCAGAAACCCCAAAGAGGGGCTTTAAATTGAAGCTAGCCGTAAAAACTTGTCAATATTCATGTATGTTCCATGAAAATTTCTATAAGATTTTACAAATAACACCGAAAAAAGGCTTACAAATCGATGCTAGCCTTAAAAAACAGACAAAATTCAAGTTTTGTAATAAAAAAAAAAATATTTTGATGGCACTTATATCAATTTTCAATCAAATTTTCAACAGAATACGAAAAAAACACAAAAGACAGGCATAAAAATAAAAGCTAACCTAAAAAACGGACAAATATCAAGTTTTGAAATTTTATAAAATTATTCTGAGGCACTTATATCTATTTTCTATAAAAATTTGTATAAGATTAAATAAAAAAAAACACAGAAGACAGGCAGAAAAATTAAAACTAACCTCTAAAAGTGTCGAAATTAGAGTCTAAAAATTGAAAAAAAATATATTTTGATGCTTTACTTAGACCTTAAATTGATGTATAATGAAATCTCTACAAGTTCTGAGAGAAAACCCAGAAAAGCATTCTCCAAGTTGCTTGAAAATGTGCAAACTAAAATGTGTATGGATATAAACTCGCATAATAAAGAGTATTTGTAAGTCGCGGCCACATTTTTACAATCAATAATTGTGCAATTAAAGATCAAATGGAATCCGATAACCCTGGTAAGATAAACACGTTCTAGCAGTAGCATTTCATAAGTTCAAAGTTTAAAAATCAATAAGAAAAAACCTGTTCTAGACGCTCTCTCATACTTCTAGTCTATCTGAAATGAACGTCCATAGGTCAAATGCAAGTGGTTATATTTAATGAAAGGCAAGTGTAGTTAACTAATCTACCTTATCTAGGAGGGTATACTTTTGGTTTCGCTTGTGTGTCATTCATATTCTAGACAAATGAATAACTGAAAAGTAAAATGAAAAAGGGAATATGGGAAATTGTGGATAGAAGCTGTAAGGCTAGCATCTAACGAAAGAGAAAGCCTGGTATTGCTCCATGCTCGTGTGTGTGTGTGTGTGCTTGTAGCTGCCTGAGGCCTACGGCAACAACAAAATCAACGCTGCAAGACACTCTAAACAAAAGTAGAGGAAAGTTAGCTTCGAATCGGTTGAAGTTTGTATACCCCGGTAGCACTTTTAATACCTTTGCAAAGGGTATTATAATTTTGCCCAGAAGTTTGCAACGCCTAGAAATATTCATTTCCGACCCCATAAACTATATAGATTCTTGATCAGGGTGGCGAGCTGAGTCGATTGAGCTCTGTCTGTCTGTTTCTACGCGAACTAATCTCTCAGTTTTGAAGCTATCGAGCTGAAATTTTGCACAGAGCCCTCTTTTTGCTGCACACTACTAATATGTCGGAACCCAACGGATCGGTTGACTATAGCTCATAGGATCAAACGGTCGGAAAACTAGTTTTAGTATGAAAAACTTTTTTATTTTCAATGGAAACGTCTCCAAACTTGGTATTCATAAGTTTTTGATGCCTTTTAATAATTCTACCAAGTTTTATTAAAATCGGACAACTACATACTACATACAAATACAAAAGATAGGTATGAAAAACAGTCTTAGATAGAAAAACTTTTTTGTTTCTAATGGTGGCATGCTGCAATTTTATTTTTGTTTGTTCCACATGCTTTTACATAATTTTAAAAATTTTTGGCCAAATCGGACTTCTATATCTCATAGCTCCCATAGGAACAAGCTGTTGGAAAACTAGTTTTAGTATGAAAAACTTTTTTATTTTCAATGGAATCTTCTTCAAACTTTAAAATCGTAAGTTTTCTATAATTTCTTATAATTCTACCAAGTTTTATCAAAATCGGACAACTATATGGTATAGCTGCCATACAAAAGATAGGTCTGAAAAACAGTCTTAGTTAGAAAAACTTTTTTGTTTCTAGTGGTAGCTTCCTGCAGCTTTGTATTTGTTTGTTTCACCTGCTTTTACATAATTTTGCAAAATGTTGGCCAAATCGGTTGACTATATCATATAGCTGCCATACAAACTATCGGTTGGAAAATGGGAAAAAGAGTATTTTTGATGAAAATATTTAGGCGAGCACTTGCCAGGGTATAAAAACTTCGACACAGACGAAGTTAGCTTAGCTTTTTAGCTTTACAAGAAAATGTTGCTGACTTTTCATGTTGATATGTTAACATTAATGTTAAGTAACATCACAAAGTTTATTTAACATCCATTTTACAGCCCATCTTGGGTGTTTTTTGTGGGATATAAGGGAGATTTTAAGTCTACCTTGAAAATGTTGCTTACTTTTCATGTTGATGTATTAACATTAATGTTAAGGCAATGTTAAGTAACATTACAAAGGTTATTAAACATTCATACAGCCCATCTTGGGTGTTTTTTGTGGGATATAAGGGAGATTATTAGTCTAGATTGATGTGAAGACCGGATGTAGTATATTTTCCATATCGAAACATGTTTAAGTTTAAACTGAATTCTTCAAATGTGACTTACTCCTCCTCCAGTTGTACCGGTGAATCCCCTTTACAGTCTCACTACAAACGACTTTGTTATATCGATTAACAACTGTCGAATGGCCATCGAATGGCATTCCCTCTCCAACTGTGCGTAAACATTCATAACTTTTTATGTCCTCATTTGAGAGTAAGAAACAAATGTATTAAAATTTGACAGCCTTAATTACTTACTTACTTGTAATTTGTAACTGGGGAACGGCTCAACCGATCAACCTACCAACCAACCAACCAACCAACCAACCAACCAACCAACTGGCTACTTCCGCTTTTGGCCATTTGACATGTGCATGGGATGATTGAACTCGTGTGTGAGCAGCAATTTGGGCTCATTAAAATGGTTCCGCCGCGAAAGAAATAACGTTTATGCAGCGCTGGATGCCACCAAAAAGAGTGTCATTCCGTTTGGCAAGGGACGTCGACAACAACATGTGGGAAATGGGCAATAAAAACGCATCAGCGAGAGGGCCCAGGAAATCGAAAGACAATAGAATTGCGGCGGCTTTTTTGGCTACGTCTGGTAATTGTTGGCGTTGGTCATGGTGAACCGTAACAACAGCAACCGGCCGACTGACTGACAGTGGAGGAGCGGGAGGGCCGGCAAGTGCAACCAGCCACCAGCAACACGTGCGCGGCGTGGGAGCATTCCGCTCTGGCCAGGGTCTAATTAGGGCCCTAATGCCATGTGGATGGGCCAAAACAACAGCTGCCCGTGTGCTCTCCGCGCTCTCCGCCTGTTTGCGTAGGTTTATGTAAATTAGCTGGGCGCAAATGATTCCAAGAAGGCTGGACGGGCTGGCCGGCCAACTCTTTCGCCTCCATTCACCTGAACCGTCGGCCGAACGCACCGTTTTTACACCATTTACATAGCACATCGCGTTGCGTTGCATTGCTTTATGACATGGCCCGGGGGCAAAACCCTTTTAGGCGGCGTGCGCGAAAGGTCCTGCGGGACCACCCTGGACACTCTGTTGATTTTTCGCGGTCTAATAAAAGCAAAAGCAAAAAAAGAAAAGGTTCCTCGACGGTTTGTTTGCCCGGCCAGCCAAAGAGTTGAGGAAAAATCATTGCACTCTTTTCCTAAGAAATTACGACAGGAAACCTTTTTCTTGGTTTCCCAACAACGAATTTCCTTCTCTTTGTGCTTGGGGTGTGAGCCATTTGCATAACGCCGCCAAAACCCGAGTTATGTATCAGAGTTTACTTGGATTTGTAGCAGGAAAAGGTAGAAATGCCACCTAAAACTTAGAAAAACATACGTGGTTCTCAAGTTCCAATTACCCTGCTTTCGGTACATAAAAAGAGAAGAAACACGACTACATTCTTAACTGTATCTCACGCGCTTGTGCTTGCTAGTCGAGTGCGCTAAGATGCCTTTTCCGTGTTGAAGATTTCCCCTGATGCCACTAAGTTTGATCCAAATCGGACATCTATATGGTATAGCTGTCATAGAAAAGTATGCTTGGAAAAGGAGTCTTAGTGAGAAAAACTTTTTTGCTTTTCATGGAAATGTCCCTAAAATTGGCATTTATTTATTCGATATGCTTTTACACAACTCCACAAAGTTTGGTTAAAATCGGATGACTAAAGCATATAGCTGTCATAGGAACGATCGGTCGAAAAACTAGTTTTAGTGAGAAAAACTTTTTTGTTTTCCACAGAAACGCCTCCAAACTTTGTATTTGTCATTTTGCTAAGCTTTTCCATGATTAAACTAAGTTTGGTCGATATCGAACATCTTTATGGTATAGCTGTCATAGAGAAGTGGAGTCTGAAAAGTCATTTTAGTGCTGTTTCCGTTCACATTTTCATAGAAAAAAGCTGTATATGCCTCAAAATATATTTTTTCTATTTCCAAACTTGAATATTGACAGTTTTTTAGGTCTAGCTTCAATTTAAAGCCACTCTTTGGGGATTTTTGACGAATCTTTTTAAAATTTTCATAGAAAATTGATATACATGCCTCCGCATATATTTTGTAAAACTCAAATCTTGAACTGTGACAGTTTCTTAAGGCTAGATTTTAGTTTTTAGCCTGTTTTCGGTGATTTTTGCTCGGTGTCTAATGAAATTTTCATAGAAAATAGGTATAAGTGCATACGAATATGTTGTTTTTTAGTTTTAAAACTGAAACTTTGTTCATTTTTTAAGGCTAGCTTTTAGTTTTAAGCCTGTCTTCGGTGTTTCTGACGGTTCTTATCGAAATTTTCATAGAAAATAGCTATATAGGCATTAGCATTAATTTAATAATTTAAAGAGCATTCATTCTGACAGTTTTAAATGCTAGCTTTTATATATAAGACAGTCCTCGGTGTTTTTTGAGGGATCTTATAGACATTTGTAACATACTTTGACATGAATCTCAAAATAAATATAGTTTCATTATTGAAACTCTAATTTCTAGTATACTTAGACATAAATCTCAAAATAAATATAGTATCAGTATGTAAACTGTTACTTTGACTGGATTTTGAATCATGAATATGGTTTGGTATAGTACTTCGGTGTTTTTTGTTGGTTTTTATGGAAATTCTTAGCTTGAGTAAGTATAAAGGTTTTGGAATATCAGTTTTAAGTTTGAAAAACTTTAAAATTGACTATTTTTCGTTTTATTTTTAGTTTTTTTTGTGCAATCTTCTTGAGTAATAATCGCAAGTGCCAAGTAAATTTAGTTTATATTTGTAGGCACCAACTTTTATGGAAGGTAGGCCTTTCCTTTCCTCTAAAAAAAAAGTAGGCCTCGACTGTTCCAACTTTTGCTCTAAAAATTGACTTGCTACAGCTCGCCGCTGTGTGAGTTTAGTTACGCTCAGCGAGTCGTGTGGAGAGCACATCTTTTAACTATATTTTCTTGTTTTATTTTGTATTATTAATTGAAATTCTCTTGGCGCTTACTTCATGAGTAATTGGGGAAATTTTCCGGATTTCCAACATTTGATTTCCCATTTCATTGAGTACCTGGCTGTGGACCTCCGTGTACGATTCCCGCTTTCGGGAATCTGTATAGCTTCTTAATTATTTTCCTATTTAACCAGACAAGCTGTCACCATTTTCTTAAGACATTGAATTGATTTTCCCGCGTCCCATAAGACATTGGATCAATTTTCTCCCCCGGGAAGTTGGTTTTTTTTTTTGCAACAAAGTTTTGTATCTGTTGCTTTTCATGTGGCAGGGCATATAGCGCCACACTTTGATCTACTTGCTTCTTTCTTTTTTTTACAAGTGGTCCAGGGATGAGTTTTACGAGCGACAATTTCGCACATTAAGTAAGGCATATCTGTCTGCATCTGCATCTGCAGCGGCGTCGGCTCATGTATCTGGCCTGACATAAACAAACTCAAAGATCTTGGCTGATTTTCATGAATGAAAACTCTGCCAGATTCAACATCTTAATGTGCTTAGAACGTTGGCAGGGGCGGAAAGCGGGTCTCGAGTGCCCATGTAAATGATGTAATTCAAGTAGCCGCCTGTATCTGTGCGGCACAATCGGTGGCCTTAACTTGCGTATCTGTGAGATGCGCCTGCACTGCACTTCCGCTTTCGCTCAAAGGAATCGCTTACCTGCGCGCGTTCTGGGAGTTACATCACCATCATCATCATCATCATCATCATCATCATCATCATCATCTTTGGCTCCCAAAGGAAGTTCCAATTTGTTACGTCAATGAACCATCAAGTGGGCTGCCCTGGAATGGACTCTCATCCCAGCCCCCCGCCCGCCAATCGTTGATACCCTTGCCAAAAGTGGAATGTATATGCGTTTTGGTGTGCCCTGAAGAGATTCCGTTTTTATTGTGATTTCTGTCAACTAAATTGTTTTTGTTGTTTTTTTTTTGGTGTTTCTTGAATAAAGTTAGCCCCCTGGGCAGCGAGGGCGGCAAGAAGAGAGTTAAGAACTTTTTTGTTTTCAAGGGTAAGGGCTTTGAATTGGGTATACAAGCATTTGGTATGCTTTCATGCAATTTTACAAAGTTTCATCCAAATCGGCGGACTATAGCACATAGCTGTCACAGGAAGAATCGCTTAAAAAACCACTTTTAGTAAGAAAAACTTGTGGTTTTCCATGGTAACGTCTTTAAAATGGGTATATAGTCATTTTGTATGTTTTCATGCAATTTTACAAAGTTTCATTAGCATCGGTTGACCATAGCATATAGCTGTCATAGGAACTATTTGTTAAAAAACCACTTTTTATAAGAAAAACTTTTTTGTTTTCAAGGGTAAAGTCTTTGAATTTGGTATATAAGCATTTTGTATGCTTTCATGCAATTTTTCAAAGTTTCATTCAAATCGGTGGACTTTAACATATAGCTGTCACAGGAAGAATCGGTGAAAAACCCACTTTTAGTAAGAATAACTGTTTCGTTTTCAAGGGTAACGTCTTTAAATTGGGTATACAAGCATTTGGTATGCTTTCATGCAATTTTACAAAGTTTCATCCGTATCGGTTGACCATAGCATATAGCTGTCATGGGAACCAACTGCTAAAAACCCACTTTTTATAAAAAAACCTTTTTGTTTTACATGCTAACGTCTTAAAATTGGGTATTTTACAGTTTTTTAACCGTCTTTAAAAGTCCACCAAGTTTGATCAAAATCGGGCAACTATATGGTATAGCTGCCATAGAAAAGTTAGCGGAAAAAAGCAGTTTAAGTAAGCAAGACTTCTTTGTTTTCAAGGAAAAGGCTTCAAATGGTGCTGTAAAACAAATTTGATAGGTAAGGATATATTACAGTCGGGATTAAAAGCTTGTTTTTGCTTGCTTTTGCATTTTTCCCCGTCTTTGATGTGTGCACAGCTGAGTGAAACTTTTTGTTTTCCCTGCTTACGTCTTCAAATTGGATATTTACAAGTTTTTTATACTTTTAAAAAAGAGCACCAAGTTTGATCAATATCGGGCAACTATATAGTATAGCTGCCATAGAAAAGTTGATGCAGAAATGCAGTGTAAGTCACAAAAACTTCTTTGTTTTCAAGGAGAAGTCAGCAAATAGTGCTTTAAAACGTATTTGATAGGTAAGGACATATAATAGTCGGGCTGGAAACCTTCTTATTGCTTGCTTTGGCTTTTGTCCCCGTCTTTGATGTGTGCAGAGCTGAGTTTTCCACTCCAATCAAATAAATAAAATAAATAAAATTAAAATCAACAAATTTCAAAATCACGCTGCCTCATCTTGAGCTGTCATTCGAACTTTCGTACAGGTACCCAGTCCCTGCCTCATTTTTCTCATTTTATTTTAGTCTTTCAAACCATTTAAACCGTTTCATCGGAAACAAAAAACATTTTGGTAGTTGTTTTTGTTTTTTAAACATCTCTTTTTTTTTTAACCTGTAACAGCCTAAATTTTCGTGGTATACCACCACAGTTTGTTCTTAAGTTCGTCGAAACGAAAATTTTGAAGTTCGCGTGTTTTACAAAATACACCATCATCATGCTGAAGAACATCTCAAGACACCTGGCCACACTCCGAACACATGCACCATTGCTGAAACCGCTGCTTAACATTGGAGGAGGAAGTGAGTATTTGGGGAAAGGTGGATGTGGAGTGGTGTAAAATAAGTGGGCGTAAGTGATACTTAAGGGGTAACTATCGTGCACTACTACATGGGTATGCAGGGTTCACGGTACATCTACCACTTCTGGTGGGAACTTCTTGCTGGTTTTTGCTGTCTTTGATGTGTGCAGAGCTGAGTGATGGTTTTGCTAGGAGGTGAATTATTTTCGCCCTTAGTTTTGAATTCGTTTCTGTGAAAGGTAACGTCTAGCCTACATGGGTTAGGCATGGAAGATTTATTAGAAGCAGCTAGACATTTAAGCGGACTTCAAGGTTTTCAACTCAGACCACGGAGAGCAAAGAGCATGATGCTTCTTCGATCGGAAGGACCTCAGTTTCTCTGTGGTGTAGGGAACATCGAACTTTCTTCAGCAAACAAATCAAAGGGATAGCCTCTCGACTCTGTAAAAACAATATTCGAAGGTGGGTTTACTCTTCTCGGTGGTCTTTCGGACCTCCATCTTACGAAAGGCTAGTTTGCACATTGGTGACTCCTCTTCTCCTAGTGAAAAATCAACTAGCAACAAGCCTTGTAGCCTAGTGAAAAGATGCTTGCATGTCTGCTTCTTAGCGCACACGACCGTCGAGCGCTCGCGAGTGAATCCCAAATGGCATCATGGTAAAGAATGAAGCCATAATCAACATCATAGCAATAGCAACAAGAATTGTGGCCTAGTGAGAAGACTTTTGCATGTCTGCATCTTAGCGCATACCACCGTCAAACACTCGCGAGTGCAAGAAAATCATAGTCAAGAAGGTAGCCATAGACACAGCATTTTGGCATTCAGCTGGCAACAAGTCTTGTAGGAAGACTCTAGCATGTCTGCATCTTAGCGCACACGACTATCAAGCGCTCGCTGGTGAATTCAACCAAATCATGGTAAAGAATGTAGCCATAATCAACAAATCATGGCAATAACAAGACTTGTGGCCTATTGAAAAAACTTTTGCATGTCTGCATCTTAGCTCACACGACCATTAAGCTCCCGCGTGAGCGACAAAATCATAGAAAAGAATGTAGTTTGGTGGGGAAACTCTGGGATTGATTGCCGTTTGAGATGATGCAAAAGTTGCCTGCTTAAATTCACGTTTCCTTCATTTTCTAATAGTTTTTTCTGAGTTGCCCAATGCAATTACCAGTTTCTCGATATCTCTCTGCACACCCCTGCCTTACATATACCATCTTCATTCGGTTCCGAATCGTTAACTTACGCTCTTCAAATTTTCCTTTTATGACGGCCCTCGCTTCACTTTCTACGCATCCTGGTTATAACCATCCTCCCCTCTCACTTTCAGCGCTCATTCACGTTACTTTCACGACTTTTGCGCCAAATTGTCTGTTTACATTAAATGCATAAATTATGCAACAAATTATTTATTTATGTACATATCTTTTTGTTGTTGTTCGCTTTGATTTCGGCGGCTGCCTCTTCTGAAGTGGCAAGGCCAAATGCATAAAATATGTCAGTCAGGAGGAGGACGTTCGTTTGGTTTTTTTTTTTTTTTCAATTTCATTCTGTATGCACTTCCCATTTGGAAGTTTGTATTTTCATTTTCATTGTGTCCACGAATTTCATGGTTGCCCATTTATGCCATAATGATTATGTTGTGTTGTCCCTCAACCCCCGAAAAGCCACCCCAGTTGACAGTTATGTGTTGATGACATTGTTGGCAATGATTCGCCTTCGTTTTGCTACTTAGTCATGTAATGCCCCATAAAAAGTAAAAAGTAGAAAGGAAAATGGGGAAAAATGCCAAATTTCTAAATCAGTTCAGCCTTGACTTGAAGTGTCATTCGAAATTTTGTACAGTTGCCCCCAGTCCCTGGCTCATTTTTCTCATTATATTTTGGAATTTTTAACCTTACACATTGTTCCATTGGAAATAAAACAAATAGAAAACAATTTTGTTTTTTTTTATACATACTTTTTACCAGTAATAGTACAAAATTTTCGTGGTACACCACCACAGTTTATTCTTAAGCTCGTCACACGAAAATTTTGAAGTGAATTCTTTGGAAAATCCTGATTTTTTTTTGTATACCACCACCACCATCATGCTGAAGAACATCTCAAGACAACTGGCCACACTACGAACACATGCATCATTGCTGAAACCGCTGCTTAACATGGGAGGAGGAAGTGAGTATTTTGGGGTCGAAGGAGTATGGAGCGGTGATCCAACCAATTCGGTTTACTACAGCTGCTTAAGAGAAGCCCTCGTGGCGTAACTCGTTTCCATAGTTCAACCTTTAGACAGTTCTGTTCTGTTCTTACGAGCAAAGTTGATTTCTCACAAAAAACCTCTTCATATAACCCTTCAGGGTGAGTTTAAGGTATTAGCTGCATACCCAGAAACGTCTTCAAAAGTGCATCTTTTATATTCCGTCTTTGATGTGTGCAGAGCTAAGTGAAAATGCAAAGAAACGTTTGCAAATAGTGCTTCAAAGCGTATGTGGTGTTAGTCGGGGCTTCAAAGCTTTTGCTGGTTTTTCCCCGTCTTTGATGTGTGCAGAGCTGAGTGAAATTACAGCAAAATAAATACAATAATAAAACAAAATTTCTAAATCAAGCTACCTCATCTTGAAATGTCATTCGAACTTTTGTACAGCTGCCCAGCCCCCGTCTCATTTTTCTCATTACATTTTAGACTTTCAAACAGTACACATTGTTCCATTGGAAACCTTTTGGTACTTTTTTTCTATACATAATTTATTTTTACCAATAACATCCAAAATTTTCGTCGTTTTCAACAATCAACTCCTCGTCACCTAAAATTGTGAAGTGCAATTCGAAGTCCAAATTTTGCTGTTATACCCATTCATCATGCTTAAGCATCTTTGTCTGCACTTTGAAGCTCTCAAATCGCGTTCATCGCTCTTGCGTCCGCTGCTTTATATGGTTGGGAGTAAGTATATTCGAACTAGAAGCACTTCCTGAGAATACCCAAGCTTGGGACTTCGTTCCTTAATCGGTTCATAGAAGAATAGCAATGGCTCAGACCACATTTCTTCATTGACATCCACTCTTCTGGATACAATTACTTCAATTAGATCTGGATCCTTCTTTGGATGCATCCAAATGTTCAGACAAGTTCTTAACATAAATTGGAAAGATAGCCTCATTACTTACCGAGACTAGTGTGATCGTTCCACGACGTGACCGATTAAGGAGTTAACTCAGCGAGTGGGGGCCCTAGAGAGAGCTGAACAGGGAGTGACTGCGTTAGAGCTGGGAGGTAAGGAGCTAAGCTGGCAGCGAGTTTACCGAAACAAGTGTGTCCTTACTAGAAACTATTCGTGATCTAAAAGGTGAGCGTGGCTCAATTTATGGTTAGAGCTGGGAAGGAAGGAGCTAGGTGTGAGCTTACAGAAACGGCTCTTTCCCAGGAACTGATGGTTAGCTGAAAGAGAAGGAGCTGAGAGTGTCCGGGAGGGAAGGAGCTGAGTGTTTGAGCTGTAAAGAAAGCAGCTGAGTATTTGAGCTGCTAGGAGGAGCTGACGGTTAGCTGGAAGAAAAGGAGCCGAGAGTTAGCGGGGAGTGAAAGAGCTGATAGTAAGCTGATAGTTCGCTGGGAGTAAAGGAACTGAGTTAGCTGCAAGTGAATGAGCTGATATTTAGCTGAGAGTGAAGGAGCTGAATGTGTTCAAGCTGGGAGTGAAGGAGATGAGAGGGAAGAAGCTGATAGTTAGCTGGGAGTGAAGGAGCTGATAGTTCGCTGGAAGTAAAGGAGAAGTGTGAAAAAGCAGAGTGTTAGCTGCAAGTGAATGAGCTGATAGTAAGCTGGGAGTGAAGGAGCTGAATGTGTTCAAGCTGAGTGTTTGAGCTTAGAGGGTTGAAGCTGGGAGTGAAGGAATAGTGTTAGCTGGGAGTGAAGGAACTGAGTGTGTTCAAGCTGGGAGGGAAGGAGCTGAGTGTTACAGCTGGAAGGTGAGGAGCTGATAGTAGAGTGTTAGCTGGGAGTAAAGGAGCTGATAGTTAGCTGGACGTGAAGCTGATAGTAAGCTGGGAGTGAAGGAGCTGCTAGTAAGCTGGGAGTGAAAGAACTGAGAGCGAAGGAGCTGAGTGTTTGAGCTGGGAGCGTTTGAGCTGGGAGGGAAGAAGCTGAGAGTGTTTGAGCTGGGAGTGAGCTTAAGGAAACGGGAAGTAGGCCTTTTAAAGAAACTAATTTCTGATCTAAGCGATTAAGCAAACTTATAAACGAAAGGAACCCAATTTCAAATGAATCTCTGGCGTACTAAAAACTTCAGGTAGTTTGCCGGAAGGCGCAGGGCACTCAATGGCCCCCTATCTTCTATATATATTCATTTTTCTACCACTCTTTCGAATGCTACTGACTTTTCGTTTTTGTTTTCTCTTTCAGGCCCCTTAAAACTGATACATCCATACGCGGTCAGCGCCATTAACATAAAATTCCCCTATCCCCGGCAGGACGAGACGAGACACACCGGAATACAGAAACAGACGGTGAGTGCCACAACTAAAAAAAAATAATGCGTACACATTATTCCCAACTCGTAATCCACTCCCATTCCAGGAACCCAACGACCTACTGGACGACCTCATGGACACTAAAACATGTGTACCCATTTTAACAACACATGCAGGACCGTCGGGGAATAAAGAACAAGAGAGAGCCGAACAGATACAGCCACAGACGACTTCGTACAAAAACAAACGTGAAACGCCACACATCAACGCCATATCGAGATGTTCTCACATGAACACGATATCACGCGAACAGGCCCGATACACACAACCACAATATAACGCCCAACAAGACCGACCGAACGAACAGAACACTTACCAACAGAACACTTCCAATCAGGGCACTAACCAGCACTACACTAAACAACATAACACTAACCAACACTACACTAAACAACAAAACGCTAACCAACACTACACTAAACAACAAAACACTTCTTATGCAAATACTTACAAACAGAAGACTAATCAACCGAAAAACACTTACACACAGAACACTTTCTACCGCTGTACTACCCAGCCGGAAACAAAACATCCAAATTGCAACTCGAAAGTACGCCCGGAGACGAAGGCAACTGTAAAGCCCGCCCGGGAACCAGTGGAGCGAGAGCAGCAGTCGATGTCCTATTATGATAAGGGATATGCCAGAGGAGCCCAATCATCCAATGAGAGCGCCGTCTACAGAGTCTGTCGTGAAAATGGCTTTGGCTCACCAAACAGACACACCTTGATGAACGAGCTGAGAAAATATGGCATCAAGGGCAAGCCGATGTAAGGATCGAGAGAGGGAGAGTAGCAGATGGAGTAGCTCCGGGTTGCTGGACAAGTGAGAGTATATCGTTTCGATATGTCTAAATTTGATGTTTTGGAATTTATTTAGAGTGACGAGGAAGAGTTTTAAAAAATGTATTAAAATTTTAATTTGGCAGACGGAACAACTGAAAGTGTGACCCTTTTTTTATTTGGCAACAGAGAAATGAAAGTGTGACCGTTTCATTTGGGTATCACCCCCCACTCACGGGTCTGACATGCCATCTGACCTTGTTAGTTTTTGGAACGTGAGGGGTGGGGTGGGGGGGGAAACAACCCTTAGAGAGAGAGAGAGAGCAGATCGAAGTCGGAGCCATATAATTAGTGTAATTACCTCAACAGCTTACTAAATTTGAGAAAAATGCAAACAAAAATTAAGAAATCACAACATTTATATCCCCCTGTCAGGGAAACGGCAACTTCTCAACAATGGGAACAAGGGAGTTCTCCCTTTTTGGCAAACACACACACACACACTCGCACACTGGCACACACAATTGAATCGGGCATCAATGGCAGCATCTAATGACAGGGTGGATGGCAGTTTTTCGTTTTAATTTCAGTGCCAACTTCTGTTCTCTGTTCTGAATCTTTTGCAGTTGCATTGTGTGTTCCAAAGGGGATGCGTCATAAAATACCAGTGGCTGGCTGGCTGGTTGGCACTTCCGTCCTCTCTGTCTCTCGCACTTGGTGCTGCTAATTGTGACAAGAAGATGATAAGTGAAAATTTAGTAATTTGCAGGGGGGAAAACTAAAGAGAAAACTGCTCTATCATGGCGTTTAGCCTTTTCTTTCTTTCTTTCTTTTTTTTTTTTGGCACTTTACTTGGAACCCAAGGCGGTGCAGGCTTTGATGGTAGGCAGTATTTTTGTTATTCTCTTAACAATATTTTGGCCAACGTGTGTCACACGAATAATTAAGGCCTAATGATAATATTTTGGGCGGCAAAACTTACTTTGAAGTTGGAAGAGAAAGGGTATGCTAAACTGTAAAACTATCTATTTATACTCTGTACCAAAGGTACATAGAGTATAATAAGTTTGTGCGAAAGTAAGTAACATCCAGAAGAAAGCATCTCCGACCCCGTAAAGTATATATATTCTTGATCAGCATCAACAGCCGAGTCGATATAGCCATGTCCGTCTGTCTGTCCGTATGAACGCACAGATCTCAGAGATGGTAAGAGATAGAGGTTTGACATGTATGGGACATATGCTTCTAATGTCTGCAGGCAGATCAAGTTTATTTTCATTTTTGGCCCCGCCCCCTCCCGCCTCCGCAATTTAGAAAAAACCTCATATTTCCCACAGTTTTAAAGATAGGTGGATTGTTCCTTCTGGATATATTTAGTAATCAGCATAACTTATCAATCAGCCAAAGGAATGGTGAAAATTGGATGAACGGTTTTTGAGTTATGATCAAAAGACTGTTCGCTGCTGCAGCGCAGTAGCAGCGCTGCTTTCAGCTGCTTCTGCAGCATCAAAATTTATGCTGAGCGTATCATTTCGTTGGTACAGAGTATGCTATAGTCGGGCTTGACCGACTTTCTTACTTGTTTTGGTTTAAACTTGTTAAATTTGTACAAAGGTATGGAAAAACAAGAAAGAAAGTCGGTCAAGCCCGACTATAACATACTCTGTACCAAGAAAATTTTTCTTTTGATCATAACTCGAAAACCGTTCATCCGATCTTCTTCATTCCTTTGGCGGATCGATAAGTTAACCTAATAACTAAATATGTTCAGAAGTAACAAGCCATCTATTTTCAAAACTGTGGGAGATATGACGTTTTTTCTAAATTGCGGGGGCGGGAGGGGGCGTGGCCAAAAATGAAAATAAACTTGATCTGCCTGCAGACATTAGAAGCATATGTCCCATACATGTCAAACCTCTATCTCTTACCATCTCTGAGATCTGTGCGTTCATACGGACAGACAGACGGACATGGCTATATCGACTCGGCTGTTGATGCTGATCAAGAATATATATACTTTATGGGGTCGGAGATGCTTCCTTCTGGATGTTACATACTTTTGCACAAACTTATAATACTCTATGTACCTACGGCACAGAGTATAATGAATGATAAGGATAACTTAAGCGAACTTTCTATCAAGAGAAACTGAGAAACTAAGCAAGTTGGTCAAGCTGCAAAGTGTATGCACACTATACATTTCGATGCTGCCACCGCGTTCAACATGCTTTTGCACATAACTTGACTTATCCAGTTTGTTATATTATATTATACCTCTCAATTTGGAAAAACACCGTATATACTCACATATCTTAGCAATGATCAGAAATAAGAGCTTCAACCTATAATAATACACAATACACAAGCCCCCGAAATTTGAAAAAAATATCTCGCACAGAGTTTTATACATACGACGTTTCGTACCAGGAGAGTATCCGTTGAGAATGACCGCGTTCAGCAGAAGAACTTGCTCCCTGATCAATCCTACTTTTTCCTGATCTTTCTGCTGAACTACAGCAATACGGTATCATAACAGATAGACTTGACGTATCATGATAGAGCTTATATAGAGAAAAAAGCACGCTACTTTTAAGAGATGCTGCTACCTAATTGTATATAATTGTATTGTAGTAATTGTATTGTAGTAATTGTACATAGATAGGTTTTTTGTCAATACTTTTCTGAGTTCATTTCATGCACGAAGCGTCGTCAATTTCGACGTCGCTTTCAAAAGATTGTCTCTTAAAGTCTTTGAGCAAAAATGTAGCACTTCGTTCAGTATTCAATGTATAACTTTTTTTTCTGATTTTTCTGCTCAACGATCAATACTTCTGCTGAACACGGAATGTATCGAGAGTTATGTTTTAAAATCCAACTTTGTAGGGGGTACTATAAAAGGGTCCACATATATATAACGCACAGAAGAAAGCATCTCCGACCACTTTAAGTTTATATATGTTCCTGATCAGCACGACGAGCTGAGCTGATCCGACTGTTTCAATGCCATTTTCTGCCTCATTTTAAAAGCCATCTTCACCCAACTTTACAAAAAGTCTTTTAGTCAAAATACCTTACTCATTTGTCGAAACTGGCCGGATCGGTTGATTCTAGCATATAGCTTTCATAGGAATGATTGGTCGAAAAACTAGTTTTTACTGAGAAAAACTTTTTTGTTTTCCAAGGAAACGCCTTTAAACTTTGTATTACTTAGTTTAACATGCTTTTCCACGATTTCACCAAGTTTGGTCGAAATCGGGCATCTATAAAGTGTGGCTGTCATACAAAAGTAGAGTCTAAAAAGTGGTCTTAGTGAGAAAAACTTTTTTGTTTGCAATGCGTATGTGCTTAAAATTGGCATTTATTAATTTTAAATGCTTTTACACAATTCTACGAAGTTTTGTAGAAGTCGGTTAGGTATAGTCTATAGCTGTCATAGGAAAGAACAGTCGTTAAGGAAGTTCTATTGAGAAAAACTTTTTTGTTTTTCTGGAAAACGCCTCCAAACTTTGTATTTCTTTGTTTGATATGCTTTTCCTTGATTTCACTTAGTTTGGTCGAAATTGGACATCTATATGGTATGGCTGTCATACAAAAGTAGAGTCTAAAAAGTGGTCTTAGTGAGAAAAACTTTTTTGTTTGCAATGCGTATGTGCTTAAAATTGGCATTTATTAATTTTAAATGCTTTTACACAATTCTATAAATTTTGATCCAAATCGGATGACTATAGCATATAGCTGTCATACGAAAGAACGTTCGAAAAACTAGTTTTAGTGAGAAAAACTTTTTTGTTTTTAATGGAAACGTCTCCAAATTTCTTACAAAGTCGTTTGCTAGGTTTTTACTTGATTTCACCAAGTTTGGTTGAAATCGAACATGTATATAGCATAGCTTCCATAGAAAAGTAAGCTGCGAAATTAGGTCTAAGGCTGGAAAAACGTGCTAAGCAAACGTTTTCTGAGCCGAAGTTAACTTACGTATATTTTTTTTTTTAATTCTAGCCTGCTAATAGTTAATTATATCAATTAAAATTTTTTTTTTTTTTTTAATTTTTTTTTTTTTTTTTTTTTTAATTTCGAAAAACAAATTTTTGATCAAAAAAAAATTTTCTCACAAAATTTTTTTTTTTGCTTAAAATGATTACAAAATGTATTTCAAAATAATGATTTTGACCTGTCGAGTTTATTTTAAAAGATTCTTATGAAAATGGTCAATTTTTGTTATAGGGCATGGCCGCATAAGCCTGGGAAAAGTGCCTCAGGAGATTTTGGAATATTTTGAATCCGGGATTGTAGCTATTATCTTGATGTCCATACCCTCCAAGATAATAGCTACAATCCCTGATTCAAAATATTCCAAAATGTTCTCAGAAACTTTACCTCAAAAAAAGTTGTATTTTGCAGATTATCAAGAGACAAAAATCAGGTGTAAAACTCAAAATGTTACAGTATTTATGATTTTCGCCACCTATTTTGGTTAACTTTGGGTTCCAGATACTGAATACTGACTTCCTCAGCTATGCAAAGTCAGAACTCTACTTATTTAATGACCCAACAAGCCTGGCCAACTAATTTTTGGAAAAGCTTTACATTTTACTACAATTATTTCTTAATTTACAAATAATTTGCATCTAGTGATCCCTGAACTGAAGTTGTCAAACCCAAAATTTTGTACCCCCTCGACCGAGCAGTAAATTTTCTCATTCTGTTTTTGGCTTTTGATAAACGAACACTTAAATTATTAGTAGAAAATTGTGTCTTGTGATTTCAGAATAAAAAATACCTAAAATTCTTCCGAAATGTTTTGTAAAATGCAACCTATGCAAATGCAGCGCAAGACCCTGATCTCCGTGGGTCGTCAACTCCAGCAGGGTAAGTAAAAGGAAGCAAAATCTCTAGAAGAGTTGGATGAAGTATTATTTCCATGCAGTCTGGGCCGCCACTTATGCCACCAAACGTGTAAAGACGCCGGCGGCCATGCCAAAGAGATCCTGGACCCAACTCCAGAGGCCGGAGAAAATCAAGGAAGGTGCCCGCCTGCCCACGGCCGTGAGTGCGGTGTTTGGCAGGATGCGGAAATCTGGCATGACGGCACGCAATGAGAGGCAAGTGGCCAACATTCTGTATGAGCAGAGTATGCAGCAGTTGCAGCAGAGTGCTCGGAGCATTTATCGCAATGCCAGGCCGCGCCACACCATGAACAAGCCGGGCAAGCCGGGACCCGGGAATGCGGTGCAGAGCGAAGAGGATTGGCCCATTACCAGCTATGCGGCCCGATCACTAATGGCCATGCCGAGCCGTTCCCGTTCCCTGCCGCCGACCGGTGGTGCACGGAACAGCAGCAGCAGCAGCGGGCTATCAAAGATATCGTTGAGGCTGAAGGAGCTGTTCTTTCCCGAACCGGAGGATGAGGTGGAAGAGCCGCCACGCGGAAAATGGCCCAGCGTCTCCAAAAACTATAGAACAGGGATGTGGGTGAATAAATCATGGGAGGATCTGGACAGTGAGGAGTATTAGACGCAAAAGCCGCTGCTGTGGGCAATTTTAGTACTTTTTTTTTTTAAATTTTTGGTGACATTTTTCATTTTTAAAACGAAATTGGCTGTGAAAATTATAATTTAAACAAATGATGAGTGTGCTGCGGTGTTTGGGGTAGGGGGCGCCGCCACCCAGGTGTGTGTGTGTGTGTGTGTGTGTGGCAACAACCTGCCTGAGTGACGGGGCAACTTTATTGCTGGGCCACACGCACACAATTCCTAATGACAACAATTAGTGCAGATTTTCAGCATTTTCTGTATTTTTTTTTTCACAATTTTTATGCTCCTTTTTGCTGAATGGAGCGACGGGAGTTGGCTGGCTGTGTGACCCGTGCAAGTGCAAGTCGACAACATAATCAGCAGCCAGCAGCAGCAGCAGCCGCCACGTGGGGTGCACTGCATCCTTAGCCTTGTCCGCTGCGGGACACAACGGCAGGCGGTGATGCGTGAAAAGACTCGCACACAAATGGCGCAAAAATGCAGCAAAGACACTTCAATTATGGCAAAGGTAAATATTTTGTAAAAACAACACAACAGGACATCAATTGACAGAGAGAGAGAGAGAGAGAGAGAGAGAGAGAGAGAGAGAGAGAGAGAGTGTGTATTAACAAAATGTGCCCATGTGTGAGTGTTTGACATTTGAATAACTCAATTTGACACAAAAGTTGAATGGATGAGCAGCGGCAGGAACGGCAGCCGGGGCCACCCCGGAAGCCAACAAACTGGAGTGCCGCAACAATTGTCCTTCGACTGCCGTTCCTGGTGGTTGCCAATTTTTGGTTTTTGGCAGCAGCCAGCAGCTGCCTGCCTGCCTGCCTGCCTGCATTTACAGCCAACCTCTCCATCTCCATCTCTCTCTCACGCAATTGCGTAAGCCATAAACTCAGTCGACCTGGCCCAAAACACCTTTCCACGAATCGACGCATTCACGCATCCTTCTCGCGTGTCGCCCTAAAAAACTGAAACTGAAACTGAAACTGCACGCAACTAGAACTTACACAACTCCCCTCAACACCCAACAACCAAAAACATACAACAACACAATATTGTCCACGCGTCGTAAAAAACTGAGCAAAAATTTCTACAAAATATTACGCAAAATGCAATCGCATTGTAAATCAACAAATCGTAAACAAATAAAATGTTTCTGGTTAGCCTTGAGTTCGGTTTTTTAGACTTAACCATGGTTTTGTGTGTGTTTAGTTTTCAAAGGAAACGGTCCGTTGGTTTACGGGTCCACGGGCTCTAGATGATGCAACTCGTATGAACCATTTTTTTTTTTGGAAGAAAATTTTCTGTTTTTGTTTTTTAGGCAAAAATTGCGTTCTTTTGGGCTTCAATTTTGTGGTCGAAATGAGTTTTTTGTAGGAACTTTAAGCAGGTAGAGAAGCATGGTTTGCGATTTTGAGAAAGAATGGGAGAATGGGCCAGAAGCGCATCTTAAAATTCGACTAAGGGGAATGGGGAAGTTTGCAAACGCTTGCAGCACATTTTTCCTAACTTAATACCACTTCTCGAACCCCACTTTTCTAGGGGAGCCATATATACATGTCCGACTTGGACCAAACTTGGTAAAATCACCAAAAAGCATAGCAAACTAAGAAATACAAAGTTTGGACACGTTTCCATTGAAAACAAAAAAGTTTTTCTCACTAAAACTAGTTTTTCGAACCATCATTCCCATGGCAGCTACCTGCTATGGTCATCCGATTTTGACCAAACTATGTGGAGTTGTGTAAAAGCATTTTTAATAAATAAATGCAAATTTTAAGGACATTCCCATTGAAAACAAAAAAGTTTCTCTCACTAAGACCACTCTTCAGACTCTACTTTTGCATTACAGCTATACCATAAAGAGGTCAGATTTCTACCAAACTACTTGAAATCAAGGAAAAGCATAGAAAACTAAGAAATTGAAAAAATTGTAGGCGTTTTCCATGAAAACAATAAAGTTTTTCTCACTAAAACTACTTTTCTGACTCTACTTTTGTATAACAGCTATACTATATAGATGTCCGATTTCGATCAAATTTGGCAAAATCATGAAGAAGCATTACAAAGAAGTATATGAGGAGTTTGGAGACGTTTCAAAAGAAAACAAAAAAGTTTTTCTCACTAAAACTACTTTTCTGACTCTACTTTTGTATGACAGCATTACTATATAAATGTCCGATGTCGACCAAAACTTAGTGGAATCATAAGAAAGCATAGAAAACTAAAAAATACAAAGTTTGGAGGCGTTTTCTTTGAAAACAAAAAAGTTGTTCTCACTAGAGCTAGTTTTCAACCGATCATTCGTACTGCAGCTATACGTTATAGTCATCCGTTCCGGCTGGTTCGAACAAATGTGCAGCGTTTTAGTACCAGAAAACTTTGTGCAAAGTTTGGTGGCGATAGCTTTAAAACTGACGAAGGAGATGGCATAGAAACAGACTGACTGACGGATGGACCGCCAGACGGACATGGCTATATCGACTCAGCTCGTCATGCTGATCAAGAATATATATCCTTTATGTGGTCGGAAATGCTTCCTTCTACAAACATCTGGACAGTTTTAATATACCCTCTGCAAGGGTATAATGATGCCATTGCAAGTCTGTCATCAGATTGTTGGGTATTCAAATAAATGTTGACATACGATTTATGTAGAATATATACTTGAGCAAAATTATGATTTTCATATAACATTGCATACTTCAAAGGGCATTAAGCTTGATATATTTTGTGTGTATAAACGTAGTACTATATATAAAAATTTGCAACCTTTTAGACATATTTAGGTATCAAGATTTGATATCGTTTCGTTCAGATGAGTAGTAGTCAAGTTATGAGGTCTCGTTTTTTTTTATCAAATATTTGCCACGCCCCCTAGCGCCCTTGAAATTTGAGAAAAACCTTATATCTTCTACAGTTTTGAAGTTAGATAGGTGGTGCCTTCTAAGCAAATTCATATAACCGGATGACTAAGCGATTTGTCATAGGAAGGAAAAAGTTTGGTTGAAGTATAATCAAGTTATAAGGCACCAAACTGAAAATGGTGAAGGGATAATACCAGCTGATTCCGTTTAGTAAGCAATCTTAGCTCGGAGAAGGGGAACTGTGTTGGGTTTATGGTAATTTTTGAATCAAACTCCAGGTTAAAGCCTCAGGCTTAGGCTTGAAAGTGTGAAGTCTTTCTGATTTGTGGAAAATTTATAAAAAAAACAAGAAAGAAAGTCGGTCAAGCCCGACTATAACATACTCTGTACCAAGAAAATGTCTTTTGAGCATAACTCGAAAACCGTTCATCCGATCCGCATTATTCCTTTGGCGGATCGATAAGTTAACCTAATAACTAAATATGTTCAGAAGAAACAAGCCATCTATCTTCAAAACTGTGGGAGATATGACGTTTTTTCTAAATAGCGGGGGCGGGAGAGGGCGTGGCCAAAATTGAAAATAAACTTGAACTGCCTGCAGACATAAGAAGCATATGTTCCATACATGTCAAACCTCCATCTCTTACCATCTTTGGGAACTGTGCGTTCATACGGACAGAGGGACATGGCTATATCGACTCGGCTGTTGATGCTGATCAAGAATGTATAATATATACTTTATGGGGTCGGAGATGCTTCCTTCTGGATGTTACATACTTTTGCACAAACTTATAATAATACTCAGAGTATAAAAAGTCTACAAGTAACTGTCTTACCATTATCTACTCAAATGGCGGCGCCGCACCGTAGATTGCTTTCATTTAATATCCTTTTTGGTCTCCATAGATGTAATTGGATTTGTTACCCAATTGCATGACATTTTCGCATAAATGCAGCCTTAAACAGAATCATCTGGCTTAGCCCATTCAAATCCTTAACTGATTTTGGTAACGTTCAGTTGTTGTTTTTTTCTCATCCTCGTCGTGGCATATCTAAAAATCAAACAGATAAATTGCTGGCATTTGCTGCAGGACACGTGTGTCCCGGGGCAACTCACATGTCGTTCGGCAACCCTTTTCTTGGCATGAAAATAAATTGGCATTATTACGCGAAGCGGCTCAGTGGAAATTGATTATTGACAAAGGCGCATTAAGCGGCGTTTTATGAGCATTTCCCTGGCTGGCATTAAGGTTCTTAATGTGGTTGTCGCTGTCCTTGAAATCCTTTCGCCACAGCCAGGCAAAGTTTTTTGCGAGACGCGACACCAGAAATCGCTTTAATTTCCCTTTCGAGTTGCATTAATGATGAGAATTTGTCGCCCAGTGTGTGGGTGGGTGGGGCAGGGCTGAGCCTTGCATAATTTAGCAAAAGTTTCAAGTTTTCTTACTTAACGCCCCGCATAATTAATGTCAATTTGAGGAGCTCGAGGTGTGTGCACCGTGGTGCCAGTTCGTTTATAAAACTTATATAATTTCGGGGAACTGGGCCGATCCTTGACACGCTACCTGCCCGGTTCTCGTTTTTCTCGTTTTCTAATTTCGTTTTAATCCTTTCACAACCAAACAATTTCATGCCCACTAATCCGGCCGAGTTTTACGGGTGCGGCGGCTTTCCTTTTCGGGCCGTTGGATGGACAATGGCATCATCAATAAAATGACAATCGCAAACAACAATGACGACAATCGCGGCAAGGACAAACAGTAGTGTCTGCCCGAGGTAGTGTCCTGTGCGGCCCTTCACTCCTTTTGGCCGGTCCGTGCACTCCTTTCGGCCTATTCATAATTAGTTGCAGGCAATTAAGGCTGCCCCCGCGGTTGCCGGCAAGGACACTCGGCTCGCTCCTGCAGTGGGCGTCGCCGCCCCTTTTGCGCATGCGCATCGTGTGCATTTGCAATTTGTTTATTTTGAAAACAAGCGACACCCCTTTCACTCCGATCGGTATAGGGGATTTCGCGTCTCGCTGATCCTCGCTGGCTAATCCTTTGACTTTTGAGGCTGTGACTTTGCGAAAATTGTGAGAATTGTTGCTTTCCGGAAAGTGTGGCTTACTTTGGTTCCGCTCTCCAAAGTTGGTAATTAACATTTGCACCTAAGCCGGAGGGACCTTGGTTTGGTGCCGGGTTTTCGGTTTTGCTCACTGCTTACTAAGTGGGCGTGGTGTGGGCCGGCCTGAGCGGGCTTCGCTCGAAGACGAAGAGGCGAGGCGCGGCTGGGCAAAAAGGGTTTAGTTTTAATTAGCGTTGACTTTGGACGCGCCTAGACGCACACACTTTTACGCTCTAATTGTGGAAAAAGCGGTGGATTCACTGAACAAAACAACGAGAAAGCTAAGCTAACTTCGTCTGTGCCGATGTTTCTATACCCTCGCTTAAATATTTTCAACAAAAATACTCTTTTTCCCATTTTCCGATCGGTAGCTATATGATATAGTCATCCGATTTGTACAAAAATTTGCAGAGTTTGCTAAAATTATGTGAAACAAACAAATACAAAGTTGCAGCATGCTACCATTAAAAACAAAAAAGTTTTTCTAACTAAGACTGTTTTTCAGACCCATCTTTTGTATGGCAGCTATACCATATAGTTGTCCGATTTCAATAAAACTTGGTAGAATTATAAAGAAACATAGAAAACCTACGTTTACAAAGTTTGGTGACGTTTTCATTGAAAAGAAAAAAGTTTTTCATACTAAAACCAGTTTTCCGACCGATTTTTTGTATGGCAGCTATACCATATAGTTGTCCGATTTCAGTAAAATTTAATAATAATATAAAAAAGCATAGAAAACCTGAGATTACAAAGTTTGGTGACGTTTCCATTGAAAAGAAAAAAGTTTTTCTCACTAAAACTAGTTTTTCGACCGATTGTTCCCATGGGAGCTATGAGATATAGTCATACGATGCGGTCCGTTCCAACATATTAGTAGTGTGCAGCAAAAAAAAGACTCTGTGCAAAATTTCAACTCGATAGCTTCAAAACTGAGAGATAAGTTCGAGTAGAAACACACTGACAGACGGACGGACAAAGCTCAATCGACTCAGCTCGTCACCCTGATCAAGAATATATATGATTTATGGGATCGGAAATGAATATTTCTATGCTTTGCAAACATCTGGACAAAATTATAATTCCCTTTGCAAGGGTATAAAAATATCTGGCATAGAGTAGGAAATACTTCAAATTCCATTCCATTCTTAGTTCGAAATACAACATGCTTCAATTTCAAAATTCTTGATTTAAGACCGTTTTGGAATAAAATATAGAATTTCATACTAAATGTAAGAAGTTTTGATGACAAAGAGGTGCAAAATTTCTTGATTAATAACTATTTAATATATTAATAACGAAAATTTTGGATGCAAGAGCACAGTTCTTAATTCAAGTACTTGGAGAATAAATACAGAATTGCAAGCAGTTACGAAGGCTTTATAGTATTGAGAATGTAAATACTTAACCCATGGACGAATTTCTTAGTTCAAATACTTAGAGAAAAATTGATAATCTCACATTTTGCGATACTATTGTGAATTTCATTTTATTTTTTCGAATATTTTGATTTAAGTATGCGGTTTTTTTATGCCGAAATTATTGGTTTAGCAAGGAATTTCTTTATTCAAGTAATCAGAGTAAAGAAAAATGGAGAATTTCGTGCTAAATAGTATTAAGAATGAAAATTCTTAATCGAAGAATGGAAATTCTTAATCGAAGAATGGAAATTCTTAGTCTAAGAATGGAAATTCTTAATCTCAGAATGAAAATTCTTAATCGAAGAATGAATTTCTTAGTTCAAATACTTGGACAAAAATTTCATTTCATATTAGGTTAAAGAAGTTTTAATGTGAAAAGTAGGATAAGAATGCCAATTCTTAATCAAAGGGCGAATATTTTGATTTAAGTATACAATATCTTATGACGAATTTCTTAATCAAATAGAGAATTTCTTGAGTCATGTAATCAGAGTAAAAAAAAATGGAGAATTTCATGCTGAATAGTATTAAGAATGGGAATTGTTAATCTAAGAATGAGTTTCTTAATTCAAGTTCTTAAAGAATAATGCATGCTTTTATGCATTTTAATATATAAAATTGAGAATTTCAGGCGAGCCTTAGGAAGTTTTGATGTGAAATGCGGCATAAGAATGCAAATTCTTGATTCAAAAGCGAATATCTTGATTTAAGTATGCAGTTTTTGATGTGGAAATGCTGTATTCAAGGGCGAATTTGTGGATTTAACTAATCAGAGTTGGAAAAAATAGAGAATTTCTTAAGTCATTTAATCAGAGTAGAGAAGAATATAAAATTTTCTTCTAAATAGTATTAAAAATGATAATTCTTAAACTAAGAGCGAATTTCTTCATTCAAGTACTAAGAAAATTGATTGATGATATCACATTCACATTTGGGAATACTGTGGAGAATTTCTTACTTGTTTTAAGAAGTTTCCATGTGAAAAGCGGCTTGATTATGCAGATTCTTGTACCAAGAGCGACAATTCTAGTTTCAAGATTGCAACTCTTTAAGCCAAATTGCCAGCTTTATTGAACATTGAACGCCTTACCAAACTTGTCAACGATTTCTGCTCAATTTCCAGCACAAAACTCAACACAAATTCAACGCTGCCGCCCTCATCTCGTTTGCCCCCTTTTAATTTTGTGATTAAGTTTTATTAAATGTTGCCACTCTGTCGACCATCACCGAAATCCCCGTAATACCCTCCGCACTCATATGCACGGCTCACGCACACACACACACAGAGAAAACCCAAAAACGTGCGGACGAGTGTCAAATTAATTAAAATGTCAGCAAAATATGTTCAATTGCTGCTGTTGTTGTTGTTGCTGTTGTTGTTGTTTCTCATGGAGATGGATGGATGGATGGATGGGCCACCTCTGGCAATCGGCCTGTCAAACTGCATTGACAGTATTGGCAGGCTGGCCGGAAGAGCGCCCTAAGCAGCAACCGGACAAGGGACAAGGGACAAGGGACATGGCAGGACAGCACAAGAGGACCCGTTTGATTTGTCATATTTTCAATTTTGCAATTCGCACGGCTGCTCCTGTTGTTGTTGCTGCCCCGTGTCCCACCCCCCTGCCCCTGTCAACTGGTGTCTGAGCCGACCCACCCCCGGCCACTGCATCCTCATCATGTTTGTTGTCCGTTAATGTGCATTTGACATTTGCGAAATGAGAATCTGGGCAAATGATTTGGATTTATGGCAAATTTGTCGAGCGATTTGTGTAGATTTACATGAAGTGCCAAAGCCAAGTGGCCACTTGAGGCTGTGCCGGCATGTGAGGAGGGGTATGTGGGAGAGAGAGAGAGAGAGAGTAAGAAGCAACCTGTTGATACGTCCCCACAAACACCTCAAACATTCCAGGTCCAGTCACAATGCCAATGTAGTTTTTTCCCCGAGTCAAGGACATCACTTCTTGACTTCACAGGAATATCATAAAAAATTAGGAAAACCAAAATGAAGAAAAACCAAAACGCAACTCTTCAACTTTGCAGCCCTTTTCCGCTGGGGTTGGGTTGGGTTTAAGGCGAAACACTTTTGCTTATATAACGTTGCGTTTTGTTAAACAAACCATAAAAATTTGCACAAAATAAAAGAAGAGCCGGGCGCGGGTGTTGGCTGTAGCGTCATGCTTGAGCGAATCCTTTCTTGGCTGTTGTCCTTTTTGCCCGGAGTGTGTGTGTGTGTGTGTCTGTGTGTGTGCTGCTTAGCCGTTTGGCTGCCTCCTTCTTGGGCTTGGGCAATTGTTTGGTTTACTGAATGCGCCATAAAAACGTCAACGGAATTCGCAATCGCAATCACCTTTTGTGTTGTCCTGAGTGTACCACGGCGGTGGCTACGTTTTCGTCTCCGGCTACGGCTCCGGCTCCGGTGAAATGCAAACAAATGACAGCAGCAAGGACGTTGCTGACAAAGCCAAACGCGAAAATGTCAGCAAACAAAAGTTGTTGCCGCTTTCTTCTGCCGTTTCCTTGTTTTCTTCTTTTTTTTTTTATACATATTTTGGGTGAGTTGAGCACTTGCAGCCGGAAAGGATTATTTTGCATGGGGGGCGGGAGGCAAAATAAACAACAACCGAACACGAAACGTTCGCTTTGCATACTGGCAAATGTCACTTCCCCTGCGACTCCTCGACTAGCGTAATCATGCTAAGCATACACACGTAGGCGGGCGAGGGTGAGAAGGGCACAGCCCCATCCCCCATCCCTCACCCCCACCCCTTGCAATCTGAGCCTATATTATGACACAAAATAAAACGATTGGCGTTAGGCAAGCAAAACAAATTAGATGAACAATTCTGTGATTATGCGCTACCATTTTGGAATGGATGAGGGATTCGTTCCGCAAGGGCTTATATTTCGCTAGGGCTGAGGATTATAGCTACATGCTAGTCGATTTAGTTCTGAGTGGGGATAGTTTTGTTCAACAATTGGGATGTATATCGGTTATCGAATGTTTTTCCGAGCCAATATATGGGCCATCGAATATTTTTTGGCCATATTTTTGATTCAGCTTCATATTGAAACATGTTTTTGTGTTTATCCCAGGCGATATATCGTTCATCGAATATTTTTTGACTATATATTTGATTCAGCTTCATTTTGAAATATACTTTGATAGTTTATTTATATATTTGATCGATCTAAAATATACTTTTATATTTTTCCCAGGTGATATATCGGTTATCGAATATTTTTTGGCTTTATATTTGATTCAGCTTCATATTGAAATATACTTTGATAGTTTATCTATATATTTGATTAATCTACAATATACTTTTATATTTTTCCCAGGCGATATATCGGTTATTGAATATTTTTTGACTATAAATTTGATTCAGCTTCATTTTGAAATATACTTTGATAGTTTATTTATATATTTGATCGATCTAAAATATACTTTTATATTTTTCCCAGGCGATATAACGTTTATCGAATATTTTTTGGCTACATTTTCGATTCAGCTTCATATTGATACGTGTTTTTGAGTTTTTCCCAGGTGATATATCGTTTATCGAATATTTTTTGGCCATATTTTTGATTCAGCTTCATATTGTAATATACTTTGATAGTTTATCTAGGCAATATATAGGTTATCGAATATTTGTGGGCCATATATTTGATTCAGCTTTATTTTAAAATACAGTTTTTTATTTTTCCCAGGCGATATATCGGCTATCGAAATTGTTTGGTGATATTTTTGATTAAGTTTCATATTGAAATATACTTTGATACTTTATCGAGGCGATGTATCGGTTATTGAATATTTTTTTTTGGCAATATTTTAGATTCAGCTTATGTTTTGGCAAGGTTTTTTGAGGATATATAGGATTCAGCTTTATATTGAAATATTCTTTGACACTTTATCAACGCGATGTATCGGTTATCGAATATTTTTTTGGTGATTTTTTTGAATAAATGAAGTCTTAAGAGTAAAAATAGAGGAAAATATACCCTTGCAGCACTTTTTTCGAACTAATTTTACTTTTCATGCCTTACTTTTCCATGGAAGCTATACCATATAGATGTCCGATTTCGATCAAACTTAGTGGAATCATAAGAAAGCAAAGCACACTAAGAAATACAAAGTTTGGAGGCGTTTCCATTGAAAACAAAAAAGTTTTTCTAACTAAAATTGGTTTTTCAACCGATCGTTTCTATGATAGCTATATGCTATAGTCTTCCGATTCGGACAAAACTTTGTAGAGTTGTGTAAAAGCATAACAAATAAATAAATGCCAGTTTTAAGGACATTTCCAAGGAAAACAAAAAAGTTTCTCTCACTAAGACTACTTTTCAGACACTACTTTTGTATGACAGCCATACTATATTGATGTTTGATTTTGACCAAATATAAGACAATTATAAAAAAGCATAACAAACTTAGAAATACGGAGTTTGGAGACGTTTCCATTGAAAACAAAAAAGTTTTTTTAACTAAAACTGGTTTTTCAACCGATCGTTTCTATGATAGCTATATGCCATAGTCTTCCGATTCGGACCAAACTTTGAAGAGTTGTGTAAAAGCATCTAAAATAAATAATTGCCAATTTTAAGAACATTTCCATGGAAAACAAAAAAGTTTTTCTCACTAAGATTACTTTTCAGACTTTACTTCTCTATGACAGCTATACTATACAGAGTTCCGATTTCGATCAAACTTAGTGGAATCATAAGAAAGCATAGCACACTAAGAAATACAAAATTTGAATGGGTTTCCGTTGAAAACAAAAAAGTTTTTCTAACTAAAACTAGTTTGCAATAGTCTTCCGATTCGCACAAAACTTCGTAGAGTTGTGTAAAAGCATCTAAAATAAATAAATGCCAATTTTAAGAACATTTCCATGGAAAACAAAAAAGTTTTTCACACTAGGACTACTTTTCAAACTCTACTTTTGTACGAAAGCTATACCATATAGATGTCCGTTATGGACCAAATGTAGTACAATAATGGGGAAGCATAGGTAAATGATATGTATTGAAGGTGACACCAGATGAACTGAACTGAAATTTCTTTAGAGAAACCGAATTTGGTACAACATTTCGCAGACCCTTCGCCCTCTCTCTCTCCTTTTGTGGGTAGAGGTAGAGAAAAGGGTCATAGTTTCCCTTTTTATGCCCATCCTCCATTTAAGTGTTGGCATTCTTGATTGTTTGACTCGCATTTTGATTTCTGTTTTGTTTTTGACAAATAAAATGTCAAGTTATTAACACAATGCCATCCACATGCCATGCATACACATATTTTTATGTTTCTTTTATTTACTTTTTGCTGCTGTTGTTGTTTTTGTATATGGCTGCTCGTTAAAAAGCTGCCAGCGAGGGGTTAGACGGTAACCACCCATTCACCCACCCGTTGGCATCCGTGGAAACCCCAATGAACATGTGTAGAGTGGGACCAAAAAATCGCGACATGTTGGCAATAAACAGCAGGTGGCAGTGGCGTTTGCCAAATGAACTGGCAAAAACCAAAAAGAAAAAAGAAGAAAACACAATTCAACGTCCACAGCAACCAACTCCGAACCCAACATTGCTCCAGTTAGCTGACCAGTTGGTTGTCTCATTCCGCCTGGACAGGATCTGGTGCGGAATTTGCATTCGCATCATCATAAACCCACCACCCGCCTCAATTAGTTTGAATTTGCTGTCGGGCGATAATCTTGCTCTCTTTTTAAAGAATTTCGTTGTGGATTTTTATGATGTCGAAAGGACACAAAAAAATGTAGCACAAAACCAGCAGGCCATGTAATTGAGCCATGTCCTGCGGCCCCGTGTTTATGATGCTCTCGTTTTACACAATTCTTAGGTAATTTTTAGGCCAATTTTTTGAGGATCATGTCCTCGTCGCCTTTGTGTGTCCATTGAATGAAGTGACATGCCAAAAAAATGCCAAATATTATGCAAGACTTGGCATTTCTGGGAAGCGTGCATTTTTTTGCGCTGCACCCAATTTGTAGGTCAGTTTACGAGATTTATGATGGCCCTGATCCAGATCTAAATAATGTTTATGATTCTTTTTTAACAAGCCCATAAAACACTGCACGACAATTCGCCCTGCTTTTCCGCCTAAATCGTTGCCCTAGATCATTTAGACAGAATTCGCTTTGTGTCTTTGGCCAGGAGTCCTGAGAGAGAAAAGAAAAGAAAAGAAAAGAAAAAAAAAACTGTTGCCTGACAAAAAACTGCACTAAAAATTGGTCAAAAAACTGGAGCAACAGTTTTATTGGTCGGTGAAGTTCGTTTTCTTATTCTTATTTTTTTGTGGCTCCTTTGTCCATTTTGGGTTGTTATTGTTTTGCGCAATTGTTGAGGTTGAGGTTAAAAAAAAGAGAGAAAAAAAAACCATAAGGAAGTCGAACGAGAGATGTGGGTTAGGATATCCACAGGAAGTTGCTGGAGAAGTGGGAAGAAACCTAGCCTAAAAGCTTAGCCTGTAATCGGTTTCAGTTTAGATTTCAACTGGGCGCTATTGGGCGAGCGGAGAGCGCGGGAAGAGTCTAAAGCACAGAGCGCGAGTCACAAATGAGTACAATTCCCGCTCTCGCTCTCAGTAATGGCTGCAGCTTACAAGTTAAACGCCAGCAATTGAATATGAAGAATGGCAGAGTGAATTGTAGAGGTGTCAGAAAATAAGTGAAAATTGCAAATAAATAACATTTAGGGCCGACTTCCGATTTTACTCTGTTATTTGTAGGAAGATTAGATCTATGTAGAAGATTAGACTGTCAAAGTTAAATAGAGTAAGAGCCAGTAGCATAAGTCAATCTTCTGACAGAGAGAGAGAGAGCTGAAATTTATACACGGTTACAAAGAAATCAATCCGTAACAGGATTGCAAACAGGGTAGTCCCGGATATTCTTGAGCCGACCCCGTTAAAGATTGAAATTGATTTAATCCCAAAAAACAGTATCTGATTGAAGCCTGCTCCGGGACTGCAATGTTTTCAATCCCGTTTCGTATTCATTTCAGATTTTGATACCCTTACAAAGCGTATTATAATTTTGCCCAGAAGTTTGCAATGCATAGAAATATGCATTTCCGACCCCATAAACCATATATATTCTTGATCAGGGTGATGAGCTGAGTCGATTGAGCTTTGTCCGTCTGTCTGTCCGTCTGTCTGTCTGTTTCTACGCAAACTAGTCTCTCAGTTTTAAAGCTATCGAGCTGAAATTTTGCACAGAGTCTTCTTTTTGCTGCACATTACTAATATATCGGAACCGACCGGATCGGCTGACTATATCTCATAGCTCCCATAGAAACAATCGGTCGGAAAACTAGTTTTAGTGAGAAAAACTTTTTTCTTTTCAATAGAAACGTCTTAAAACTTTGAAATCGTAAGTTTTTTAGGTTTTTTTATAACTCTACCAAGTTTTATAAAAATCGGACAACTATATGGTATAGCTGCCATACAAAAGATAGGTCTGAAAAACAGTCTTAGTTAGAAAAATTTTTTTGTTTTTAATGGTAGCATCCTGCAATTTAGTATTTGTTTGTTTCACTTGCTTTCACATAATTTTACAAATTTTTGTCCAAATCGGATGACTAAATCATATAGCTCCCATACGAACGATCGGTCGGAAAATGGGAAAAAGAGTATTTTTTGAAAATATTTAAGCGAGAAGTTATCTTAGCTCTCTGGTTTTTTTCTGTACACACAATTGCAAAGCAAAGAAGCGTCCAAGCTTTCGTTTGTATTTGTGTTAGGTTAGGTTACTGAGAGCGACACTTGGGCCCCTTGCGATACCTTAAACTCCCTTTTGAACTCTATGGTAATCAGCTCAGCATGAACTTTAGCAGAGCTGGGATCTCTAGCTCTTATGTATTGGTGCTTATTTGTTAAGTAATTGTGCAAATTGTTTCCCAAAAAGTCAAGCCGAGCTACTCTCCTCTCTTCTCTTCTCTTCTACTCAGCAAAGTCGAGTCCAAACGGCAAAGTTTAGATAAGCTTTCGTGATATCTACACCCAGAGAAAAACAGTACAAATTGTTTAAGTCTTTTCTTGAGAAAAACTATTTATTCTTTATTTTTTAAGAATTTATCACTTGAAATCAAGCCTAATTCGTTCACAGCTTGGTGCTTTTAGGCGCTGAGAGGTGAGGTAAAGAACATTAAATGCATCATTTGATATCTAAAACTGCAAATTAAAAAGAATCCAATCCAAATGTTTACTTTTTAACATCATTTTCTTTCGCTGTGCTGTCGGAATCGAAGGCAGAACACACACTACCAGCTACACCACAACTGGCTTACATTTATATGCTTTAAATCTCAAATCTCCGACATTTTCATCATGAAGGGGCAATAAATGGCCGGGTTTTGACTTATATGAACTTACATACTGTTAAAATGTTAACATTTATGTAACATAATGTTAAAAGTTTAACATAAATGTTAATGTTCTGTTAATTAAACTACTTTTCTAAGGGCCGTTTGAACCTTTTGCCCCATATAAAGTGTATATGGTCAGGATTAACTTAGTTTTGATGGGACAAACATTGAAAATGTGGCCTTAACCTTGAACCTTTGTGCTTATTTAAGCAAACTGAAAGTCTACTCTATATACAAAGCATTGTAGTCCCTAATTTCCCTTACTTTATTTCAAATTTAACTCAATTCTAAAAGGTTTTCCAGTACTTCTTTAAGCTTGAACCTAGATACGAAGCCGGGGTACCGCTTTGGTCTTAGGCTGAGGTGTACGATGGGAGGGGTTAGACATCATTGCTAGTAGTACCACCTCAGCCCCACCTTCCCCTTCTAGTCCCACCCCCCCGCACCCCTCTTCGAATGTTGTTGTTGGTAATTAAATGGTTTTATTTAAATCGAAAACAGTTAAGCATTTTTGGTCAAGTCAATATTTTTTTAGTGGTTTAACGTTGACAAACTTTAACAAGTTCATGTGTGTAAGTGTGTGTGTGTGTGTGTGTGTGTAACTGTGTGTAAGTGTGTAAGTGTGTGTGTGTGCCTTCCGTGTTGACCAATAACCAACCACGGTTAACCAGACAAAAGGCCACAAAAATGCCACGAAAATCCCAAACTAAAATGCACACAAACAACAACATGCCAAGCTCCCACACCCCCCACATCCCCCCCGCCCCCACACACTCACTTTTCCCCACACAAAATACTAAGTAAGTGTAAGCGAGACAGCGCACACAAAAGCGAGACAGCAAGACCAACCGAAAGGAGAGTATGAACTGCGCACATAAAAAATACCAGGCAATTATGCATATGAGTTGACAACTTCCAAAAGGGGTACAGGAAGTGTTGCCTCCCCCCCCCCCCCACCCCCGGTGGTTGTGGCGGGTGGGGGGGGGGGTATCCACTTGCCAAGTGTCAATAATGGCGCCCCTTCAGCCAAACCTCTAGCTCTGTCCCACTCTGACTTTCTTTGGCCAAAAATACAAACCGACAAACCGCGTTTTGATTTGCAACCCTTAAAAATGTTCTAAGACTAACCAGAGAAATAACCAGAAAAGTGGGTGGAAAATTTGGTTTTGTTTCACCCCCCCTCCCACCCGCCACACCAACCGAACCCCCTTGCTTGCTTCGGTACCGCCAACCAGCCAAAGCCAAACTAGTTTTGTGGCAGCGCCGGGTGGCCGCATCTGCCGCAGCCCTTCAACAAGCTGAATGCCACCGCGCCGCACCGCCCCTTGCCTTAGTTTAACGCTCAGTCTAGCTTTTTGGGGTGGTTCCCGAAACGGGGAAAAAAAAATCAAATACACGCACACACACACACACACACACACAGAAACAGTTTTCCCATTTCCAAGACGCGCTCTCAGCTTGATAAAATGCTTTCCAGGCGGAGAGCGAGCTGACAAAAAAATACAACAAAAAAAAAAAAAGTATTGAAATGAGAAAAAAAAAGCAAAAAAGGAAAGAGTTGTCATGGAACAACCTGATGGACAGCAGCAGAGGCCCAGAGAGTTGCACACAGTGGCGTCTGAAGAGGGTGACGTGGAAGTATTTCTAGTCAAAGCTTCAAAAGTTTGAGAACTCTGAAGGTTAACTTTTCTATGTTGTTCCATCTATTAACCAATTTCTACTAAATCTCCTCCCATTCCCAGTTCAGCCTCTTAAAGCTCTTCCTGTGACATGCCATAACGCCCAAGGGCGTTATGCCGCTTTTGCTTATTCGCTTTCTTTTCAAAAGGAACTCTTAAATGAAATATAAGTGGGTTTTTCATATCTCAAATATCTTCTTCATTCGAAGTTTTGTACATTTTTATTGCCTTACCAATCAGACGTTTCATTTGGTCCTTTGTGTCCTTTGACCCATGACATAGAACAGCTACATAAATGCTTAAGGGATATGCAAGTGACTAGTAAACGGAAAATTACCATGTTTAACTTTGACTTTAGATGAGTACAGCCTTTCAAATTTGGCACACAAACAGCACACATATTGAAAAAACGTGGGTCCACTTTAAAAACGCTTTCGTTTGCGGGAAAGTTGAGTAAAGGGGCAAGTGACACACACCACTAGCATAAGCATAAGCTTTTTGATAAACTACTTAAAGCCTGCTTCATCGTGTAAATACTGTCTCTTCTTTCATTAAACTTCGTCAATATTTGCATTTTAAAGTCTGCTCTTGTCTTTAAAACTAAGACTTTTACCCTTTCTTTCACAACTCCACAGCTTTTTTCCGGTTCGTACTGGAATGCTATCCCAGGGTTTTACATGCCAAGGGAATTCTGAGCAAGTTTGCAAAAGATTTCATTTCATTTCTCGAATATTTGGTGAAAGTTTTGACAAACTTCAGCTTAGATGGAAGAATTAGAGAAATGAACCAAGCAAGTGGAATATTATCTTGCTACAGGACTGAATATTAGTTCATTTTCTTTCTTTGATATAAAATATGATAAGTTTTTGACGATTTTCGTCTTCATTTGATCAAAATTTAAGATCATTTCGACATAAAATGGATATTTTAGATGCAAAAATCATATCTAGCTCAAAGTAATACCAATATCATTTTAAATATAGTTAGCAACTATCCTTTTCCTCCTCTTCTCTTGCTGTATAGTCAGCTAGCGTGCTTGCAATAACGCCCAGTGCAATAGCGCCCGGTGCAATAGCGCCCGGCGCAATAACACCCAGTGCAATAAGGCCCAGAGCAACAGCGCCCAGTGCAATAACGCCCAGAGCAATAACGCCCAGTGCAATAACGCCCAGTGCAATAACGCCCAGTGCAATAACGCCCGACGGCTTTTTTCAGATTCCTCTTCACATTAATATTCTTTTCTCTTCATTTTCAATATTCTTGATTCCCATTCAATGACATAGCAATACATCACATGCAAAGCGTAGTAACGCCCATGGGCGTTATGGCACTGGGCGCTATTCCAAGCAATCCCAAGATTCTACTCCATGAATCACAATTCTTGATTGAATCTAGTGAAAGTCTTATTTCATTTTTCTTACCGTCTTAAGTTTGAGTATTAAATATCCAAAATGCAAGGACTTTAATCAAACCTTAGTGAAACTGAGAACTGAGTGAGTATATTCAGGACCTTAAATGAAAGAACCTTCTCCCCTTTTTTGATAAAACACAATCCCCCTTCCCCACACGCCCCTGTCCGGTAGTGCAACACAAAAAAATAAAAGAGCAAATGTGTGGAAAAAAAATCGCTGCAAGTAAAGCGCGCGCTCCATCAAAATGCTTTCCATATGCCACCCATTTTTTTCCCTCCCACGTATTATGCTTTTTTTTTCGCCTGCTCCCCCCCATTTCCCCCATTTCATTTGCCACTTCCCCTCCATTGGACTCTCCTACACCGAGCCAGGCATTTGTCAACAGCTCAGCGATTTGACACATCAACTTGAAATTGCAATTATTTTTGGTTTTCCATTTTGAAATAAATGTGAAAACTTCAAAATGGCCGCCAATTATATGAAATTTGATATTTAGTTGATGTCGGTAGGCAATTTTCGATGCGTTCTGTGTGAGTGTGTGTGTGTGTGTGTGTGTGTGTCAAACTGGTTCCTGTGCGTGTCAGTTATCAGGCTGAGATGTTGTTCCTGCCGCTGTTACTCACTGGGTACATAGGGCGGCAATCGCATTAAGGGCGCATTGCGCTGGGCTTAACGGATTTTCAGCTTTAATCTGGCACATTGTCTACGCAGTTTTCAAGAGCTCGCGTGTGTGTGAGTGTGTGTGCTGTAGGGCATATCACATAACAAAAACCAAAAAGTTGCAGTTCAGAAGTTAGCGCCGGGGGGACAACGTTTGTGTAGGATCAAAGATGCCTGGCCGGGGAAATGTAGCTGCCACTGCGAGTCATGTCAAATCAGGAACGTCGGGGTCACCCGATATAAATGTTTGCCCTGAAATATGATAGAAACTTGTTTGTGTTGGATTCTTAACTCTTATTGCATTTTGATGAGAGGAAATTTCCATTTTTTTTGGCCAATTAATGATACATTAGTCACGGCAAAGCTTTGGAACCGGTCCTGGAAACGTATAACATGCATTTGTTGTTGGTTTCTGATTTGATCTGAGTTGATTTGATCAGTTTTTGTTTCATTTTATTCAATTTATTCAATATTTTTTTCCCGTTTAATGATTCAACAGTCACGGTAAAGCTTTGGAGCTTAAGTTTGAACAGCAAATGGCTAATCTAAAGTCCATGTTATGGCATTTCTACCTAGTGAGGACCTCTTAAATGTATTTATTGATTCATCAGTCACCATCACTTACTGAAGTGATAGACCTGATATCAATTTCCTTCAATTTTTACTAGTTTGTTGTTATATTTGATATTTTTTTGCAATTTAATGATTCCTCAGTCACGCTAAAACATTGTGTCTGATCGTTGAGCCGCAAATAATGCATCTGATGTTCATTTTGTTTGCATTTAAACTATATTAGGTGCTATTAGATATCAGATATCAATTTAATGATTCTTCAATCACGCCAAAACATTGAAACTGTTCCGTGGAAAAAGGATCTAAAGTCCATTTCTTTACATTTTGACTAGTTTGAGCTTGTAATTTAAATTTTTGTCAATTTAATGTTTCACTAGTCACGGTAAAGCTTTAGAAATGGTCTTTGAAAATCAATCGAAATATCGAATGTCATTTTCTTTGCATTTTTACTAGTTTTATGTTATATTTTATATTTTTTTGCAATTTAGTGATTCGTCAGTCACGCTAAAACATTAGTTTTGATCTTTAAGCCGTGAATAATGCCTCTGATGTCCGTTTTATTGCATTTTTATTAAGCTGGGTGCGTTTATAAATATGTTTTGGCAATTTAATGATTCGTCAGTCATGGTAAATCACTGAAATCGATCCGTGGAGAGAGGAACTGATGTTAATTTCTTAGCATTTTGACTAGTTTGGGCTTGTAATTGGTTTTTTTTCGCAATTTAATGACTCTTCAGTTACGGTTAAACCTTAGAAACGCCCTTTGAGTTGTGAATAGTGCATCTGATGTACATTTCTTTGCAATTTTACTTTGCTGGGGGCTATAAGATATTGTTCTGCAATTTAATGATTCGTCAGTCACGTTAAAACATTGAAACCGGTAATAATAAGGACCTAATGTCAATTTCTTTGCATTTTACCTAGTTTGGAGCTCTATATAAAATGGTTTTATGTCATTTAAGAATTTTGTAAGTCACGCATTCGTCTGCTGAAGGCTCTGTACTGAGGTTCGAAGCCCATATAAAGTCTAAAGTTCGCTAAGCGGTATATACGTATTCCGCTCGTTTTGTGTCTTGGTTCATAGATGCTTACACTGAAAGAAAAACCATCAAATCCAGCCATTCTGGTTCAATTTAAGCCCTAACAATAATGGATTCATACCGAAATAGCTTAAACTAATCAAAATGATGATTCGAAAGGCAGCCTGGTCGAGCTAGAACTTATATTTGAAATACTCAAAACGTTATGGGAACGGAGAAAGGGCGTAAAGAAGGGAAGACCCTCCTTCTACACTCGGAACTTCTTAGACTGAACCTGAAGAACGCACGGTTGCATCTTAGCGCACATGACCATCAACCGCTCGCGAGAATAATCCATCAATTCATTGTAGCAAAACTATGGTAGACCATTAAGAAGCTCTGTCAACTAAAAATAAATATGGCATTACATTTTCTCTTTGGTAAAAATAATTTCCCCGAATTTGTTGGGTGCTAAATCAATGTCTCTGCACCTTTTGTACACATTTTACCAGCAAAACATGCCAGGCCAGACAAAAGCCAGCACCGAAACAAACGCCAGCCCCATATCTCATCCGTAAAATGGTATTTCAACAATCAACACGAATCATTAAAGATTTCAACAAGACGCTGCAGCTGCAACCCCCGCCCCCAACCCCTGCGACGGCTAATTGTCGCGGGCTCCTGAAGAATGATCACACCTGACGGGGCACGAGCAGCCAGCAGCCAGCAGCCAGCACTCCCGGCGATTGTACGTGTAGGGCAACAGCTGCCGCTGGGAGTGAGCCAGCAACAGCCAATGCTTGGGCACCTACATACAATATTGTGGGAGTGTCGCCAGCACAACAACAGCAACAACAACAAAAAAGAAAATGAAAACAAACTCATGCCTCAAACCCACCACGCAGCCACCCCAAAGAAAGAAAAAAAAAAATGGAAAAAAAAAAAACACTCAAACAATTTTCCAATGGAAGTGGTGAGAATTTTTTACTCACTCGCTCGGAGATCCTGGCGTCGGCGGCGTCGTCGTCGTTGGCAGCGCCAACCAAAACAACAAACCACAATTCACTTACACAAGGCTACATGGTCTCGTGGTCGTGGTCTCAGCCAGCGACGCCGCCGACGCCTCAGTCGACTCGCATTTCCCCTGCTTCTGTTGGAATTTTCCACAATTGGCGCTTTTCATTCAGTCAGTGTGCCTCAGCTGGTGGCCGTGCTTGGAGCGTTGAGGGCGGAGCCAAAATGGTGGGCACGATCGTTTGGGAACTGCCTCTCGTTTTACGCTTGGCTAACCACACGAAGATCTATTTATACGCACACACACACACACACACAACAGAAAACAGAGAACAACAAGAAATAAAACAACCCCGTTGGGATCATTGGGCATTGCTGGTGGTTGCTTTGCTGGCCAACGGTTGGTTGATCATCATTCTTTTTTTATGTGGCTGCGCCCCCTTTTCGCAGAGCGAGAGAGGGCGAGATCGGTGATTGAGTGAGCCAAGCGAGCGTTCCAAATGAATTGTGATGTCAGGTTCGGAGAGGATCATTCGTGGGCTATTTATGTGCTTGCAGCTGGTTCAAGTTTGATGTAAATTGTTGCATATTCACTTAAGTTTGCTTCATTTTGGGCAGCCTTTTCTTTCTATGCATTTTTTTCTCGGTAGCCAGTGGCCACTTCTCAGCTCACCCGACTTAAAACCATATTTTCCATATTTTCCATATTTTCTGCAACTCCTAACACTCAAAAAAATGCATTAGAAGTTTTTCTGTCATTTTTCTGCGTTTGTTAATCAATTTTAATTCTCAGCTGCCAGTGGCAACTTCTCTGCTCACTTTGCCGACCACTCACTTAACCCCAGATTGGTTGCCATAGCAAGCTAAGAAGCATAAAACTACCATACCAAACAGTAATTAGAGAAACTAGACACTTTTCTTATCAAAATCAGGCTAAAGTTGAAGGTTTATTGCTCTTAAAAAGGTTTTTTCAGCACTCATTGAACATTTTTTGGTGCAAATACAATATAAAAGCATAGTGGTTACATATACTAGTCCTACGAAGCACTAACTACACTCAAAAGACTTAATCATTCACTCGAAAAGACTCAACACATTAGTAAGCTTGCAATTTGATTTACTTCATAGAGTTTTAAAGAGCATAATCTAAGCAAATTTGTTATAGAAATTGAAAATATAATATATATATATCTATAACCACACAAATTAGGTCATATACTAGTCTTTACTTTAGGGTAAAAGGTCAAAGAATTAACTTATCAACAGTCAAATGCCAGAAACCAAACAAAAAACTTGGAAAGGCAGGCACTTACAGAGAAACTTTGAATACAATTTGATATAAATATGGGAGTAAATGTAAGTTAAGTCACCGTAAAGCCATAAGTAAGCAATATTTTATAGCTAAACATGGTTTTTCTGTTTACAACCGCTTTTATTTCAATGGATCAGATGTTTATTTTGTGAAGAATCCTTCCAAAATTACCAAACTGCTACACTTAAGTGAGGGGTTTAGTGGCAAAGGTGTTATCTTGCACCTTTTTAGCAACTGTCTAACTTCGAGCTTCTGTTTCACAGCATTTCTCTGGGTAACAATGTTGCTGTCGTCGATTACTCGCCTGCTGCTGAGCTTTTGCATTTCTCAGCTTGGCCTGCTGCTGCAATTGTATATGGCGATTGACATTGTTGCGCAGTCTTAGCAGATCTCTGTTCAAGGTAATTGAGATTGCTTCGCAGTCTCATAAGCTCTCAGGGAAACAATGTTGCTGTCGTCGATTGCTCGCCAGCTCCTGAGCTTCTGCAGTTCTCAACCTGGCCTGCCGCTGCAGTTGTTCAACGTGATTGATATTGCTTCGCAGTATCATTAGCTCACGGGGAAACGATGTTGCTGTCGTCGATTACTCGCCTGCTCTTGAATTTCTGCACATATTTACATGACCTGCCGTTCCACTTGTTTATGGCGATTGAGTTAGTTTCGTAGTCTTTTAAGCTCTGGGAAGCGATGTTGCTGGCGTCGATTACTCGTCTGTTTCGGTGTTTTTGCATATCTTAAGTTGGCCTGCCGCTGCACTTGTTTATTGTGATTGCAAATGTGGCGTTTTCTCATCAGCTATATGGAAAGCCATTTGGCGGGCGTCGATTACTCGCCTGCCACTGCGTTTTTGTTGATATTCACCTGGCCTGTGGCTCTACTTTTTATGGCGCAGCGCTAGCAATTGTTTCGGACTCTTAAAAGCTCTTTGTATGGCAAATTGCTGGCGTCGATTGCTCGCCTGCTACTGTTTTTTATGCAAATCTTAAGCTCTAACTTGCTGATGGCGCCGCGTTTGTGATTGTGGCGCAGTGTTAGCACTTTTGTGGGAGCCTAATTGCTACTGCCGTCGATTGCTCGCCTGTGCTGACGTCTCGAGAGCTTTCCAAGTCGCCCGCGAAGTAGATTCCCATGCCATATAACTTCCTTTTGTTATCCACAATTAAAAACCAATCAAAAAGTGTTTTTCCCTGCCACCGTAACAAAAAAAAAAAGAAGAGAGAGGAAAACCTCACCCGCAACTCCCGAACGCAGGTACAATTGTTCCCGTTTTTTTTTTTTTTGTATCACGAATTTTATGATCACTTTTGCGGGGCGGCTAATCGCCCAAAATATTTGCTGGGCGTGCTGGTTAATCCCCGAGATTGACTTTTATAAGTAAAGGATTAACCGGGCTGCAACGGCGCTCGAGATGCGGTTGCTCTACCTGTTGGCCCGGCCGGGTTGGCTGTGGGCGGCTGCCGCCTGGTGCAATTTTTATGTGGGGAACAACAGCAAAAAATAGAAGGGAGAAACACCATAAAAAAAGGGCGCCCTGGTACAGCTGCCCAAGCAGAAGGATCAGGTAGAATCCTTGGCCGTCTGTGGCCAGCCAGCGCGTGGTCCGCGCAGCTTCTGCTTCTGTCCTGATCAGCGGGCGCTGAATGAGCCGTGCACCGAATTGCCAAGAAAACGCGACAGGATACACAGGAGCTGAAATTCGTTGGAAAACTTGCGCTAACCTGTGACAGCGGCCGTCCAGTTCCCTCCTCACAGCGAGAGGGCGCGCACGTTTTTATTGGAAGTGTGCGTGTACTTTCCCATCGGCCCCGTCGCCTGCTGTGAGGCGCGTTCTCGCGACATTTTGGTTGGCTCTGCAGCGTCTTGACTCGTGTCCCCCTCCTGCCCCTAGTCCCCACCCCCCAGCCGTAATACCAACAAAAAAAAGAATCCAAACCCCAACCCAACCCAACCCGAACTCCAACTCGAACTGTGGCCAGCTTGTTACCCCTCATTGTGGTTGTCTTGTCAAGCCATTTGTGTGGCTCGGTCGGTGGCTGTGTCTGTGTGTGTGTGAGAGTGTTGGCCTCGTTTTAACTTGTTTGGTGCTCCACAATTTTTTGGGCTACCAAAGCATTTGATTTGTTGTCAGCCAAAGAGCCAGAGGCGCTGCCGCCGTCACAAGGGCAAAACGGGAAGGGGGCGGATTAACTGGGAAATTGCGACAGCTAATCAGGTGGATTAGCTTAAAGGATTAGGAAGTGATCAGTTGTAAGTATGCTTCGAGTGGTGGATGGCTTTGAGTTTATATCCGGTAAGAGTTTTAGGTACTTCCATCTAAGGGTAAAAGTTCGAATTTTGCCTGAAATGTTTATAAGAATGACTTGTACATCTCAATTCATGCCAATCGAGGCATCACATAACAAAAAGCTAAACAATATATGGAAGTTTAATGGAGCTTAGTAATACCCCTAACTTTACACCCTTCTCATGGCCGGCAATGTAAGGAAAAACGAGAAAGCTAAGCTAACTTCATCTGTGCCAAAGTGTTTATACCCTAGCGCAAGTGCTTGCTTTAATATTTTCAACAAAATACTCATTATCCCCATTTTTCGACCCATCGTTCGTATGGTAGCTATATGATATAGTCAACCGATTTGTACAAAAATTTGTAGAACTAATTTAATGCAGGCAAAACCAACAAATACAAAATTGCAGCATGCTACCATCAAAAACAAAAAAGTTTTCCTAACTAAAACTGTTTTTCAGAACTATCTTTTGTATGGCAGCTATACCATATAGTTGTACGATTTTAATGAAACTTGGTAGAATTATAAAAAAACATGGAAAACTTATGAATATAAAGTTTCGAGAGGTTGCCATTGAAAAGAAAAAAGTTTTTCCCACTAAAACTAGTTTTCCGACCGATTGTTCCTAGGGGAGCTATGAGTTATAGTCCTCCGATCCGTTGGGTTTTGACATTTTAGTAGTGTGCAGCAAAAAGAAGACTCTGTGCAAAATTTCAGCTCGATAGCTTTAAAACTGAGAGACTAGTTCGATGACAATCAAGTACTGAGCATCGATTACTAAGTACAGAGTACTAAGTATGGAGTACTGAGTGCGGAGAGCTGAGTATTGAATACATTGTGTTGAGTACCTAATATCGAGTACTGAGTATCGAGAGCTAAGTATCGAGCTGTAAATAACAAGTACTAAGTGTGGAGAACTGAGTATCGAGCTCTAAATTTCAATTACTTCGTGCTGAGTACCCGGTATCGCGTACTGAGTGTCGATTACTAAATATTGAGTACTCAGTATCGAGTACTGAGTATGGAGAGCCAAGTATTGAGTACTGAGAAGCGAGTACCGAGGGCGGAGAACAGAGTATCGAGCTCTGAATATCGCATACTTCGTGCTGAGTACCCGGTAACGAGTACTGAGTGTCGATTACTAAATATTGAGTACTGAGTATCGAGTACTGAGTATCTAGAGCTAAGTATAGAGCTCTGAGTAACGACTACTGAGTGCGGAGAACTGAGTATTGAGCTCTGAATATCGCATACTTTGTGCTGAGTACCCGGTAACGAGTACTGAGTGTCGATTATTAAGTATTGAGTAATCATTATCAAGTACTGAGTATTTAGAGCTAAGTATTGAGCTCTGAGTACCGACTACTGAGTGCGGAGAACTGAGTATTGAGCTCTGAATAACGCATACTTTGTGCTGAGTACCCGGTATCGAGTACTGAGCCTCGATTACTAAGTATTGAGTAATCAGTATCGAGTACTGAGCATCAAAAGCAAGGTATCGAGCTCCGAGTAACGAGTACTGAGTGTGCAGAGCTGAGTATCGAGCTTTGCATATTGAATACTTCGAGTTGAGTACCTGGTATCGAGTACTGAGTATCGATTACTCAGTATTGAGTACCTAGTATGGAGTATTAAGTATTGAGAACTAAGTATTGAGCTCTGAGTACCAAGTACTGCGTGTGCAGAACTGAATTTCGAGCTCTGCATATTGAATACTTTTTGCTGAGTTCTGAGTATCGATTTCTAAGTATCGAGCAGTTAAAATCGAGTAATGAGTATCTAGAGCTAAGTATCGAGCTCGGAGCATCGAGTACTGATTGTGGAAAACTGAATTTCGAGCCCTGAACATCAAATACTTCGAACTGAGTACTTGGTATCGATTACTCAGTATTGAGTACCTAGTATCAAGTACTGAGTATCTAGAGCTAAGTATAGAGCTCTGATCATCGAGTACTGAGTATATTTTTTAAACGAAAAGATAAATTACTTTGGTTTACTCCGGTTCAGGTGAAGGTTCGGTCTTAAAAAAATGGTTCGGATACGAATTGGTGGAGCAAAGCTGCTTTTAAGCCTGGTTTGCGGCTTAAAGTTTCCTAATTTTAGACAAAGAACCCTACCATTTGTAACATTTCTGAAACATCTCAATTGCCTCAGCTAATGATTCCCAACCAGGCTCATTCATCGATCGCATTTCCACACATTTCACCATATTTCCATCTCTCTAATTGAGTCCTCATGAGTCCTGTCGGCAGGACGCCACTGCCGCCAGAGCCTGGCCAAAAACCCACCCACCCCCCACCATTCAGGCGGGTTGACAACCGTCTTGCACTACCTGGCAGCCGAGTGCTCCGAGCACCGTGGGTGCTCCCTAGGAGGGTGCCTCCATGAGACCAAAAACAAAACAAAAATCAGCAATGAAAAGAAAACACCACGCGCTCAGTTGGAACTGTTGCATGAAGGCAGGCAGTTTCCTTGGCGTGCGTAAAAGAAACTAATTTTCCAGCCCAAGCGACCGCCCGTGGCGAGCGAGCGAAAAGGAGACAGCGCGCACAGCCAGCGAGCGAGTGAGCGAGCGAGCGAGAGCGACAATGAATTTTTCTTTAATGCTTTTTTCTTCATTTTTTTTTTCTCGTTTTTTTTTTTATTTTTTTATTTTTCTCCTGGCCGACCGACTGCGCCTTTCCAACGCGCTCCGAGAGCGCACACACACACACACACACTCTCGCTCTCTCGCACATGCTTTTTTTCCGTACTTTTTTTTTTTGTATTATTTGGCCGCGCGCCCCTTTGGCCACAAGTAACTTCCCTCACAACACACACACACACACACACACCGCAATGGAAAAATGGGAAATTTTTTCTGCTGTGGTTGTTGTTGTGGCAATGGTGGTTGCTGCCTTGATACCTGCACCCTTAGGTACGGCAACGGCAACGGCGACGGCATCGACGACGACGACGACGAGAGCCAACCAAACCACGGCCAGGACACCATAGCGGGCAGTGTGTGCGAGCGGGACGGCTGCTCGGCGGCAGCGGCTCGGCGGTGACGCTGACAGCGAAGCGCATTCTACTTTAAATACTGGCAACGATCGCAGCAGAGAATCAGTTCACTCAGCGACTTTAACGTGTCGAGAACGTCCAGGCACACTCACACACACTCACATTCACAAGACACACTCGGAGCGAAATTAAAGAAAAGTCACACACCCACACACACCAACACACACAGTGAAACGAGCGCGACGTATAAATCTATGCCATCAAAGTTAATCAAAAAAAAACAAAACAAACACACCAAATTTTTTTCAAGTGTAGCCAAGCAACAACAAGTGCGTGAGCGGGCGGCATTTGCCAGCTCGCAAAAGTGCAAAGTGACAAGAACAACAACAACAACCAGCAGCAGCAGCAGCAGCAAAGGATTACCACAACTTTTTTTTTGAGCACGAATAACATCCCCATCCCCAAGAGAAACGATGCATTTGCCAGCCGGTCCCACCATGGTGGCCAATACCACGGCCCATACACAGGTCCTGGCGGCAGCAGCGGCTGCAGCGGCGGCGGCAGCGGCCTCCACGGCGGTGGCCAATACCAGCACACATTCGGCCAGCAGCACGGGCAGCTCCACGCCGGACAATAATAGCAGTTCCAACAACAACAACAACAATAACAACACCAACAGCAGCTCAAACAACAACAACAACAACAACTCATCCTCCTCCAATTCCGCCAAGATGCCCAGCTCCATGACAGACATGTTCGCCAGTCTACACGAAATGCTGCAAGAATATCACGGTGAATTGGCCCAAACCGGCTCACCCTCCATCCTGTGCAGCGCCCTGCCCAACCATTGGCGATCCAACAAATCATTGCCGGGCGCCTTCAAGGTGATCGCTTTGGATGATGTGCCCGATGGCACACTGGTGTCCATCAAATGTGGCAACGATGAGAACTATTGCGGCGAGTTGCGCAACTGCACCACCACCATGAAGAATCAGGTGGCCAAATTCAATGATCTACGCTTCGTGGGACGATCGGGCAGGGGTAAATCCTTTACGCTGACGATCACCATTGCCACATATCCGGTGCAGATAGCCAGCTATAGCAAGGCGATCAAAGTGACGGTAGATGGGCCACGGGAGCCAAGAAGTAAGCAAAGTGAGTTTTTTAGTTTCAATTATGTTTTCAGTTTGTCCCAGCCCAAAAAGAAAACCCACAATCCCCACCCCAACCACATAACTTCATTTTCATTGTTCAACAAAAAAAAAACACGCATCTCTTTTCCAATCAAAACATGAGTTGTTTTTCAAAAATGATTCAAAAAAAAGGCGTTTCTTTCTTTTCTTCTTCAAAAATGTTGCTAGATCCCTTACAACATTTTCGAAATCTCAAAATCTATCTATATCTTTAATGACCTTTCAAAATTGTGGCCTATATAAGTTTCCATTAGTTTTTGAAAGTTTTTCAAAACATTGAACATAGTTTTTATACATTTTCCATGGTTTGAGTTTTAAAATTTATTACCCTATGTTTTCCAACACTCACATATATCAAATCTTTTCAAAACTTTTCAATTCTTTTCAAATCTGTTCAAAAATATGAACATATTCTATAAAAATAACAAATTTTTGGTACTACCATTCAAAAATCTATCCAAAATTTAGTTTCAATCACATTTCAAAGATTGCTTAAAGTAAAACTCAAATATTTGAACTTATTTTAATCACATTTCAAAGATCGCTTTAAGTAAAACTTAAATATTTAGACTTATTTTGCATTTTTGAGCTCAAAAACTTTTCAAATTGTTGCTCATAACTTTCAAAACTTGCAAAAGAGAACTCACATCTGCCATATCTGGCTATTTTCATATCAATTTGAAATGAGTGGGAATTATTTTAATTTTCTGGCATTATTTTTCATATAAGTTTTTCAAAAATATGTCAAATTAGTTTGAAAATTTCAAATATTTCGCTTTATTTTGCATATTTATTAACTAAAACTTTGGAAATTGTGGCCAACCATATTTCAATACTTTGATATACTTAATTTTCTTACAAAATTGAAAACTTTACACAACATTTTCAAAAAATTCTTAAATATTTGAAAGATTTTTCAAAATTTTAGCTCTTATGTGCGATCATTCTTTGAATTAGATAAAGATTTAAAAAAAAAGTAATCAAATATTTCAAAAAAATTTCAAAATCCTTCAAATCTTCTTTCTTAAAGTATTTGACACAGTTTGGCTACTGATTCTGAAATGAATCTTTCTCAAACAACTTCCAAGTCTTGCTAAACCATCAAAACAAGCTCAAAAAGTGGTCAGAATTGAAAAAAAGTTTCTATATAGTTTCGAAAAACTTGCATAATTACAAAATGGTAGAAATTTTGAACTGATCTACGTCCTTAGCCCATTCCAAGCCCGATTTCTATACAAGCAATGCAGTTTTTTAAGATATTCTTGTGTTCCATAAGTTTTCTGAACACTTATTGATTTGAAAAACTTTCGAAGATAAGAAGTTTGTATATATTCCCAGTAAAATCCAACACAAGTAGTTCAAAAAACAGTTCAGATATAGAAGTAAGAGTATTTGCACAAAAATTTATATAAAATAGTAAAAAAAACTTGTCAAAACCCTTTCGAAAACTTATAGAAAAATGAAAATCACACAGCATTACTTGATATAAACACATATGAAAGGCTTTTATAGTAATAAACCGATTCAAAATCAAGCAAAATATTTCAAAAAAACAATTTTTTGGCTAAATTTTTTGAAATTTTCATTTGAAATTTCGCAACACTATTCAACTCCCACTCCCCTCCTTTCTGCCCTGGCAACCACCCTTCCCAGTTTTGAAAACATTTCCACTTTCTTAACCACAAAATTTGACTAACCCATTGCTGTTCTCTCTTCCTTTCCTTCCAGGCTATGGCTATCCACATCCCGGCGCCTTCAATCCATTTATGCTAAATCCCGCCTGGCTAGATGCCGCCTATATGACCTACGGCTATGCGGACTATTTCCGTCATCAGGCCGCTGCCGCTGCCGTACACCATCCAGCCTTGTCGAAATCCTCACCCGGTGCCGCACCCTCGGCCGCCAGCAGCTCAACTGGTGTTGGCGGCGGAGCGCCGAGCACTCCCGGCGACTATCATCATCATGTGCCGCAGATAACACCACCGCCAGTGGGTGCACAGGCTGCACCAACAGTGGCCGCCGCCGCCGCCACCAGCCAGCCAGCGACCATGATGCCTTCACCGCCGGGAGCTGCTCCCGCTGCCGCCTATGCCATGCCCCAGTTCCCGTTCAATCATGTGGCCGCTGCTGCCGCTGCCGCCGCTGCACAAAAGTCCACGCCGCACGCCTTCCATCCGTATAACTTTGCCGCCGCCGCCGGTCTGCGTGCGCGCAACGCGGCCGCCGTTGCCCTCCATGGAGCCGGCAGTCCCGCCTCATCGCGTCCCTCCAGCTCCTCGCCCACGCAACAGCATGTCCTGGTCAAGCTGAACACATCGATTGAGACCAGCTCCATTCACGAACAGTCGGCCTCCGATGCGGACTCGGATGATGAACAGATCGATGTGGTCAAGTCGGAGTATGATCTGGACAAGTCCATTGATTCCACGCGCAGTTCACCCATGCCGCTGCGTATGCGCTGCGATCTGAAGGCGCCGTCGGCACTGAAGCCCCTCTATCATGAGTCCACGGCGCCGACGACGCCGCGCCAAGCCTCCCCGGAGACAACCACCCTGACGGCGGCCACCAAGCTGAAGAGCGCCGCGGTGCAGCAGAAGACCGTGTGGCGGCCTTACTAAGTGTTAAATTGTGATTGGGGTTTGGACGCAGAGCGGCAAGCAAACATTGTGATATAGTCATATAAGAGTTATGGGGGAGAGGGACGCCACCGGCGGGCGGACGGACGGACGGAGTATGGAGCAGTGCGGTGCTGCGAGCTCCCTTGATGTTTTATGCTCGATACATAAAATCCTGCGCTGAGTTCGTTACACAACACTGGGCAAACACACACAAACACTGATTTCCCCGGGATCGTCGCCCCTGGGCGATCCCCAAAAGAAAACAAACCCAAAGAACACCAAGAGATCCACTTTAGTTCAAACACTTCTCTGTCTTCGATGAACCTATAAATTTTTTTTTTTTTTTTTTTTTTTGTTTCTAAATATTAAATGAATTTTTTTTTCTTATTTTTATTTTTCGTTTTTTCCCCACGAAATTAAATGCGAATTTAGCTATTGATAATGTTTAAGTTTTTAGCCATGTAAGGAACATTTTTTTGTCTAGAATTAAGTTTTAGCGCGAAAAGAAAAATTAACACAAACGAATTTCCGAAACCAAATAATAAAAAAAAAGAAGAAAAAAAAAAAATCAACAAAAAATTAAACACACACACCAAACAAATTTACAAAAAAAAAAAAAAAATGAAGTTAAACTACTTTTTGATTGGGCTATGGTTGGGGGCAGTTCCAGTTTTCAGTTTCCAGAACAGCTGAATGTGAGAAAAGGAGGGGAGTTTCAGTTTGGAAAACCATGAAAAGAGAGGAAAATGGAGGTAAAAGGGGCAGTTCCAGTTAGCTGAACAACTATAAAAGAGAGAGCGTTTAGAAACATCTGCAATACTTTCATTCACATTCACTCCTCGATCCTTTTAAAAAACTGATATTCTTAGTATGAGAATTGTTCGTAAATCCTAGTACCAAGTAGATAGAAACTAGTTCCGGATGAAACTTACTTTTAAAAGACAAACGATAACTAATTTGATCAAAATCTGCATAAAGCTGCTTATATCAAGAATTTTTCGTACTCTCTGTAAGCTCATCAAGTAAAGAGATATCAATCTCAAAGCCAATACAAAATATCAATGATAGAGTCCCCTCAGTTCGGGTCAAACTTGAATCATATCTGAATCAGCACTGAAATGGAACGTATTTGCTGGTACTGAATTCATGGCATACTTTATATGAGAGTGAGTTTAACACAGGCATGACCTTGTCCTCTGCTGATTTTAGTCATGATTTCAGGGCTGAACTCATGGGTGAGTTTCATGGGAAGTACTGAAACATGCCTGAGTTCAGGCATGAAATTCAGTTATTCCTGAATCAGCTCCGAAAAAATGCAGTACTGATTCGTAGAACTGCAGTAGACTTACAAATACTTGACTATACACAGCCCAAAAGAAACTCCTCTCCATCTCTGGGCATGGTTCTACAGTTTGACGTAAGCTTCATGCTTTTTTATGGCTAGTTACCTCAATAGCTGGCAAAGTTGAACGGTTGTGTACACAAAAATATTTTAAGTATCAATGTACAGCCTTCGTCTGCAAAAATATCAATCAATATATGAAATTTCAGCCCATAATATAACTTATTTCAAATCAATGGGATACTATTTAGTCCCAAATATATGGAGTTGATCATATCATCGTGATATTTGTATACCCTTGCAAAGGGTATTATAATTTTGCCCAGAAGCTATTCTGGAAATAAAAATATTAATTACCCATCCCATAAACCATATATATGCTTGATCAGGGTGACGAGCTGAGTCGATTGAGTTTTGTCCGTCCGTCTGGTTGCTTCTACGCGAACAAGTCCCAGTTTAAAGGCTATCGAGCTGAAATTTTGCACAGAGTCTTCTTTTTACTGCACACTACTAATATGTCGGAACCCAATGGATCGATTGACTATATCTCATAGCTCCCATAGGAACAATCGGTTGGAAAACTAGTTTTAATGAGAAAAACTTTTTTCTTTTCAATGGAAATCTCTCCAAACTTTGTATTCATCAGTTTTCTATGCTATCTTATAATTCTACTGAGTTTTATATGAATCGGACAACTATATGGTATAGCTGCCATACAAAAGATGGGTCTGAAAAACAGTCTTAGTTAGAAAAACTTTTTTGTTTTTAATGGTAGCATTCTGCAATTTTGTATTTGTTTGTTTCATATGCTTTTACATAATTTTACAAATTTTTGTCCAAATCGGATGACTATATCTCATGGCTCCCATAGGAACAATCGGTCGAAAAATGGGGAAAATGAGTATTTTTTGAAATTATTTAAGCGAGCACTTGCAAGGTTATAAAATCTTCGGCTTAGACGAAGTTAGCTTAGCTCTTCCGTTTCAGATGATCTCGGATTTGATACTTTCAATACGCATACGATGCTAAACATCGTTCTCTTTTGTTTCTGTGTAAGTTTTTAAAGCAAAATCCAATATCCGAGCCCACAGTCTCTTTCACAGCAGGCACACACTACCCGCTGCACCGCATCCTGCCCCCATAAAGTACGTTATTCGTATTTTAGCTTGATTATTGTGTTGAAATTCCCAACTTAGGGCAAAAATAGAGCATTCCATACTTGGATCAATAATGTTTGGGGTTAGAAATTTGATAAAATTGAACATTTTTGTTCCAAGTATACATTTTTGAACCACTTTTTCTTGATCCCAGAGTTGCAATACTTGAACCAACGAAACATTCATAAATCAAGTAGCAAAATATTTGAATCAAGTGTTAAACTCATATTAAATGAATTTATGGAGGTTAACTTTACACTTCTTAGAAGTAGATTTACACACAGAGAAAGGTATGGCCTTGGAAAATCATTAACAAAAGGATATTGATCTATTGATCTATCGGATCGCATATCGATGGACTTAAATGAAATTAAGTCGCTTCGAAACGAAGTAGATTTATTCGTAGACTTCTTTATTTTTGGCTCTTTTTGTTAGCCACGCATGATTTATGTATGGTCACAGCACACTCCTTGATTTACACAGTGATTTCTTTAAGGTTGTCCTCATCAACTTGAGGAGGCAGATTAGTTATCTCATTCTCCTGAAGTTGGTGCAAGGTCTTAACCACATTTGCGTTATTATCAGTTGTTGATAGCATAGAAAAGGTGCATATTTATCCAATAAACGCGTTATATCGGACTGCAAATTCTGCCGAAAAGTAGCTTTATGTGCATGTGGTATCAACTTCTATGTTGAAATCCTTGATATTTTACCTGGCGACTCTTCTGCACATCCCTTGGCTGTTTTTTCTGCAGTATATTGCAGCCGGAGCACGATTTACTGATTGGTCAGTCACGGAAAAAGCGTTTAAAACATCATTTATGATCTTGACTTGACTTCTCTATATATATATATGTTTGGGTGTCTTATTACCTGGCTTACATCACTTGATTGGGGGTTAAAGTTTTTACTATTTGGCCGCCTCTTCGGCAGCTTTTCGGGACTTAATGATTCATCAGTCACGGGTAAGTAGGTTGGAAATTTCTCACCTGTCACAAAAACCGGAATCTAAGTACAATACTTGGCTGCATATTTCACCTTATTTCATTCCCAACACTTCAATGTAAATGGCTCACATCTTTGTTCTACCGAGGCAACTACCAAAATCCGAACTCTATCCGAGACTACTCAAAATCCTAGCCGGTGGTCTACCATTTACCAAAATCCAAGGCCATTGACAACCGCAGAGCGTTGCCGTACAATGAATTGCCATCAATTAATACGCATAATTAGTGATTATGGGTTTGGCACACAGTTGGACGAAACGACAAGCCTGCGGCTAAATGACCCTCCCAGTGTGACAATTGTCGCATTAATTAGCATGGCGAACTCACTTTTGGTACCCGACTCGAGGCCCAACCGCAGTGCCAAAAAACAAGACATCTTCCATGGACATTAGAACAATCTGCCTTTGGCCCAAGGTGTTGACCAACTTTCAAGGACATTTAAGGGACACATGTTGGCATTACCTTGGCTGCAATTGGTCATGGGCCATCTGGCCATTGAAACATTCACTGAGCACCACTCCAACTTCAATTCCGATTCCGATTCCGATTCCGACTCTCGACTCAATTTGTTTGTCTCTGTATGGGCCATTGGAGCCACTTGGATAGTGAAAAATCGCTGCGCGGCAAACAAAACTAGAATGTCATGTGAGCCAGAAGATTGAGTGCCACTCAAAGGCAGCGGCACAACGGCAAAACGGGGGCTGAGTTTTAGAACTTTAATGAATTTGCAGTGTATTTAAATGTGGAAAAGAATTTTGTGGAGTTGGACTTCCCAAAGCAAAGCCCACAGAGTGCAGAGAAGCTTGTATACTTGTATTAAAAATCGAATTACCTTAGTCTTTTGTGGCGACAAACCATACATAACCAGTTGTGGTTCAGCTTTTTGTAACCAATGGTTCGGTTCACACTTAACTTGAGCTTATTCAATCTTCAACAAACCTTTGACAGATGGATATACAAAGAAGAATACTGCGGCTGTTTAGCAGGTAAGAAACGGCTATCTACCAAACAGTGAAAGAAATGAGGTTATATTGAGTTGCGAGGGAGGCAGATGGCGTGGCTAAATATGTGAAATAATCTTAAAGAAGTAGATACACTTCAAGGCTCTAACTCCTTGGCTTACAGAATGCTACTGTCCCTGTCTACTAGGGCTAAAGAAATAGCTTATCTACACACTGACAAGGATAAGAGCGCTCCCTGTCTAAGAAATAGCTTATCTACACACTGACAAGGACAAGAGCGCTCTACAATGACTCAATATTTCGATAAAAGCCAGCCATAGCCTTGAGAACGCGCCACAGTTTGTAGTCCCTTGGTTTCAAATCGGGACTATTTGACATATTTTTGCTATATTTTTTAAAGAAAACAAAATGAGGCAATCCAAGTCACAAAATAAGTGTCGTGGTGCCTCAAAATTATGCTGATATGCCTGACTGGCCGGCCATTGGAGTCGGATGACAAGCAACTAAAGGTAAAGATAGCAAGCAATATATGTTTCTCCATTTTAACACTAAATTCTTTGCCATTATTATTCAAACAACCAGCGAAAGCAATCCTGAACCCTATCTAGGACTTGGACCTTATTAATAGGCGGATATCAGCTGCGAAAGTTATAGCGTGAATGACTTTGAGCTGCTGTCAGCAAGTTAAGCCATTGATTGGAAGGAAAACTGTCTTCAACTACTGGGGTAAGTCAAACCAAAATATTATTCAACCAACTTTCATGTATTTATTTATAAAAGTCACAAAAAATCCATAAACCCAAGGCATTTCCGCCATTTTAGTGCTTGAAAAAGCTTAAATACTTACTCCAATTAGTCTCCGAATCGTAATTTCATTATCTTCTGCTCATTATTTTGGAAATTATAGTAACTTTAAGCAAATCTGCTGGCTAACGAGAGCGTCATAATCATTTTTATACTCTGTACCGAAGGTACATAGATTATTATAAGTTTGTGCAAAAGTATGTAACATCCAAAAGGAAGCATCTCCGACCCCATAAAGTATATGTATTCTTGATCAGCATCAACAGCCGAGTCGATATAGCCATGTCCGTCTGTCCGTCCGTCCGTCTGTCCGTCTGTCCGACCGTCCGTCCGTCTGTCTGTCCGTATGAACGCACAGATCTCAGAGATGGTAAGAGATAGAGGTTTGACATGTATGGAACATATGCTTCTTATGTCTGCAGGCAGATCAAGTTTATTTTCAATTTTGGCCACGCCCCCTCCCGACCCCGCAATTTAGAAAAAACGTCATATCTCCCACAGTTTTGAAGATAGATGGCTTGTTCCCTCTGGACATATTTAGTTATTAGGATAAGTTATCGATCCGTTAAAGGAATGAAGAAGATCGGATGAACGGTTTTCGAGTTATGATCAAAAGACAAATTTTCTTGGTACAGAGTATGTTATAGTCGGGCTTGACCGACTTTCTTTCTTGTTTTTCAAGTTAGAAAAGTATAAGTGAGAGCTAAAGCAATACTGTCCGATTTCATTCTGCAAACAGAGACATGCAGGGTGCAAAACTGCTGGCTAACGTGAGCGGCGCTGGCTTATTTTGTTTAGTAAGGAAGGCATAAGTGATAGCTAAAGCCATACTGTCAGGTTTTTCACTATTAACAGCGAGTTGTTACCTCAAAGCTGCTGGATAACGCGAGCGGCGTAGCTGTTAAGGTGTATATAGAGTTTTATGAAACAACAAAGTAAGTCAATCAAGCCCGACTGTGATTATACGCTGTAATACGGAAAGTCTATGCTTAGATTGTAGTTGGTAGCCACAGAAAACTGCGCTGCGATTATTCTTTGGCTTATAACTCGACTGCCTTTTAACCTAGCTAAACCAAATCTTTGGTGGATTGTTATATAAACCTTATAACTAAATATGTGTACAAGAAATGTTCTTTGTATTTATAAAATTGTGGGAAATATGTAGAGAAGGCTTTGCTATAAATAAGCCCCAGTGGCTTAGTTAGGATTTCTGCAGGGGGAGAGAGAAGGGTTTGCTTTAAGTACCCCCAATGGCATGGTCAGGTTTTTCCATGGGGGGTTTTTAGAACATTTTTTTTGTAGTCTAGTACTTAACCTGTAAGTATATGTTCAGTGGGGTGGATGGTTTAACCCCCTACACGTCTGCCCCTCTTCTAAGTCGCTGTATACCAGTGACTTAGAAGTGAAACTTCCAAATGAAACTATTTCTCTATGTGTAAGATGGTGGAAGGTAGCAATCTTAATCTACCCAAACAAGGCTAAAACTATTCTTAATAGATTTTCCTATAATAAAACCTTTTGAGTTGGAATTCTGACATGATTTTCAGTGTGAACCACAGATGAGGTTCGGTTCAATATCTAAATGATATATCACTTTCAAAAGATTACATAGAAACCTAGAAAACTATCTTCATTGTTAAGAAGCTTTAAATTCTTCAAATCCTATCAACTTTACAGTCAAAATATGTAGAAATTCTGGGAATTGTATGGTATATTTCACATACAGTTTGGTTCCAAAGAAAACCTACCTAATTCTTCAAAATGGATCAACTTTGGTTTGACGCAAGCTCTGAAAAGTAAGTATAAGTAACAGATTAGTTTCCCAATTTGGTTTTTGCCAATTCTCAGAGCTCCCTCCCTTACCATTTCATCACTTTACCATTTTCCCATTTAATCAATGGAAATTTTACATTTTCACAATGTGTTTTACACTTTTCTGCATGTATTTGGCAGCTTTTGCAGCTCTTCGAAGTTGTTCAAGCTGTTTCTTTTGTTGTTTTTATATTGTTGCTGGTGCATTTTCGCTGGGCGCCTCTTTTGTAAAATGCGGCGCGTGGAAAACTATTTGACTATTTGGCATTGGTTGTACTTGTTGTAGTTGTTGTTGTAGTTGTTGTTGTTGTTGCCCGGCCACCGCCACGACTGAGGTTGACTGTGTGATTGTTGGCGGTTCAATGGCTGTAGGGGGGAGTGGGGGAGGAGCGGGGGGGGGGGGGAAAGCCAAAAAATGCCTACCCACACACACACACACACACACACAGAGAGAGAGAGATAGAGGGGATACACGAAACCGCGCCATGTGAAACACAACGAACAACAACAACAACAACAAATTGGACAGCAAAAAGAAATGAGCTGGAAATACATATAAAAATGGCCCTGCAAATGCAAATGGAAAATGGTTGGCCAGAAATTACAAAGAGCTTGTGGAATAATGAGGAGGGAACGGGGTATCTCACCACCTCACCTCACTCAATACAAATTACAAACGAAATGAGCGACTTTTTTTTTTTGGCTACAGCCAGCCTCCCCCTGGTCTGGGCAAATGAATTGCAATCGCCTTTTGTTGCCAGCTGGGAAACAAAAAGGAAAACACAAAATGCACTTTTGCAGGTGCCAAAAAGGTGTTTCAGGCTAGCGGAAAGGAATGGGGGGTGGGTCGTCGATCAAAAAGCATTGAAAGATATGAAGAAATCTAGAAGAAAGTAAGGTAAAAGCCAAGAATTGCTCTAAATTGCACTTTCACACAAAACCCGTTTTGAAATCGCATAAATTTTGCGGAAGTGATATTGCAATAAGATAAAAAGTAGAGAGGAAATGCTTTAGGAACATAGTTGTAAGAAAAAAATGCTCAAGAAGTAAAGATACAACGAGGCCTGAGGAAAGTGGGAAGATACAAGGAGCACATAAGAAAGCAAGAAGAGAGAAAGCAGAATGGATAATAAGGGAAGCATAGGCATATATGTAACGAGCACAGAAAAGAGGCATAAAAGAGAAAGTAGAATTGGGAAGAATTAACGTTAAAATCCAATGAGGAGAATGGTCGGAAACATACCATTTGCAAAACATATATATATAAATATAATATATATATACGCAAAAAAGAAAAGACAAGAAAGGAAGAGAATAATCGTTGATGAGAAAGAAGAACTGATACAGAAAAACTGGAGTCAACGGAAAAAGCAAATGTTAAACGTTAAAAAATACTGCATTGAACGATAAAATACAAACTTTGGATCAAAGTTTGTGAAATATTTCAAAAATCAAGCTTCAAAAAGAAAGAAGAGAGAGTGTAAAATGGTAAAAACCGAAAAAATGCGCAAAGGAAGCAAAAGAGAAAGTCTTTTTAGTCAAAACGAAACACATGCAGCACGCTTTTTTAACTATGACTACTTTTCGGACCTTACTTTTCTATGGGAGCTATACTATATGGATGATCTATTACAACCAAACTTGGTGGAATTAAGGAATAGCATGGCAAACGAAGAAATACAAAGTTTGAAGGCGTTTACATTGAAAACAAAAAAGTTATCCTCACTTTAACTAGTTTTTCAACCGATTGTTCTATGACAGCTATATGTTAAAACCATCCGATTTTTACCAAACTTTGTACAATTGCGTCAATGCTTATTTTATAAATGTATATAAATTTTAAGAGCATTTCCATGAAAAACCAAAAAGTTTTTCTCACTAAGATCACTTTTTAGACCCTACTTTTCTATGACAGCTATGCGATATAGTTGTTCGATTTTAACCAAACTTGGTGGAATTAAGGGAAAGCATAGAAAACCAAGAAATACGGAGTTTGGAGGCGCTTGCTTTTAAAACAAAAAAGTTTTTCTCACTAAAACTAGTTTTTCGACCAATCGTATCTATGACAGCTATAAACAATAGTCAACCGATTTTGATAGAACCTGCCAGAATTGTGTAAAAGCATATCAAACATATAGTTGCCAATTAAGGAGACATTTCGAATGAAAACAGAAAAGTTTTTCTCACCAAGACCACTTTTCAGACCCTACTTTTGTATGATTTTGACCAAACTTGATAAAAACATGGGAAACCACAGCAAAACTAAGAAATACAAAGATTGGAGGCGTTTCCATTACAAAAAAAAAGGTTTTCTTACCAAAACAACTTTTTCGACTGATTGTTCCTATGACAGCCATATGCTATAGTCATCCGATTTTGATAAAACTTGGTGAAATTGTGTGAAACATTAAATGCAAATTTCAAGTACATTTCCATGGAAAACAACAAAGTTTTTCTCACTAAAAGACCTTACTTTTCTATGACAGCCATACGATACAGATGTCCCATCTCGACCAATTTTGGTGGAATCAAGGGAAAGCATAGAAAACCCAGAAATACGAAGTTTGGAATCGTTTCCCTGGAAAACAAAAAAGTTTTTCTCTCTAAGACTACTTTTCGGACTCTACTTTGGTATGACAGCTGTACGATATTGATGTCCGATTTCTACCAAACTTGGTGGAATTATGGAAAAGCATAGCAAAGTAAGAAATATGAAGTTTGAAGGCATTATCGTAGAAAACAACAAAGTTTTTCTTACTAAAACTAGTTTTTCGACCAATTGTAGCCATGACAGCCATACGCTAGAGCACAGAGAGGCTCTCTGTAGCTCTCCGGCTCTCTCTGACACTCACTGAAGCATTACTTCGGCAAGTATTCGGCATGAATTGCCTAAAGTGTTCGGGCCCTGGGAGCTATGGGTGAACATTGCTGCGCTAGAGTCAACCGATGCGCCCGGTTCCAAGAAATGTGTAGGGTATTTGTCTTTAAAGACTTTGTGCAAAATTGTATGAAGATAGCTTTCAAACTGAGGGAGGAAAAGGCTCAACTCAGCTTTTGTTGCTGATGCAGAATATATTATATAGTATGCTTTATGTGGTGGGAGAGGCTACCTTCTGGGCGTTACAAACAGGTGAAGAAGGGAAGCATAAGTATTGTGATTTGTGCTTAAACGCTTAGCTTTACAGGGTACTTCCACTTCGTTGCTTTAAAAAAAGCACACCTCCCTTTCGCTCTTCTTGTTTTGTTTGAATTTTCTTTTTTTCAACGCATTTTTGCTTAATTTGGTGCTAATGAAATGCGCTGGTCGACGCTGATTGCATGTGGCCTAGCGGCGCCTCCCCTCTCCGAGGGGGGGGAGGGGGATAGCTGGGAGGTGACATCCAACTGCCGCCCCATCTAAAGTGCATTTGGTGGACTGTCACGCAAGCAAAGTCAATTGTCTGGGCAAACTTTAAAAGTGCTGCCTGAATTACAATTTAAATGCCAATGTTGGCAATTTGTAAGTTGTCACCCGGCTGAGACATGCGTGTTCCGGTGCCCCTCCACCCCGGTAGGTTCCTACGGTTTCGCGGTTAGGCCCCCCCCCCCGTCCACTGTCCGTTCATTCTTGCTGCTTCCATGTTCGAGTGTTTCTAATGCGCTTAAAAATGATACACCCCCCTCACCCAATCCTCGTTTAGGAGCTGCAGCCAATTAGTATCTGGTAACTGCAAGGTATTTGCGGGTAGGGGGCGGGGGGGAAGGCATAATCCCCAATAGCTGAGATTTACTGTACAGGGGGTTAATGTCGATACAACTCCCTGTTCCTCTTCCTGTCTCACTCCGAAAGCTGTTCACTTAATTTGGCAAATTAAAATGCTGCAAAAATAATTCACGCTAATTAAATGTCGTTCAATTTTTCTCGTAAAAGGGGAATGCTCTGTAATTAGAGTGACCAACTGAAGTTGAAGTGTGACCAGCCTAACTTACCCTTACAATAAACAGCAAACTGGTTCCCCCCCCACCTGGCATATCTCTTTGTGAGCTCCACAAACTTTTCAAATATTTGACATCGCTTGGCTGGGTTTCGGTTTTTTTTTTTGTTGTTTTCCAAGGAGTTGGGCCCCCAGGATGCCATGGTGAACCCTTTTGATGTTGACGTTGATGATGATGCTGATGCTGATGCTGTTGCTCTCCGTGTTTATTGTCAGCTTTGAGTTTTTGTCAAACGCCTGATTGACTGATGGCCAGGCGGAAGGGCCCGGGGGCTCCTTGTGGTTGTCCTTGTTGACGCTTAACCGCATTTAATTTTATTGAATTTATTAAGTGATTAAAAAGTTGTCAATATCAACGAGTCATTGTCAATTGCCAGCGGCGTTGTTTGCTTTTGTTAGCCACATTGTCACAACAACAACAACAGCAGCGAGCTTGTTGTCCGTTTACTGTCCGCTTTAATCCCGGCTGTGGTCACAAAAAACAAAAAAAAAACGATTTTAAATATAAACTGAAACTGAAAAGGACAACCAGGCCATGTCCTCTTTATGGACAATTGTGTAGAGATCGCTTTTTCAATATTTCGCATCGGCTTTTTGCTGCAAAAATTTATTAATGCGCAACTTTCGCGCGCGCGTGTGTGTGTGTGTGTGTGCGTGGGCTTTGCGGTTGCTGTGGATTATGCGGTTGCCACACTTGTTGCACGTCCACACCAATGATACCTGCCCCGACCGCCTGCCCGCCACCCAATCCCCGGGTCCCAAGCAATTAGGCTGTAAAAATGCGCGACCTTGAGGCTTAATTGGTCCAAGCACTCCCAAAGTTTCCGAGAAGTTTCAAAGATGAGCAAATTTTGCCCCGGGGGGGGGGATGGGTGTAACTCCCGATAGTTGGCAGCCATCTGTCACACTGCGGTCTCCGTATAATCAACTGATTTTAGCTTCGACAAGTTAGTTAACCCGTGATGACTGCAGCAGATGCGGCGAGGGGTGTTCCAGAAGGAAGGGCTGGCTAAGAAAGGTAAGATTAGATGAGGTTAGGTTGAGTTAGCTGAGGTCTAGGTAGGGTTAGGTTAGGCTAGGTTAGGCTAGGTTAGGCTAGGTTAGGTTAGGTAATGCTAGGCTAGCTCAACTTAGCTTAGCTTAGCTTAGCTTAGCTTAGCTTAGGTTAGGTTAGCTTAGCTTAGGTTAGGTTAGGTTAGGTTAGGTAAGGTTAGGTCTAGGTTGGGTTAAGTTAGGTTGGGATAGGTTACGTTAGGTTAGGCTAGCTTAGCTTAGCTTAGCTTAGCTTAGCTTAGCTTAGCTTAGCTTAGGTTAGGTTAGGTTAGGTCTAGGTTGGGTTAAGTTAGGTTGGCTTAGGTTAGGTTAGGTTAGGTTAGGATGGGTTAGGTTAGGTTAGGTTAGGTTAGGTTAGGTTAGGTTAGGTCTAGGTTAGGTTAGGTTAGGTTAGGTTAGGTCTAGGTTAGGTTAGGTTAGGTTAGGTCTAGGTTAGGTTAGGTTAGGTTAGGTTAGGTTAGGTTAGGTTAGGTTAGGTCTAGGTTAGGTTAGGTTAGGTTAGGTTAGGTTAGGTTAGGTTAGGTTAGGTTAGGTTAGGTTAGGTTAGATTAGATTAGGTTTGGTAGAACTTCGGCACAGACGAAGTTAGCTTAGCTTTCTTGTTTAGGGTCTTTTTAAGTGTCTTTTTACGGATGGTCTTAAGGATGGTTATAAGGTCCTTTTAAAGGTACGGTTTAAGGTTTGCTTAAGGTTCGCTATGAGGATCTCGTTATGGATCCTTTTAAGTCCGATTACGATTTAAGGTTTATTCTCAGGTTTAATTTAAGGTTATCTTTGAGATTCTCATAAGGTTCTTCCTGATGTTCCGTTTAAGATTCGTTTATGGTTCGATTAGAGATTAGGTTTAATGTTCGATTTAAGGTTTGACTTAAGGTTCGTTTTGGGGTGCTTTTTAAGCATTGGCTTAAGGCTCATTTTAAGGGTCGACTTAAGGTTGAACTTGTTGTTCGACTAAAGGTTCGTTTTAAGGATCTGTTATAGGTTCAACTTAAGGTTCATTCTAAGGATCGTTCTAAGGTTCGTTATAAGGTTCAATGCAAGGTTCGCTTTTGAATTTTTCAGTTCTGCTTAGGGTTAGTTCTAGGGTGCTTATGGTTCTATGCTTCTGAGGACTTATGGTTCGAGATTTCGTTTGTTCTAAGGTACGATGAAAGGATAAGGTTTCGATTGAAGTTTAAGGATCAAGGTTCGTTTTAAGATTCGGATTAAGGTTCAATTAGGGATTTAACTAAGTTTTCGTTTTGAGGTTCTTTTTAAGGTTCTTGTTAAGGTTCGGCATAGTGTTTTTTTTAAAGTTCTTTTTAAGGTTCGTCTTAAGCTTCTCTTTGAGGTTCGTTTTAAGGTTATTTGTGGGAATATTTTTGAATTAAGCTTAATGTTCGACTTAGGTTCGTTTTACAGATTCGATTTAAGGTTCTTTTATAAGGTTCGATAAAAGGTTAAGGTTCTTTTAAGGGTTCTTTTAATGTTTAAGGTTCAATGTTCGTTTTAAGATTCAATTAAAGGTTTTCTTATAAGGTTCGACTAAAGCTTCTATTAGATTTGACGAACCTTAAGGCTTAAGGTTACGCTAAGGTTTCCATTGAGGGTTTGACCAAGGTCATATACCATTACATCAGGTAACTTTAGGTTAAGATTTTGCTTATGCGCTTCCTGAGCATCCGAATTAATATCGTGTTCCAATCAGCTTAACTTTTATGTTCCACCGGATGATCGCTGACACTCCACCTCTCCATTGACTTACCTCTGCTGCTGGAGCAACCCTCTTGCTGGCCCACGTTTGCTCATCAGTAAATTTTGCTTTTGGTCGCCAATCCTAACTATGACTCTTCCACTCATCCTGCGTTGATAAATTTTTGGCCAATTCGTTAAAACCCATGACGCCATTGTTTAACAAACCAATTAGCAATCAAAATGAACTAACACGTCATGTCTGTCCCGGAGCTCTGGCCAGCAACTGTTTCCCAGCAAATGGGAGCGCCACTCTGTTGACATGTCGACGAGGAATTATGGCAGGCCGGGGGTGGTGTGGGAGCAGTTCGCTTCCATTCACAGTCAACAGTCGGGCCAAAAAAGCGAGCTACGTTAAGAGTTAAATTTTCAGAATTCACAATTCGGAAGACAGCAAACCAAGAGCCCGGCGGAGCAGGAGCTGCAGGAGCGGGAGCAGCAGGCAACGGTAGTCATGTTAACAAGCAGAAATCATGACAACGTTGATGGCACTTGATGGTCTGCGTCCGTCCGGAGAGTCCTCGCAGACTCCGGCTCCTACTCGCTCATCAGTTCATTAGGAGACGAATCCAACACACAAAAAAAAAAAAAAAAAAAAAAAAAGTAAGAGAAAAATAACAAAACCAACTGCAAGGGAGTTGATTGCACTTATTAGTAGCAAGCCACCTGGTTACCCCTGACTCCTCCTCCCTCTCCTCCCCCTCCCCCTCCTCCAGCTCATCCTGCTCGTCTAGGCGCTGCATTAGGGGGCGTCTGTTTAAATGTTGAAACATTACATTTTTAATTTGATGGATCAACAGAATAAACGAATCGTAAGCGAGGCTACGAGCCAGGCATTGAGGTAATTGGGAATTGGTTTGGCATTTTGGGCAGGAATGAGCTGAGCAATTGGATGGGATGTGTTTGATTTAAGCTATTTGAGGTATCAGAGTTGTACGGAAGGCCGTAAGTCGGTTGGGCCAAGCGGAGGCAACTGCAAGTGCCACTAAATCATTGCATATCAACTTGTAGCTGGACGCTTTGCTGTTGTAGCTTCTGTATGTTTGAGGGGTTCCGTTTCTACATTCTTTCGTATGCTTTGAAGTAATGCTTATCATTCCAAGGTTCACCCAAAACTCCTTTTGAAGTAAAGAGCAGTGATTCTTCAGTGGTTTTGGGGTTCTCTTTTGAGTTTGGTTTGAGATTCGCTTGAGTTTTCGGTTTGTGGTTAGGCTAAAGCTTCGGTTTGAGTTTTGATTGAAGTCTATTTTTGTGATTTAATTTAAGGTGCGGTTTGAGGTTAGGTTCAATGGTCCTAGGATTTGGCCCAAGGTTCGGTGTAAGCATCTCTTTGGTTCTTTTAAAGGTTCGCTTTGTGGTTTTTCAAAGTTCTGAAAAAGGTTCGCTTAGAGGTACTGTTGAAGCTAAGTTGATGAACTCGGGTTCGTTTATGAGAATCTATTTAAGGTTCGTTTTGAGGTTCTGTTTGATCTTGGGCTTGAGGTTCGATGTAAGCTTCGTCCCAAGTTTTGGTTAAAGAATGAACTTAAGGTTCAGCAAAGGTTTATTAAAGGCGCTCTTAAAGGTTCCCTGAAAGGTACTTTGTGTTTAGCAAAGGGTTCGTTTAAGGTTCGGTATATGGTCCCTTTTAAGGTTTGTTTTAATTAAGTGTACGTTTTAAGGGTCGGTTGAAGGTTGAAGCAGCGGTATTTAAGTACAATTGTGGGTTCGCTTATGATGTTTGGCACAGGGTTCCATTTGAGGTTCGGTTAAGGGTTTGGCATAAGATTCGGTTTATTGTTCGCTGTAGAAGTAGATTTAAGGCTATTTTTATGGTTAATTTTTGTGGTTTGGTTATGGGTTTGTCTTTAGGATCGGTTAAAGGTTTGGTTTAAGGTTTGACTTAAGGTTCTTCTAAAGGTTCCAAGTAAGGTTCGATTTGAGATTCTTTTTAGGGTTCGTCTGGAGTATTTTTGTCTTAAGGTTGTCTTCAAGGTTCCCCTTTGTAAGAAACCGCTACACGAGGTTCGATTTAAGGTTTGCTTTAAGGTTTGACTTAAGGTTCTTCTAAATGTTCAATGTAAGGTTCAATTTGAGGTTCTATTTAAGGGTTTGTGTGGAGTATTTTTGTTTTAAGGTTGTCTTCAAGGTTCCCCTTTGTAAGAAACCGCTAAATGAGGTTCAGTTTAAGGTTTAGTTTAAGGTTTGACTTAAGGTTCCAAGTAAGGTTCGATTTGAGTTTCTTTTAAGGGTTCGTCTTGAGTATTTTTGTCTTAAGATTGCCTTCAAGGTTTTCTTTTATAAGAAATCGCTAAATGAGGTTCAGTTTAAGGTTTAGTTTAAGGTTTGCTTAGAGGTTTGACTTCAGTTTCTTCTTAAGGTTCCAAGTAAGGTTCGATTTGAGTTTCTTTTTGGGGTTCGTCTTGAGTATTTTTGTCTTAAGGTTGCCTTCAAGGTTCCCTTTTGTAAACAACCGCTAAATGAGGTTCGATTTAAGGTTTGACTTAAGGTTCTTCTAAAGGTTCAAAGTCAGGTTCGATTTGAGTTTCTTTTTAGGGTTTCTCTGGAGTATTTTTGTCTTTAGGTTGCCTTAAAGGTTCCCTTTTGTAAACAACCGCTAAATGAGGTTTGATTTATGGTTTGACTTAGGGTTTGACTTAAGGTTCTCCTAAAGGTTCATTATAAGGGTCGACTTGAGGTTCTCTTTGAGGTTCTCTTTGAGGTTCGTCTTGAGTATTGTCTTAAGGTTGCGGTTAAGGTTCGATTTGGTGGTTCGATAAACAGTTCGAACTTATGGTTCGACTTAAGGTTTGGTTAACAGTGAATAGTCAAAGTTCGCCAACACTTCAAAAATATTTTCCTAAATTTTTGATGTGAACATCCACATTTTATTCATTTTACTTCATGGCAAATCCTTAATTTTTTGTCCTCACATTTGACCACATCAAACAGAAGCCGCTCGGGGTGGTCCTCAGCTGCTTTGATGACGCTGACGATGATGATGTGCTGGTTTTTAAATCCGCCTTCTGGTCAACATTGTAACGTGTCCATTGTGCTGGATTCGGGACTCGCTCCCTCTCTGGGCCCTCACATGCCATTGGAGCCCATTAATCATGTCATGTAATGCCGCCATAAATCCAACAACAATTTTCAGCCCGTCGCCCGCTTCGCATCGCAGTGACGACCACCCCGCCTCCCCCCGCTGTGTGTGGGTGGGTGCTGGTTCTGGTTCTGGGGGGGGGCATTGCATTTTATTAAATGACCAAATGAAAAGTCGCGCTTGTTGTCTGACAGAAATTGAAGAGAAGGAGCGGTGGGGGGGTGGCGTTGCGAGGGGGGGGGGGGGGGGTGGAGAGGCGTGGCAGGCTTGCATATTTGCGGCGCGCATTAAATTTGGCTGACAACGGCGCATGAAACATGCCCATCAATACTACGCTCATGTCAATGTCTCTACGTGTGTGTGTGTGCGCGGGTGTGTGTGTGTGTGTGTGTGAGTGCGCGGGTGTGTGTGTGTGTGTGAGTGGGCGTGTATGCAAACGCAATATGGCGACCGCAACGCTTCGGGTATTCACACACAGGGCGAGGCGAGACGACAACAAGCTGGGCAACAAAAAGCAGAAGAAAATTACAATATCCGAGGCTGGCCAAGTCAAACAATCGATGCCATAATGCAACAACAAAAGCAGCAGCACCAAATTCAATTGATTGCTAAAAACCAACAAAAACTAAAACAAAAAACAACAAGAACAAGTGTCCTTTGTCATAAAGCCCACCAACTGAGCAGCACAATCAAATTTTACCATACATCCAAAAAAATTAATCAAAACGCACGAAAACTTGGAAAAAAAAACCACATCTTTTTATTATATTTCATTTGTTTTGCCTGCTCTCAAATAGCTATCACAGCTGCAGCCATGAAGCGTCATATCCTGCATATTCCATGGGATCCTTATGTGTTTCTGTATAGCATATCGAGTAATCAGTATGGAGTATCAAGAAAATGCACCTTCATTCAACTTTCCGCAGAAACATTCAGCCTACAAACAACGCGTTGGTTGTTTCTCGGATTATTCAAGCAGAAATGGCAAGCCTTACTGAGCATTTTTGGCTTTGTAGCACTGAAAAAACACTTAGCATATACATTATTTTGCTTGTGATTTATGTTTTTGGAGGGTGATTGATATGTCAGGTGGTTTTTGCAGTGCAACAACACCAAAAATGCTCAGTAAGGCTTGCCATTTCACCAGGAATAGACTAAGAAGCGTACGACAGCTCGTTTTTTTTTGCTAAATGGGTTTTCGGAAAGTTAATAGAAGGCTCACTTCTTTATAATCGATACTAAATACTCCATACTCAGTACTTAATACTCAGTACTCGATACTTAGAGCCAAGTTCTCAATACTTAATATTCGTAACTCCGTGCTGGATACTTAGAAATAAGAAATTTAAGCCTCATTTTCGATACTTTGTACTCGATACTTAGAGTTAAGCACTACATACCTTATATTCGAAGCTTATTACTCGATACTTAGCAATTGATACTTAAAACCAAGTACTTAATGCTGAATATTCGATGCTAAGTACTCGTTTCTTAGTACTAAGTACTCATATTTGATACTTAAAGCTAAGTACTCTATACTTAATATTCGATACTCAGTACTGAATACCTAGAAATAAGTATTCAGTACTTAATATTCGAACTTTAGTACTAGATACTGAAAACTAAGTATCCAATACTTAATATTCGATACTATGTAATCGATACTTAGTGCTTGATACCAAGAACTATGTACGTAATGCTTGAAAGGGACCATAAGCCGAATCCTTCACGAACCCTTTACCGAACCCCTAATCGAACCTGAAAAAGAAACTCAAATCGAACCTTACTTGGAACCTTAAGAAGAAGCTTCGGTGTTAAGTCAAACCTGAAACCAAAGCTTTAATCAAACCTGAAACGAAACCTTAACACTTAACCAAACCACAAGAATGAACCTATAAAAAACGCCACAAATCAGTTCCCATAACAAAGAATAAGCCGAACCTTTAACCGAAAGCTTAACCAGACCACTAAAAGATTCTCAAAGAAGCGAAGCTAACCCAAATACCGATGCTTCAACCTTGAATCGATCCTTAATACTCGAACTACTTGGATCCAACTACTCAATACTGCTGCCTAAATGCAAACCAAATGCTGCGAGCGCGACTGCTCCAACTCCAGCTCTAATTTAGTTTCCAAATTCAAACCTAATTGTCACTTCATATAAATTTTTGCCAAATGGCTCAATGAAAGCGGTTTAAATTGACCAACTAATGCAAGTGATCCATTTCTATGACCACTTCCATGCCAAAATCCAGGCACAATCAACCCCACATCCACTCCGTTTTCACACTCATCATTCGATGCGACGATGACAGTCAGTTTTTGGCTCTGGCTAATGCACTTTTGCAACCGCAGCAACGTCGGCAACTTGAAGCCGTCAAACAAATTGCCAAAAAATGCCCATGAAGTTGCCAGCGCGAGGATGGGAGGGGAGGAAAAGGATGTGTGTGTGTGTGTGTGTGTATCAAAAAAGGTGAAACAATTGCAATGGCCAGACAGGCGGGCCAACAAAAACTTTTTATGGCTGGTGGAAAAGAAAGCACTGTGACGCCGAATGAATGTCACTGTGAACACGAAGCGACATGTGCACTTTATGGTGACCCAAGAGCGGGGCAGAGCGGTGGTAGAGGAGGGGTTGGGGGGGTGGACGAGCATGAGCCATGAAGCGACAAAATCAAATTGCGTTGCAACTGATTGCGCATTGGAGGCGGAGGCGAAGGCGGTGGCAGCAACGGGCTGGGTCTGGGGTAGGTAGCCCCAACTGACAGTCACGGCGGCAGCTGTCACTTGGACAGTTGTACGAGATACAAGAGGAGCGTCAGCGCAAAAAAAAAACAACAACGCGTCGCGACGCTGACATGTTGCTGCGGAGCGGGTGCAGGGGCAGGGGCAGCTGGGAAGAATTGCAACTTTGAAAAATGCAACAGCGGTCAGTTGACGTCCGTGAGGCAGGACAGAGCCAAATTATAGCCAGCTAATTGTTAACCTAACACTCCAGGACCACAAACTGACTACGAAAACAACTCGAGAACTTTCCGACTCGGACGAAATGCCGTTGAACCTGAATGACCTGAACCTGACACCAGCCAGACGACCGTTTCCAGGCCACGGAATTGTGGCTAATTAGCCCGAAACTGCATATCGGCAACAAATGTAAGTACTCAGGGGCGAGAGGGAGGGAGAGCGAAACACATGCGGCGTATGCGCAATTTGTGGGAAGGGCTGAAATATGCAAACTTGAAAACTTCTGTGCGATCACTGATCTGTAGCAGTTCGGCATATAAGAGAGAGAGAGAGAGAGAGAGAGAGAGTTCTCTCTCTCTCTCAGTGAGAGAAGACTGTCTGTGATGAAAGTGGTTCAAGTTGTGGAAAATTCCACCCCCCCCCCCCCCCCCCCCAGGGGTAAGAAGTTGGAAAATCCAGCAAGCAATCTTTCCTTTTGCATCCTATTGACTTGTACCTATCCTTTTTTTTTGGAACATTTGCGACCTAATTTGTGCTTGGGTTCTCCCATGTGGGAAAAACTGCCCCTAGGGTGGGCAAACGCCCGGAAAATTCTGCATGTAAGAAATATTTTTCATTCCATAGTCTTGAAACTCGTTTTATAAGCTTAGTTTTGGAAAGAATTTGAGATGTAATTTTCCGTTATTAAGAAATCAGCCTTTTGGGTGGGAAAACCCCGGAAAATTCTGACTTAACATAGCTATATTTCATGCAATTGAGCTGAAATTCGAGTTTATAAGAACAGCATGCACAATAATTCGAGATTTCATTTTCTGTTGTTCAAAAATTTGCCCCTAGGGTGGGAAAACTCCTGGAAAATTCTGCTTTGAAAAGCTTTTTTTTCTTCCAATTGTCTTGAAACTCGGTTTATAAGTAAAGTGTTATGAAGAATTGGTGATAAGATGTTCCGGAGTGGGAAAATCTACACTTGGGGTCGGAAAACTCCCGGAAAAGTCTGCTTGGAAAAGCTATTTTTCATCCAATTGTCTTGAAACTCCGTTTATAAGAATGGTATTATAAAGAATTGGTGAGGTGATTTTCCGAAGTTGGAAAATCTGCCCCTAGGGTAGGAAAAATCCCGGAAAAATCTGCATGAAGACGCTATTTTTCATTCCGTTGACCTAAAACTTGGTTTGTAAGCAAATTATGTGAAATATTGAAACACGAATTTTCCTGATTTTGGGAAAATGGCCGGAAAATTTAACTTTAAGCATTATTTTTTCCATCCAATTGACTTGATACTCCGTTTTTATGGAACATGTATGAAAGAGTTTGTGATTTAGTATTCCGCTGATACAAAATCCGCCCTCTAGGGTGGGAAACTCCCGGAAAATTCCCATTAAAAATATATTTTTTTCATCCGATTGCCCTGTAACTCCGTTTTTAAGGAACGTATGCAAAGGGAGTTGTGATTTAGTATTCCGCTGATTCAAAATCCGCCCTCTAGGGTGGGAAACTCCCGAAAAATTCCCATTAAAAATATATTTTTTTCATCGGATTGACCTGTAAGCCCTTTTTTAAGGAACGTATGCAATATAAGTTGTGATTTAGTATTCCAATGTTTCAAAATCCGCCCCTAGGGTGGGGAAAAATTCCGGAAAATTCCTTTTAAAAACCGTATTTCATACAGTTGACATGAAAATTGGTTTTTGGGGTCACTTTACGAAATAAATGGTGATTTCCCATACCCATGTTGGAAAGTCCTACACTAGGGTGTGGAAACTCCCGGAAAATTCTGTTCTATATACTATTTTTCAAACGATTGACTTTAAAATCAGTATACGAAAGAATTTGCGATCCGTTGTGGTAAAATCCTACTAAAGAGTGTGGAAACTCCCGGAAAATTCTTGAAAATCGGTTTCTAGGCATAAAATGTGAAAGAAATTGTGATTTTATGCTAAAATGCTGTAAAATCTATCCAAATGGGTTGGTAAGGGTTCAAGGCCGTACATTGGTTGTGATGAAAGCTGCATCAAATTCGGTTTGAAAGCTGTTTAAGCCAATACAATGGCAATCCAACCAAATTGGCATTCGTTCATTGATATATTCGAGCCTATCTAACTGAAGTTCGATTGAAAGGCTCGATGGAGAGCAAAGTACTAATCTGAACCGCTTAACGTTACCTGTCCTTGACACACATCCAAATGCTAAGCACGAAAAATGGCCGCCTTTGGCTGGTCCTTGTGCCATAGATATTAATGATGGCACTCAGGAACTCTCTCACACACACACACACACACACACACGCACACACTTTGGCTTACATTTTGTAACTGTTTTTGTTGTTGTTGTTGCTGTTTCGGTTGTGAATCCGCCGGGTCGCGAGTCGCGTTGCCATTGTGTTTGGTTATCTAATACCCGCCGGGGGGTCGAGCCGAAATAAAAACAGGCAAAAAACATTCATCATGCGAGTAAGTGCGTCTGCCAGCCTTCATGCCTTCTGCTGCCTGCCTGCCTGCCTGCATATGGCTGATAATGTTATGCTTACCCCCCCCCCCCCCCCCCACCCCCCACCCATACGATCCTGCCTCCTTACCGACCATTTGAAGTGGTTGGTTGTACGATTTGGATTTTGATTTCAATGCCACTCAACTGGCCGCTGGGAAAATCGCCTTAAAAAGTCCATTTCGAAAATGCGAATACAAAACCGAAAAACCCAACCCCCTTGGCACTGGCTGGGATGCGGCCTGGGTAACGAGGCCATTGGCCATGCATGGGGTTGGTTTTTCATTATCATTTTGTGCCCGCTGCACATAAATTATTTATTGTTAGCGATTTTCCCAAAAAGATAACACAGTAGCCGAAAGTGACCGAGCGAGAGAGTGAGAGAGTGAGAGAGAGAGGCAGCTCGCGAATCGCGCTTCACTTGAATGTGCTTTATGCATTCACCCCAAATCGCATCCTGCTCCTGAGGATGCTTCGCGCTCCCGGATGTAAATAAATATTTATAAGTTTTGTTGCCTTTGCCGCATTATGTGCGTGGCAATAGAACACATCCATAATAAGTTGTATTCCGATTTTGCTGTTGTTGTTTGATACTTAGCCCCAGGGGGTGGTGGGGGTGGGGGGACATGTGAATGAGGCAAACACTCCTAATCCATCGATATAACAATTTTGATGGCTTTCAGTTTAGAATTAACAGAGTGGTGGAGGCATTTTGCTGGCATTAGGCAAAGCAGTTTGACTTTGACTCGAAGCAGGCACAGTTTTTGCTCTCCTTTGCGAATCAATTGATAACTTTTGATACAAAAACTTAGGGAAACACTTTGGTACAGCTTTTAACTATAGATAGATGTCAAATACTTCAGCAATTACGCTGTGGAACTGGTTTTTTTCTGATTTTTTCAGCCCCGGGGTTCAATATTCTATGGCTTTTGCGGAACTGCACTTTATGTTATGCTAATTCTGGTTAGTAAATCATTAAAAGAGGTTATCTATAAACTCTTAAGCAGGCTTGCAAACTTTGGTCAAAGTCGGAGGACTTTATCTTATAGCTGTCATGGGAACAATTGGTCGGAAAATGGGTTTAACTGAGAAAAACTTTTTTATTTTTAATGTTAGGATTGCCAAACTCTGTCATTATGAATAATACTTGCTTTTAAACAGATTTGCAAAATTTTGTCCAAGTCGGACGACTATATCTTATAGCTGCCATAGGAACGATCAGTCAAAAAATGGGTTTAAGTGAGAAAAATAGGTATATTTCAATGCCAGCGTTCCCAAACTCGGCTATTATAAATATTGTATGCTATTAAATAGATTTCCAAGATTTCATCAAAATCAGATGACTATATCTTATAGCTGCCATAGGAACGATCGGTCGAAAAATGAAAGTAAATGAGAAATAACCGAATATTTTCAATTTAAAAGTTGCTGAAGTCTGTCATTGTTTATAATATATGCACTTAAGCAGGTTTGCCCAAAATCGGAAGTCTATATCTTATAGCTAAGTCGGAAAATGGGTTCTAGGTGAGAAAAACTTTTATTTTTCAATGTTTGCGTTTCCAAACTCTGCCGTTTCGTATAATTAATGCTCTTAAGTTCATACGCAATATTTTGTCAAAATCGTATGACTGTATCTCATAGCTGCCATAGGAACAATCAGTCGGAAACTGGTTTTAAGTGAGAAAAACTTTCTTATTTTCAATGTTACGATTGCCAAACTCTGTAATTATACAAAATTTATGCTTTTAAACTGATTTCCAAAATTTCAACAAAATCGGACAACTATATCTTATAGCTGCCATAGGAACGATCAGCCGAAAAGTGGGTTTAAGTGAGAAAAAAACGATTTTTTGTAATGCTAGCGCTTTTAAACTCTGCCATTACAAATATTTTGTGCTCTTAAACAGATTTCCAAGATTTTATAAAAATCGGATGACTATATCTGAAAGCTGCCATAGGAAGAAACGCTGGAAAAATGGGTTAAAATGAGAAAAACTTTTATATTTACATTAATTAATTACAAAAAATGCTTTTGAGCAGATCTGCAAGATTTTATCAAAATCGGATAACTATATCTTATAGCTGCCATAGGAACGATCAGTCGAAAAAGGGGTTTAAGTGAGAAAAACTTTCGTATTTTCAATGTTACGATTGCCAAACTCTGCAATTATACAAAATTTATGCTTTTAAACTGATTTCCAAAATTTCAACAAAATCGGACGACCATATCTTATAGCTGCCATGGGAACGATAGGTTGAAAAAATGGGTTAAAATGAGAAAAAAAGCGAAACTCAATTAGTGTAGAGCCTAACTCTGCCTACTGTGAGTAAGTTTGTGCCTATGACAGATGGCCATACAACAACAATTGTGCACATAGGGCACTGCTGAGGTAAGTTATTAGACCCAAAAACATGCCTATTTGTATAGTTCCGCTTTATATAAAGCAGCCTTCGCTTAGTTTTAACCTGGGATTAAGCAACAACAACAACTTGAAGGCATTCGCTGTGTGTGTAAATGAAATCTCCACTGGCAAATAATAAACAATCTCAACCCGCTCAGAGTCAGAGCCTGGCTAGCCACAGACAACACTTCACTTGCAGTTGCAGTTTGTATACCCGTCCCAGCTGCTCCACCTGCATCCCCCACACCCCCACTCACCCATCGCCCCCCATTCACCATTCCAATATGACAGCTTAGCAGCGCCATTTTGCCATTGTTTGTGTGTGCGTGCGTGTGCATGTGTGGGTTTCTGTATCTGTGTGGGATTATTTGCGCGAGTGAATATTAAATTTGAACCGCAACCGAACGAGACGAGCCGCCAGCAACAGCCAGAGAGGTGGTCGGGTGGACATTAGTGTGGTGTGGGTGGTGTGGGTGGGTGGGGTGGGTGGGGGGTCTGGACACGCAAGTTAACTTCCGCTCTTGTGGGCAGCGCCAGAGAGTTGGAGGAGCGCATTTTTTGTTCACCCCGCGCGCGTGTATTGGGGCATTGCATCAGCATAAAGTCCAATTATTTGGTTGTGGCTGCAGGATTTGGTGGGTGGGGAGGGGGGATGGATGGATGGATGGTTGGATGGTTGGTACTGAAAGGGGTTGATTTTTTATGCAGCTGCTAATGTAGTGGCATTGTTTGGCGGTTACGCTAGGCACTCGGTTTACATACACACCGTTTACATACATTTGTATAAATACACACACACACACACACACACACACACACACACATGCATATATGTATGCATGTATGTAATTTTTTGTTTTGCTACCCACTGAATTGTGGAGTAAATTTTTCTGTTTGCTGGGAATAAAAACAAATTTGCAACTTGTTAGTCAAAAGTCGAACATGAAAGTGAGAATTTGGTTGAGAAAATGTATATTTGTGGGAAATGGAAATGGAAAATGCAGCAATAGTTTATCGAACCGGGCCGAACTGTACATGGAGAACCAAATGTATCGGTTTGGTTCATTTGAAGAGATATGTTTGAGTATGGCCAAAGCTTTTCTTCACTCTTAGGTCTAATGTTATAGAGCCTAGCATTGGTAAGCTTAGTTTCTAACATCCCTTTTGCTAAGTGTTCTTGGCTAAATTTTGACATTTTGCTGTTGGAATTCTCTGTTCTCCTGCAAAACATGATCTACAGAATATCCGGCTCGAAGGACCATGATGTAAAAAGCAAAAGATTGACTACTTGTTCTCCCACAATCTAACTTAAGCCGGTGCTCTGCTTAAAAGTAAGCTCTTAAAGAATGGCAAAGAGTTAGATAAGCATAATTTCACTTTCAGAGCTTTCCCTGCTGCTTCACATCCATTTTGATTGATCCTATAGGCTAGTTATATGTTAGCTAGGACTGAAATACATATACAAGTGCACTTAAAAGTGGGCAAAATTCAAGCAAATATCAAATATCAAGCATAAACCACTGAGCTGAACCAAAACCATGGAGTGCCTAGCTAGAAATACCGTACTAAGGCAGCTTTAAGTGGAATAGACATGAAGTGTTAGCCACAAGGGTGAACCAATACGAATTCTCGAGCGGTTCGAATATTTCCAGGCGGGGTTTTAAGGGTTTTACCAAACAGATGATCAGAAAACATTTAAACAAACGTTGCAAAAACAAATTTTAGTAAGAAAAACTTTTTTGCTGTCAATGCAAACGTCACCAAACTTTGTATTTCTACGTTTTCTATACTTCTACAGAGATCAATAAAGTTTGATAAGAAGCGGACCACTATATAGCATAGCTGCCATGGCAAAGTGAGTCTGAAAAGTCGTTTTACCAACAAAATGTTTGCTGTCTTCCCTGACACAGCCTTCAAACTTTGTAATTGTAAATGATCTATATATATTAATAGTTCTATAAGGTTTGATACAAATCGGATGGCTAGATAGTATCTGAAAAGAGTCTTAGTAAGAAATAAGTGGTGTTTTTTTCGAAGGTAACGTTTTCATTATTAATAATGTATGTTTTCACACAGTTCTACAAAGTTTGATCATAGTAGTTTGACTATAGCATATAGCTGCCATATGAATATAGTTCAGAAAACTAGTTTATGGGAGAACAAGTTGTGGTTTTTAATGGCAGCGCTTTCTAACTTCGTATTTAAAAGTTTTTAGTGCTTATTTATTTATCTGTTAAGTTTGATCAAAATCGGAAAGCTATATGGTATAGCTGCCATAGAAAAGATAGGTAAGAAAACAAGTTTTGGTATGAAAACTTCTGTGTTTTTGAAGATAAAGTCTACAAATTTGGCAATTGCTTGTTTTTAATATTATTACACTGTTCTACAAAGTTTGAACCAAAACTGTTGGCTTTAGCGTATGGCTGCCATAGAAAAAATCGATTGAGAAACTAGTTTTAGTAAGAAAAACTTTTTGGTTTTCCATGGAAACTTCGCCAAACTCTGTATTCTCCAGTTTTCTATGCTAATTTATGATTCTGCCAAGTTTGGTCGAAATCGGACATCTATATAGTATAGCTGTCATAGAAAAGTAAGGTTAGAAAAGTGGTCTTAGTGAGAAAAAATTTTTTGTTTTCAAGGGTGGCGCTTCCAAACTTTGTATTTATACATTTTCTTTACTCTTTCAAAACTTTACTTAGTTGTGTTGAAATCGCACAACTATATGGTATAGCCGCCAATGAAAATATGGGTTTGTAAAGCGGTTTTAGTGAGAAAAACTTTTTTATTTTTAATGGTAGCGCTTCCAAACTTTGTATTTATAAGTTTTCTTTACTTTTTTATAACATAAATAGGTTGGATTTAAATCGGACTTTTATATCGTATAGCCACCATATAAAATATGGGTTTAAAAACGGTTTTAGTGAGAAAAACTTGTTTGTTTTGCCTGATATTTGCTTCAAACTTGTCACTTGTTTGTTTTATGGGATTTCAAATAGTTCTACAAAGTTTGAGCTAAGTCGGTGGACTATAGCATATAGCTGCCCTGGGAAAAATTGCTTAAAAACTAGTTCTAGTGAGAAAAACTTTTCGATTTTGTATGAAAATGCTTCCCAACTTTGTTTTTAGAGGTTTTCTAACTATTTTTTTTGTGGTGCCACCAAATTGGATAAAAATTGGACTATTAAATGAACTATTATAGTATAATTCGCTTAAGTTTGCTCCAAAACGGACCACTAAATGGTATAGCTGAACTGCAAAACAAAGGTTTTAGTGGAAACAAGAAAGAAAGTAGGTCAAGCCCGACTATAGCATACTCTGTACCAACGAAATTATACGCTCAGCATAAATTTTGATGCTGCAGTAGCAGCTGAAAGCAGCGCTGCAGCAGCGAACAGTCTTTTGATCATAACTCGAAAACCGTTCATTCAATCTTCATCATTCCTTTGGCTGATCGATAAGTTATACTGATTACTAAATATGTCTAGAAGGGATGAACCATCTATCTTTAAAACTGTGGGAGATATAAGGTTTTTTTCCAAATTGCGGGGGCGTGGCCAAAATTGAAAATAAACTTAATCTGCCTGCAGACATAAGAAGCATATGTCCCATACATGTCAAACCTCTATCTCTTACCATCTCTGAGATCTGTACGTTCATACCGACAGACACACGGACATGACTTGGCTGTTGATGCTGATCAAGAATATATATACTTTATGGGGTCGGAGTTGCTTTCTTCTGGATGTTACAAACTTATAATACTGTGTACTTACGGTACAGAGTATAAAAACACTTAATATAAATCGATTAAGAACAATCGATAAGCCACTTAAATCGGTCTAGCTGCTTACACAAATTTATAACCCGCTTAAGCGATTTACTACCACGGGGGTGGGAAGGGGGAGAGGGTTTGGGCCCCCCCCCTGCAGGGTAACAGTTTATTACCTACCTTCTGCATTAACAACTCAGACACACATATAGATTTTGGCATTTATTTTCTTGATTTTCTTTGCACACACATAAAGTTATCGCTTTTGAAAAGCGCCTGTCAATTTTTCCAATCATCAGGCCTAATGAAAAATCTAGCTCAAAAAAACACACACACACACACACACAACAAATGCACAGACGGCAATGGGGCATACAATTCTGACAATTTTCTGACAGCAAACATGCCAACACTCAAAAATCGTGGCACGGCAAGTTGAGCGCTGGAGTTGAGGAGTTCAGGAGGGGATGGTGTTGCTGGGTGGGGGGGAGGGTAGCTGAAGTTGCGGTGCGGCATGTTAAATATACGTCACAGCTAACAACGAGCACATGCAGGGTGCCCAAAAAAGTTTCAAGGATATAACAAACGCCAGCAGCAGCAGGAGCAGGAGCAGCGACTCCAACAACACACGTTAAGTTGTTGGCAGCGCAAAATTAGCAGGGAAAAAGTACAAAAAACAGCAACAACAAAGAGAAAGAGCTACAAAATACCCTGTAAATGGCAAGTCTGTTTAGTTTTTGATATTCTCTTGCTTCTCTTGCTTTCCAAGCTTGGCATACCCACTCTTACCTCTCCACACAGGACACAAGAATGAAATGAAATGAACAGAGAGAAGAAGAAAAAATGTAACCCGGGGTTGCCAACCACTTTTTTGGGTGTCCTTGTCCGGTCTGGGCGCTTCTCATATTTCAAACGCACGGACAACGCACCAAGCTGGTGGAGGAGAGGACCGACACTTATTGTTATTAGCATCACAGGACTCGCTGGCTGGCCAAAGGACCAGCCTGCCTGTGTATTTTGGGGAACGTGTTAACCTTTTGCCCAGAAGCCCGCGCGCACATTTCAAAAGCCAATTACATGCGCTTTTAAGCGTGTAAAGTTCGGTAATATGATTTGTGTTCCCAACTTGAACCAAAAACAACAACGAAGTAAAAAAAAAAGTGTCCTTTTATGAGCATGTTTTGCATAAAATATATACCAGGACACACCAGCCAGCCCCAGTCAGCCGAGCAGGTGGAGTTGCAAATTGTTTGGTGCAATTGAGTTTCCACTTGCTTACCACTGGGGGGGGGGGGAAGGCATGTTATGCCATCTAATTGCTAAAGGATCCTCCCGTTTCAGTATTGATTAACACAAATGTGGTGCTTAAGGATTGGAAAACGATTTGAAGTTTAAAAAAAAAAAATTGAGATATACAAAGTCAAATGATTATCAACAAGGGTCTAAAAAAAAAAAGGTTTTCCCACATCCCACATAATTTTGTGTGGTTGCTAGTGCTCATTTCCTGCCTCCTGCGGCGGCACATCCACTGTGTCCTGCTCCTGCTCCAGCTCCAGCTCCTGCTGCTCCAGCTCCTGCTCCTGCTGCTCTGCCAATCGTGCCAGCTGCTCGCTTATGCGCTGATCCAGTGCCGCTTCCTTCTCATGCAGCTCCGCGGAGAGTTGATTCAACTGTTGGCGCACTATATGACATAGACCAAAGAGCTCCTCCAGACGCAGGCACTGCAGCTGCTCGACAGTCTCCCTGTCTACGTCCTCCTCCATCTGTGGCGGCAGCTCGTCCGCCTCGGAAGAGGGAGCGGTATTGTCAGCGTTTGGCGTTGCATTGGAGTCCATTCTGTAAGCTATTCTTCTTTTTTTTTTAATAGAGTTCTGGCCCAAATAAAACAGAAAAAGATGAATTTTATGTATATCGAAACGAGAACTAGGAATTTTCTGTGTTGCTTTCCTTGAGATAAATAAAATTGTGTGTCGATGGGAGAGGGCAACAACTGAATGGGCTGGCAAGGCCTACTCAGTTGGCCCAAACGCACATGAACACAGAGAGAGAGAGAGATACACACACACACACACACACAGTCAGGCATTACCACAAAGTGTCATGTGAAGAGCTGTTAATTTTAATTAGCCACAAAAATTGCCTACAAATGGGACATGTGGGTAATTGACACTACCCCACCCAACCACACACACACACACACACACACAGGCACTGAAAGTTAAGCATAAGAAAAGGAGAAGTACAAATATACAAGCAGACAAACTGGCAAACATGCAAAGATGCAAACTTATTAGAACAAACATGCAAACCTACAAATCTATAAACCTGTAAACCTACAAATATACAAACATATTGGTACAAACATGCAAACATACAAACCTACAAATATGCAAACATATTGGAACAAACATGCAAACTGCCAAATCTACAAACCTGTAAACCTACAATTACACAAACATATTGGTACAAACATGCAAGCAACCAAACCTACAAACACACAAACATATAGATACAAAAGAATCAAAAATAAGAAATCTCCAAACCAACAAACATACAAATATGCAAACATACAAACCTACAAATATGCAAACCGGCAAACTTACAAACATATTGGTATAAACATGCAAACAAACAAACCTGCAAATATGCAAACATATTGGAACAAACATGCAACTGCCAAATCTACAAACCTGTAAACCTACAATTATACAAATATATTGGTACAAACATGCAAACATGCAAGCAACCAAACCTACAAACACACAAACATATAGATACAAAGAAACAAAAATAGCAAATCTCCAAGCCAACAAACATACAAATATGCAAACATATTACTACAAACATGCAAACATGCTAACATACAAACCTACAAATATGCAAACCTACAAACATACAAACATGTTAGCCTACAAATTTGCTAACCTACAAACCCACCAACTAACAAAACTTATTGGTAGAATCATAGAAACCTACAAATCTACATATCAACAAATCTCAAATCCCACCAACTTCCAAACAAAGAGACATTGACTTTCATATAGATGTCGATATTTGGAGTGGGAATCATTTAAATGTTGACTTGAGATTCATTTGGTAAGCTGAATTATTATAACAAATATTAGATTTACAAATAGAGGAAAGTGAACTTCCGAAATTTGTATACCCTTGCCTCACGCTTTTCTAGCTAAATTGAACGACGTTTCCACTGAAAACCAACAAGTTTTTCTCAATAAGACTACTTTTGTATGACAGCTATACTATATAGATGTGCGATTTCGACCAAACTTTGTGGAATTATGAAAAAACATAGCAAACTAAGAAATACCAAAATTGGAGGCGCTTTCGTTGAAAACAAAAAAGTTTTTTTTCACTAAAACTAGTTTCTCGACAGATCATTCATATGGCAGCTATATCCTAAAGTCAGCCGATTTTAACAAAACTTTGAAGAATTGTATGAAAGCTAAAAAAATAAATATATGCCTATTTTAAGGAGGTTTACAGTGAAAACAAAAAAGTTTTTCTTACTAAGACTATTTTTATAACCTTACTTTTCTATGGCAGCTATACTATATAGATGTCCGATTTCGACCAAACTTGGCAGAATCATAAAAAAGCATTGAAATCTAGTAAATATGAAGTTTGAAGACGTTTGCATTAAAAACAACAAAGTTTTTCTTATTAGAACTAGTTTTTCGACCGATCGTTCCTATGGCAGCTATATTGTATAGTCATCCGAACCGGCCGGTTCCGGCAAATGTGCAGCGTATTTGTACCAGAAGACTTTGTGCAAAGTTTGGTTACGATAGCATAGAAACAGACGGACAGACAGAATGACAACTCCTCATGCTGATCAAGAATATATATACTTTATGTGGTCGGAAATGCTTCCTTCTATGCGTTACAAACAACCCGACAATTTCAATATATGCTCTGCAAGGGTATAAAAAGCTTGACAAATACTGTGCCAGCTCTATTTCAATACAATATTTCTACGAATATCTTCCCGATTTTTACAATAAACACAGATTTGCTAAATATTCTTTAAGCTTTCTTGATGAAGCTTAATATTGGCATTTTATGACTTTAGTTTGTAATGCAACTATGCATTAAGTGATACGCACCCTCTATTTTGCTCTCTTTTGTATTCTAACAGTGTTCTGTTAAAGACTAACTGTAAATGCTGATGCGGTTGAAGGCCACAAGCAGCTTTTTCGCATGGTTATTCTCGATAAGTGTTGCCCAAGTGATAAGTGTTGTTCTGTCTATCGTTAATCTAAAGTGTTCAACTGTCACCACTAGCATAGCAACGACATCGCTATAACAGTGTGACCAGACTTTAACTTAACAAAGGAATCAGCTGTGTTTCTTTTGAATTTTTTTTTGCTGTACATTTTCAGTGTAAAAAGTTTTATAAAATTTTTTCCGATGACGAGTCGACTTAAGATCTAAGATCCTAAACATTTGTAAGCCAATACCTGAATACTAGAATACGAAACTGCGAGCTGGGAAGACAATGTATTGGAACCCATTAAATGGATTTGGGCACACCCAAATATACTTGGAGTAGCTCTGTCCGTAGAGAAGCTGAAAGCATCTCTAGAAGTTGGGAAGAATTCAAAGCGACGACTAGCAACAGAGTTTGCTCAAAGAGGCGTATGCATTGGAATCAGATAAGGAACAAGAGGAACATTTGCTTGTGAACATTGCTGAGTCAAACCAAAATACTTGTATTTTGGAGGACAGAAAGAGTGGGTAGCTTGAAAGCAGAGGGCTGGGCAGCCGGAACTCAGAGCCCATGCAAAGCGTGGAAGCTGAAGGAACGGTCAGGTATCGTAAAGCCACCAAGAAGTGATGAGAAAGCGCTACCAAAAGCTTGTCTCGAAGAAAAATTCCAGTATTGATGAAGATTTAGAACTTGCGAGAATTATTACCATGTTGAAAACGTCAATCAGAATCCAGATGAGATAAAATATTCTTAAGTAAATTCTCTTTCTTTATACCACCCTTGCAAAGGGTATTATAATTTTGCCCAGAAGTTTGCAACGCATGGAAATATTCATTTCCGACCAAATAAACGATATATATTCTTGATCAGGGTGACGCGCTGAGTCGATTGAGCTTTGTCCGTTCGTTTGCCTGTCTGTCTGTCTGTTTCTACGCGAACTTATCTCTCAGTTTTAAAGCTATTGAAATGAAATTTTGCACAGAGACTTCTTTTTGCTCCACACTTCTAATATGTAGGAACCGACCGGATCGGATGACCATATCATATAGCTCCCATAGGAACAATCGGTCGGAAAACTAGTTTTAGTGAGGAAAACTTTTTTCTTTGCAATGGAAACTTCTTCAAACTTTGTAATCGTAGGTTTTTTATAATTTTGTATAACTGTACCATTTTTTATTAAAATCGGACAACTATTTGGTATAGCTGCCATACAAAAGTTAGGTGTGTAAAACAGTCTTAGTTAGAAAAACTTTTTTGTTTTTCATGGTAGCATCCTGGAATTTGGTATTTGTTTGTTTTAGATGCTTTTACATAGTTTTGCAAATTTTTGGCCAAATCGTATGACTATATCATATAGCTCCCATAGAAACAATCGGTCGGAAAACTAGTTTTAGTGAGGAAAACTTTTTTGTTTTCAATGGAAACGTCTTTAAACTTTGTATTCATAAGTTTTCTATGTTTTTTTATAATTCTATTAAGTTTTATTAAAATCGGACAACTATTTGGTATAGCTGCCATACAAAAGTTAGGTAAAACAGTCTTAGTTAGAAAAACTTTTTTGTTCATCCTGGAATTTGGTATTTGTTTGTTTTAGATGCTTTTACATAGTTTTACAACTTTTTGGCCAAATCGGTTAAATATATCATATAGCTGCCATAGGAACAATCGGTCGGAAAATGGGAAAATATTTGAAGCAAGCACTTGCAAGCGTATAAAAACTTCAGCACAGACAAAGTTAGCTTAGCTTTCTTGATTGTTATGCCATTTGCATTAAAATAAGGTTGCAATCAGCTGTGGGTCTATCGATAACTCTTTTTTGGGGGAGACTAAAAGTATGACTTGAGCCTTGAGACTGTTACTCAAATGCATGAAGCTTGCTTCAACGTGTAAACTGCGATTATATAGAGTAAAGATTGCTTGATTTCTGGCATTCTCTCTTCTTTCACCATTTGTCTATATTTTTTTTGCCATGTTTATTGCCCCCAAACAGCATTTTGATTTGATGCGGTGTATTGCTTATAATACAGCTGCTTCCTGCGGTGCTCGGTTGTCAAAGGACGCAGCTAAGCTAATTAAAATGTTGGCCACAAAAAAGGAGCCAAGAACCAAAGGACCAAAGGTCAAAGCGGCAGCGTTTTAATTAAAAATTTTCGACTAAGCAGCGTCAGCACAAAAAAGGATCAAAAGCTATTGCTATCGCTGATGCGGCAACTGGCGACCACAGAAAGCTGCGCAGGACACACGACGGACACATGGGTTAATGCCAGCCATATGCGTCAGATTAGTGTCTCGTGTGTGTGTGTGTGTGAGTGTGTGTTGGTGTGTGTGCGGGAGCGATGTGTGCTCAGCGATAATCCCAATTTTAGACTAATTAAATTGTCAAATACTTTGCTGGGGGTGGGCAAGTAGGAGGAGTAGGGTAGCAATTTGCAGCTAATTTAACAGCCCGATCGATTTTCGGCCTCCTTGGCTCCTGTGGCCGCAAAAAACCAGTAACATTTCACAGGGTGTGAGAGGCCATAAAAATTGCTGTTCGTTGTTTATTTTATGCACTTTGCATTGTGTGGCCAAAACAAACGGCAGCGTCGATTGGCGGCCTCTCGAGTCCTGCGTCGGCAACCCTTTAGCTATGCCTTTCATTGCAAATTTCACCGCGTCCTGTGAGTGCCAGCCAGCCTGCCTGCCTGCCTGCCTGTCGGCTTCCTACAACTTGTCAGTCATTTGAACAAAACTAATTTGCATGTCATTTCTTTAGCACTCTTGAAATTTGTGCACGGAATGCGAGGGCGGGCCACCGGCAAGGGTGGGGGCATCTTGAACTTTTTGGTGCAATTCCACTTAAATAAATATTATTTACCATCGAGTACAAGTGGCTCAAGGCCCCACCAGCTCGCTCCTAACCACCCCCACCCCCAGTTCAGCCCAGCAGCTCCCCCCTAGTTTTTTGTTTGGTGCGCACAAAGTTTACTCGAAATTCACCAGCCTCATCTCCCAGGATTACACAATTTAGGTTGAAAGTGCTTGAGAATTGGATGAAGTAACGTGATGGTTGTGTTGGTGGTGTTGATGGTGTTGATGGTGTTGTTAGGAGCGACTGGATGTGTTTAATTTTCCATACGAAATGCAACACGCCTACAATTAGCGATCATTCCCGCTCCCTTGCCGCCTAGAGGGCATCACCATCGGGATCTGGCGGCGACAGTGTGGACATCAGTGCATCATGCTGGGCCAGCTTCTTCTCATACGAATCAATTTGGGCAGCTATGGTGACCAGCTGCTGCTGAATGAAGCCGCACAGGCGTATAATCGATTGTATGTTGCGCCAACGTCGCTGCGCTCGCGTCTCGCGCCACATCCGGTTCAGGCGCATCATCATCACCATGCCAGGTGGTTGCTGGACCAATGCTGCAACAATACCCTCAACCTGGCCATGGCCAGCATCGCCGGCTCCCTGCTCCTCGGCCAGATTTGGTGGCATCACCGGATCGAAAAATGTGTCCGCATCGCCGCCACCATTGCGATGCATCTGATTGTGGGCCGGCACAGGCTGGGGCAGGGCCACCACATGATTGAAGTCACCTATTTGGTCCACATCGCCCGCCTCGCCTTCATGGCGATCCAGTCCCTGCCTTAAATAACGCTCCGGATTGAGTTGAATCGGCGGTTCGGCCTCGGCTGCAGCCAGTTGCTCTTCCATGTCCCGATTGTTGGTATTGGTATTCGATGCCATTTCACGCTCTAAGATTTTGTACAAATTTACAATTGGTCTTTTAATGGTGGGTGTTGGGGGGTGGGGTCGGTGTTGATGGGGGGAGACTAAATTTTATCACAGTTTTTTGTCTGTTTAGTTTTCGACTAGTTTTTCTTTGTTGTTTTTCAAAAATACAGAAACCGAAAAGTGAGAAAGTGCGAAGCGTGCTTTTTGCTCACGAACCGAACCGATCAGGCACAGCCAACTTGATTCGTTCTATATTCCATGCGAGGCAAAATCGGTTCCCTAGGGATGGAAGGGCTCTGAAAACAAGTTTTGGTGGGAAAAAACTTGTGGATTTTTAAAGGCAAAGTCTTCAAACTTGACAGAGACTTATTTTTAATGCTTTCGCACAATTCTATAAAGTTTCATCCTCATCGGTTGACTATAGCATATGGCTGTCACATAAACCTAAATGGGAAAACCATTGTTTGTGCCAGAAAAACTTGTTGTTTTTAACAGCAGTGTTTTTATACTCTATACCGTAGGTACACAGAGTATTATAAGCATCTGCGACCCCATAAAGTGTATATATATTCTTGATCAGCATCAACAGCCGAGTCGATATAGCCATGCCCGTCTGTCTGTCCGTATGAACGCACAGATCTCAGAGATGGTAAGAGATAGAGGTTTGACATGTATGGGACATATGCTTCTTATGTCTGCAGGCAGATTAAGTTTATTTTCAATTTTGGCCACGCCCCCTGCCGCCCCCGCAATTTAGAAAAAACGTCATATCTCCCACAGTTTTGAAGATAGATGGCTTGTTCCTTCTAAACATATTTAGTTATTAGCATAACTTATCGATCCGCCAAAAAAATGAAGAAGATCGGATGAACGGTTTTCGAGTTATGATCAAAAGACAAATTTTCTTGGTACAGAGTATGTTATAGTCGGGCTTGACCGACTTTTTTTCTTGTTTTTTATGATTCAGTTAAGTTTGATCAAAATCGGACCACTATATAGTATAGCTGCCATATAAATAATAGGTCAGAAGACGAGTTTTGGTAAGAAAAACTTGTTGTTTCTGAAGGAAATGTATTCAAATTCGGTATAAACCTTTTTCTAATACTTTAAAAAAGTTTTTCAAAGTTTGATCTTATTCGGTTATAAAGTAGCTATACATATGTATATTATACCTATACTATTCTTATATAGTACCTAATTATTATGCTTTTACACAGTTTTACAAAGTTTGCTCTAAATCGGTTGACCATATTCTACCATACTGTATAGCTGTCATAGAAAGTAGCTATGTATACAATATTATACATATACTATTCTTATATTGTACCTATTTTCAATGCTTTCACACAGTTTTACAAAGTTTCATCATCATCGGTTGACTATAGCATATAGCTGCCTTATAAATAAAGCTCGAAAAACTAGTTTGTGGCACCAAATCTTATTGTTTTTAATGGCAGCGTTTTCCAACTTTGCATTTGTAAGTTTTTATTGCTTTTATATGATTCTGTTAAGTTTCATCCAAATCGGAACACTATATAGCATAGCTGCCATGGAAAAACTAGTTGCTTTTGAAGGAAACGTGCTTAAAATTGGCAATTGTTTATATTTTAGACTTTTACACTATTTTTGGAAGTTTGATTAACATGGGTTGACTATAGCATACAGCTGCCATAGGAACAATCAATCGAAAAACTAGTGTTTGGGAGAAAGCTTTGTTGTTTTAAATGGTAGCGTCTTCAAACTTCGTTTATATAGGATTTATGTGCTTTTGTGTGGCTCTACTGAGTTTGATTAAAATGGGGCATCTATTTAGCAGAGCTGTCATAGAAAGGATAGGTTAGAAAACTGGTTTTGGTAAGAAAATCTTTTTGATTTTGAAGGAAACATGCTCAAAATTGGCATGCGTGTTTTTTTGATGCTGTCACACAGCTCTACAAAGTTTGATCATAATCGGTTGACCATAGCTTATAGCTGCCATAGAAACAATCGGTCGAAAAACTAGTTTTTTGGGAGAAAAAATTGTTTTATTTTACGGCAACGTTTTCCAATTTAGTATTTATAAGTTTTTAGTGCTTAATTACAATTTAGTAAATTTTTTTTAGAATCGGATCACTATTAAGTTTAGCTGTCATAGAAAAGTTGGGTCAGAAAACTGGTTTTGGTATGAAATTTTTTTGGTTTTTTAAGAAAATGTCTTCAAATTTGGTTTATACTTATATTTAATGCTTTAACACTATTCCACAAAGTTTGAACCCAATCGGTAGACTGTAGCATATAGCTGCCATAGGAAAATCGGTCGAAAAACAAGTTTTTTTGGAGGGTAGCGATGTGCAGCTTTGTATTAATAAGTTTTTAGTGCTAAATTATAATGCTGTTAAGTTTCATTCATATCGGACCACTATATGGTATAGCTGCCATAGAAAAAATAGGTCAGAAAACTTGTTTTGGTAAGAAAACTTTTTTGTTTCTGAAGATAAAGTCTTTAGAATTGGCATTTGTCAGTGTTTTATGCTTTTACACTATTCTACAAAGTTTGAACAAAATCGGTGGACCATAGCATATAGCTGTCATAGGAAAGATCGGTGGAAAAATTAGTTTTAAAGAGAAAAACTTATTGTTTTCAAGGGAAACGTCTTGCAACTTTGTATATATAAGTTAGCAGTGTTTCATTTGCTTCAGCATTCTTAAAATGATAAACCCACCCAAAAAGATAAAAAAACATGAAGTAATATGTGTTCTACGGTTCCCCTGGGACTTGAGACCGATGCCCATTTTACCCACCGTGACTTTCTCTTATCATAGCGTCTTTTCGTGACTTGTTATCGATATAACAGCTTCACTGCCTTCCCCGTAGGGTTGCCCAACCAAAAGCTTAATGTTGTCTGATGACAATCCTGTCAACCGACTGTCAAAAAAAATGGCACTTCCTTTTGCCTTCATCATTGCCAGAGAGCAGACTTACGGCTAACCGAAAAATTGGAGAAAAACGTGGTGCAACATGTCTGGTAATTCACGCAAACACAACCTTGTCCAGCGCAATTTTCAACTTGGTGTGGATTTATATTTCATAGACGAATTGCTCAAATCGCAGGGGCTGGAAAATGATGAGAGTGCTCGCCGAGTGCTGTTGGACATGACTTACAGTGAGTAGTTGTTTTTCGCATTTTCATTGGCCCTGCCAATCTACCAGCCAACTGCCCCCACACAGGTCTGGCCAGGGAGAAGCTGAACGAGCGTCACCAATATGCGCGCCTCGACGGCAGGACCGAATTGCGTATGCGTTTGCAGGATCCGGGTTCCAATGAGCAGCCCACCGAAAAGAAGAAGCCGAAAATGGCCACACAAAAGGTAGATGAGACTCCCAAAAAGAAGGCCAGCAAGAGGCGTGGTTCCCCATCAGCCGCACGAAAGAAGTCCTCAGATGATTGGTTGACGTTGCCAAATTTGTCAACTGATTCTTCAGAGTTAAGCAAGAAAAAGGCAAAGCATCAAGCCAAAGTTCCAACCACTCGCAAACCCAAAACTTCACCAAAGCCAAAAGCTGAAGCTACCACAAAGGCTAAAAGAGCTAGCAAGCCCAAAGCTGCTACCAAAACGGACGAGAAGAAGCCAAAACCAGCTGAAGAGATGGTCAAGAACAATGCACCAGGTCTAAGTATGCCTATTCTAACCGATTTTTTCTCTCCACCACGTCGAATTGAGGTGGATACGCCCAAAGCACCAAAACTTCGTATTCTGGCGGGCAATCGCCATAACCCCATGGTAGCCAATACATTAACCCTACCAAAAATACAGCAAGTGGCTAATATTCCCCAGACATTGCCAATATTGCCGGGAACTTCCAAGTGCTTGGCCAATGTAGCTCGTCGTTTGCCCACCTCCCGGATTAACCAAATTAGTACAAATTTGCCAAGTACTTCGTCCTCTCGAGGTGTACCGCCCACAACTCCGACTGGACCTATGAGTGCAAAGCTAAATGGCAACAAAACCTGTCCACAGCCACGACCAAATGTGGCTTCAGCTCCCAGAATTTTCATTATCTCACCGAATCGCGCGGAGCCAAAGAAACCAGAAACAAAGAAACGTTAAACCTTTTGGAAATTTATTGAAAAAATCTTACACAAACTGCATTTATATTGAAATTTGTTCATGGAAAGCAACAATTTGTAATAAATATTAGTTGGAAACTATGAACCAATCATATTTGATAAGGTTTTGTACACTTTTTCTGATATACATATATATAGCTTACTATTTTTATGAACTTTTGTGGGGATTATCAAAGGGAGATTAAATACGATTTTCGTTTGAGGTTTTTCCTCATAAAATAGGTTAAGGGAGATTAAATACGATGAAAGGAAACTTTTCGTTTAAGGTTTTTCCTCATAAAATAGGTTTTTTTCAGCCGATTGTTGCCATGTCTGCTATATGCCATACCTATCCGACTTAGATCCAACTTTGTAGCATAGTGAGAATGCTTCAAAAATAGACTAATGCCAAGTTTGAAGATGTTTTATTCAAAAACAAACAATTTTTCTTACTTAAACTAGTTTTTAGACCCATACTTCATATGGCAGCTATACTATATAGTTGTCCGACTTAGATCAATATATACAGAACTATATTTAAGCACTAAAAACTTGTAAATACAGAGTCCTAAAGCGCTGCAGATAAAAAAAATAAGTTTTTCTTACTAAAACTAGTTTTTTTACCGTTTGTTCCCATGGCAGCTATATGCTATAGTCAACCGATTTTGCTCAAACTTTATAGAATTGTTAAAAAGCATCAAAAATAGACAAGTGACAAATTTCAAGAGGTTTCCTTGAAAAACCAAAAAGTTTTCTTACTAAAATTAGTTATCTGACCTGTTTTTTATATGGCAGCTATGCTATATAGTAGTCCGATATTGATCAAACTTTACAGAATTATGTTTAAGCACTAAAAACTTATAAATACGAAGTTTTAAGGCGCTGCAGATAAAAATAATAAGTTTTTCTGACTAAAACTAGTTTTACAACCTATTGCTTGTATGGCAGCTATATGCCATAGTCAACCGATTTTGCTCAAACCTTACAGAACAGTTTAAAAGCTTCAAAAATAGTCCAGTGCCAAGTTTGAAGCGGATTCCTTTAAAAACAAAAATAATGTTCCTACTTTAACTAGTTTTTTGACCCATCCTTTCTAAGGCAGCTATACAGAACTATAATAAAGCACTTAAAAGCTGTAAATACATAATTGGAAAACGCTGCCAATCAAAACAATGCGTTTTTCTCACTTAAACTTGTTTTTTGACCCATCACTTGTATGACAGCTATATGCTATAGTCAACTGATTTTGCTCAAACTTTGTAGAGCCCTGAGAAATTTCTAAAAATAGACAATTGCCAAGTTGGAAGACCTTCCTTAAAAAAAACCAAAAATTGCTTACTAAAACTAGTTTTCTGACCCATCTTTTCAATGGCAGCTATACTATATAGCTGTCTTACAATGATCAAATTTGAAAGAACTCTGAAAAAGCCAAGAAAACTTAACTTTGAAGACCTTGCCATTGAAAACAACAAAGTTTTTCATACTAAAACTGGTTTTTTTTTTACTCATAAAGCAAAAGTTCTGAGCACTCTTCAAGCAAATGATAACTCTAGAGTTTCTTCTCCGGAAACTGTTCACTGTTAAAGATAGACTTCTAACGCAAGCGGTTTTAATTTTTGTTTTTCTCCCCCCCTCTCCTACTGTCCCTCTCCACTCCGTTGCTCGCGCATTGCCAATTGCAATGTTGCACGTACAATTTAAAAACGGAAGCGCACGGAATCGAACATCAAACAACAACAAACAAACAAACAAATTTCAATTCGTTAACGCCCTGTCTGTTATTGTTGTTGTCGGAATGGCCGAAAAAACAACCAAACAAAAAATTAAGAACAACCAAATGTGTGCGAGTCTCCGGAGGGGAAGGCGGGGGGAGGGAGGAGGGAGGAGGACAAGGACAAGCGTTAAGTTTTTTGCATGTTTTCTAAACAACAACATGGAGCGACCCGCTGCTGCACTTTTCCGTCAGTGCAATCTAAACCGTAATCCAATAAAATCGACTGCAGGAATGCCCCCAAAACGTGAACAAAAAAAGATTTGACAGTTCATTGTGCGATGTGAAAAGAGGGGAATGAATTGGATTGGAGCAACAACGAGTCAAGTCAATAGACGCAAAGAATGTCACGACTGGAGTGACGGTGGGAGCGGGCGTTCTGGCGTTCGGGCGTTCCACCATTTCGGCATAGTCCTTGGGAATCTGGGCCTAAAGTGCTGAAAGCCAAAGCGAACAAAAAACATATCTCCACACTTTTTGCAGCGAGTCCGAATTGTTGCGAAATTGCTATTTGCACTCAATAACGTGCGCCCAGCCCGCGACCCCCCGACCCATCCCCCCCCCCCCCCATCTCCGAGATCTATGCGCCAGTGCATGGAGTTGGCAACCAGAACCGTTCTGGCCACAAGCGCTGACCCAACTATATCGGAAACCCGCAAAAAAATCTGCATGTAAAGGCCAAAGAGAGAGAGGGAGAGAGAGAGGGAGAGGGAGAGTTGGCGGGGCTTGGGCGCAGGGAGAAGACAATTGCAGCATGTTGCAGAAACAGAAGCCGGTGCAAGAGCAAAATGAAATTGGGCTTGGATGGTTATCGACTAAGGCGTTGCCCTGGGAACGGCACCAACAAAAAAAACAACAAACAAATATGAACAGTTTTAGAGCTGCACAACATCAGAAGACTTGGCTTATGTCAAATTTTTGAACTTTACACAAATGGCTTGCTGTTGCAAGTGCCTATCGGTTCTAACATCAGCAGACTCTCTTTTCGTATCGATGGTACTTAGTATCAACATTTGGGCACTACCAGGCACAAAGTTTTTTAAGAACACTGATATACTGGAACAAGGGATGCCGGATAAAGTAGCGATATATCGATTTTTCGATATTATTTTTCCACAAATATCATCTCTATCAGCAGACTTTCTTTACGTATCGAGTACAGTCTAAACATTTGAGGAACAAGGTCTTTTCAACCTACTTTGTGTAAGTACACTGATATACTAGAACTAGGGATGCCGGATAAAGTAGCGATATATCGATTTTTCGATATTCTTTTTCCACAAATATCATCTCTATCATCAGCAGACTTTCTTTACGTCTCGAGTACAATCTAAACATTTGAGGAGCAAGGTCTTTTCAACCTACTCTGTGTAAGTACACTGATATACTGGAACTACGAATGTCGAAAATAGTGACTATATATCCATATTTTCATATTTTTGTTCATAAATACGATATATCGAACTAGGGAATATCTTTTAGAGACGATATATGGCATATCGCATATATTTTGGTATGTTTGATTAAACCTTTCGATTACTTTATTTGGAAATATGCTGAACACATCTTCAGGTTTACGAATAGAACTTCATTTGAGATTTGCTAGTTTGGGTATACGAGTTCTTAATATGAAGACTCTTAGGGTGTTTCAAATCATAAATACTTTTCCGAATTTCATTCAAAATTTGAAGATAAATTTATGTTAGGTGAAAACGGACCCATTTGCTTGAAAAAGGGTTCGATTCGAAGCATTACTCTATTCCGTTTTTCTTTCAGAACTTCAGAAAATATCTTAATATATAATATCGATATTATCGATATTCTTTAGACCCAAATATTTATAACTAAATGACTTCAAAATTAACTTAAGCACACGATTATATGGAAAAAATTGCTATATATTTAAGTTATCGAAAAATATCGATATTATCGATATTTTTTAACCCAAATATTTATAGCTAAATGACTTCAAAATTAACTTAAGCACACGATTATATGAAAGAAATTGCTATATATTTAAGTTATCGAAAAATATCGATATTATCGATATGTTTTAGACCTAAATATTTACATTTAAATGACTTCCAAATTAACTTAAGCACACGATTACATAAAAGTAATTGCCATTAATTTGAATTATCGAAAAATATCGATATTATCGATATTAAACTTCATGAAGTTCTTTTAGTAAGCGGAATATTCAAGGCAAAGTGAATACGTTTTATAAAGCAAGCAGGCTTAGAATCTCATCAGATACTCTCGCCAACTAAGAGAACTTCATGAAGTTTGCTTCACCGTGTAAATCCAGCCTAAGTTGAAGATAAAGAGTAAACTACGGAAACGAACCAAAAACCCTGAAGAGGTAAGCTACCTGAATCGAACCGGTATCTTAAGAACTGTGTGAGCCTACGAACCAAGTCAGTCCTCCTACACAGATTCACTCTGCACTATCCTAGAACAAACTAGCATAGATTATTAAAACTTAACGTTCCAAAAGCTTCTTGACTTGTGGGTAATCTGATATCTGATTGTTATATACCCTAGACACTACCTAGACTCTGGGGTAGCAAAAAGAGCAGCAGAAAAAACCCAACTGAATGAACAAAATTTTGTGCCATAAAGCAACAAAAAAAAAAAAACAAAAGGAAAAAAATCGAGTTGAATGGCTGACAAAGCGCAACAAACGAGGAAAAGGGTTAAGAGTTGGTGCAGCAGCCGTTAACCAGAAGAGGTAAGCAAAGGCCGGAAGGGGTGAGAGGGTGAAGTAGGGGGGGGGGGGGGGGGGGGGGGGGAGGGGAGCTGTGCACTTTGCAATCGAGTCAGAGACTCGTAACCCCCCAAGGCACACACACAAAAGTGAAGGAAAAAACCAGGAAAACCCCAGGATGATGCACATAACAAATGGAACGGACGCTGAAACGCAAAAAAAAAAAGCGGAGTAATGGCAAGGATGTTGGACTACACAGAGAGAGAGCGAGCGACTAAGAGGGGCGGGGGCCTGCTTTCCCAAAAATCATAACTCTAATCAATGCTCCTCCCTTCTCCCTGCCCTCCCACCGTCCTTCAACACATTCGCGCGCTCAGCACGCTTTTGTTTTTCCTACCATTTTCCACATTTCACGCATTTTAAATGCACGCGACAAGCGCAGCAGCAGCCTTGCACAGCGAGCGGGCCCCGGGGAAAGGGAACCACCACAAGGATGTGTCCCGTTGTTGCACCCAATCGTCCGATCCGCTACGATCCGGTGCATTCCAACGAAGCGGACATTGTAAAGCCGCAGGCGCGAGCTGCTTTCGCCGAAAATGTTGCTGGGCCAAAAGAGGATCGCGTGCGCGTCACAGCGGGCGACAAACACATGCTGGGTTGTGCGAGAGAGGGAGATGGACAGACGGCGGCTTCTGTGCACGCGTAACGCGGCATAAAGGTGCCTCCTGCCGCTGACTTTTGCCAGTTCCGTTCTGGTCGAGGACATGGCCCAGCAAGTGGTCCTGCCTCGTCCTCTCATTAGCATTGCAAAATCCACGCCCAAGGACATCAACAGCAACGGGTGGCAGCGGTACAGTCCGTGGGCGTGGACCATCAGACGGATGGCACACGCGCTGACAATAAAGGCAGCGCCACCTAGCGGAGATCAAATGTATGGACAGGCTTGTCTCAAAAACGAAGACTGAAATGTGACTTAAAACCGAACCTCAAAATGAGCCGCACTTTTCCCCAAGTTTTCCTACTTGTTTGGAATAGTTGCGTGGATTTTGAACAACTGACGACTTCTTTATGATTGAATAGGACTCTTCAAATCATTTGTGTACACTCTTTTTGCAGTTAAGTGTGTTGCAGTCTGGCTCTAAGTGTGTATGAGTGCTTCCCTACCACATTTATAAAATCAGTTTGAGCTGGCTTTTCCCCAAAACTAACACTTTCAGCTTCGTCTATGTCACTCATGAAGCTTCACGCAAACAAAAACAACACAAGAGAAGCAAAAACATGGCTACCGTGCAAAGAGTGAGCGTTTAAGACTAATTTGTACCTGTCTTTTTTTTGAGCAGACAGTATAGAAATTTTTTTTTTTTTTGCCAAAGGCTGTAAACATGCAGCATTAACTTTTTTTAACATTAAAAATGAGTTTAAGTAGTTGATTCAATAGAAAACTTCATACCTTAAACAAATTCTTGTAATATATGAAATGAAACCCACTTAGATATGAAGAAAAGTGTGGTAAAATAACATTCTCCAATGAATCTTAGCCATAAAAGAGAGGGTCTGAGTTGCTGTTGATTGATAAGTTTCGTTGGGTGCTTCGTTTCTGAGTGTTGGCAAACTCTTTTGGTTCTATTTGTATTGATTTTGAGGGATTTGAAAGGATTTTCAGAGATTCTCACATGAAATTGCTTTGCTGTTTCGATATATAAAAAAAAGTGCGCCTTGCCATAAGCCCAGCTTATCTGTTGAGTCTTTAATTGCGCCGACGCCTGCTCCACTTCTTCTAGCTGCCATTTAACCACCCATCCCCCCTCCCCCCCCCACACTCCTACCCCTCCTGCCACACATTCAAAAACCATTTCTAACGCCAACAGAACAAAAAAAAAAGGGTCGAGCGGAAGTTGAAAAGGATATTAACACATGTTGCCAGCGAGCGAAGTTAATTGATTTGGTGACCCCGACGAAAATGAGCTAGACATTGCCCTGCGGCTCGCTTGTGGGAGGGCGGGGGGGGGGCGTGGCAATGACCAGCGGCCATAAAAGTACCGCACATGTGTGGGCACACTCACACACAAGTCTCGAAGGGTTGCAACAGATAGAAGCAACAGCAACAACAAAAGGAATTATATATTGTATATGACATGGCGTCTGGCGAATCCTTGGCCCAGAACAGCGCAACAACAACAAAAAAAAAATACATAAAAACTCAATTAGACTCGTTACACGCCCAATTATGTAATATGGTATAAAGCTGAGGTCTCGCCGGGGCAATGCCAACCTGGTCAGAGTTTTCTATTCCCAAACCGAGCCCCCGCCCCCCCCCCCACATAACCACCACAGCCCCCACCCACTTTTGTCACTCTCCTCGGTTCATGGTCCAGTTGAGCAGCAGAATGCCAACTCGTAAATCGTCAAGCGCCTCCACTTCACTTCACTTCACTTCCCCATCCCCATGCCCGTTCCCCTTACCCAAATCCCTGACTAGGTGAATCTGCTCCTGGCTTCTGTTGCTGGCATTCATTGTTTTGCTTTGGTTCGTTCGCTTTTTATGAGCTCCACCCCTCGCACTCCCTCGCATCCAATCCCAGCCAGCATATAACGGTACTCAACTAAATTGCCAAAGCGTTGAACATTTTTCACCCGATGTGGGCCAATAAATATAACGAAACTACCAAAGTAACTAAACAACAGGACACGACTCTGGACGGGTCGGGACGGGACGGGACGGGACGGGACTGGACATTCCATGGTCCATGGCAAAGGACATGGCAGAGAAAAAAAAAGAAGCCAATACGAGTGATGGAACCAGGCGAGAAACAATATTCAGGCACTTCTTCTAACACAACGAATGGGGTATACTCTGGTTTGGGAGCTGAAGAGCGGGGAGATAAAAGAGGCAGTGAGCAAAAGATACCACAGGAGCAGGACACTAAAGTGTCAAGTGCAAAGAGTCACTGCACAAAAGTCAACAATCCAACATCATCTAAGTAGAACCACTGAACAGCAGTCGCTAAGCAGATACTCTAAAGTGTAAGAAATGAGAGATGATGAACGAAAGTCACTAATCAAAAGTCACTGAGCAAGAGTCACTGAGCAGGAGACACAGAAGTGTACAAAATAAGAGTCACTGAACAAGAATCACTGCACAAGAGTCACTAAAGATGAAGAATAGATCAAAAATCACTGAGCAGTAGACGCCAAACTTTAATAAGCCAATGTCACTAAAAAAGAGTCTTCGAGAAGAATATGATCAGCTGTGGTGAGCAAGAGTCATTCAACAAAAGTGACTGAAGACTAACCACCAAACAAGAGTCACTGAGCAGAAGATACTTAATTGTTCCAAATTAGAGACATAGAACATGAGTCACTGAACACAAGTCAGCCAAGAAGAATCACTGAACAACAGTCACTCAGCAAAATATACTAAAGTGTTAGAAAGCGGAGTCACTGGGCAAAAGTCACTGAGCAAGAGTCACTAAGCAAGTGTAACTGAGCAGGAGACACTTAAGTGTAAAAAAATCATAGTCTCTGGACAAGAGTCACTGTATAAAAGCCACTGAGCAAGAGTCAATGAGCAGGATGCACTTAAGTGTACAAAATCAGAGTCTCTGGACATGAGTCACGGTACAAGAGTCACAGAGCAAGAGACAATGAGCAGGAGACTCGAAAGTGTACAAAATTAGAATGTCTGACCAAGAGTCACTGAGCAAAAGTCACTGAGCAAAAGTCACTGAGCATGAGTCACTAAGCAGGAGTCAGTGTGCAAGAGTCACTGAACACAAGTCACCGAAGAAGCACCACTGCACAGGAGCAGGAGACACTAAACAGTACAACATTACAATCTTAGGACAAGAGTCACTGTACAAGAGCCACTGAGTCACTGATGCACTAAAGTGTAAGAAATAAGAGTCACTGGACAAAAGTCACCACACAAAAGACGCTGTACAAAAGTCACTGAAGAAGAACGACAGAACAAGAGTCAGTAAGCAGGAGACTCTAAAGTGTACAAAGTTAAAGTTTCTGAACAAGAGTCACTGAGCAAGAGTCACTGAACAAGAATCACTGAGCAGAAGACACTGGACAAGAGTCACTGAACAACAATCACTGGACAAGAGTCACTAAGCAAGAGACACTGAGCAAGTGTCTAACCTTTCGGAAGCTAAAACATACGAAAGTTGAGGTTTCCATACGATTCTTGGAAACTGCAGTAAGCAGAGCTGTTCTACATAAATCAGAGAATCTTTCGATCACATTTCCTTACATTACGCTTCCGAAGAACCGAATTTCCGATGTGGCTTTTATGGGCAGAAGGGTAAGTTCAGGGGCCTTACTCCAAGAAATAGTATTGAAATAGTTTGAAGTGTTCCTCTCATACGGTTTATACAACAATCTTGCAATGAGAACTCAACAATCTTAAGCGAAGTACTTGGAATGAGAAGTTCTTTTATTAGTTAGACAAGAAAGTGAGTGAAGGCAGGAAGTGCATACACTTTATGCTTTCCAAGTCTAAGAAGAAAACTGTCTAAAGTCCAGAAAGCAGCAAGATCAACTCTTTCTTCTTGGCAGAGTATGCGCCCAGGCAAAGTCCAAGCCAGCAAACATTATTTCCCCCCCCCCCCCCTTTCATTTTTTTGTTGTTTTTGTTGTATTTGGAGTCTCTCTTTCGGTTGCTGGTTTCGTTCCGAGTTGCCACACTCCCCAACCCAATCCGGGCTCCACATCATCCACAGCCGCGCCCACACACATTCGGTTAGCCATTTTTTAGTGCGGGCGGCTTGGACTAGGAGTGGTTGGGGAGGGGGGGGGGGGGGGGGGATTGGGACTTTTTGTTTGTTGTTGTTGTTGTCCTTTTTTCTTGCCAATCCGTGTTTTTTTTTTGTGTTTTTTTTTTTGGGCCTGTTACACGTCGGTCGGTTGGTCTCCACTTTTATGGCCACAGGCGGTATTTATATGCAGGCGCAGTGACGCCCTCAACTATGTAAGTCCCCTCCAATGCATCACCCCCCCACCCCCACCCCTTTATCCCTTATCCCTTATCCCTTATGCTGTGCTGCTGCAGTCAGCGCCACTCTCGAGTTATGTTGGCAATTGAAAGTGGCAACTGTGTCAAGTGTTGCCCACTTGTCGTACATGGCTAGCTGCTGCTGCAGCAGCGACTGGTTCCAGGTCCCAGGTCCGGTTTAAAAACGGAATTTTTTATTTCCCTCCCCCGCCCCGCCACAGTAGCCGGGTAAGCAGTGCGGAGGTGGGGGCGCTTTTTTGTGACGCTTTGCTCTATTTTGTTGCCGAACTTTTCCTCTTGGATATGGAAGTGATTTCAATTTATGAACATGCCGCTGTCCACACACCCCACCCCACCCCCTACCCACCACCACTTGGCATTTACATTCATCCATCAGAGAGAAACGACTCCTGCCTGGAGTCGTCGTCAGCATCATCCTCGTCCTCGTCGTCCTCGTCCTCCTCGTCGTCGTCGTCTGTCTGGTCTGCTGGACATGGACATGGGACATGCGTTTTGGTCTGCTTTTTAAAACGAATTTAAATTTTTCTATAATTGGTTCTAGGGGAAATTGCAGTTCTGAGTTCAACTTCCGTAACTTAATGAATTACCAAAAGTGTTTTACTTGCCCGTTGAATAAATATGCAGGAATACAGGCGGCTCTGTGTGTGTGAGTGTGTGTGAGTGTGTGATTGCCTGGGTCCTTAGAGTGTGGCGGGCGAAGAAGTTAAAAAGTTCATTCCGTATGGGTAAATGAATGGATTGCCCCGGAATGGCAAATTGTTTACAATAATCATAATTTGACAGAAACTGGACAACAGTTATTAGTGTATATAATGAACTGCTTCGAGAGCTATTTATCTTGGCGCCAGCCGCACACAAGTGGCTGGCTTCGAAGCTCATCATTGTTGAACACAATTTTGCAATAAAAAAGTGAACAAACATAAAGGAATTTTTTGAATAAAATTCAGTTTACTGCAAGCCTTCTTCAATAAGTCGTTTCTTGTTTAAGTTATAAACCAAAATGCACATGTTTGACAGTAACCTGGGACGCGAAAACGGTCGAGCTGCCAAAAACAATGTAAACAAGGCCAAGCCCGACTTTTACTTACACTGTACCCAGGAAATTATAAGCTCAGCCTAAATTTTGAAGCTGCAGCAGCAAACAGTGTTTGGAACATAACTCTACAACCGTTAATACGATCTTCCACATTGCTTTGGCGGTTCGATAAGTAGTACTGATTACTAACTATGTCTAGAAGGTATAAACCATCTATCTTTCAAACTGTGGCAGATATGATGTTTCTGTCCTTCTGCCTGTCTGTCTGTTTCTACGCGAACTAATCTCTCAGTTTTAAAGCCATCGAGCTGAAATTTTGCCCACAGTCTTATTTTTGCTGCACACTACTAATATGTTGGAACCTACCGAATCGGCTGACTATATCTCATAGCTCCCATAGGAACAATCAGTCGGAAAACTAGTTTTAGTATGAAAAACTTTTTTCTTTTCAATGGAAACGTTTCCAAACTTTGTAAGCGTAGGTTTTCTATGTTATTTTTATAATTCTACCAAGTTTTACTACTATATGGTATAGCTGCCATACAAAAGATAGGTCTGAAAAATAGTTTTAGTTGGAAAAACTTTTTTGTTTTTAATGTTAAGTGCTTGAAATTTGGTATATATTGATTTTATATGCCTTAGCCAAGTTCTACAAAGTTTTGTCCAAATCGGTGGATCATGGCATATAGCTCCCATACGATCAGAGGGTGGGAAAAAGGGTCTTGGTGAGAAATTTTGGTATTTTGTTAAGGTCAGCGCTGCTGAATTCAGCTGTTGTGAGGGTTATATGATTTTACAGCTATTTGCAAAACTTGGTCCATATCGGTTGACTATATTTTAAGGCTGCCATAGGAACGATCGGTCGAAAAACAAGTTCTAGTGAGAAAAACTTTTTTGTTTTTAATGCAAACGTTTCCAAACTCTGTATTTATTAGTTTTCAATACTTTTTCATGATTCTGCCAAGTTTGGTCGAAATCGGACATCTATATAGCATAGCTGCCATGGAAAAGTAAGGTTAGAAAAGTAGTCTTAGTGAGAAAAACTTTTTTGTTTTCAATGTGAACCTCTTGAAAATTGGCATCTATTAATTTTATAAGCTTTCATACAATTTTTTAAAGATTTGTCAAAATCGGATGACTATGGGTTATAGCTGCCATATGAACGATCGGTCGTAAAACTAGTTTTAGTGAGAAAAACTTTTCTGTTTTCAAAGAAAACGCCTCCAAATTTTGTTTTTCTTAGTTTGCTGTGGTTTTTTATGATTCCACTAATTTTGGTCGACATCGGACATCTATATAGCATAGCTGTCATACAAAAGTAGAGTCAGAAAAGTAGTCTCAGTGAGAAAAACTTTTTTGTTTTCAATGTAAACCTCTGGAAAATTGGCATCTATTAATTTTATAAGCTTTCACACATTTCTTTAGAGTTTTGTCAAAATCGGATGACTATGGGTTATAGCTGCCATATGAATGATCGGTCGAAAAACTAGTTCTAGAGTCTAAATGTGTCCAAAGTGTGTGCACAAAATCTGAATACCACAGAAATCATTATTTTTTGTGAGGTGTCCTTATGAACCGCTGAACCGTACCGAAACGGCGAACCATATAATGAACCGTACTGGAGGTACAGCAACTGAGTGAACCACTGAACCGAACCTAAATCGGCGAAGCATATTATGAACCGTACTGGAGGTACAGTAACTGAGTGAACCACTGAACCGAACCCAAAAAGACGAACCATGTAATGAACCGTACTGGAGGTACAGTAACTGAGTGAACCGCTGAACCGAACCCAAAACGACGAACCATATAATGAACCGTACTGTGTGAACCGCTGAACCGAAACAGTGCTTAAACTGCTAGGAGAGCTTCCCTTGAAGAAAGAACTTAAAGCCTCCACCAACTGGAGCCACATTGAAATGGAGTACCAACTATTTTCCCTCTGTAAACTTAACTAATTGCATTTCGATTTAATTGAATTCATCAACACAAATACTTAGCCGCCACGCCCCCCCCTTCAGTAGTCTCAATCTCCTCAATCCCCAAAATAGTTTTGTAGACGCCAAAAAAGGCGTTAATTAAATTTTTAACATGGTTAATCCTCAGCGACTGTTGCCACTTAAGTTTTTCAATTAACCCGCCAAACGCCCGGGCAACTCAACCACCCCCGTGTGACTGAGATGGAGGGGGGTACAATTTGGTTGGTTGCTTGGTTTATTTTCATATTCATACAAAATTAAACAGCGCGTGCGACAACATAATCAAACAAGTCACAGATCACCGAAGAGTGGGAGGGTGGGAGAGTGGGAGAGCTGGCGTCGGAGTCGGAGGATGCCTCAAATTACACGGGCGCAACTATCAAACATATGCGGGTGTTCTTGCCAACGTAACACGCGTGCCATCACTTCAATAACTTAGGTGGCAGGGGGAAAGGCACAGGCAGCCAGGCAGGGAGGGCGTTCACTTAAGACAAGTCACGAGCCAAAAGACGCACTTAAGCGTTTTCTAATCTGTGAAGGGGCTGCGCGTTGGCTATAAATATTTATATGGGACGGTGGCGGGGGCGGTTGATGGGGAGCGCCTTCCAAAATATGTGACAACAAACTGAAATTAAGCCGTGCGCATTACTCGATGGAAGGGGGTAGAGAGTTTTGTTAGGGGGGCGGGGTAGGTTTGTCATGTGATTTACTAGGCATTCGAATTCTGTTGATTTTGGGCATTTTAGGGGCGCGCGCTCGCCTCATAAAAGCATCTCAAGAATGTTGTTAACAATAACAAATAGACAGGAGAGGAGAACTCTACAGTTTTGTCTCCTGGCATTAAGTGATTAACCAGACAGTAAAGAGCTGAGCTCGGCGACTATCAATTGATTAGTGGGCTTATTTTGGGAATACTTTCAACAGACACTTGAAGTTTAGATGCTTAAAAGATGGATTTAGTTGGGAAAGTGTTTGAGTGAAGGGGGGGGTGGCAAGGCTAAGGTATCGCCCAGCGATTCTAGGGCGTGAGTTGAAAAAAAGTAGAACGAATAACTTAAGAACGAACGCTGTTGCAAAAAATATTGATTCGTTCTTAAATTTTCAAGAATTTCGCTCTTGAAGTCGAGCTAAATACGTTCTTAGCTTGGTGCTTTTGGGCGAGGGAAGTGTGGTATAGAAACTGAGAGAGGAGAGCAAGCACATTTGAGAGCATAACTTTGAGTCTGCTCTTACAGTTTTGTATTATATGGGAGAGGGGTGTGAGGAAGCTATCGAACGGAGAGCGTAATGGATTTTTGCACTCATGTTGCTTTGGAATTCTCAACCTGTTATGGCATGCAGAGACCTCTGTTCAACTGATAGTTGACACAGAAGGACTGATGCTGCTTTGATGTGTGTAACAATTAGTTGTCCATGAAAAACAAGAAAAAAAGTCGGTCAAGCCCGACTATAACATACTCTGTACCAAGAAAATTTGTCTTTTGATCATAACTCGAAAACCGTTCATCCGATCTTCTTTATTCCTTTGGCGGATCGTTAAGTTATCCTAATAAATAAATATGTTCAGAAGGAACAAGCCATTTATCTTCAAAACTGTGGGAGATATGACGTTTTTTCTAAATTGCGGGGGTGGGAGGGGGCGTGGCCAAAATTGAAAATAAACTTGATCTGCCTGCAGACATAAGAAGCATTATGTCCCATACATGTCAAACCTCTATCTCTTACCAGCTCTGAGATCTGTGCGTTCATACGGACAGACAGACGGACATGGCTATATCGACTCGGCTGTTGATGCTGATCAAGAATATATATACTTTATGAGGTAGGAGATGCTTCCTTCTGGATGTTACATACTTTTGCACAAACTTATAATACTCTATGTACCTACGGTACAGAGTATACAAATTTACAAAAAAAATGGAAAAATCTACTGATTATTACGTCCATTATTAATGCATTACCTCTCGCCTGTATGCATTCAAAAACCCAATACAATCTGCCTTACTTTCTTAAGAAATGGCCAAATTTTCCGCACGGTACATGAGTTTATTGAATTTTGTAATGGAGAAAGTAATGACGTGTCGAAGTTTCTTTCGGGTCCCCATTACTTCTCGATAATTTACGCAGAAATTCTCGAGCCATTACAAATGCGCTGAAAAAAAAAACTCATAGGTAATGCATTACATTGTGGGCTCGTACGTAATGCATTATTTCGCACCGACCACATTCAGCCCAGCGCCACTGGGTTGTTGTTTGGTTGGAATCTGTGAAGCTCTTGATTTAAGAGTAAGCGATCTAACTCTTGAATGTGAGGAGCTCTTGATAATGGGAAGAATATTCTCGGTTTTTGACAATGCAGTTTGGCCTTGACTCAAAATTGAGCAATCGTGAAAACGAGTATGTTTAGCACTTGATCCAAGAACTCTTGTGCTTGATTTGAGACTGATTCGTATTGAAGCACTTGGATCAAGAAATCCGAAATCTAAAATTCATACTTGGATCAAGAATTTCGCTCTTGAATCGAAAATTTTCACTCTTATCGAACTATTGATCTCGAAAATTCTTGATCCAAGTATGAAATTCTCTATTCTCTATTTAATCTCTATTTCTAGAGAATTTCATACTTGGATCGAGAATTTTCACTCTTATCGAACTATTAATCTCGAAAATTCTTGATCCAAGTATGAAATTCTCTATTTTTTCTCTGAGTGTAGACAGTTTCCACTTTCCACATTACAGTTCCTTTTGTGGATTCATGACTTGTCTCAGCATTTGGCACGAAAGGCAACATCGGGCACATCTCAACAACTCAGCTGAGATGCTCCGCCTTTCACTTACAACAGCCTATCCACAGTCTTTTGGCCACACTTGAGCACACAACGGGGACGACAAACCAGCTGGTTGGCCACAGTCCCCCACACACACATCCTACACATCCTTCAACCTAACAACCACCCACACATCCACACACTAGACCTGGCAAATTGCTCTAATTTCACACCTGGCCGAGAATGGAAGGACCCGCACGAGGCTAAACCGTGTAGAAGGAGGAGTAGGTGGATGCAGCCAACTGTAAAAGCGTCACAAAAGTGCCATAAAATGGCGACACCAAATGGCTGCGATTTAATTTCAGAACGCGAGGCGCCAGCTGGTGACAAATGCTAAGGACGATGGCACCTTTGGGACATTTGCGCCTGTTTAGCGCAAGTGAATCAAAAAGTCATTTCAATTCCCGTACCCGGACCCGGTTTGTCCGGTTGCCGTGCGCCGTGTCATGACAAATGTGCCAAGTGGCACGCCCACCGTAACCCTTTCCTGTAGCCAGCCGCTTCCCCCCCCTCCACACTCCTCACTCCTCACTCCTCACCCGCCGCTCTTCACACTTTTGTGCGGCCTTGTCAGTTGGGCGTGCTGAGATGACAGTTTTAGTTTTGTTTTAATGTTCCCCTTTTTAGTTGGCTTTTTATGAGTTTATTACCATCGCCGGGGCCAAGTAAATGAAGCAAATGAAGGGATGCTGGCTTGGTCCTGGCAAATGGTTGCAGTGTCGTCCTCGTCGCGAAAGTGTGTGTGCAGCCGTAACTTGGTGTGTGTGAAATAATATAAATTATTGGTCACTGCAGCTGAGATGGCACAGTGGGTGAAGGGCGGAGATAAATGAGGATTTGATGAAAACCATTCGAGGTGAGTTTCTTTTACATTTGATACAAGCTATTTGTGTCATTTGCCCTACTTAAAGTTCATCCTTTGTCGTTTCGACTACGCTTTGTTGAGAGCTTACCAAGCGAACACTAAAATCAGTGTTCATCCTTTCAACTAGGCAGTGTTAAGGAGGAGCGTAACCAGCGGACACTAAAATCAGTGTTCATCCTTTCGACTAGGCAGTGTTAAGGAGGAGCGTATACAGCGGACACTAAAATCAGTGTTCATCCTTTCGACTAGGCGCTGTTGAGAGCGTTTTAGCTTAAGAGGCTGACGAATAGTTCATCCTTCGTCGTTTCGACTACGCTTTGTTGAGAGCGTACCAAGCGGACACTAAAATCAGTGTTCATCCTTTCAACTAGGCAGTGTTAAGGAGGAGCGTAGCCAGGGGACACTAAAATCAGTGTTCATCCTTTTGAGAGCCAACAAAGTACTTCTTTCGTCGTTTCCACTACGAATATTTGAAATCGAAAAGTTTAAGCCCACTTCTCGTGAACTTAGCTTTTAATACTGATCCTTTTGCTCGTTTTGACATACTATTCTCGATCAATACTTTTGCAAAATCTGTTAGAAAACCCTTAGCATTAGAAATAACTTGATTTGAAGTACTCTAAAATTGGTAAAAATCTAAATTGTCTGACCTGAACTTAGTGGAATCATGAGAAAGCATAGCAAACTAAGAAATACAAAATCTGAAGGCGTTTCCATTGAAAACAAAATAGTTTTTCTTACTAAAACTAGTTTTCCAATCGATTGTTTCTATGGCAGCCCTAAGATATAGTCAAACGATTTGGACCAACTATTGAAAATAGCTTTAAAATCATTTAAAACTCATAACAGCCAAGTTCAGCAGCGCTGACCCTAACAAAAAACCAAAATTTCTCACTTAGACCCTTTTACCCACCCTTCGATCGTATGGAAGCTATATGCTATAGTCCACCGATTTGAACCAAACTTTGTAGAATTAAGAGAAAGCATAAAAAATGCATAAATATCAAATTTAAAGCCATTACCATTAAAAACAAAAAAGTTTTTCTAACTAAAACTATTCTCAGACCTATCTTTTGTATGGCAGCTATAGCAAATAATAGTCCGATTTGTATTAAACCTAAAGAACTTATCAAAAAGCATAGACAACCTTTGATTACAAAGTTTGGCGACGTTTCATTTAAAAACAAAAAAGTTTTTCTAACTAAAACTAGTTTTTCGACCGATTGTTCCTAGGGAAGCTATGAGATATAGTCAACCGATATAAACCAAAATTTGCTAAATAAGTTGAGTGCATGTAAAACAGAAAAATATAAAATTTAAGAATGCTAACACTTAAAACAAACAAAATTTTCTAATTAAGACTATTTCTAAGACCTATCTTTTGTATGGCAGCTATACCATATGGTAGTCCGATTTGTATCAAACTTAAAGGAGTTATAATTAAGCATAAAAAAGCTGTAGATACAAAGTTTGGCGACGTTTCCATTGAAAACAAAAAAGTTTTTCTTACTAAGACTATTTTGCAGACCTATATTTTGTATGGCAGCTATACTAAATACATGTCCGACTTGTATCAAACTTAAAGAAGTTATAAAAAAGCATAATAAAAGTTTGCATACAATGTTTGGAAAAAGTTTTTCTTATTAAAACTAGATTTTCTACCGATTATTCCTAAGGGAGCTATGAGTTATGGTATTCCAATCCGTTCCGCTGCATCATATAAGAAGAAACAAGAAAGACAGTCGGTCAAGCTGGACTATAACATACTCTGTACCAATGAAATTATACGCTCAGCATATATTGTGATGCTGCAGTAGCAGCTGAAAGCAGTGCTGCTGCTGCGCTAAAGCAGCAAATACTCTTTTTATCATAACTTGTAAACCGTTTATCCGATCTTCCCCATTTCTTTGGCGGATGGATAAGTAATATTGATTACAAAATATGTCTAGAAGATACGAACCAGCTATCTTTAAAACTGTGGGAGTTATACCGTTTTTACTAAATTGAAGGGGCGGCAGGGGGCGTGGCCAAAATTGAAAATATACTTAATCTGCCAGCAGACATAAGAAGCATGGGTATCATACATGTCAAACCTCTATCTCTTACCATTTTGGAGATCTGTGCGTTTATATGGACGGGCATGGCCATATTGACTCGGCTGTTGATGCTGATCAAGAATATATATAATATTAAAGTTATGGGGTCAGAGATGCTTCCTTCTGGCTGTTACATACTTTTGCACAAACATATAGTACTCTATGTACCTACGGTACGGAACAGTAGGGTACGGTACAGAGTTAAAAACTTCTTAGGAACAGAACTCGAGTATGTAGTTGCATTCAAAATGGTATATCTTTTTCCAAAAAAATCGTAAAATTGTTGCAGATAGTTCTTTTTGAAGCTAAGATGTAGAACAACATGTTTAACTCAAACAGAGTCAAATCAGTTATCAAAACCTGCCCAAGAAGTCACCAAACAGGCCTATTGAACCATCTGAAACTCAAACTAAGCTAACCTAAAGAAGCTAACCTCTTCTTAAAATCTTCATTCTCCCGCACTGAAAACCTAAATGTGCTCAATTCACTTCATGATGCTGCACTTTCGCACCACTGTCTGTCTATACCCCATTTCCAGTTCCCCCTCAATTTCTTCATTTGACACTTTTCAGCCTCCTTTTGGCTGAATGCACATGTGTTTGGGTCTCCGGGCTTTTTGTATTGTTTAATTAATTATGTAAACATAACTTTTGTCGAACCCTTTTCAACCCTTTCCCCCCTCCCCCCCCCCCTGTTCTACCTAAGCTCACATTTTTTTTTTTTTTGTTGTTTTGCGGTGCCTTTATTTCATTTCGGTCTCCTCGTCGCGCATTTATGGAAATTAATTTGCAACTGAAACCGACAAATGGAAATGGAAATGGAAAGCAGCTATTGATAAATTAAGAGATTAACGCCCAAGTGAGTGAAAATGCAAACGTGTTTAGCATCAAACGGGCGTGTCGAATGTTTGTGTGAGTTGTCCTTTTTTTTTTTTTTAGTTTGGTGGTGGTGGGGTGGGGTATGGCAGGATGGCAAGGGGTTACCAAAATCCAATTTCCCGCGAAACGAACGCACGACAAGTTATCCTCCTTCTTCTAGCTGGCCGCAAGACACACAGTTTTATGAGGCGATCATAAAAACGACAACCGCGAGGACGATATTTGTATAATATTGCGACTGGCATAAAAGGGATGCTCGCAGCAAAAGCCGAAGGACATTTACATATTGCAGGGAAACGGCCGAGTTAAACCCAAAGACAACAAAAAGGGAAATTCATTAGAAAAATTGTCATTAAAAGTCGTTTGCGGAAACCCGCTCGAATCGGTGCGTAACTTTATATAATGGCTTGGGATTCTGTTGAAGCGGGCACAGCGGGTGAAATGGTGAAATGGTGAAATGGTGAAATGGTTTCGCTGCTCTCGTTCCTCAATTGCATCATAAACAGGCACACAAAGCGCTTCCAGCGAAGAATCCTTTTGGGCCAAAGGCTGACCTTGCCGCCGCCGCCGCCGCACCGTTTCCACCAATTCCTCAAGGCAAGCCAGCGTCCATTAGCTGCTGCCGGGATGTGTGCTGTCATCCGGTTGGCATGATTATGCAATATGTTGCATGATTTATGCCTCTTGCCGAATCGGCACCCTTTTTTTTTTCATTCCGCGCGACAAATATTAACTTCAATCATACAAAAAAAAAAAAATAAAGTAAAGAAGGAAAAAACAAAAAGATAGAATTGTTAAAAATAAAGGGTTGCAATTTAACCCCCTCCCCCCCTCCACAACCCTTAATGCCAGCATTGCAGCCACCTTTTCAATTGCATTGTCATGTTCACAAGTTGTACAACAATCTCACACAGGGTGTTGCCGCTCGCCAGTAATGAAAAATTAAGCATTATAATGAAATCTACAATTTACAATATCAGCCAAACGAACAATGGGCAGCGGGGCGGGGAGTGAGCCACCGTTGAGGCATTACTAACAAGATGACAACAATATTTTGAACCGTTTTTCCCCTTGATGAGTCTAACCGGTGGTTAAATGCTACCTAATTGAGGGTTAACTAGAGAACATTAAACTGATACTAAGTGTGCAGAGAGTGGGATGGTGGTGGTATCATTCTTTAAGAGCTGAACCTGATTTGGCACTGAAAAGAGTGCAAATATGGGACATTTTCACTTGTTTCGGCAGAAAATTACTGAGAACCTTTTCTTTGTTGAGGGAATTGGTAGCGGATGGTCAGCTAGAGACCCCAAATCTGGTGGCTGGGCTGTGAAAGAAGTGATAGAAAGTTAAAAAGTTGCACATATTTTAACACAAACTTACTCAGAACCATGATACAACAAGAGAGGTAAGGTGGCATCAGTGTGAGTTCTCTGCAAAAGTACCTTCACGTTCAGTGCAGCGCGTACTTTTGTAGCGTAAGCTTGTGGCAAATGTACGCATCCCACTGACACCGCCCCACCTGTATTGCTGCATCGTGATCACACCCATCACGCCTTACCTGTCTGGTTGCATCATGGAACCCGCTTTACCTGTATTGTATTGTATCATCATGGTACAACTGGGCAGATTCATGAAACTTTGGCAAACTTCTGTTAAGACTTGATGCAAGTTTTCTTCCCTTTTTATCCCCAACGTAGGTACACAGCGTATATTTAGTTTGTTTGGCAGCCAGCAGAAAGCAACTCCGACCCCATTAAGTATATATATTCGTAATCAGCATCAACAGACGAGTCGATATAGCCATGCCTGTCCATATGAACGCACAGATCTCCAAAATGGTAAGAGATAGAGGTTTGACATGTATCAGACATTTGCTTCTTATGTCTGCAGGCAGCTCAAAGTCATTTTCAATTTTGGCCACGCCCCCTACCGCCCGCGCAATTTAGAAAAAACCTTATATCTCCCACAGTTTTAAAGATAGATGATTAATACCTTCTAGTCATCTTAAGTAATCTGGATAACTTATCGATCCGCCAAAGCAATGTTGAAGATCGGATGAACGGTTCTTGAGTTATGATCAAAAGACTGTTCGCTGCTATAGCGCTGCTTTCAGCAGCATCAAAATTTATGCTGAGCGTATAATTTCATTGGTACAGAGTATGTTATAGTCGGGCTTGATCGACTTTCTTTCTTGTTTTATTGAGTTAATCTGATTCTTGGTTCAAAGGGTCTCTAAAGTCGATGGAACTGGTTTAAGTGTAGCAGTTTTTGTTACTTTTATGGAAAAGATACACATATTTTAGCACATCCTTACCCAGAAGATTTTGTATACCCTTGCAGAGGGTATGTTGAAATGGTTCAAATGTTTGCAACGCATAGAAGAAAACATTTTCGACCACATAAAGTAGATATATTCTTGATCAGCAGGACGAGCAGAGTCGTTATAGCCATGTCCGTCTGTTTCTATGCCATCTCCTCCATCAGTTTTAAAGCCATCTTGACCAAACTTGACACGAAGTCTTCTGGTACAAATACGCTGCACATTTGATGGAACCGACCGAATCGGCTGACTATAACATATAGCCGCCATAGCAACATTCAGTCGAAAAACTAGTTCTAGTGAGAAAAACTTTTTTATTTGTTATGCAAACGTCTCCAAACTCCGTATTTACTAGTTTTTAATCTTACTCCATGATTCTGCCAATGTTGGTCGAAATCGGACATCTATATAGTATAGCTGCCATAGAAAAGTAAGCTTAAAAAACTATCTTAGTGAAAAAAACTTTTTTGTTTTCAGTGTAAACCTCTTTAAAATTGGCATATATTTATTTTATAAGCTTTCACACAATTCCACAAAGTTTTGTCAAAATCAAATGACTATAGGTTATAGCTGCCATATGAATAATCGGTCGAAAAACTAGTTTTAGTGAGAAAAACTTTTTTGTTTTCAATGGAAACGTTTCCAAACTTTGTATTTCTTAGTTTGCTATGCTTTTCCATGATTCCACTTAGTTTGGTAGAAATCGGACCTCTATATGGTATAGCTGTCCTACAAAAGTAGAGTCAGAAAGGTAGTTTTAGTGAGAAAAACTTTTTTGTTTTTAATGGTAGCATGCTGCAATTTTGTATTTGTTTGTTTCTCATGCTTTCACATGATTTTACAAATTTTTGGCCAAATCGGATGACTATATCATATAGCTCCCATACGAACAAACGGTCGGAAAATGGGAAAAAAGAGTATTTTTGTGGAAAATATATAAGCGAGCACTTGCAAGGGTATAAAAACTAAGTTAGCTTAGCTTTCTTGGTGTTGAGTTCATTTGATCCATTGCTTGCTGAAAGCGGTTTACTTGAGTCAATAAATCTGCTTTAAATGAGCAAATTTGGGTTAGTTTCTTAGAAAAGTTGCACATATTTTATACATTATAAGTTCATTTCACTCTGATACCAGCTTCTGATGAACCAGAGACCTCAAATCTAGCAACAAGTTCGTCGAAAAGGTACAAAAAAAAAGGTTAAAAAGTTTCTCACATTTTAGCACAAACTAACTCAAAACAGATTTCCATTATTCTGAACAACTTCCCAGTCCATCTGCTGGTTATCCTTACCAAAAAAAAAAGAAGGAGAAAAACAAAACACAACACAACAGCACACACACACACACACACACACATTGATCCCATTAAAACTGTCGCATCAATCTGAAAAGTGTGAAACGATGGATATTTCAAGCGTGCTTACCTGGACATGGATTACCCATTCAGTTTTGGATAGCCGTTGGCTGTCAGGGCTAAGACCTTGTCCTCGCACTTTGTCCTTGCCATATGCCCATATGCATGCATTGTCCCCCGGCTAATGCTCTTTGACTCCGGGCTTAGAGAGGAGCTCGGGAAATCATCATCGCAAGACAAATAATAAGTGCAAAATCCAATGGGAATGAAGGGAATGCGAAAATTGAATTTGCCAGGAGCAGGGCAGGACGCGCGCGTAATTGTACAGGATATGCGGCTAAGGACGAAGGATGATTCAATTTATGTAAGACAGCCGTGATGACGGTTCGCCTTCATTCATATTTCTGGCAGCCGGAAGGACACTTTGACTTTGCCCGATTTTCGCCCGGCCCGGCTTCTGTGGTGGGTAATCATTTATCAAATTCAAATTAAAGCTCAATGCAAAAGGTCCTGTCATTAACAATGCGTCCTGACAAGTGAACCGGCCAGCACCAACGCCGCACCCCTGCGGCCTGCGCCCCATTGAGTGACATATGTATGCGCTTTGCGCGTTTCCAAGGGGTTCGTTTCGCTGCTTTTTTTCTGTTGTTGTACAATAATGAGTGCAACGCGTTTTTGTTCGCATATCTCGAGCACCCACTGTATTGTGCATTGTTGTTGTTGTTGTTGTTGATGTTTTGGGTACTTTCCCTTTTTTAATATTTGCGGTTGTCGGCGTTCCTGCGAATTCAAGCATCAAAACCATCAACTTGAGTTCAATTAAAATCCACATCAAACAATGAGCGGGCACGTAGAAACTACTTCAATCCAACAACATCCTGGGAAGGAGGGGGGTGGCTGAGTGGATGATTCCCGGGTTTCGTGTAGCTCGTGCCTTGGCTTAAATCGAGCCAAAAGAAAGCCAAACACGTGTCCGCGCGGGGCAAACTTGTTGCCCTCGGTCCTTGCCCAACCGTTCGCCCGCCCTTCCACCTTCCACCTTCCACTTTGTTCACGTTTTCATCATCTTGGATGCATGTGACGCGCTTCGCACGCGATGCCCGAAAAGTGTTGGGCTCTTAAGTTCAAAATCATGTCCTCTATCAAATGTCCTTTCAAAAAGCTTTGCGTGCTGATTAACCCAATAAGGCGGACGGGTGGGTGGGTGAGTGTGTGTGAGTGCATGTATGCGGTTGTAATGCTCTGGGTTTGGCTGCCTGAGTGTGTGTGTGTGTGTGGTTAAGGACTAAGCCTCAAGAAGTAAAAGTAGACATAACCCCTTGGGAAATATTAACTTGGTTTAATCAGCATTTTGAGGCAGTTTTTTTTTACGGTTTTTAACAGCTTTTCAAACTCGATTTAAGTGGCAGAAATTTTCTTGGTTTTTCCTTGGATGCCCAACTCCTGAAGTCGATCCTTAAGGTGTTAGTTTGTAATCTATCTTCAGCAAACTTTGTAGGAAATCTTTTAGTACAACTACGCTGCACATTTATTGGAACTGGCCGGATCGGTTGACTATAGCATATAGCTGTCATAGCAACAATTGGGAAAAACTTTTTTGTTTTCAATGGAAACGTTTCCAAACTTTGTATTTCTTAGGTTGCATTGCTTTTTTATGATTCCTTTAAGTTTGGTCGAAATCGGACATCCATATAGTAGGGTCTGAAAAGTGGTCTTAGTGAGAAAAACTTTTTTGTTCTTAATGCAAACGTCTTCAAACTCCGTATTTAGTAGTTTGCTATGCTTTCTCTTGATTTCACTTAGTTTAGTTCATATCGAACTTCCATATGGTATAGCTGCCATAGAAAAGTAGGGTCTGAAAAGTGGTCTTAGTGAGAAAAACTTTTTTGTTTTTAATGCAAACCTCTTTAAAATTGATATATATTTATTTTATAAGCTTTCACACAAATCCACAAAGTTTTGTTCAAATCGGTGGACTAAATCATATAGCTGCCATAGGAATAATCGGTCGAAAAACTAGTTCTAGTGAGAAAAACTTTTTTGTTTTCAATGCAAACGCCATTAAACTTAGTATTTCCCAGTTCGTCATGCTTTCCCATGATTCCACTAAGTTTGGTGGAAATCGAACATCTATATAGTATAGCTGTCATACAAAAGTAGAGTCAGAAAAGTAGTGTTTGTGAGATAAACTTGTTTGTTTTCAGTGGAAATGTTCTTCAATTTAGTTAGAACTTCGTGCTTTAAGGGTATACAAGCGTCAAGTTAACTTTTCTCTTTTTTTTTCGTTTCTAAAACTATTCTCAAAGAGCTTATCGAGGCGGAGTACTATTATTTTAACATTTGTTGCCCAAATCTGGGGGAACGCCGGTTCAATGGTACTGTGGTTGACGCTAGCATTGAAAGAAGTGAGTTCAAATCCCGCAATCGTTGAACGTTTTTTTTTTTTCAATTGAAAGACAACATTACTCATCATTACTCTCCCGCTCTCGCTCTCTGTTGTGCACAAATGTGGAAGCATGTGTGAGAGAAGAAGTGCGGCCACCTTGTTAAGCTAACTATGTTTGTATGTATGCCTTGGTGTAAGCTGCCAAAGCGAAGATCAATAAACACCGGCTGCTGCTCAAGTCACTCGCAATGTTGTCAACAGTCATGGCCGCCGTGCAAGAGTAGAACAACAAATTGTATATACACATGTTGCTAAGGTGTGTATCCAGCATTGTAAACAAAGCCTCAGTCGGCCACTCTTGTGCTCGCCCGCTCTCTTGCTCTCTTGTTCTTTGCCATGAGCTTTCTCAAGTGTGTATCTCGCGTGTGTATTCTGTAAACAGCATCAGTCGATCGCTTACGTGCTTTCCCACCGCATCGTGAATCGCAACAATTCTTTGTTTTTTCTTTGATATTAGTCAAGTGGCGCTTAAGCTCTGCCACATAAAGTCAGTATAAACTGCATATAAAGTAAAGACAAATAGTGAAATGTTCTAAGTAAGACTAAGCTAATAAAATCTAAAAATTCTTAATGAAAGTGTTTAATCGGTTTACGTAACACCTGAAGTAAAGATGATCAAGGGGTAAACGTTCTAGCTGATTATGGAACCTAAAACCTCTGTCAACATCAAGATGGTTGGCAGAGCAAACTTTGTGTGCTGCTCAAAGCAGTATGAACTTTGCAGGTAAGTCAAAAATGGACAGTAGAAGAGGATTCTGAGTATTTAAAAAGCTCGTATTTCATTATACCCAGGCAAAGGGTAAGATAATTTTGCCCAGAAGTTTGCAACTCATAGAAATATTAATTTCCGACCCCATAAACTATATATATGCTTGATCAGGGTGACGAGCTGAGTCGATTGAGCTTTGTTCTTCCTTCTGTCCGTCTGTCTGTCTGTTTCTACTTAATCTAGTCTCTTAGTTTTTAAGCTATCGAGCGGAAATTTTGCACAGCGTCTTCTTTTTGCCGCACACTACTAATATGTAGGAACCGACCGGATCGCCGCACTATACCTCATAGCTCCCATAGGAACAATCGGTCCGGAAACTAGTTTTAGTGAGAAAAACTTTTTTCTTTTCATTGGAAACTTCGCCAAACTTTGTATTCATATGTTTTCTATGCTGTTATATAATTCTGCCAAATATGATGAAAATCTAACAGCTATATCGTATTGCTGCCATACAAAAAATAGGTCAGTAAAACAGTTTTAGTTAGAAAAACTTTTTTGTTTTTTATGTTAGCACGCTTCAATTTTGTAGTTGTTTGATCTACATGCTATTAGCTAATTCTGCAAACTTTTGTACAAATCGGTTGACGATATCCCATAGCTCCCATGGGAACAATTGGACGGAAAACTTGTTTTAGTGAGAAAAACTTTTTTCTTTTTACTGAAAACGCCCTCAAGCTTTGTATTTAAATGTTTTCTATGTTTTTTTTATAATTCTGTAAAATTTGATGAAATTCGGACAACTAAATGGTATAGCTACCATACAAAAAATAGGTCTGAAAAACAGTTTTAGTTAGAAAAACTTTTTTGTTTTTAATGGAAGCATTCTGAAATTTTTTATTTCTTTTTTCACATGTTTTCACCTAGTTCTACAAAGTTTTATCCAAGTCGGTTGACTATATCATATGGCTCCCACAGGAACAATCGGTCGGAGAATGATTCGTTGAGGGAAAAAGCATATTTTAGCAAATATTGAAGACATCACGTGCAAGGGTGTAAAAACTTCGTTTATATAAATGATTCTTCGGCCATCACAGTGTGACCATCATATATATGCAGGTATGTCAAGTCTGGCCACACTGTTTAAAAGCACAAAAAAATGTAATTTTAGGTATTTTTGCTTGGCATTTCCCCATGTTGAAGTCTAAACTAAGCTTTGACATTAAAGAACCTTAAAATTGGTTTCCAGAATTCCAGAAATTATTCAGGTGGCATTAACATTTTACTAACTACTACCCACCCCTCCCCCACCCGACTATATTTTCCACCGATTTCCTAATCTACCTTCCATTTTTTTTTTTTTGTGAACTCGTAATTCGGTGGACCAAAGAGAATTGCAAAATATTCTAAATTGCAATTTGGATTTGTTTTCGTATCCTTTTTTTTTGTTTTGCCCCCCGTTGCACAAAAAACGCAGATCACGTGCTAAGTGAAAGGATTTGAAAACAAAAATGTGTAAAGCTGCTGCCTCCCAAATGGAAACAACACAATTTCAGTTGTAGTATTTGGGCTGATGTTTATTTATTTGATGCGAGACACGCGAGTTTATTTTTATGGTTTTAAAATGATTTTTAACCCTGGCGCACGGGGCACGTCCTGCCGCCGTCTCGCTCGCACTTGCGTCGCTAAACTGTGCTTAACCGGAAACGGATGCAAATTGCATGCGTCACGTGACAGACGGGCGAGCGCATGTCGCGTATTAAGCTTTTAGCGGCGATTCCAGCCTCTGGTTGCAGATTTCTGTTTTTTGCCATAACTTTTATTTGCTCTTCTTGCCAAACACGTTGCCGTTTTAGTATTGATTATGCAGTTTGCTGTTGTTGCAAATCCCGGAGCTCCACCCCCCCCCAAAAAACAGCTGCAAACTCAATAAATCTAAATTGCGCACAAAAATAATTGAATCACTAAACCCGTGCACAGAGCTGGAAAAACAAAAACAACTAACGAAACTTTGCTTTCCCATTTGACTGTTTCGTTATTTTCGTATAAATGTGCACACACTCACACACACCCACACACACCCACGTACATATACATATACATATATATATATATCAAAATGTATTTTACTTTTTGTGGCGCTGCAGATTTTGGGCAGATTTTCCACACGTCGCTGCGCTACTTGATGCCTCCTCCTGATTGGGGCTTATTGCCGCCGCCCGGGAGTTTCGATTCAATTGTTAGCGAATTTTGATGAAAAGGTCAGCGGATGACAGAAGTTGAGTTGAGTTAGCTGGAAAAAGGATTTGAGAGAATGAGAGCTTAGTAGGAATAATTGGGTAATCAATTTTCAATACATTTTAGAGTGGGGGAGGCTGTCATCTAAAATTTGAACTAAGCTCTGAGGTTGCAAGACCCGGAAGCTCTAAGATTTATGGATATAAGGTCTCAGGCTCGAAGATGTGAAGAGCTTAAGTCTGAAGTTGTGAGGCTCTAAGATGTAAGGCCTTAGGTTCCAAGGTCTGAGGCTCTTAGGTCTGAGGTTCTAAGGTCTCAGATTCTACGGACTCAGACTCAAAGGTGTAAATTCTAAGGCTCAAAGTTTCTAACGTTCTAAGCTTCTAAGGCTCCAAGGTTGAAATGTTCTAAGGTTATAAGAACCAAGGTCCAAGGACTGATGTTTTAAGGTCTAAAGTCTAAGGTGCAGGGTCTGAGGCTGTAAGGTCTAAGCTTGTAAGGTCTAAGCTTATAAGGTCTTAGGTTGTTAAGTCTAAAGACCCAAGGTCTCAGATGCTGAGGGTTGAGAATCTAAGATTTAAGGGGTTCAAAGGTCTCAGGTTTTAAGATCTCAGATTAAAAGCTCTCAGGCTCTAAGGTTTAAGGGGTCAGCCTCTAAGGTCTTAGGTTCTAAGGTATCAGGCTCTAAGCTGTCAGGTTCTATAATTTTAAGGTTATAAGCTTCATCGGCTCCAAGGTTAAAATGCTCTAAGGTTATAAGAACCAAGGTCCTAGGTCTGAGGTTTTAAGGTCTAAAGTCTAAGGTCCATGGTCCAAAGCCTTAAGGTCTGAGGCTGTTAGGTCTAAGCTTATAAGGTCATAGGTTGTTAAGACTAAAGATCCAAGATCTCAGGTGCTGAGGTTTGGGGTTCTAAGGTTTAAGGGGTACTGGTTGTAAGGTATCAGGTTGTAAGCTTTCAGGTAGTAAGCTCTCAGGTTGTAAGCTCTCAGTTTGTAAGCTCTCTGATTCTAAGGTTTGAGGGGTTAGACTCAAAGGTCTCAGCTTCTTAGGTCTCAGGCTGTAAGCTCAGAGGTTCTAAGGTCTCAGGGCTCTAAGGTTTCTAAGGTTCTAAGGTTTTGAGCTTTCTGGTTCAAGGTCTTAGGTCTTTGGTTTCGGGCTAAGGCTGTCTTCACACTGTCTTCGATGCCAACAAACTTATGGTTATTCGAGCAGGGTTCTTAAATTTCACACATTTTTTACCCCTCACCTTAATTTCCCAAACCTAGACATAATACTTGCTCAATATCCTTTGAAAATCCTTCTTCATGCGACGAAACCTGGCCGCTCTTTGCTCTTGTAGCTCCGTGGTGGAGGTGGCTACAGTGGTATAAGACCTGGGCAATTGAATCAATGCATCTACGCGATGCAAGGCATGATATCCCCGCGGGCGTCTCTTCTTGCCCCTTCGTTTCGGTGGAGTCTTTCGGTTCAACTGCTTCGCCTTCGGCTTGCGCTTAACTTTTTTGTTGTCTTTGGGATTTTTGGTAAGAGTTTTCTTGCGTTTTCTTGTGGCCGACATGGTATACAAAAATTTTAACCAAATTTTTTATACAATCGAGAAAAATTTCACTTATAATTTTGATTTTGTTTATTCTAGCTGAGTCGGAAGTGAAGTGACACTGGCATATTGAAGGAGAACGACAGTTAATGCAAAGGATAGCAGAAAGCAGAAGAAGGAAAGCATAAATCAACAAAAGGTAAGTGAAATGGATTGTTTATTGAAAAAGTTTATAAACTAAGGCAACTTTCAGTCAGCAAACTATGCATAAACCAAACCTAAAACCGTTTCCGCTTTTTATACTCTGTACCGTAGGTCCAGTAGAGTATTATAAGTTTGTGCAAAAGTATGTAACTGTCAGAAGTAAGCATCTCCGACCCCATAAAGTATATATATTCTTGATCAGCATCTACAGTAAAGTCAATATAGCCATGTCCGTCTGTATGTCCGTATGAACGCACAGATCTCAGAGCTGGTAAGAGATAGAGGTTTGACATGTATGAGACATATGCTACTTATGTCTGCAGAAAGATAAAGTTTATTTTCAATTTTGGCCACGCCCCCTGCCGCCTCCTCAATTCAGTAAAAACGGTATAACTCCCACAGTTTTAAAGATAGATGGTTCGTATTTTCTAGACATATTTTGTAATCGGCACTACTTATCGATGCGCCAAAGAACTGGGGAAGATTGGATGAACGGTTGTAGAGTTATGAACAAAAGAGTGTTTTCTGCTTTAGCGCAGTAGCAGCGCTGCCTTCAGCTGCAACAAAATTTATGCTGTGCGTATATTTTCGTTGGTACAGAGTATATTATAGTCGGGCTTGACTGACTTTCTTTCTTGTTTGGTATCAAAATGATACCAGAAATGCTTAAATTGATATTTTGGGTATTAATTTCAGACGAAAAGGTTTTAGTTAAGGTTTTTGAAAGAGGAAAGTGTTTAAAAATGATATTAGAATGATATATATGAGAAGAAGAAGATGGTTTTAAGAAACTGATACAAGAAAGTATCAAACTGATACAAAACAAGAAAGAAAGTCGGTCAAGCCCGACTATAACATACTCTGTACCAAGAAAATCTGTCTTTTGATCATAACTCGAAAACCGTTCATCCGATCTTCTTCATTCCTTTGGCGGATCGATAAGTTATCCTAATAACTAAATATGTTCAGAAGGAACAAGCCATCTATCTTCAAAACTGTGGGAGATATGACGTTTTTTTCTAAATTGCGGGCGCGGCAGGGGGCGTGGCCAAAATTGAAAATAAACTTGATCTGCCTGCAGACATAAGAAGCATATGTCCCATACATGTCAAGCCTCTATCTCTTACCATCTCTGAGATCTGTGCGTTCATACGGACGGACAGACGAACATGGCTATATCGACTGGGCTGTTGATGCTGATCAAGAATATATATACTTTATGGGGTCGGAGATGCTTCCTTCTGGATGTTACATACTTTTGCACAAACTTATAATACTCTATGTACCTACGGTACAGAGTATAAAGATGTCAATTTGATATTCTTTAAATATCAGTTGAGTACCTACGAAAATATCAACCTGGAACTTGGGAGTTTTTAAGTTGTATTTAAGTACGGTGTGAGAGGAGTAACGAGTGTGGGCTTCCAGGGCCACTGTATGCCCATCTAAGCCCTCTCTCTCTCTCTGCAACCAACTTCATAATTTGACCAAAAGGACTTACCACAACCAAAGTCGTGATTTAAATCTGCCCACCTACTCCACCGCCACCACCGCCACCACCACTAAGTTTGGATGCGTCCAGAGAGTCCGGGGCAACGCGTTAGCTATGCGGGGAATGTCTGTAAGCCAATTAATGCGCCAACTTATTAGTTTTCCTGGCTCAAGCCCAATCAACCCCAGGCCCAGGCCCAGTCCCTGGCCAAATGGCAGCTGCGTTGAGTCCTGCGAGTCGATGCCATTCCGCGTGCTTTGAGCAGAAATTGAAAACCCCCCCACCCCACCCAGTTGGCTTGTGGGCGGGGGCGGAGTGGGTGGCTTCATTATTGAAATAATGCCGCTCACACACACACACACACACACACACACACATCAAAGCCGGCAGCAGACCAGCAACCATTGTGGCCACCCCGAACAGAATGCTGCAAAAAAAAATGAAAAAAAAAAGAAAACCATGAAAAGTAGATGGAAAAAAGCTGCTGGGAGCGCAGCCGTTGGATTTCTCAGGACGCACAGGATGATGATGCCTCTTGTGGGCCCACACAAGAGGACATCGAGTGCAATTAATGTTAATGTTGAGATATTTATGATGCAACCCCCTTGCGTTCGACGGTTTAGCCACCCTTTCGCCTTATTTGCGTATGGGCTTGCTGAATGGAATTTGAATAGCGTGGTCGGTGGGGGGGACGGGGATCAGCCACCCTCCTTGGATTGACGTTGGCATGGCCACAAAACAACGGTTCAATTTCTGTCAAATAGTTTCGTATGAGCCGAGAGCGTGAGCGGGATTTGTCAAATCAAAAACTTATGTTACAGCTGGATTAAAATTATACATGTCACTGGGCAGCGCCGTCCCGTTGTGTTGTGCCCGATTTAACGCTTCGGCGCGCCAAATGAAACTTTCAAATGAACAGTTAAATGCGCCCTAATAGGGGTTCAGATTTCAGCAACTTTAGCCCTTCGTCAGGACTTACTCCTTTTTGTGTTGTGTGTGTGTGTGTGTGTGTGTGTGCCTCGGATTGATTGTGACATTAAGTAGGATTTATTTATTTATTTACTCTTTTGCAATTCTCGGCTCCGTTGTTTTTTCTCTCCTTTTTTTTTTTTTAACACGGAATGCAAATTGGGAACTCCCGTGCTAAGATTTTGCACAAATAACGACAAAGAATGGCGCATTCTGCAATCGGCACTGTGCATTCTTGATGACGCGGCCGGGGTTTAGTTTAAAAAAGGTTTACAATAACACAGCAAAAAAGTGGCTCCGGATTTTGAATTTGTAATCAAGCAATGGAAAACAAACACAAGGATGGTGAACAGAAAAACATGGAATTCGAAATGTGATGGTGGGTGATTTCGGTAGCTAGGGACAAATGGGCTACCCAAAATAGTGCAAGGGTGGCGTCTTACCTAGCGATTTCACTAGCGAAAAGGAGTAAGTCGTTTGGTTAGTTTACAGAATTTGGCTTACTTTTTCTTAAGACCTAAGTTTGAGCTGTTTGGTTCAAGCTTTTTATATTTAAAGCGCCTAGAAACAGTTTCAAAAAGGTTTCGATGTCTCAGTTTGAACCAAAAATACTGAAAAGTGAGACCATAATGCAGGTGCTTCAGGAATAGTTGCTAAAACTGATGAAAAGGCGGAAATTTCACTAAAAGTTAAGAGTTATTAATCGGTTTCTAGTATATACATAAATCTGTCTCTTACCTTGAAGAAATACTTCACTTTTTAATAAGTAATACTTTTTGCCAATGATATAGTAATCAGTTTGAGCTCTGAATGTGCAGTGTTTCCATTGGATGCGAGAGTTTTAGCACTGTTCATTTTAATTACAGTTCTAAGCGTGGCGCAGTAGGCGGTCACTTCATATTATTTCTGATTTGGGGGGGAGGTGTAAGACAAAAATCTTCCGATTTTTACGTATAAACAATTGAATTTTGAACTAAACTTGTAGAACTTTGAATGTAAAGTGACTGATACTTTGCAGGCTACTAGCTGATAGAGAAGGCTTCAAACATACTTGGAATTGCAACCTACTGGTCATCTAATCTAGTAACCCTGAATTGTGGCTACATTTTGCAAGCAGTCTTATAGGCTATTTATACTGGGAGTGAGCTATGCGTTGATAGCTAACAATCCGCTTTTTTCATTCATATTCATTTCCGACCCCATAAACCATATATATGCTTGATCAGGGTTACGAGCTGAGTCGATTGAACTTTTTCCGTCCGTCTATCTGTCTGTTTCTACTCAATCTAGTCTCTCAGTTTTAAAGCTATCGAGCTGAAATTTTGCACAGAGTCTTCTTTTTGCTGCACACTACTAATATGTCGGAACCCAACGGATCGATTGACTATATCTCATAGCTCCCATAGGAACCATGAGTCGGAAAACTAGTTTTAGTGAGAAAAACTTTTTTCTTTTCAATGGAAGCGTCTCCAAACTTTGTATTCATAAGTGTTCTATGTTCTTATATAATTCTACCAAGTTTGATGAAAATCGTACAACTATATGGTATGGCTGCCATACAAAAGATAGGTCTGAAAAACAGTCTTAGTGAGAAAAACTTTTTTCATTTCAACGGAATCGTTTTCAAACTTTGTAATCGTAGGTTTTCTATGTTTTTTTATGATTCTACCAAGTTTTATAAAAATCGTACAACTATATGGTATGGCTGCCATACAAAAGATAGGTCTAAAAAACCGTCTTAGTGAGAAAAACTTTTTTCATTTCAACGGAATCGATTTTAAACTTTGTTATCGTAGGTTTTCTATGTTTTTTTATGATTCTACCAAGTTTGATGAAAATCGTACAACTATATGGTATAGCTGCCATACAAAAGATAGGTCCGAAAAACAGTTTTAGTTAGAAAAACTTTTTTGTTTTTAATGGTAGCATCCTGCAATTTTGTATCTGTTGATTTCGCCTGCTTTAACGTAGTTCTACAAATTTTTGTACAAATCGGTTGACTATATCATATAGCTCCCATACGAACGATCGGTCGGAAAATGGGGGAAAGGGGTATTTTTTTTGCAATGATATAAGCGAGCACTTGCAGGGGTATAAAAACTTCGGCACAGACGAAGTTAGCTTAGTTTTCTCGTTATGCTACACTCGCTGATTACCCGGCGTTGCCCGGGGCCTCTGTAAGATGAAAGTTTTAGCAAATCGTTTGAACTGAGCTTCAAATGGGAAACTTTCAAGCTACAAATATGCAAGTTGATGGCTTGAAGGTCATAGGAAACTCTCAGCTCAGGAGTATGCATTGTACCATATAACCTGTTGCTAAAAAGGATAATGATTTAGAGCAAGGCTCTGTCTGAGTTGAAGACCCATAAAGTCTTGATTTCTATCAAGTTTGTTCTAAGATTCAACTTACTTGACCTTTGGTGCCCTTGCCAAATATTTTTGCCACCCTCCGCAACGCTCACTTGACCTCCGGCATTGACATCTTTGATATGTTTTTTTTGGGATCAACTTTTGGCAATTGGGGCAATTAAAATTTCACGCTAAGGAAATCAAATTTATGTGCAGCTATGACAACCTCAGGTGGTTGCACTTGCTTCGAACGCATTCGCCATGCCAGCCATATAAATGATACTTGCCACCCAGCTACCCCTTGGTGGGTAGTACCCCCCACCTTTCATGCATTGGTCTGTGGGTAGGTTTTTTTTTTTTTCGTCCTTTTTTTGGTATTTTGGGTGATAACGTGAAATAATTGCGTGACAACCATGTTGCGATAATTTTCAATTAAACGGCCTTCGCTTTTTTTTTTTTTTTTTATCGCGCTGAAGAAGAAGTTTGGCAGGAAACTGGGAAGGATATAACAGAACAGAACAAACTGGAAGAGCAGCGTGAAATTTCATATTAAAATCAACTGATTTTCTGCTTTCATTTATTCATGCTGCTGTTGTTGTTGCTACCAACACACACACGCACACACACACAGATTGGGATAAAAAAGCAATTGTAACAATTTGCTCTTGTTTCGTGTTTCAACTTTATAGACAACACACAGCACAGTGGGCTGATTATATGGGAAAAGTGCTGTATATTCAACCTTTCCCATCAAGTGAGTAAACGCCTCACATCTTGCCCCACTGTGCCTCCCCGGTACAGCGAAAGTGTCACACTTGTGCGTCATTAACGCCGTCGGGTCACAGCTGGTGGGTGGTTTTGGTGCTGCTACCCCCTTTTGTGGACGGTGCTCCATGGGGTTGGTGGCCGGCCATGCGGTTCGTCTACTGCTTCGACTTGGTCTTCTTCCTCTTTGGACTGGTTTGGGTGGTTGGGTGGTTGCTGTTGCCGCCGCGCGCTGTGGTTGCCAACGACATTGCCAACAATTTTTCTGCGGCCGAGAGACAAAAACAGCAGCGGCAGCAACAACAGTGACAAGTGCACGGCGCGTTGTTAATTTGATTTGCGCGCTTTGCAATTTAACAATAATATTGTCATCAGGTTTCACTGGTTTTTTTTCCATCTCTTCCTTCTGCTTCTTCTACTTGTTTGCACCCGGTGGTGCGGTAGGTGTGGCCAATGCCCATTTAATTATCTAGTTTGGAGTTGAGGCTGAAATGTTGCCATTTTGTTTGAGTGAACTTACAGCTGAGGGTTTGCATTCAACTTGGTGAAATGATTTACTTAGAGGACTTTTTCAGTCACTACTTTTGTATGACAGCTATGCTTTATAAAATTCAGATTTCGACCAAACTCTGTAAAATCATCAAAATTCTCAGCAAACTAAGAAATACAAAGTTTGGAAGCGTTTCGATTTAAAAGAAAAAAGTTTTTCTCACTAAGACTACTTTTCGGACTTCTTTTTCGTATGACAGCTATACTAAAGAGATGTCTGATTTTGACCAAACTTGTTGGAATCATGGAAAAGCATAATAAACTAAGGAATACAAAGTTTGAAGGCGTTTTCTTTGAAAACCAAAAAGTTTTTCTCACTAAAACTAGTTTTTTGAGCGATCCTTTCTATGACAGCCATATGCTATAGTCATCCAATTTAGACCAAACTTTGTAGAATTGTGTTAAAGTATTTCAAAGAGGGAAATGCCAGTTTTGAGGACATTTACATTGAAAACCAATAAGTTTTTTTCACTAAGACTACTTTCCAGACCCTAATTTTCTATGACAGCTAAACCATATAGATGTCTGATATAGACCAAACTAGGTGAAATCATGGAAAAGCATAATAAACTAAGAAATACAAAGTTTAGAGGCGTTTTCTTTCAATACAAAAAAGTTTTTCTCACTAAGACTACTTTTCAGACTCTACATTCGTAGGACAGCTATACTATACAGAAGTTCGATCTCGAACAAACTTGGTAAAATCATAGAAATGCGTAGCAAACTAAGAAATACAAAATTTGGAGACGTTTCCATTTAAAACAAATAAGTTTTTCTTACTAAAACTACCTTTTAGTCTCTACTTTTGCATGACAGCTATACTATATAGAGATCCGATTTAAACCAAACTTATTGGAACTATGGGAAAGCATAGCATACTAAGAAATACAAAGTTTAGAGGCGTTTTCTTTGAAAACCAAAAAGTTTTTCTTACTAAGACTACTTTTCAGACCCTACTTTTCTATGACAGCTATACTATATAGATGTTCGATTGCGACCAAACTTGATGAAATCATGGAAAAGCATAACAAACTAAGAAATATAAATTTTGGAGGCTTTGCCTTTGAAAAAAACAAGTTTTTCATACTAAAACTAGTTTTTCGACCGTTCATTCGTACTGCAACTGTACGCTATGGTCATCAACCGATCCAGTCGGTTCCGTATTTGTACTAAAAGACTTCCTGCAAAGTTTGCTGAAGATAGCTTTCAAACGATGGGAGGATGATATAGCATAGAAACACAGGGACAGACGGACCCGGCCTTAGACACTGTTATGCTTGCTGTTGAGCTTGAACGGCTTTCTTAGTTGAAAATTCTTGAATTAAACTCAATTTCCTCTTAAAATAAGTACCATATATGATTTGTTAAAGTGAAATCTAAAATTATAAGAGGAATACTACGAGTAAATCAAACAAGTACCTCATTTGCTTTGATTAAGCCCATAAATTTGTAAAGCCATTCCCTACTTCTGCTTGAAATGACAGAGACAAAGAAGGTTGGAGAGATCCCAGAGCCATGAATGAATCAAAGATGAAGATGGTATTAAGGTAGGTCCAAAAACCAACCAACAAATGGTCAGAAAATTGAACAGATTTGCTCTTAGCACGTTTTCAAGCTTGCTTTGTGGGTCTATAAGGTACGCAATGCAAAATATTTTGTACTTGAATCAACAACTGCGCCGGTTTTACAGTTTTCAACAAACTGTAAGTTTGAAAAGTTCTTGATTCAAGAACATTTCATCGAATATTACTTAATTGAAGTGCTTAAAACAAGCCATAAACTTTTATGAAAATCAGTTTTAGTTCTAAACCTATCGATAGATAGAGCTCTGTCAAGTTTGTAAACGATAACTCCTAATAAATTCGGTTGATAGTTTCTAAAGATTGACTCTACCTAAGTTTTGTTTATGAAACACTCCTGTAAAGCTTTGTGGGTTGCTTGCTGGATCGCTTGGCTCGCTAATTGATTAATATCCTTCTCCCCTTTAACATTTTAATCCCGTCAAACAAGTCAATTTCTATGTTTTTTTGTTCACAGACACCCACACTCTTACACGCTCTCCCTCACACACACACTCACACACACACACACACCGAAACTCAACCATCAACCCTAATCCTAACCAGGCAGCCAACTAATTGACTTATTGATGGGCTCATTAAATGTCAAACCATTGGAAATTGAAACCTGTAGAAATGCGCAGCCAAACAAGCCACAAACAAAACTGCATCTCAGGCCAAGTAGGGAGTCCTTCGACGCTTCCGTCCCTTCTATTTTGATATAAAAAAAAAAAAAGAGAGAAAAAAACCAGAGGCATTAATCAATTCCATGCAAACAATAATGGGGAATGCCATAAGAAGAACTAAAAATTCAACAGAACTCGAGTAAATGTTTTCGTAAACCAATTTCTAAACAAACAATGAATGAAAAGTGAACAGGTTTTGGGTCGAGCTGCGGGGGGAGGTCGAACAAAGCCAGGGAAATGGTCAGGATGTGTGTGTGTGTGTTGGCTCAATCAATGCCAGGCTGAACAAGTGTTATGAATGATTTGGATGTTTTTTTTTTCGGGAAACGTTTCCAAACCGCACAAAAGGCGAGACCAAATTTGTGGAGAAAAAAAATAACAGAGAGAGAGAGATAGAGAGAAGCAATAGTTTAGACGAGCTGGCACCGACCCACGACGACCGCAGCTTGTGACATGATTTATGATATCCCTCGAAATCAAA